>OY725325.1:59374687-60574687 GCA_963242795.1 Inga leiocalycina | reverse complement strand
TGGTTGATCATGCATAATAACATCCTTCATAAATTTCATGATATAGTACCCACAATCATTGTCATTAGGTTGGAAAGGGCACTGCAAAAATATAATGCAATATTTTACTCTGTTCATGAATAAAAAGTGTTTACTAACAAAGTCTAAGTAAAGTCAAATATCAATACCTGTATTTTCTTCCAAGGATAGCTAAGGCGGGGGTCAGTAGCTTTAGAATAGTTTAACGAGACAGACGACCGATACGCAGTCAATGCACTAACAAAAGAATTGAAACAGAAAATGATTACTTTTGGTTATTCAATCACGTTCGCAAATATTTATACATAGGCACGTATACTTACCTACTGATCAATAGCAACATATCAAAACGGCCTTGTGGAAGACCATTTTTCAGAGGATCCACATAATAAATGCGAGGGCCTGAAGGTTCCGCTGGATTGATAACGATCAATATCCAATGGCACCTAAAATATATTTTAAAAATTTTTTTTGAACAATCATGTTATGATAGAAGTTAAACAATAAAAATAAAAATTGTACCAATAATAACTTACCCCGTATTATACGGCACTAAAAATAATGTATTTGTTGTCGCTTTCTTGCTAAAGTAGTCTTTCAGCTCATTAGAATGCACAATTACATCTAATTTACCCTTATGATGACCAACGAGAATAGGGTTGACAAATGCAAATTGGACCCTGTGTGTATCCATTAAAACGTCCTGGTCTAAATGCCTGGTATAAAACATACAGTGTCATGAGAAACAAAAGAAATGGAACGAGATATATTAATAACAGTGATAAACGATGATAGTGAAGTACCTTATCCAGATGTTGATAGCCGAAGCACTAACCCAGTCACGAGCACATATGTCCTGCACGACCTCGGCAGTAATATAATCAACTAGACCACCAACACTGTAGATATGTCTTGGAATACGTAATTGCACTACTCCCTCACTGATCAATTGTGGTGCAATCAATATTAATTGATCGAGATATGAGGTATGTCTTCTTCTGCTCTGTTGGCTGGTCGATGCTTTTGACTTGGGTTGTGTTGTTGAAGACTTTGAAATCTTACCCTGCGCAAATCAGAAAATTAAATCACAGTTTGAGATGAAAGTTCGAAAGAAAAGTACAGGGAATTTTGAATGAACGACCTTTCCACATGGCTCAATAAGACCTATTGGCCAAGCAACATAGCCACCTACAACATCTGCCACCTTATTTTGCTCATCCTAAGACAGGATCGGTAAGAGGGCGTCTTCGTTCGTGCAGACGTCAACCCTAACCCGGAGTGTGTTATCGGGCAACGGTGAATTGTGCAGTATGTCCTCACCAGTGTTGTAGGCAACACCTACTGCAACCGCGTGCTTGGATGCTTGCTCGACATATAGCTTGCATTGAAATTCGCCCTACGGAAAATAGAGTTAATATGTTAAATTCACTTAATTATAATTTAACATAAAGTTAAGTAGAAAAGAAATTAATTACCGAAGGAAAAGGGACTTTAGGCATAGAATTGCAGCTATCTCTGAAACTTGGGCTATCACAAAACGGAACATTTGGTGTTGGCCTACCCTGGACCAACTGTTGTATTTGTGTTGTTAACAACGCATTCTGTTCTTGCATCAAACGCATTTGTTCGGTGAATTGTTCTTCTCGTTGTTCCTTGTAGCGCATTTGTTGTTGAAGTTCTTGGATTTGATGCTTAAAGCTAGACATCTCGTTACGCAGGTGGGAAACATCACTTCTACTCGAGCGCTTCTGACGTCCGAAGTATGCTGATGGGGTGACTGCAAAACCAGTACCCCGAACACGACCATCATACTCGGGTACTGGTAACGCTCTGCTCAATAAATCGTCCCGACCAACATAGGTCGCCAACGCAGGATCCTCCTGTGTCATTTGTCGCTTTCCCAAAAAGAATTACAATGAAAATTAGTTATTATAAATGGAGTTCATTTAAGTAAAGCCAATTATTTATTGAACGTATAATATAATTGAATACTTACACAATATTCGGCTACTCTTCTTGCTTCCTCACTACGAATTTCACCTTTCTTATTTGTGACACCGGCTACCCACAGATCATGTCGT
The DNA here is from genome assembly GCA_963242795.1 of Inga leiocalycina. NCBI lineage: Eukaryota > Viridiplantae > Streptophyta > Magnoliopsida > Fabales > Fabaceae > Inga > Inga leiocalycina. Next base: position 60,572,588 of record OY725325.1, on the reverse strand, counting down.
GGAACCTGTGTAATATCTGAGCCTAATTCTTGTATCTGCACATCAAAGTTAGTCAAAGTTAAATGATATTCATACAATTTTTATTACGAATGAAATAATCATCATTTCGTACCATTTTTCTTTCTAACCGTGCGTATGAAACAGGTCCTTGTGTGTGCCGGTATGGCATGTTGGTCGCATTAGCTCAATTTTTCTCGCTCAACTCCTAATTAGATCAAAATGATTCATATAAATATATAAATGTTACTTACAAATACGTACATTACACGTAATAGGAAAAGACAAACAAATAAATGTTACCAGGAAATCAGGAGTTGTATGTGTTCTGATAAACTCATCCCACATTTCTTGAGTGATGATTCCTTCGTACAATGGATAAGGCGGTGTAGTAATGATATCATCATTATCATCCCTCAAGAAATATTTGACAAGATCAGAATGAAACTTTCGCATAAGTTTTCCGGCTTTTCTCATTACGAAGTTCTTCCGATCATCATCAATAATAAAAATACTCTATAAACAAGTCAAAAAACATATATAATATGTAAGATTGAAATGAAGTGAGACAAAGCAAACCGAATAAATATATAATTAAGGTGTTACCTGTACTTCAGCCCAGATCACATTCTCATAACTTTTCTTTACCATTTTCCAATTTTGAACTGTAATAGGGACTCTGCCTCGAATCGTAGTCCCGATGAAGTTATTTAAGGAGGTACTGTTCTCGCCAAACAGGTTTCCATTTTCATTCTACTCCAGTTGTAACTTGATTCCGTTACTTCTCAGTCTGATCAACCTCGCCATAATTGTCCTGCCACGTCTGACGTTCTCCTCAAATCTTTGTCTACCAATGTGCCTGGGAACATTATCAACGTCATCATGTGGTGAGTCCATACTCCTGCAAGTGAAATAAACCAAATCAAAACATCAGTGCACAATGGTCTTGTATGTCAACGAAAGCAAATTATTTTGAAATTTATAAAAACATACGTACAAGTAAACAAGTCAAGGCAATCATTATCTTTTCCTTTTTCTCGTCTGATTTAAAATTTTATTCTTCAAAATTCGTGTTGGATTGAGAATTGTGTTCCTCTTGACCCAAGTTCCCTCTTTATGATCATGTCTCACATATATGGGTCCATCTCTATCTTCATCTTCATCTGCATCTCCATCTATATCAATCTCTGCTGACCACAAATTCTCAAACGAAGGATCATCATTATTGATGTTCAAATATTCATTACTTTCAAAATCAACTTCTTCTTGACGATTCTTGTTGGATGGAAGTACAATAGACCAATTCTTCTTACCAGGATCAGAAATGTAAAATGCTTGTTCTGCCTGTGCTGTTAAAATAAAAGGATCATCTTCATACCAAACCTTAGAAAGGTCCACTTGCACAAAGCCTAAGTCATCTATCCGTAATCCACTGTTGTTGTTAACCCACTGACATTTGAAGACAGGGACCCTGAACATAGGGTAATCTAACTCCCATATACGTTCAATGACACCAAAGTATGACATTGATGCGTAGACAGGGTGTGTGTCTTTAGAACTGGATCTATGCCAAGAATCAGCAACAAGTGTTACCCCACTATTCTGCATCGTGCTCTGTTTATCATGGTCTTGTGTATAAAATGTGTAACCGTTGATTGCATAACCATTGTAAGATAATACATGTAAGCTCGGTCCCTTCGACAGGCACTTCAATTTTTCGGAAACTGAATCAAGATTCCTCTCCATCTCATCGTTAATACGATTTTTCAACCAGCTACAAATTGTTTATTGTGTTCTGTTGTTAATAAATTTTCATTCCTATCACCATGTACCAATCGGAGAGCATCCTTGTGTTCTTCTACATACGGTTCGACCTCATCAGTGTTATGTAGGACATACAAGTGGGCTTGGTCCCATTCAGTCGTTGATATTGTTATTACATCACTCCCCGTTGTTCCTTTCCCTGATCTTCGGCCATCATGACAGGACTTGGGGATCCCTACAGGATCAACATTTGATAGAAAATCAACACAGAAGTTACTTGCTTCTTCAACCATGTAACTTTCAGTGATACAACCCTCAGGACGGTATCTATTTTTCACATACCCCTTTAATATTTTCATGAATCGTTCATTTGGGTACATCCATCTCAAGTACACTGGACCGCACAATTGAGTTTCTTTGACCAAGTATACAGTTAGATGTACCATAATGTCAAAAAAAGAAGGCAGAAAATACATTTCAAGTTCACACAGAGTACACACAATCAGCCTTTGCAAATCTTGTAACCTGGTTGAATCAACCACTTTACTGCAGATCAACTTGAAAAACACGTAAAGTTTCGTGATAGTGTTCCTTAATTTTTTGGGTAAAATGGATCGTATACCAACCGGTAGGAAATTTTGCATGAGCACATGACAATCATGAGATTTAAGGTTCTTTAACTTCAACTCTTTTACCGATACAAGGTTCTTTATATTTGAAGAGTAGCCCTCGGGAACTTTAATTCCTTGCAGAAACTCACAAAATAATTTCTTCTCTTTCCTCGACATAGTGTATGCCGCTGGCGGTAGATAGGTACAAGACCCTTGCTCAATCGGTGCCAACTCTTCTCTAATTCCCAAATTCACTAAATCCAACCTCGAATTGACACTGTCCTTGCTTTTTCCTTGGATATTAAGCAACGTGCCAATTAGACTATCATAGATATTTTTTTCTATGTGCATCACATCAAGAAAATGCCTTACATATAAAGACTTCCAATATGGAAGTTCAAAGAAAATTGACTTTTTCTTCCAACCGCTTGGCTCGATTTGTTTTGCAAAAGGCTTGCCAAAATTGTTATCCAAGTCTTTTACCTTAGAATACACCTGGGAACCGGTCAACATCTTCGGTGGCTACCTTCTTATGCATCACCATTAAAAGGCTTTTTCCACTTCCTCCAACGATGTTGTGATGGTAAGAATCTTCGATGCCCCATGTAAACATTTTTCTTACAATGATGAAGTCGCACTGAATGAGTGTCATCTTCACATATAGGGCATGCACCATATCCTTTGACGCTGTATCCTGATTAATTTCCATAAGTAGGGAAATTATTAATTATGCCAAACAACATGGCTTTCAAAGTGAAACTTTCTTCCATGTACCCATCATACACACTAACGCCTTCATCCCAAAGCAGCTTCAAGTCATCAATTAAAGGAGCCAAGTATACATCTATATCATTCCCAGGTTGCCTTGGCCCAGAAATTAACATGGACAACATCATAAACTTGTGTTTCATGATTAAGTGTGGAGGAAGGTTATAAATCATCAATATCACCGGCCACGTGCTATGTGTGCTACTCTGAACACCGTGTGGATTAATTCCATCAGTTGATAGTGCAAGGAGAAGGTTCCTGACTTCATCAGCAAAGTCAGGGTACTCATGATCAATTTTTTTCCATTGAGGAGCGCCTGCAGGGTGCCTAAGCTTCGTGTCTTTAATCCTTTCATCCGCATGCCATGTCAACTGCTTAGTAATCTCTGCATTACTATACAGTCGCCTGAATCTCAGAACAATGGGAAAATACCATAGCACCTTCAAAGGACTTTTTCCTTTCTTCTTCCTATATCGAGATGCGTTGCATTTAGGGTACTTCTCTAACGTTGCATACTGATTTTGAAATAATACGCAATCGTTAGGACATGCATGTATCTTCTCATATCCCATACCGGTTGTAGAGCAAAGAATTCGTTTTGCCTCGTATGTCTTCGTAGGAAGTACATTTTTTTCTGGAAGCATATCTTGCAACAGTTCAAGCAATGCGGTGAAACCCGAATCACTCAATCCGTAGCGAGCTTTAAAGTTGTACAACTTCAACACTGCTAGCAATCTTGTGTATTTAGTACTTCCGACATATAATGGTTTCTCTGCATTACCTTTCAACTTCTCATATTTGTTAGGGCAGTTATGAAGCACCCCTTCAACCATATTTACCATTTCTTCAAGACCATCATCTTCATCAAACATGCTTTGATCAAATTCTTCCGAGCCATCACCCGTGGTATGCACCCGATCACTATATGCATCGTTGGTCTCACCATGCCTTGTCCATCGTATATATGTTTAATCAATACCATAACACACTAAATGATCTAGCAAATCAAGTTGACTAATCCACTTTCCAAAACAACAGGATAAGCAAGGACATAAGATTTTGCCAGGATCTTTTGTGTGCTCAGTTGCAAATGTAATAAAATCCTTCACCCCATCTATATATTCCCTTGAACATCGATTAGATGACATCCATTTATGATCCATCTATGGGCTTCAATCTATTTTTTAAAAAAAGTATGTGGTTAGTTGTATGACTATTGCATTTACTAATTATTTTTATATTCTCTTACCAATTTTAATTTAAACTAACATAAACCATATGAATCTTCATAATTAAAGCTTTCTAAGTCTTAAACTGAATGTTTAAATTGCCAAATAATTCATTAATTATTCCCAAGGATTATAATAATTTTTTACAACTCATAACAAAAGAAACCATATTTGCCACAATATATCAAAGTTAAATTAGAAAACATTACAAGTCAATAAATAAAATACAAGTGTTAAGAATATATAAATAATTATTTTTCTTATGCAATTAATCAATAACAATCATTAGAACACCTACAAATTATAACTATTAAATTCAACTAAAATCACATTTGTAAGCTCAAAATTTAAAAAAAATACCGTAAATAGAAGTTTCAATAGACTGATGAAGTGAAACTACAAACACAAATTAAACATAAAAAAATCAATAAAATATTTGAGGTTCTAAGTTATTTTTTTTATAATAATATGTGTAATAAACATCAATATATAATAAAATCAAATATGATTAGCTTATTTTAAAAAATATGATTCAGAAAAAAAAATAAAATAAATAAAATGAAATGAAAAAGAAAGCATATTCCCAACATTAATTATCTCCTTATTGTATGTTTTTCCCCTTACGGTTTTAGTTAATATATTTAAAGTTAAACAATATAGACAAATTATATTTTATTTTATTAAATATTAACATTGATATATATTGATATATTAAAGTCATTTTATCCATATTTTAAAATTATTAAATAAGTTAATGACTCAATTAACGAATTTTTCAATTTATTATCCTGATTTCAATTTTTCCTATTTTCATTGGGTTTAAATGGGATTTTCTCTATTATAGTTTAATAGTTTAATAAGATAATACAAAAAATTATTTTCTTACCTCTACAAAATAGCACTAATACAAATATATATTAAATACGTGAAATAATATTAAATAAATGATTTTGATTTTTGGAAAACAAATAATTTGAAGAAGTTTTAAAAGAAATAGCAGTATTATTAAAAGTTAATTTGATTATCTAATTTCAAGTCACTTGTATATTAATTACTGTCGTTCAAATTTATGGTTATATATAACATATAAATTCAATTCTTTCATTGTTCTTGTAACTTGTTGCATTAATTTCTTAGAACTAGTGAGAGCTAAAACACAGTACACATGCCTACAATGGGGATCGGATAAGTCTCTAGTAATGGGAATATATATGTACACACGCGCCTACAAACAACACACACATTTATATATATTATATATATATATAGGTGTTGTACATGTAAAGAGCAAAGAAACAAAACTAGAGATGGTCCCACAGAAAAACATAAATCTGCCGACAGAGAGAGAGAGAGCGCATGGGCATTGTCTTCTCCTCAATAATTTTATTTACATTCTTTATTTTTTTCCTGTGTTGATCGGATGAAATTACATACTATGTACATGTCTATTTCTAAATTGGTTTATGTACTAGTATGATAACACCATGCATGAAGAAGATGACTATATATGACATATAAATATACAAGCATGCGTGTCATAATAGGTAAAAAAAACCATAGCAAGCATGCCATAAAAAAAACAGCAGAACAACCTGAAAAAAAAATTAATAAAAACAAAATGCAACTTTAACTTACAGGTTGATCAGTGCAGTGGAGTGGGGGACCACGTAATTGCCGTTGGTGACGCAATCTTCAGTGAGGGAAGCAAGAAATTTGAGCTACCAAATGGAGTGGGGAACAAAAACTTGTAGACAATACAAAGAAAAGGGAATAATAGGGACAGGAGTGGGGTTGGCAGTTGGGATAAAACAAAGACGTGTGCTCATGTGAGTGTCGTTTAAGAAGTGAAGATAAGAAAATGGAAGGAAGGGGAGAGCACGCACAGATACATGAAAGTGAAAATGAGAGAGGGAATGATTAAAGATGGTGAAAAAGGTAAAGAAAGAGAAGGGGGTGGCACGCGGGAAATGAAAGTGATTGGGGGGAGGGAGGCGGGAAACAATATAGGATAAGGGGGTGGGGCGGGGTGGGTTCTGATTGGTGGGGAAGGGATAGAAAATCCAAATTTTTTTTTAAAAAAGGGTTAGGGGTGGCGCCTGACCAGGCAGGCGCCACCCCTGACTAAAAAAATTTTTTTAAAAAAAAAAGGGTCAGGGGTGGCGCCTGACCAGGCAGGCGCCACCCCTGACAAATTTTTTTTTTTTTAAAAAGGGTCAGGGGTGGCACTTGCCTGGTCAGGCGCCACACCTGACCCAGAAGCTAGTGTGGCGCCTGGCGTGTCAAGCGCCACAGCTGGTACTAGCAGGTCAAGTGTGGCACCTGCCTGGCCAGGCGCCACACTTAACCATACCAGCTGTGGCGCCTACCCTTTCAGGCGCCACAGCTGGTAAAAAAAACAAAAAATATAAAAAAATAATAAATAAGCAGCTGTGGCACTTCATTAAGGAAGGGCCACAATATGTGCGCCACCTTTCAACCTTTTTGTAGTAGTGATAGGACTTGATATCTGTCCTAAGCATGAGAAATCAGTGCCCACACATGAACAGAAATAACAAGGGTAGTGACTCTTTCTCTTATATCATGAATAATACATTGAATGTTTGTACTTATCATTGAATTGTGAAGAATGTGGATGCTGTTGGGATTATAGTTGTGATAGTTGTCGTTATTGTGAATAAAATGAAAGTTGTCGTTATTGTGAATACGGCGAAGACTATCATTACTGTGTATACTACAAAAGCTGTCGTTATTGTGATTACAACGAAAGCTGTCGTATTGTGTATATAGCTGTGAGAGATGTCATTTATGTGATGAAAGTCATGAATTTGATTGTTCCTGTGGATGCTGCTTTGTGATTTGCTACTGCATGGAGAGGTTGGCACCGCATCCAACACCTTCTCGATGCTGCAAAGATCAACACACCTCGCCGCTAGCGCAAAAACCCAGAGACCTTGCCTCGTCGCCATCGCAGAGACCAATCCTGTACCATCGCCACCCCTGCAAACCCCACACTCCACCCCCTTCGTCAACTCCCACACCCTCGTCCGTTGCTCTCAACCTCGTCCGATTCTCTCCATCGAGTCCACCCTTCCCTCTTCAACTTCGCTCGCCTTCATAGTCAAAAATATTTGAGACCTTCTTTCCCTTCGTTCTTTAGTAATTCACTATGGGTATTTTAAGTCTTTTACTATTAAGAAAATAATGACAGTTCAAGTCAGGTCCCTTTCAGAAAATATTAGGCTAATGAGGTATTTTATGACAATTTTCCCATCTTTAAACTTCTTTTTAGCAACTATAGTTGGAAAAAATAATCGTTAAAATAATTTTAAAGAATTTACCGTATATAAATTGTTTTGACTTACAGTATATAAATTTTTTAAGAGCGTAATTGAATAATAATGGTGCAGCACAATTAGATTTAGATTATTACTTTTTATTATCTCAATTTTTTCTTCTTGAACAAATTGATGTAAATAAAAATTAGAGATTTTAATGATAATTTTGTCATTTTAATATTTACTATTAGGGTATGTGGTGTCTTGGGATGATGGGGCCAACACTTTAGGATTAGAAAGGACAGAATAGAAAGAAGAGCGGCTGAAAAAAAAAGGGAAAGAGAACCGAAGAGGAAGCATAGCGGAGGATCAGAGGAGGAGCATGCCGGCCGTGTCTGTTGCTCGTTCTTCTGAAGGATTCTCTTCTCTGACTCACAATCGATCGTCCCTACTGATATCAGTCTTGCAAGCCATAGTTTCTCCCCCACTCTTTGGCTTTTCTGGGTTGTTAATGCTTCACACTGACTTCTCAATCTTGCTTTAGGTCACGGTCATCAATTTCTTGCCATCATTGAATCTACTTCTAGTAATGGTAGGTTGCGACTTTCAACTCTATTCTGATCATGCTTTCCCCTTCTTTCTCCTCACTACATCATTGTCTTCTCCATTCTCCAAAGCTACAAAAATAATAACCCGCAAATCGCTTAACTCGGTAGGTTAGGCGGGTTATGAGCGGTTTACATCGAGTTATCCGGTTTACCCTTGGATGAAAATCTCCCGGTTCATACATCAAATCACACCGGACAAATTGCCGGTTCATCTGTTTTCGATCAGAACAAGGTGGTCCAATCCGGTTTTTTCGAACCATAAAATTATTCGAACCATAAAATTAAGTTGGCTATATATATAAACAAGAGTGAGTAGATGAAAATGACCATTATATTGTTATAGAGAAAGGTTTAAATGACATTAATTTTGGGCTTACTATAATCAATTGACATGTATTCGTACTTAAAAAGCCTGGATGAAGATGGTCATAATCACCCATTAATAAAGTCCTCGCCTTATAATTTGAACACATAATATTGGGTGTGTTTGGAATAGCAGTGAAAAAAATGGCTTATTTTCAATTTGATTTATAGAATATTAAGATTGGGTAAAAATCACATTGTGTGAGTGATTTACGTTTGGATTGTCACTTAGATAAGTACTTTTATGAAAGTGAAAATGTTTGCCTTTTGTATAAGTGACTTTTGTGATATTTAATAGAAAATTTTAAAATTTATGAAAAAAGAAAAAATAAACTTTGAAAATTTTGACAATGATAAAATACATAATTAAATTACAATGAAAATGCAAATAAATTAGAAATGATACAAAATCAATTATGTTAATCCCTAATTTCTTAAGCGATTAGTACTTAATTGGATTAATTTAAGTATAAGCCTAATGAGATTATGTAAGGCTGATAAGTATATGTCTATCTTACAAGCAAATTAAGTCCAAAAACTTAATCTTACATGATTCAATCGAAGGCCTAATCTAAATTTCCTATGTCTAAGGTCCTTTAGAATATCAAATTAAGTTCCAATCAAATTTCTCACCTTTTACACCAATTAAACTCACAATGTAACCAACAAATATAACATATGCAATTAAAAATTGAATTCCATAATCAAACAGTAAAAATTTAGGTACACAACTTTAAACAATCTAAACCAGAGAATCAAATGAAATAATTAAAAGAAATAAGAGGAGCATTGGAATCGAAACAGTATCCATATATGAAGCAATCACAACAGCAATCAATAAAAGTTACAGGCAAAGATAGGGGTGTTCGGGATTGGGACGGGATCAGGAAATCCCATTCCCGAAAAATCTTCGGGAAGTAATTTGATTCCAGATCCCGAAAATTTCCCATCCTGACGGGACGGGAATTCCTGAGCTCGGGATCAGGAATTTCCCTAAATGCCAAGAATCTTTACAAAAGCAAATGAAAACCGACCAGAGCATCAGAAAACCAACCAAGAAAAGATGACAATATATACTTATATACTTTCATCCAAGAAAAGATGCCAATATATATAATCTGATTCTCTTTTGTATAAACATTATGTGAATGAATTCAATAGTGAATGCATATGAAAACCGACCAGATCATCAGAAATCAGTGAATGCAAGCAACATCAGTGAATTCATATGAAAATCGACCAGAGCAATTAGATACAATACAGAGCTTGAGTGCTTGACGATGAGATCTGGATGCTAGGGATTTGGAGAAGACAGGGGAAGACCGACCAGAGAAGGGCAGCACCATGCCACCGTCGTCTGTCAGGCAGTGAGATGATGATCACCGTAAGGGTAGAGCAGCACCGTCTCAGTCGACAATCACGGAGAGGGAGAGTGAGGATACCGACGGTGATGGTGACGGGGGAAGGGGTTCAAATTTGGGAGTTGGGACTGTGTCGATTTGTGGCTAAGTGAACTAATGAGAGAGTGAGAGTGAACTGGGGTTGAGTCCGAGAGTGAGCTTAGGTCTGAGAGAGTGAGAGCAAGAGTGTCTGTGCAAGCTTGTCCGAGAGCGAGAGTGAGAGTGAACTTAGGTGATGAGTGATGAGTCCGATTTTCTTTTGCTTCTGATGAGGGTTGAGTGTAGTGTGTGATGGATGACCGATTATTTTTTTTTTTGGCTTCAAGTGTGATGACTGCTGAGCCAGTGTCTGTACGTGCTTGTCATATTCATGGCTGAGCTGAAATAGGCCTCTGGCCCTTTACATAAACAACTACAAAAAAAAATACAAATGTCTATTATTTCGGGGTCGGGAAATGCCATTCCCGATCCAGACTTCTAATTTCCCGATCCCGAATTTTTCATGTCCCAAAAGTTTCGGGATGGGAAAATCCCGTCCTGATTTGCTCGGAATCGGGACAGGAAGAGCAGGACGGGAATTTGTTGAACACCCCTAGGCAGAGATGCTAATGGAAAGTAAAGATGGGTAGTAGTGAAGTGAAGCTGTGAACATGTGGCAATGGCGAGACCAACAACTGGAGCAAAGATCAACAATGACAGCGTCGAGCTCCAACTTCTCCCATTCCAATAGCATTCACAATTCCAATGGGAGGAGAATAACAAATGTAGAGACAGCAAAGCAAAGTTCCTTCCGTCATCACTCTGTTCACATCTCTTTCTCCCTAGTTGTGCGGCTCTGTTCCCCTTCTGTCTAGTTTCCACTGGTTCCGGTTCTCAATCGCGATGGAGGAGACAATGAATAGTATCTTGTGCGCCTCTTTTTCCAATTGCCGCCTCCTCCAACTTCAACACTGACAGAGACGAAAAAGAAAAGAACACAGATCGCCGGACTACAGGTCAAAAGTCACACCTCAAAAGGATGCCGGCAACCAAACTTCACCATCGAAACTAGGTCACCGCGTCGCCACCTCGAGAGAGTTGGCTCTCTATTCTTGGACAAGAAGGCGACAAAGAAGAAAGAAATAGAGCAGAACACAAGATTCTTTGAGGAGCTGGGTAGGTGTGATTTTAAACAAGTCAGAAGCACCCATAAGCCACGAAAGGATGCTTACAAAAATAAGTCACTTTTAATTAAAAGCCCAACCAACAAATCGTCAAGCCAAGCATAATAAATAAGTTAAAAGCAGTGTACAGTGTTTTTTAGGCCCAAACCGCACTATTGATATGGACAAACACTTAAACAAACATGCTGATTATGAGATAATTATAAGCCAAATCCTCATTCACTGAAGCTATTTTTGTTGACATTATTTTCTAATTTTAACTCCTTAAAAAGAAGACAAGAGTTGTTTCCAGGAGCAAAATTTCTCTTCTCACTAATCATAAAAAAAGAAATTTAGAAAATTAATTAAGTTTCTTTTTAATAATAACATCTGACAAATTTGTTCTTTTTTGGGGCGAGATGATATTTAGTTTTATCAAATTTAATATTTTTTCTACACTTTAGACCTCTCAAAGTCTCAATCATTTAAATTAATAGTTGAAAGATTATTTTCATTTCATATTCTAAAATATTTATTTAATATAGATTGCTTAGAATTCATCAGAACGAATTGACATGAAGGATTAATTAATTAATAAGTTAACTTGTGAGAAAAGTGAAAGAAATTTAGAAAGCATCTTAGTTTTTTACACAAAAAATGTGTCCAACTCAACCATAACTTTCCATTTAACTATAGATCATCCTAAAGAAGATTAAATGCTCATGCCATTCTTAATCAATGGAACCTTTATCAGAGAGACAATTATGGAATTTGGTTGCTTCACTTGACCATGAGGTATGTTTTGCCTTTCAACAATCTATCTCATGATTTGTGTACTTTTTTTATAACAAAGTATACATAGCATACATGACTAATTTTTTAGTTTAGCATGATGGACGAACTAAATATGTATTCTCCGAAGAGGAATATGATGATATACCATTTTTTTTAAAGAGCGTAGAGGTATGTCTGTCTCAATTCTAAGTCTTTTTCTCACATACATGCTCCCTTCATGGGTAATTAATTACAATTAAGCATATTTGCAGCCAGAATGTCTTCCCCTAAGAGATTTCTTTACAATTTTAGCATGAAGTGAAATACCATCCAAATAAAGAATATTATTCTCTGGGTGGTAATAGAGGGGAGAATATTTGATAAAAATGAACATGATATTGCCGTAAGAGTGAATGGTCTGGAATTGTTGTATGCTTCCATATCTCAGGTTCTAGTGGCACTAGTGGTAAAATGGTTTTTTAGACCGGTTAAAATTGACTTTTTGACCGATTTTGGATCCGGTCTTGATACAGCCGGTCTTAAAAGTATATCACTTTTAAGACCGGTTTTGTAACCAGTCTTAAAAGTCTCACTTTTAGGACCGGTTGTATTGATAACTAGTCTTAAAGTAAACAATTTTAAAACCGGTTGTCATGAGCACCGGTCTTAAAAAAACCTCTTTTGTGGAAATTTACAGAACATTTTAAAGACCGGTTGTAATTACAATCGATCTTAAAATTTATTTTAAAACCGGTTTCATATATAACTGGTCTTAAAAAGTTTAGTTTTAAGACCGGTTGCGATTAAAACCAGTCTTAAAAGTATTATAATTTTTTTTAATTGGGTGTGATTAGGTTAGTTACCAGAACGCATCCTAGAATTGCTACTTCCAATGCCATACTTATTAAGTGTCATAAGGTATTCAGTTTGCTTCCATTTACAATTTCCTTTTGCTTTAACCTTCTCATTAAGAACTTGTAACATGTCATATATCCTCATATATAATGTTTTGTTTAAAATCATCATATATATATATATATATGCATAAATGAATTCAACAATGTTATATCTTGCAACCAACAAGTCAATTCATCAATATATACAAAAACCATGTTAAAACTAACAAACATGTCAAATTATGCAACCAACCAACATGTCAATTTATCAATGTATACAAAAAAATTCCTCAGTTTTACAAGAACTCACTGTTGTAAAAGTTCATAAATGAATTCAGCACAACAATTAATGTGATCAACATCTTTTTCTGGAAAGGGGTCAGCAAGTTCAAACATCTGAAACACCAAAGCCAGGCAAAACATTAACTTCACTTAAAAAAATAAAAGTAATACAAAATTTTTGAAATACATATACATTTACCTCTTCAGTAAATTTTGTCGTACCTAGGGTAATAATATTATACATGTGCCTCAAAACATACAACTCACACAAGTTGGACCCCGATGGTTGCCTACGGGTCTGAAAAATAATATGATATCATTAAAACAATTATAAAATTAAAGCATGGCTTATTATTGAATACATTCTTAAAACAAACCAATATGTAACTAACATTTGGCAAGATCCATGTAGGGTTTTTTACCTCACGGAGAGGCCTACCACAAGCAGCGTGTTGGAATGTCTGCATAGCCCTATATCATCAAAATCACAAAGGTTACTTATTTTACACAAATTCCATAAATTTTGCACACAAAAAGTAATTAATAATGCAAGAAAATTTACGCGTTCAAGCTCTTCTTCAATTCACTAGTTGGCTTGCTGAGGTGGAGGGAGTATAAGAGAATGACAGAATAACTCTTCTTGCACAAAATAGCCAATTGCCAATTATCATAGAAAAAAGGGAAAACTTTTAAGCAAATATAAAACATTATGTATATTATGAAATATAAATTTGTTTCTTATACCCATGCAAATACGGGGCCAAGAAACACTCAATTGAGGTTTTACTAAGCCTGTACGATAAGTATGTGTGTCTGATAGCAGTAGTGGTCCCTTTGTTGTAAAGTTGACGTGGGCATAGGAGTCCAAATTTATTGGTTTTGCCAGAGTCCACCAACCTACGATGCATATACCTACAATCACGGACATTAAATCAAAGTTTAACGACGTAATTTGTAAAATATTAACTTCCAATTTGAGAAGATACTTACATTAAAAAAAGCTGGACAATCAAAATCGTAAGCTATTGTTGAGGAGCTACCAGGGACATTAAATCATCCCTCTCAAGATAGCATTGAGCCCTTGACTTGCCAACAGTTGACTCAGTAGACCAATCTCTTGTTCGAAAGGATGTATCATATGCCATCAGAATCACTTACTGCATGACATTTAATAGAGGCCGTGAAACATCTTGAGTGGAGGGAGGTGGAGGTGGAGGTGGCAGGGATTCCTCAGCCCAATCAGAAACAAGATTCTTTGGGCACAAGATGAAAGAGTTGAGGACATCACCCACAACCTTGAAGTCATCAACAGGGATAGGAGAGGTGCATCTGCAACAATCACCTCTTCAACTGCCACTCTGACTTGATCATCCTTTATTTCTTGGTAGTGGATAATTGATCCCAAGTTGTGCACGCTCCTCGATGCAACCAATCGTCTTAGAGGATCCTCCACAAACAAGTCACAAGGCTCACCAATTTCTTTTCCAGGACCCTCTGATGACTGACCAATGCAACTCCCTTTAGTGCTCTATTTAGGGTTTAGGGAATGAGCCTGAGGAGCACTGGTATCTGCTTGTCTTGTGCTCGTCATGATCATCCATTCTTCCTTTATCTTGCTGAACCTTTCTTCAAATCGTGCATCCAATGATGCTTTTGACTCAGCCCTAGCTTCCACCCTCACAGTGGCCAATATACACTCCATCTCCTCCCTAGTCACCATACTACTTGAGGAATGGCGGGGGATGCTCCAAAGTAATCCCTTATGCCTACCCCTCCTCCAACCCCTTGACACGGTCGAGATGCTCTTTTTTTCCTATAGCTATGGTCAGGATGTCATTCCTCCCATCCGACCTAAACGATCCCTCAGCTTGTTCTTTTTGAAGCTCCTCCTGTAAGACATATACAGATGACAAACGTTAGTAATGAAATTTGTTTACTAAATAATTAATAACAACAAGTCAACAACAATACTTACAATTTTCTCACCAACTATACGAGATTGTTCACTCGTATAAGACCCGCTCCTCTTTCGGTGAGCAAACAACCACTTCTCTTTGCGACGTATCGGAGATAATGGAGAAAGAAGAACAGAAGAATCGGATTGAGCTACTTCTTCCAATCTCTTCCGTTTAGCCGCCAACAAGTCTTTTTCGGCCTTCGCATAACCCCTACGAGACATTGTATGGGGGCAATCATTCTTTCTACCACTCTCTTGGGCCTTTTGCCTTTTTTCCTACGAATAAGAAATCAAAATTAAGTCATTGTAAATCAATAAAGACAATTCATAATTCATAAGTAAATCAAATGCAAAATAAGTCAACTCACCAATGCTTATGGAATAGTCCGAAGCCGTCAAAATTCTTGCCAAGTCTATTCGTCAATAAAAGAATACTGGTCGCACGGATTAGGATGAGGCTTACCTTCTTCCACCTCGATATGCATATAATCGTTGGCTAGTCTTGTCTTAAACTTCCTCCAGCGTTCATCACAATACGTTATTGTCTTCTCATACAAGACTTCACTATCAAGAATGTTGTAAGTGAGCTGGATAGTTTTCCAAATATGTTGCTTCACTCTTTTATCCACATTTATCCACTGCTTTATCAAGATGCTAGGCTTATTGCGTGCTAGGAGGCCGACAAAACTCTTATCTCGGCTTGCACTAGGCTCGATTGGTTTCCAATATCTATCAAACTCAATCAGAATCTTTTCCCCGGTATTCTGATTGAGAGGAATGCCTGTCAATTGGGTGGCTCTCTTACCCCTTCATCTAGGCGGGTTACGTGGCTCATTGTGTTCCTGGCTCAGAGCATTGCTAAACATTAGTTGGATCCGGAGTACCCTCACTAGGACGACTCATTATCCTAACTTTAAGGATACTATTTAAGGATAGCTAGTGATGGTTTAAGGAAATTTTGCTACACGGTGCTTATTGCTATAACATGGCACTATCTACAAAGGCATCGTTCAAAAGCAATTCCCAAGTTATGCAAACATGAACAAATAATTAATTGCAATGAACAAGTTGATAACCAATATCAAGTAATATCAGCACTACGAATCCAGAGTTTTACTACATTGAACATACATGCAAAAATACAAAATTAGAATTGAAGCCAAACACAAGAAAGTTTTCATATTGGTAAAGATTTTAAATTCAAATCGCATGGCCGAATCAAAAGAAGGAAACCAGAAGCGAAAGCCACATTCAATTCACAGGTGTTGGTTTAGGGAATGAGCTTGGGGACCAAGAGTAATATGGCTAGGTGTATTGGTTTGGCACCAAGGAGGGCCAGGTGCAGAAGTTTGAAAGGGAGGGAAGAAGGGGGCCATTTGGCATATAAAAGTGAAGTACATAAAGGAAGCATGTTAGGGCACTAAGTTTTGTGCTGGAAGAGGAGAGACCAGGTGGACAGTGGCATATTGCAAAAGGGGAGTGTTAAGGTTAAAGTCTCAAAACCACAGAACAGGTGGACAGAAGCATATGTAGAGCCAAGTGGGTCAGCCTCCCTCCTCCATAGGCCTCCTCCCCCATAGGCCTCCCTCCCCCACATTACAATACAATCCTCATGGACGTGCACATGGAGAGAGTAATCTATGGACGAATCAAGGGAAGTCCTGGGGATTCACCATCTCATATGGATGATATCGGAGAGAGGAGGCCATTTTCTCTTTCAAATTTAAATTAAAGGCCTAGTCTGTAGTGTAAATGGAAAGCCACCAAAATAAACTCAGGTCTACAATTTTAGAATAATTAACGGTACCTTAAACCTTTGCTTGAGGATCCTCTTCTTCCTCTGGATTTGAATAGTCTTTGGGCACTTACTGCAAGAATCGAACAAAGAAAATGGAGGCCAAGTCATCTCACAATTTCAATGAAATACCCAAAAATGAAACCATTAATTTAATTGAATACCTGGCAATGGAAACACAAACCTGACAATAAAAACGAGGTTGAGAATGAAACCAACCGGAGGGAACAAACAACGATAGCCTTATAGCAATGTATTCAATCGTAAATCTCCATTGATGATGGCGAAGTTAAGGACGGAGGAGAGAAGGGGAAAGGAGGAGTAGCCGCGAGATGATGGAGAGGTTTTGCTTATGTGCTTGAATTTCAAATTTCAGAGTTAAATTTAGGCGCCTTTTGAAATCCAGGTCAGTTTTAAGACCGGTTGTCAATTACAACCGGTCTTAAAAGTAATATTTAAGACCAGTTTTAATTCAAAACCGGTCTTAAAATATATATTTAAGACCGGTTATTAATAAATAACCAGTCTAAAAAATTGAAACTTTTTAAGACCGATTATTAATTAATAACCGGTCTTAAATTTTTAATATTTAAGATCTGTTTTCATGTACAACTGATCTTAAAAATAATAAACATTTTATTTTTATAATTATCTTTAATTCAGATAATATTTTCTAGACCAATTATTTTTAGAACCAGTCTAGAAAATATATTACATATATTTATTTTTTTTAATTGTATATATTTTAAGACCGGTTTTTATTATAATCGGTCTTAAAAGTATTTTCAAGACCGGTTTTTACTATAACCGGTCTTAAAAGTATTTTTAAGACCATTTTTAAATATAACCAGTCTTAATATTTGATCATAATTACAAAAATATCACCGATTATATTTTTTAAACCTTTTCCGATATAACCGGTCTAAATGTTCCGATCTAAAAACCCTTTTTCTGTACTTGTGTGGAGTGCTTCATTGGAGTAGCAAGGCTCCAAAAGATGAAGATTATGTATGCAAAGATTGGGCGCATTATAAAGACCTTGTGATTGAATTTTTTGGTCACGTGTGCACAATGGTGCTGGAACTACATTGGGAAGGTGTATGAAGTATGGCTTGTTAAAGACACAAAAATATGGAACTTGAATTATTAAAATTAAATACTCTAATTTGTCCTTTTTATATTTCTAGAGTATTTTTATGTTATTTTTCTAATTATTATTGTAATATATTGAGCAATCAAAGCCATATATTAATATAATTATAATTATTATGTAGAAATTATTGTATAAAACTTTTCCTTTTTATATTATAGTATATATATTAGTTCTAATGTTTATAATTATTATTGTCTATATATTGTAAGTATAGTTATAAAATATTATGAAAAAATCTCAATTAAATCCATTTGAAATGTTCAAATCCAGATTCATGACTACATTTTTATCAGATCCTTAATTGAGCCAAGAGGTTGAATTAGGGATTTTTAAATTGGTTGATTTTACTAATATGTCTTGCTATTTTTTTTGCTTTTTTTTATTTTTCTTTCTTCATTCTTTTTCTAGATAAAAAAACAAAAAAAACACCCCTTGAACTTCAAAGTCCCAAATTGGTTTTACTGACTATAAGAGTAACAAAATTGACAAAAAAGTATAACAATTAACAACTCAATTTTTGAGAAAATCACTTTTTAATATTTTAAAGTTCAAATGATATTTTCTTATCTTTTTCTCCTTTTCTTATTGATAAAATCTCCATTTCAATCGGACTCCTCTCCCCACAATGAGATTTATTCGGCCGATTCACTAACCGTGTGCTTTTCCTATATGAAATTAAGGATTATATACTCTCTTGACATAGCGACAAACTTCAAAGTTCAAATATTGTGCCTGAGTAAAAATGTCATCTCAATGACTTGTTGTCTTCATTCTTTTTTTTCAATCACATCATAGTGGAAGTATAAAATTTTATAATTATTCATTATTCATTATTATAATAAAATCAATTTCTCTAATGTTTTTTGGATGATTTTCCTATATTTGTAGATTTATTTTTGTGTTGACGCTTTCAATCATTCCATCGGTGCTAACTAGATTCTATATACTAGGGTTGAAGAGAAATTCTCATAACTTACCTCTTGGTTTTCTTTGTCGACTCTATTTCTTCTCTTCTTTGATCATGTCGCTTAAAAGCCCTAGTTTGCCTTATTCTTTTATTTTTTGGATGATTCATGATATGATTGGAGGGACATTAGGGTCTTTTAACAATATTTAGTAATCCCTAATGAGGCCTCTTTACTTGATTAGGAATTTGTTAAAAGTGTAAGCCTAAATTTAAATTTGGGTATTTCAAATGGAGTTAAATAGAATTCTCCAAAATATTATTTTGAAAATATATAAAATATTATAGTGTGCATATATATTAGATATTAATTATATATTATAATTATATTTACTCAATTTTAATAATTATAAAACTATAATTTTATATATTGAATATTATTAAAAATCTTTTCCTTCTGTCTCTTCTCAACTAAAAGAAAGGTAATATTAAAACTTCTCCCTGCACCCCCACTCTCCATTGAACCAAAGAGAGCTAAAAGGCCATTTGGCAATGACGAACTTTACTAATTTGAGTTAAGGAGGAGATGATTAAGATTATGACTCAAATTTCTAAAATTGATTGAAACTTTTTTTAATCTTAGCTTAAAGTCTACCATATCTCCATCATATTTATAATTGAAATATTATGATAAGGAGTTGGCTCATAACCTACAAAGTCATGATTTCAAATCTTACTACCAAAATGAGGTTTTTGTTGGTAGACTATTTGTAAGTACATATGTAAGCATCTTTTGAGTTCGGAGGTATGTCTTGACCCTAATTAACTACAGAACCCAACTCACCTAAACTTTTAGTTATATAAAAAGAAGATATATATATATATATATATAGCCTCTTTATCCTCATAGAGTTTATATGATCATTGTAAGCAATACTTTTTTATTATAGTATAATTTCTTGCTCATTGCCCGTGTGATTTTTAATTTCTAACATTTTTTCCACATTAAGTTTTTTAAATTATCTGCTTCCGCTATCCTCTCAATACAAGCGATGCTATCTTTTCCATTTCGGAGTTGAATTTGAAGAGCTTTGAAAAAGATTCTCCGTTTATCCTATATGCCATAGCGGTTTTTTGATTTCTGTGGTTGTATCCCAATCGGAATCTGCAACAACATGTGTATATATGAGATCTCAATGATTCCAATCACAACTTAATATAGAGCCATTAGTCAGGGAGAGAGACAAGAATAGGTAATAATAACTCATCACCTTTCTACTCCCTCTCTTCCAAAATTACTTTTTTTATATTGCTAGTTCAATTTCATCTGAACAACAAAAAGAACAAACAACAAGAAGGATTAGTTAAGTAATAACTTGAATTTGTAAGAAAAGTGAAAAAAATTTACAAAGCATCCTAGTTGTTAGGTACATCGTCAACAAAACACTAGAAATTTAACCAGCTCAATCATAAGTTTTGAAGCAGAATATAGATACCATTTGCCTATGTTTACTGGTTTAGACAAGCTTTTTCATAATGGCAATAACCAAAAAGACCGCTGATCATCATCCTAAGGAAGTGATTATAAACTCAAGTTCCATGGTCCGCAGAGCTCCTTGAGTCTTTCATCTGATACATTGAGCCTGGGTAAAGATCCTATCATTTTTCTCTGCTCCTCAGTAAGTTCGGGTGTCATATCTTCTTCCTATAACCATTCCTTCTTTTTCTCTTCAAGGCTTTTATCAAAAGCCTTTTCTTCATTTCCTAACAGTTTAGCCTTATAAGATATTTGATTTCTAGATGAATTTTTTGTTGCTTTGCTCAGTTGCAGGGGCTGTAAATCTGAATCTTTGCTATCATCATTGCTCTTCCTCATTTCAGGATTCTCTGTTTTCCCCTGAACGCTAGCTTCTGCATCTTGCATTTGGGTATCTTCAGGCATCTTCTTTATGCTACGCCCTAAGATATCATCTTCTTCCTTAGATTGACCTCCACCTCCTTCAGAAATGGGTTCGCTGATTGCCGGATTAGTACTCATGGGCAAGACGTTCTGCGATGTTTCGTTGCAGAAAAACAGTCCAGCTCTGAGCTGATCGGTAAGATCCAGATTCTGCCAGAGACGGCACAGCAGCTATCAAGATAAAATGAGAGAGCAGAATTCGACCCACCTCAGATCAGACCGGAGAAGAACGACGGCAACCACGGACAGAGATGACTGAGTAGAGATCACCGTATAACAGATCACCCGTAGAGACAACTGAGCCGAAACCACCGAAGATCAGAGCACAAGCGACGACGCAGTTGCTTAGGCCGGTCCCAGTGGACGAAACAGAGATCAACACAGAATCTGAGTTCCGATGCAGTGGAAGAAGTACCGTGTCAGGCTGGGACGAAGCACCTCGTCGGGCTGGGAAAGCAGATTATCGGATGAAAATCTCCTTTTCGTTTCAGTTTTTTTTTTCCATTCACCATCACATATTTTAAATACTAATTTGATATAAACAATATCCATATTAAGAAACTAAAAACACACGAGTGTTTCAAGTCATTTTCCACATTATTCATCCAGAAACATTAATAGGAACAAACATGAAGGACGGCCCAAGGGGAGATCTGATACAGATTCATATTGTGCATTCCCGCATAGCCGTTGATATGATATAATAACTCATTTCAGTCATTGCTATTTGTGTATTCTATATTTTAGTGTTACAGACTTTTACTAATACTGAAGCATATTGGTGATCCAATGACAATAACCCGTCCTACAGTATTATTAGTAGAAACACACTGATCTCAGCATAATGGCCAACATGCTAATAGCGGATTTCTCCTCCCTTGGTTTTGTCTCCTTGAGCTCTCATGGTTGCTGCTAACATTCCTTCCTCCACCATGAAAATTACCCAGTTCTGAAGTTGGCAACTCAGCACAAGAGTTACGCTGGACCAACAAGGAACAACAGTCAGAGTGATAAATGTGGTCAACACAGTTAAAAGCACATATAGTAATTGCATGATAAATAGCATTATATATAGGGTTAAGGAGCAAATTTATCATTGAAGTTTTGTCCCAGGAGCGTCTGGTACAAATATGTTTTAGAAGAGGAAAAAATATCAATGAACAATTAAAAGAGGGCATCCAACATAAAAACCGTTAAATTCGTACTAACGCCGTTAGGAGTTTTCTTTTCTTATAATTTAACACCGTTAGTACGAATTTAACGGTTTTTATACTGGATGCCTCTTTTTAATTGTTCATTAATATTTTTGCCCATTCTAAAACATATTTGTGTCAGACGCTCCTCGAACAAAACTTTATTAGTAAATTTGCTCCTTAACCCTTATATATATATATATATGCGCCAACCTCTGGTTCTATTAAATTGTTCAAATCAAAGTTAGCGTTGCCACGCTCTTGTATCTCCTCTATACATAGCACCCGCCATCCACATTCCAATTCTAGTCTCTTAGAATATTTTAAACTGATGCTAAGTTTGATGTGAAGGCGGTTGTTATTTCCTTCTAAATGTTGCCAACATGTTTTCTCATTGAAATCTAAAAACATTAGGCAGAGGCGAGGCCCCCAGCCATTCATAAGTGAAATTTTATATGCCCATTCTTTGCGAATATAATAATCTTCAGGAGCCTTACAACCCCATGAAATGGCAATTTCATCATAGGACGACCTGCCTCTTATTTCTAGGCATACAACAAGTCCACACCATTTACTTGCACGAAAATACGGAGGAATGTCCACTTCTAATTCATATTCCAAAGTATCATTTTCATTTGAAGTAGCTTTGTTTGGAAACCATAAAGGGATCTCAGATTTCGGTATTAATGCAAGAAAATCCGCCTCAGGTACATATCCTGACTGTAACGACATTCATAAAACTTTCATTATTGCCAGTAATTACTTAAAAAATGAGAATAAGAAATACAGACAAATATATTACCAACATTTATACCTGAATGGGCTGAAGCATTCTTTTCTCATAATTAGTTTGAAGGCGATACTAAAACAAGAAATAAAGAAATCAAGTTATATGTAATTTGTCAAAAGAAAAGGATACATAGATTGTAGTTAAACATATTACCTCATGATCAAGTGATGAAACTAGATTCCACATTCCATCTGATGATAAAGGTTCCATTGAGTGACAACCGGATGCTTCTAAAAGAATTAACCTTGGTGGCAGCTTTGGCAGCAACTTAAGCCTTCCACAATTACTCAAATAAAGATGAAGTAGTTGAAATAGATTGGAGAAGCAACTGGTGGGTAAATTAGCAAAGTCATTCCCTTTCAAATGTAAAGTAATTAATGATGACAAACCCCCTAAATCTTCAGGAATTGATTCATCACTAATGCCATAGTCGCTCAAGTTTAACATGGTTAATGATGTTGGATTAAATCCAGACATTTGTAGAACAAGTTTTCGGGGACCACTCACATTCAAATCTCTAAGACCAGACAAGAATTCAAGTGATTCTGGAAGTTTGGTTATAGCAGTTTTCCTTACATCAAGCACTGTTAATTTTTTCATACATTCCCCAAACTCTGGAAGAATCAAAAGTTCATCGCACCAACTAATGTCTAACTTTGTCAAAGAGTTCATTTCCAATTTTTTAGGAAGGATTTTAAGACTTTTGCAACATGACAAGTTCACTTCAACAAGCCTTTTCAACTCTCCAAGTGAATGATGCACTGCAACGAGAGATGAGCACCCTTCAAGATTTAATTTCTCTAAATTTGTTGTTTTTGAGAAATCTGGGGTTTCAACCAAATCTTTGGAATTGCTTAAATCAATATACTTCAACTTCTTCATATTCTGGTCAAATGAACAAAAGTGTAGGAGAATTAGTTAGACAAAACAGTGATATCAGTGTCAACACAAATATGTAAGAAAACAATGGGGTACGAAGTGTTTCACCTGCATGCCATTCCAATGTTTTATTTTGCTAAAAGGCATTTGAATTTCAACAAGTTTATCTAAGTGAGTTCCAATCGGAAGAGTTTCTAGAGGATATGACCTCCATCGAACAACCTTCAATGCATTAGGAAAGCATTTGAGACCCATGGGGAGTTTCAATTCACTTGATATAATGAGTAATCTGAGATTGCACATATTTGATATGGCTTCATGATGTACTTCTATTTCTCCATATAGGTTATAGGGCAAAGCAATAGCTTGTATTGCTTTAGATCCCTAACAAAATGTGCATTGCAAGAAGAATAAGATTATAATGGTTCCGAACTAGAGCTTATTGAAAGCATTAGAATTATTAAAACAACATACAAGTATTTTGAAATAGGGTACTCACTTTATCATTTTTGAATACTTTATTGATGTCTTCTAGATACCACAACCTGCTTCGTCTGTGAACATGACCGGGAGATTCTTGAAAAATAATACTCCTAGCTAATTCTTGAAATAAATCATGCACCTCTAATATGGTTCCACCATCCAATGTTTTCTTTTCAATCAATAGAGCTCTTTCAATCAAAATATTTATTCCAATTGTCGGACGAAGATCACAATTTCTCAAAATTTGAGTCACCTCATCTCTTTTCCATCCATTGAAGAAACAAGCAATATCTAAAAATATTGTCTTTTCTTCATCATTCAATCCATGATAACTTATTTTTAAAATTTGGAAGATCTCATCATCTGGAACTTGTTTCATCCTTTCTAAAGCTTCTTCCCACTCAAGGAGACTTCTTCCGCAAAGAAAGGAACCTAAAACTTTAAGTGCCAAAGGAAGACCTCCTGCATATTTAACCACAGTTTCTGACAATACAAGATAATCATCTTCAGGATGATCTTTCATAAATGCTTTCCTGGAAAATAGTTCAAGAGATTCATCTTTTTCCATGGGTTTGACCTCATATATTCCATGCATTCCCTGTGATTTCAATAAGTGCAAATTTCTAGTTGTTATAATGACTCTACTCCCTGTCCCAAACCACTCTGAACATGCCAAATTCTCTAATTGACTCACATGATTTACATCATTAAGGACAAGGAGAATCTTTTTATTCTGAAAAATTCGACACAGAAGGGTCTTTCCATAATGCTCGTCATATATTTCTGCCCCTCTATTGAGATGTAAAAGAATATCATTTTGTAAACGAACCAGGCCTTGTCTTTCTGAAATCTCCCTAACATTAGCAAGGAAGCAAGACATTTCAAATTGGCTAGAGATTCTTTCAAAAACAAGTCTGGCAAGAGTTGTCTTACCAACACCACCCATACCCCATATCCCTACAAAACGAATGCCATTTGTCTCTATCTCTAACAGTGAATTTATCCTCACCATCCCTGTCTCAATTCCAATTAAATTTTCATCATAAGATGGCAAATTCAAACATGAAGTGTTCCTTATTGCTTCAACAATGTCTCGGATGACTTCTGTTTCATGCCTAACCAAAAACAAATTAATAATAGTTGTAGTCACAATGAAATAGAGAAACAAAAAGATGAATATTGTTCACTAAAACTAGAATACTAATAGTTTTTCATATAAAGATGAACAAAATATTATAGTCGATATTGTTTGGTATTTGAGGGGGGGATTTTTATGAGTTGGATTTAAAAAAAATTGAAGAAGTGAAGTTATAAAATTTTAACCAAGAGAACATGAAACTGGATTTTGAATGAAACCTTTGGAAGACAAGAACACTCACCGGCTTCTAGAGTCCCAACCTGACAAATTGCTAACTTGCTCCAAAGCGTTTCTCCATTTCTCAACCTTGTCTTTGCTTTTTTTGAATCTCTTTTCATGTTTGGCTAAAGCTTTTCCGAAACTCTTTCTTTGATACCTTACATCAGATGGATCTGCACCATAGAAGACAGGAAAAACCTGTCTGCCAAATTTTTTTCGAGATTCAAGAATCTCCTCAAGTTCATCTAAACACCATGTAGAATTTGCATAATTCTCGGAGATAACAACAACAGCACAGAGAGACTCCTTGATCGCTTGAAGGAGTTTTTCTTTAATAACTTGTCCTTTATTTATTCCTTTATCATCCCTAAAACATCTGATGCCACTTCTATTAAAAGCATCATATAAGTGATCTGTGAAATTCAAGCGAGTGTCTTTTCCTGCAAAACTCAAGAAAACATCATACTGCCATTTTGAAGTTGACCTACAAGTAGAGGAGCTAGGGCAGGATTGTTCTTGGAGGGAATTAACCATTTCCATGCGTTAATCTCTACTTGGAAGCATTTGTCCAAATAGTAATCTGCAACAACATCATAATATCACTAATTTGTCATGAAAAGGAAAGAGAAATTAAAACTAGTGGTAAAAATTACCTGTTGTATAGGATCTATAGATACGCCGTGAAGATGCTATGTACACTTGTTGCAGGGATTTTTCTTTCTGTTGACCCCCAATACTGCGATCTCAAGTCAATGAACCACACTCTAAAAGACAAATTAAGACTAGTGGTAAAACTTACCAGTTGTATAGGATTTATAGATATGCCGTGAAGATGCTATT
Source organism: Inga leiocalycina (assembly GCA_963242795.1). Taxonomy (NCBI): domain Eukaryota; kingdom Viridiplantae; phylum Streptophyta; class Magnoliopsida; order Fabales; family Fabaceae; genus Inga; species Inga leiocalycina. The sequence continues at coordinate 60,546,168 of OY725325.1, read as the reverse complement.
TACACTTGTTGAAGGGATTTTTCTTTCTGTTGACCCCAATACTGCGATCCCAAGTCAATGAACCACACTCTAAAAGTCAAATATAAGAAATTTATAGACAAAAGGGTACAGGGAATCTGCCTATCGTTTTTTATGAGATTTTGTGGTTGAATATAGTTCTTCTTTTAAAATAAAAAATTGAATATATAATATTGTATTTCTGGTTCCAGTGATAAAATATAATAAACCGTGAAACAGATCCAACTAAAGTGGATATATGCTTCTTCCAAAATATTCCTCATCGAAATCAATTTGCCCTAATATCCACAATTGCGATAGCAGGATCTTATCACTACTAGCCAAACAAAATGAAGGACAAATATTGCAGATCTAAAATAATATACAGTGAACGATACCACTATATTGTTGCACCGCCGGATTAAATGAAGATGGAGCCTCATTCCTTGTTCACTTAAGAGACGTAGCCTAAAGGCACGTTGATAAATTCTAAATTTTATATAATTTATCCCACCTTATTTATTTATTTATTTTGGGAACTAATTTATGTTAATTTAGATTTATTAGATAATATTTTGATTGTTAACCAATTTTAATAAAGAATATAAATTTGAATTAATTATGAGATTATTGGGCTTAAATTGTTAATAATTTAATTATCTGTTTTGTAATTGAATAATATTTTTAAATATATGATAGATCATGATCTCATTTAATTCTTATAGAATAAAAAAAAAGCATATCAGGAAATCACATGATCCAGAATTATTTTTAGAAACTAAAAAAAAAAATCTAATATTTATATTTTATTGGACTATTGAAATTTTAATTGACTCAAGTGTTGACCTCAAAACTCTCACTTCCTCCTTTTCAATTCACGTACCCTCCCTACCTCCACCTACTTCTACCTTCCCCAACTCACACCGTCACCTACTCCCATTTCTCGTTCCTATTTCACCAACCCCCTTGCTTCTATATATATATATATATCATTCCCTTCCTTTCATTTCATTCAAGGAGACACAAGCACAGAGACAAAAATCTCCACCTCATTCCTATCCTCTTCAATCACCACGGCCCCCCCCCCTCCCTCTTCAATTTCCATCACCTCTTTATTCCACCCCTTTTGTCCATTTACGAAGACAATTGATTGAAGTTTATTCAATCATCATCTCACTATTCATCATTCATAAAAGAAAGAGATGACCGTGAGTTTCATGAAGGAGCGACTTGGAGAGGAAAACTTCGTGGGAGCGTGAGTTATTTGGGAGGCAATTTGGGAGGAGTATGGAGGAAGCTAGAGTCTAAAACTTACACTTGAAGATCACAAGGGAATGTCTTTCCTTTTATTAATTTATTTCAAGTCTTGAAATTATTTAGTTTTAAATAATTTTGAGTGATAATAATTGAGAACAATCTAATTTTAGATTGTAGATATATTTCTTTTGGATTAGATTGATATTTTGGAATGTTTTGTGCTTGAGACAATTACTGAAATTTTTGTTTGCAAACCTTTAGATTGTCAATTGAACTATTAATTGAGTTGTCATTATTAATTTAATTGTCAATTTGGTTTATCCTCTCAATTGTTTAATTAGGTTGGTGAATTGTCTATATATAAGGTAATTGCACGATAAATAGTATTATATATATATATATATATGCGCCAACCTCTGGTTCTGTTAAATTGTTGAAATCAATGGTGGTGTTGCCCCACTCATGTATCTCTTCTTCACATAGTGCCCGCCATCCACATTCCAATTTTAGTGCTGATCTATTAGAATATTCATAATGAACACGAAGTTTGATGTGGAGGCAGTGGTTATTTCCTCTTAAATGTTGCCAACATGTTTTCTCATTGAAATCTAAAAGCATTATATTAGGCAGAGGCGAGACCCCCAATCATTCATAAGCGAAATTTTATTTGCCCATTCTTTGAAAATATAACAATCTTCAGGAGCTTTACAACTCCATGAAATGGCAATTTCATCATAAGACGACTTGCCTCTTATTTCTAGGCATACAGCAAGTCCACACCATTTACTTGCATGAGTGGGGCCTAGCTCCACTATCTACACCTTGTTGGAGTGTCACCAACTCTCAGTGTAAGTGCACCTCTGGCATTAACTACTTCTCTCTAGGCAAATCATGTTGAATAATAAAGCGCATTTACAAACAGTGGCATCCACATAAGCATATAACTACGGCATGATGTATGAAGCATAATTTCCTATCTCGAAGTTCTTTCAATCTCTTTTTTAATGTGCCTCATAAAATGTGTCGCTTCCGGCTTCCAACTTGGTCCTAAAATATTGAATGTACAAGAAATAGGTCATAACCTATCCAAGTATCATTTTAGACTCTTTCATAGTGTTTCTTGTGGTTATATTAGTCTATGGTAAAATTTTACCAAAATGCCCCCGGGACTCCGGCCCGACCCTGCCGTACTCGGCCGATGGCACGTTTTCCCAAAGTTTTGACTAGAGCTATCCTACCTTATTTTCACCCAAGAAATCCATTTCCAAGCTCATAATCACCAAATTCAGTGTCATATTATGCAAATACCCTTGACAGTCCTGGTTTATGGTTTTAGGGGTGTTTTCGTAATTATGTTTTTTCGGCTTTTCCGAAAAATTGACCAATTGTAACTCCACCTATTTCTACCCACTGAATCCAATGGAACCATCGATTTCATGAAATTCCAGCTCCTTACCCCAGTTCTGGTTCTAGCCGAAACTTGGTCAAAAAATGGAAAAATGCACTTTTGTGTTTTAGGTTCCAAAGCTTGTACTTTTCCACTTCTAATCCCTTATTAACTCATTTAAACATATCTTAACCATGATTCAAAGAATTTACAAAGTTGACAAAAATCACAAAAACCAACTATACACTTCAACAACAACTTTATACTTATATAGATCTAAGATTTATGAAGTTATCTCTTGAGATCTTAGAATTTCTCTCTCTAGGCATCTTCTCTCTCTCTTCTTGAGCTCAAAATGTGTCTTCAAAACCATAGTTTCCATTATGAAGAGAGGTTTGGAGAAGGTTTCTAACAAGATCACAAAGAAAAATGCTTAAGAATCACTACATACCTTAAGCTCATTCTTCTTCTTTCTCTCTAACTCTTCAAGTTCTTCAAGCTCTCTCTCTCTCTCTCCTTTCTTTCTTGTCTTGGCCGAAATGTGTGAAGTGAAGGGAAGAAAAAGTGTTTTATGCAATGGCTCTTCTTTCTTGTGAGCCCTTGATTTCCAAGATGCTTTCTTGTTTTGACACATGGCAAGTAGTCTCATCTTCTTCTAACTATGTCATTAGGCTTCTAGTTGGATTTAAACTAACTTCTACCTCTTCTAGTTAGCATAAAACCATCCCCCTCTTGCTCTTCTAACTAAATGTGTTCTCTTCCAATTAATCCAAACTTGCACTCAACCATACACTAAGTTTGCACTCAACCATAGACTCAAGTAGTGAAATGAGTTTTCTCCAACTAGTCCAAACTTGCACTCAACCATTATCATCATTACTTTGTCCAAGAAGCAATATTTCATTGCAATTAGACATGTGCTCTTGGAAAATAAATCATAAACTAATCTCACTCCATAGGATAATGACAATTGTCATGTTCAATTTCATTAATCAATTTTCCCTCTCATTTTCCCTTGCTAGGCGAAAATATGGAAGAATAGGGAAATAAAATTGTTTTCAACATTTCCATAATTCAATTAAATGAATTATGCATAATTCTTTCTAATTTTCACAATTCTTGATTTATTCCTCCAAGAATGTTCCAATTATACATTTTTCTTTGTTTTCCTTGATTAATTGAAATTAACTTCAATTAATTGAAAAATTATTAATCTTTGGCTAAATTGGTAAAGTTCAGATTTTGCTATTACCTTTGTAATCTAATTCCTTTCTTGAATTAATTTTCCCATTTTCTCATAAATATGAATATATCAAAATTCATAAGTTCCAAATTTCATGAATATTCACTATTTTATTGAATTTCTCAAATAATTATGATATATTTTTGGTAAATATAAAATTCGGGGTGTTACACTGAAAGAGGGGCTGCGAAAGGCATTCGCGTTCGGAAATGGATTCCTTGGGAGAAAATATGTCAGAATAGCCCATTTCAAAATTTCGGAAAAAGTACAGTCGGACTGGGTATGGCGGGGCCGGGCCCCCGGGGGCATTTTAGTAATTTTTCAATATAGACTCATATAATCCCTAAAAACACTATGGAAGTGTCCAAATGGTACATTTGGAATTGTAGGATCGAATATGGTGCCCGAGCTGTTTGCACGTGAATCTAGGCACACAGTTCGAAGTGGAAAAGGTTTAATGTAGGAAACTTACCTCTCCTGGATGTATTTGATATTTATGCTAGTGTATTGATGCATGTTATTGCTTTGCTTGATTATGTGAAACATATATACATGGTTGAAGCTCTGTTTTTATTTATGCTATGGCCATAAGTATGTTGTATAAAACATTGAGCATGCAGATATGTCATTGTGTGAGCATGAGTTATGTAATGCAAGCATGTCATGCATTAAGCACTTATTTTTCATGCATATTGGTACTGTTTTCCTACTAAGATTCTCTCGAATCTCACCCTCCCCTACCAACAATTTAGACAGGAAGAGACAGAAGATATGCTGAGAACAAAGAAGAGAACCTTACGAGGGGATTGTAGTGGTGGAACGAAGACAGGAAGATGTCTCCATTTCACTGGGATGAGTTTAGATACCTTAGAGCCCTGTGTGGCTACAATGTTTGTGATTATTATGTACGAACCCCTATAGGGGAGTTTCCGTAATCATACACTTATTATCAGTATATTTATGCTATTCCAGTATTGCCTACCGACTCACGCATTAATATTCCACTACAAGTTAAAATGAGATAAGGGGGTGACAGTACTTCAGAATGTGAATTAGTGGTGGATGTCGCTCCATATTTTCGTGCAAGTAAATGGTGTGGACTTGCTGTATGCCTCAAAATAAAAGGCGGGTCCACTTGTGATAAAATTGTCATTTCATGAAGTTGTAAAGCTCCTGAAGATTATTATATTTGCAAAGAATGGATGAATGAAATTTCACTTGTGTATGGCTGGATGCCTCGCCTCTACCTAATGCTTTTGGATTTCAATGAGAAAACGTGTTGGCAACATTTAGGAGGAAATAGCAACCGCCTTCATGTCAAACCTAGTGTCTGGTATGAATATTCTAAAGGACTAAAATTGGAATGTGGATGGAGGGTGATGCTACCAAATTTTAAGTAGGCACCACAAGTGTATGAGCCGTAAAATACTAAACTGGCAAATCAATTTTGTCCTACAAAGACTCAAAAATAATTACTGACTAGGCATTAAATTTTATATGTACATTTAAGTTGAGAAAATAAAAAATAATGAGATTTTTGAGAAATTTAAAAATAAGAAAAGAAAAATAGTAAACCAGAGTTTTAAAAATTTCAGTCGAGACAAACAACCTAGAATGATTAATCCTTTCTCCAAGTTTTAGAGTATGTAATTACCTAAATAAATTCGTTTAATATTAACTTGTTAATCTAGAGTCTTAATAGATATAAGTATCTTCCGATCACTCATATCCCTCTCTCAAACTAAAATTATTATTCCTAACAATCTATTCAAGAAGCAATAAATATCCCAATTCACTCTAATATGACTATATAGGTCCAATAAGTATATTTCTAACATATTAACAAATTAGAATAAATTCCAATCCCACGTTACTTAATCATATGGTTCAATTAAGATTCCTTTCCCAAGTGTAATCAAAATTCCCTAACTTCATCTTTAGTGTTGATCAATCACTAAATAGACAAGATATAACAAGATTAAGTAAACCAGAAAACATTAAGCATAATTTACTAGTTCAAAACAAGCTCTAATCTAAGAATCAATTCTTAGCTACTTTAAGTCTAAAAAGAAAATCAGTCACTCATGACTTTAATAAAATCCATAAAACAAAATTCAGATTCAGCAAATATAGGAAATAAAGGAGAAGAGAAGAAAACAGAATTGAGATTCTTACTACTGTCAAAAAAGGAAAGAAACAGGTGCTCGTTGTTGCTCGCCTATGCTTTGGTTCGCTGCCTCTACTCGTCTTTTTTTGTTTCTTCAATTGCTGCAGTTCGGCGCTGCAACTCCCTCCTCCGCTCTTATATTATCAAAAGAGCCTTAGATTTTTTAATTTGTTATTGGGTCACATGTGTTGGGCTTGATCCTTTTCCAAATTGTCGTCTGATCAACTTTGTGTTTTTTTTTTCTTTTAAAAAGATGTATTATATCCTTTTGACTCCATGAGCCAAGCTTTATCTCTTTCCTCTTGTCTTACGCAACTTCTGATGCTCTTGCTGTTTTTTTTTTAATCAATATATTCCTTGGTGAATTCCTCTCATGCCTTCATTCACATGATAATATTAATACCTCCTGAAAGATTAAATCGGATATATGGGTAGATTTTGTGTAAAATATCTTTTTATCCTGAACTCAATTAAAGCATAGAAAATATATAAAAAATAATTAAATAGGTATAAAATATAAATAAATTTAACCAACTATGTTTTAAAATCTATACCTATTTGATTATAAAATATATATTTATCAGCAGCGCTATATATAGAAGAGATACAAGAGTGGGGCAACACCACTTTGATTTCAACAAGTTAACACAAGCACAACAGGTTGGTGCTTTTATATATAATCCCATATATCTTAAATCCAAGCATTTATATTATATATATATATATATATTTATATATGTATGTATGTGCTATATATACATATACCTTGCAATTTTAAGTAATCTTTTCTCAACTGTGTTTTTTATATTAATTTGATACATAGGAAATAGTTAGAGGTGTGTTTCTTATTTTCATTTCATGTTCTTTATTCCTGTTTTTATTATTGTGGCAAACATATTTATCACTTTGATCTTTCATTTCATTTTCTTTATTCTTGTTTTTATTATTGTGGCAAACATCTTTATCACTTTGATCTTTCATTTCATTTTCTTTATTCTTGTTTTATTATTGTGGCAAACATCTTTATCACTTTGATCTTTCATTTCATTTTCTTTATTCTTGTTTTTATTATTGTGGCAAACATCTTTATCACTTTGATCTTTCATTTCATTTTCTTTATTCTTGTTTTTATTATTGTGGCAAACACAGTTATCCCTCTAATCTGTTGACTGTGTTTTTACTTTCATTGGTTGGACGTTCAGCATAATTCTTGTCCTGAGCTGCCACCTCCAGGACAGAGTAGTTCCTATGAAGAAAAGAATGTCGTTAGCAGCAGCAGTAACCACGATGACTCAAGGAGACGACAGAACCAACGAAGGAGAAATCCACTATTAGCTTGGTGGAAGCAGTTCTTCCACTAATCATCATGACCGGAATATAATAGGAGAACTTTAGTTTATAAATCTTATCCCTTGTTATTAGGATGATGATAAGCTGTGTTGGTTCTTGTCATTATGAAGAAACATATGCCAAATGTAACCTACATTCGTCTTGGAGAATTATCATTGAGCTAGCCAAATTTTTGGTATTTTGTGGAATTCGTACCTAACAACTTGGATACTTTCTAAATTTCTTTCACTTTTCTCACAAATTCAACTTATTAATTAACTAATCTTTCGTGTCATTTTTAGTGTAGATAAAACGATTCGTAGATCTTGAGACTCAGTACAAGCAACAGTTTACAACACTTGCACTTTTTAAAAATCAAGTCCTATAAACTCCGAAAGCAATTTAAATATTTTATTAGTCAAGAGCATATAACTCAATTGACATCCTGGACTGGAGTCCAACTTCAATAATAAATCGAAGACAAGTTGGTACGCCAAAGGCATATATAGTCGTTGGTATATTTTTCTTCTTGAGTAGCTTGAAGTAGTATGCTTGGGCTTAATGTGCCTTCATGAGTAGCTTGAACCAAGTGCCCCTGAATGGTTACTTCTTGAGTTCCAAGAGCTAGACCAGTAAGTTAAAAAAAAAAAAAACAGATCTATGCCATCTTTAATTAAAATTCACAGAGGCATTTCACGACCAAATATCTGTTGGTTAGTTTAATTGCTCATTCATGCATTTGATTAATTCATATCATATTCGAGAGTCGAGACAGTGATGCGATCATCCAAAGATCACAAGCATATTCAATAATAAGTCCCAAGGCAAATGGAGAGTTTTTTATGAACTACGTACCAATACAAAATGTAATTTATAATACTTTTATGCTATGGTATTTGTAGGATATTAATTATTAAATGGTAATGGCTTTGTAGTATGAAAGCTTTCAATTAAATGAAAGGCTACCCTATTGTGTGGAAGAATAGATTTAAAGTATTGCAAAAAATGCGCAAATACAACTACGAAACACAAGTCTGCTTAGTTTGCGCCAAATGGCCATACATAAATTTATTAGGAGAAATTCTCAAAGTGATGTTAATTTTTGTGTAGAAGAAATTGGCAATGTAGCCCATGAAGAAAATAATAATGTAGAGGATGTGGCTTCCTCAACCAATTATGCTGGGACATCTTCAACCCATATGAATCACATTCGTGATGTGATTAGAGATCAACTTGTACAGAACATGTGATCCAATTAGTTATATAATATTTTTTTCTCAATCATGTATTTTGGCTCCACATTTTCTCACTTCAATTTTTCCACTTGTTTATAATACTAAATATCTTGCTTTCTTTGAACAAAAAAAAAATCTTGCTTTCTTACAATTAACACAGAAGCACTTATGCAATCACTAATCCAAACAAATTTTGACTTTAACGAAAGCACTTATGCAATCATCAATCCAAACACGTTTTGACTTATGCAATCACTAATTTAAATATAAATCATATTACATAAACTGACTTTTACCCGATCTTACTTTTCCACAAGTCAAATTGAAAATAAGTCATTTTTTCCACCACTATCCGAAACACACACTAAGACAGATAAAAGCAATTGGGCATCTGTTAATTACCAGGAAGAAGAGAAAACAAGAGATAGGTTTTGTGACACAGTTTTCCGAACATTAATGATCAGAACTCTGTATTAGGCCAGCTTAGCACGCTTTGGCCTCCTACTGTAGGTGCGCAAAGGCTGTTGAGCTGTTGGTGGAGTACTATTACATGCCTGCAAAGTCGTTAGATCATATATGAATGCAAATAAGAAACATACTCCCCTAATCCTATTTATAAAGCACTTCCAACATGTTTTACATATAGTATTAAGAAAGACCTTAAACTTCATTAATTTTGTCTAAAAGTCAACAGCCTTCTAACTTTACTCCTATTTAACACACTTTCCAAGAAAATAGCAATATACATAATAATAAATGAAGGGTAAAACTATAAATTTATGTAAAAAATTTAATGGCGTTCCTTTATAAATAGGACAAAAAAATACACTACCTCTTTAAATAGGAGCAGAGGAGTATCTAATATTAAAAAGACAAGATAAATAGGATTATAACAGCACCAACCTCTGCTTGAAGGCGACACTAAAATAAGAAATAAAGGAATCATGTTACATGCATTTAGTTAGAAGAAAAGGATGCATAAATCAACGCATAGATCGTATTTAAACGTGTATACCTCATGGTCAAGTGATGAAACTAGATTCCACATTCCATCTGATGATAAAGGTTCCATTGAATGACAACGGGTTGCATATAAATGAATTAACCTTGGAGGCAGCTTTGGCAGCGATTTAAGCCCTTCACAGTTATTCAAATAAAGATGAAGTAGTTGAAACAGATTGGAGAAGCAACCAGTAGGCAAATCAGAAAACAAATTTCCTTCTAGACGTAAAGTAATTAATGATGAGAAGCAGCCTAAATCTTCAGGAATTGATCCATCACTAATGCCACAATAGCTCAAGTCTAACATAGTCAATGATGTTGGATTAAAGCAAGACATTTGAAGGTCAAGATCTCGGGGGCCCTCCAGATTCAAATCTCTAAGGCCAATCAAGAATCCAAGCGATTCTGGAAGTTCGGTTATAGCAGATTTCCTTGCATCAGGCACTGTTAAATTTTTCATACATTCCCCAAACGCTGGAAGCACTGAAAGCTCAAAGCACCAACTAATATCTAACTTTTTCAAAGAGTTCATTTCCAATTTTTTCGGAAGTAATTCAAGACTTGAGCAACATGACAAGTTCACTTCAACAAGCTTTTTCAACTCTCCAAGTGAATGATGAACCGCAATGAGAGATGAGCACCCTTCAAGATTTAATTTTTCTAAATTTGGAATTTTTGAGAAATCTGGGGTTTCAACCAAATCTTGGGAATTGCTCAGATCAATGAACTTCAAATTCTTCATAAGCTGATCAAATGAATAAAAATGTAGGAGAATTAGTCTCACAAAACAATTGTATCAGCATCAATACAAATATGTAGAAAAACACTAGGGTATGAAGTGTTTCACCTGCATGCCATTCCAATGTTTTATTTTGCTAAACGGCATTTGAATGTCAACTAGTTTATCCAACCGAGTTCCATTGGGAAGTCTTTCTAGAGGGTATGACTTCCATCTAATAACCTTTAACGCACTAGAAAAGCAGGTGAGACCGCTAGGAACTTTCAATTCACTTGATATGATGAGTAACCTGAGATTACACATCTTTGAGAAGGCTTCACCATGTACTTGTATCTCTCCATCTAGGTTAAAAGGTAAAGATATAGCTTGTACTGCTTCAGATCCCTAACAAAATGTGCATTGCAAGAAGAATAGCATTAGAATGGTTTCAAATTAAAGTAAATTGTTTTAAAGGCATTAGAATTGTTAAAGCAACATGAGTCTTTAGAAATAAGGCACTCACTTGATCATTTTTCAAAACTCCATCGATGTCTTCTAGATTCCACAACCTGCTTCGTCCGTGGATATGACTAGGAGATTCTTGAAAAACAATACTCATAGCTAATTTTTGAAGTAAATCATGTACCTCCAATGTTGTTTCTCCATTCATTGTTTCCTTTTCAATCAATAAAGCTCTTTCGATCAAAATATTTATTCCAATTGTCGGATGAAAATCACAATTTTTCAAAATTTGAGCTACTTCATCTCTCTTCCATCCATTGAAGAAACAAGCAATATCTAAAAATATTGTCTTTTCTTCATCATTCAGTCCAAGATAACTTATTTCAAGAATTTGAAAAATATCATGATCTGGGATTTGTTTCATCCTTTCCAAAGTTTCTTCCCACTCAAGGAGACTTCTTCCACAAAGAAATTAAAGGAACCTAAAACATAGAGTGCCAATGGAAGACCTCCTGCATATGTAACCACGATTTTTGACAATGTGAAATAATCATCTTCAGGATGATCTTTCTTAAATGCCTTCTTGGAAAAGAGCTGAAGAGATTCATCTTTTTCCATGGGTTTGACCTCATATATTCCATGCACTCTGTGTGATTCCAGTAAGGGCAGATTTCTTGTGGTTATAATTACTCTACTCCCTGCCCCAAACAACTTTGGACTTGCCAACTTCTCTAATTGACTCATATGGCTTACATCATCAAGGACAAGGAGAACCCTTTTATTCCTAAAAGTATGAATTGGATCTTGAAAGGGATTGTTGTATATCTTTTGCCCTGTATTGAGATGTAAAATAATATCATTTCGTACACTTAGGCCTTGTTCTTCTGAAATCACCCTAACATTAGAAAGGAAGCAAGACATTTCAAACTGGCTTGAGATTCTTTCAAAAACAACTCTAGCAAGAGTTGTCTTACCAACACCACCCATACCCCATATCCCTACAAAACGAATGTCATCCACCCGATCTATCCCTAACAGTGAATTTATCTTAACCATCTTTGAGTCAATTCCGACTAAATCATCATCATAAGATGGCAAATTAGAACATAAAGTGTTCCATACTGCTTCAACAATGTCTTGGATGACTTCTGTTTCATGCCTAACCAAAAAAAAAAAAACATGAGCTCATAAATATGAATATAGTCCTTCACCAAAACATAAGATAGAATTATAGTCACAATAAAAAAGAGAAACTGGAAGATAAATATTGTTCATTAAAACTACAATACAGCTACTTTTTTAGGTGACTTAACATTCAAAGTGACTCCATATTTGGATGGATTGAGTTTTAGTGCTCATTACTTAGTGATATGAACTGAAACGAAACCATATGGATTCAATTTGAACAGTCCATATTTAATTTTTGCTTTTACTTTTTAGAAAGAAAACTATTTCAATGTATACATAAACTAAAATAAAGATGATATCTCAACTCTCAGTTCTAAGAAAAATGATTTTTTTTTTTTGTATAAAACTCATCAGTTGAAAATTTTAAATATGGACAGTTGAAATTGTATATGGATGGTGCACGCAGACCTCACTCTAGTGATGAGTACTATGATGCTTTCCATTGTGATGAGTGCCCAAATTGGGGGGGGGGGGGGGGGAGTTTGCCTTAAAATTGGGGACAGAGATTTCATCCATTATTTTTGATATATTCATCCATTGTTATGATCAATTAGCTCATGAGCTAAATAGCTTAGAGTAAATTGTTTAAAAAACAAAAAAAAAACATGTAAGTGAATTCTGTGCATGCCACTAGTCAATTTTGGACGCAACTTTTGGGTTCGCTGCTTCAGATATATGATTGAAATCAGAAAAAGAAAACTTACCGATTCCTAGAGTCCCAACCAGACAAATTGCTAACTTTCTCCAAAGAGTCTCTCCATTTCTGAACCTTGTCTTTGCTTTTATTGAATCTCTTTTCATGTTTGGCTAAAGCTTCCCCGAAACTTTTTCTTTGATGCCTTACATCAGATGGATCTACACCATAGAAGACAGGAAAAACTTGTCGGCCAAATTTTTTCCGAGATTCGAGAATCTCCTGAAGTTCATCCAAGCACCATGTAGAATCTGCATAATTTCGGAGAGAACAACAACAGCACAGAGAGAATCCTTGATTTCTTGGTCAAGTTGTTGCTTAACAACGTCTCCTCTCTGTATTCCTTTATCATCCCTAAAACCTCTTATGCCCTTTAGAATGAAAGCATCATATAAGTGATCGGTGAAACTCAAGCGAGTGTCTTGCCCTGTAAAACTCAAGAAAACATCAAACTTCCATTTTGAAGTAGAACTACAAGTAAAGGAGCTTGGGCAAGATTCTTCTTGCGGGGCATAAGGCATTTCAAGGCGCCGATGTCTTGGATGCATTTTTTTTCAAACAGTAAATCTGCAACAACATCATAATCATATATATCACTACTTGTTGGAAATGAAAAGGAAAAAGACAATAAAAAAACTTAGAAGTGATATAGTATCTATAGATATGCAGTGAAAGATTATGTACTTTGTTGCAGAGATCTTTGTTTCTCCCGATTTCAATGCTGCGATCTCAATTCAACGAACCACCGTCTAAAGACAAAAATGAGAAATATGTAGGCAAAAGGGTAAAGAGACCTGACTGCCATTTTTTATGAGATTTTGTCTTTGAACTTAGTTGTCTTTCTAAATTTGAAATGGATATATATTATTATTTTATTTGTGGTTGCAGTGAACAAATATAATAAGGCGTGAAACGGTATTAGCCTCACTCATTTGTCAACGAAGGTGGTTGCCTCTTCCAAAATATTCATCTTGGAAATAAATTTGCTCTCACATCCACAATCTGAGACGGCAGGATCAAATCACGGCTAGCCAAACAAAAACAAGAATAAATAAACTTGACAGATTAAAATCTATGATTTGAAACTGTAGGGATTAAAAAAAAAGGTGTCATAGCCTAAGTACTCCTTTGAAATCAACTAAATAATTTGTGTTCTTAACTTTTTAATTACTCCCTCCGGTTTTTAATATAAAAGACATATTTGAGGAGTTTATCTTGGTTATAAATATAAGACATATTTTTTATATTTAACAATATTTTCCTAATTTACCTCTATTGATGCTCCCTCAATAAAATTAAGAAGGAGAGGGAATAAGAGAATTAAGAAAGAAGAACTACCTTGACCAACTTCCTTAATCTAATCAAATTAGGTAAATATATCTTATATTTAGGACAGGAGAGAGTACATAATTAATGTGATCAAATGCTATGCTTCGTTGGAGTTTGAAAACTCACCATATTGTCTATATATGACTCAAATAAATTGTGTGAGTTGATCCTGGCCAAAACAAAATTGTGAGTTGAGACAAATGTTACATTATATTGCATATAGATCATTTTACCCTATTTATTAATTGAACAATACAAAAACAGCAAATTAGTGATAGAATTTTTTACACTAATCAGTTTGGCAAAAAAATTTAGCGATGGGGTAGTGACAAAATCGGATTAATGACAGAATTTGTTCTGTTGCTAAATACACCGTCACTAATTGATTAACCAAAAAATTTTGAATTCTATCGCTCATTAGTGACGAATTAGTGATGAAAATTTTATGTCACTAATTAGCAATGGAAAAAGTCCATCCCCAATCCATCACAAAGTTTGAATATGCTATCTCCAGAATCAGCAACGAATTATTAATAGAAACATTTCATTGCTAATTACAGACAAAAGTTGCTAATAAAAACATTTCATTGCTAATTACAGATAAATTTCCATCACTAATTAGCAATGACCAATTTCTGTCACTAATCCGTTGCCAAATTATTTTTTTTTAATCATTTAAAAATGTCACATATCCTCACCACTAGCATCCATATGTCCCCCTTGGGGGCTGCCACCTCACCATCGGACGGCTGCCACGTGTTCCCCACCCAAGACTGTGACAAATATGTGCGTTCATCTAGGTCTTTGTATTTTTAATAAGTTTTAGTTTTAGTTGGTCCCTATACTTTTTTTTCATTATATTTTATTCATATACTTTAGGCTGTCCAAAATGCTGGTTCATATAGTTTTATAATGACTTAGATATGAGTTTAATGGTGTTAACTTCGTGATGTGGCATTAACACTATTAGGTATGATGATGTGGATTGCTTAATTAGGACTAATGTGGCTTACGAATAAGGATTACAACTAAAACTTATTATAAGTATAGGAATCAAAACCAAAACTCGTTGAAAGTATAGGGAACTAGAATGGGTTTAACCCTATAGAAAAAACAATTAAATAGAGTTCAACTTTCAAAAAATTTACAATGCAGTGATAAATAGACTACAAAATTAATTTTGAGTGGAGGGATCGATTACAACAATAAAATATAATTTCTGATATTTGCATTGGAATTTCTGATATTTGAATTGTAATCCCGTGCACAATTATAATTGAATGCTTCAGCAATTTCACTGAGGATAAAATCAGTTTTCGTGTTTTTTCCCTATGAATTCAATATTGAAAACCAAATTTAGTAATTAAAATCAATTTATTCACTTAAAATCGATTTTGCTAGTCTATTTAATACCCTACACTGTGTATTTTTCAAAGTTGAACTCTGTTTAAGTTTCCATTTTTCTTTCTAGAGTTAAATCCACTCTGGGTCTATATACTTTCAACAAGTTTGGTTCTAATCTCTATATGCAGACCAAATCAATCTTAAACACCAATACACTATTAGACTTATATCCTAGTTCTTATGAAATTATAGGGACTAACATTTTGAAAAGGCATAAAGTATAAGGACAAAAACAACGAAAATAAATATCAAAACCCAAAACCAAAAATTGATAAAAATATAGGAGCTTGGAGTGGGTTTAACCCAATTTTTTTAGTAAACCTTGAGGATCTAATATTTATTGAGAGAGAAAGTATAGAAAAATCAAGTTTTTCACATATCATTCCAGGATAACCATTCGTCACATCTAAAGACTCTTGAGCTTCAAGTGACGAGGGGGAGGTGAATTGGCAGAGGTTAAAGGTGTGTAGGGAAAAAATAATTAACTTAAACATGTTTTATTTATGACAAAGACACATGTCACTGTTTGTTAACTCCAACATGAAAAGAGAAGACAATCTACCTGGCCACCAAAGATTTCTCACATGGAGTCGCCATTATTGTCCATTTAAAAAGTACTAATGTGTGACCAATAAAAACATAGAGATGCTCCAAAGATATTGATTGTGGAGAAAAGTTAGCAATAAATGAAAGAAATTATGAATTTTCGGTTTAACATTCATCAAGTTGGTTAAATATAAAATAGATATACCATTCTTGTCCTATTTATAAGTCCCTTTTAACTAATTCTCACATATCAAGGAGAGTTAGTTAACTCATTAATTATGGGCTAAATTTTCAATTTCACCCTTATCTATGATTGGTTCCAAAAGTCAACATGAATATATTTATTTTGTTTATTGTAATTAATAGGAGTAAAAAAGTATAAAATGCATTTATTACTATGAAAGTGGACTTATAAATAGGACCAAATTTTTTGATAAGAAATGACTTATAAATAGGACCATAGTGGTACCCATATAGTCTTGTTTATAAGGCACTTCTAGCATGTTTCACATAGACCAAGAAAAACATTAAACTTCATTAATTTATCCTTAAAATTCAACAATTTCCCAAATTTATCCCTATCTAATATACATTATACCAAGTGAGAATAAAGTCAACACAATAATAAATTAAGGGAAAAATATACATTCATATGGAAAATTTAATGAGATGTTTTATGAATAGGACCAAAAAAAATTTCACTTTTTGCCCTATAAATAAGACCGAGGAGTATATACCAACGAAAGAGGATCCTCTTAAAATCATTTTTCTCCTTTTCTTCTCAAAATCGCATATCCACCCTTAGATAAAAAAATGGATGACTCAGATTTAATATTTTCTAAAACTATGATTACAGTGTTTTATAAATTAATTTCTTTATTAATTTTTTTGTATTGTAGTTATGAATTGTGTAGATTATCTTTTAATAGTTTAAGTTTACTTATTTATGTTTTAAATAATAGTTTTATAAAATATGAAATCTGAACCATCTATTTTTTAAAAAAAAAATTTGAGGGTGGAGATGAGATTATGAGTAGAAAAGGAGAAAAAAGATTATGAGAGAACCCAAACCCTACCCACTATGCCTTTGGCATGCCAACTTGTCTTTCATCTATTCTTGAAGATGATTCCAATTGTGTCGCTTTATCGTTTGGCCTGCGTGGATTAAGGGATTTGGTTATTAAAAATTGTGAGTGGAAAGAAATGACTTGTGAAAAGAAATCTTAATTTTGATATATAGTAATAACCTTCTAGAAATCTTTATCACCTACAAACTAATTCAAATGGAGTGGCATAACTAGCTGATTTCAAATAATTTGATGACTTATGGGAGAAGACAAAATAATTAATGATAAAATATAAATTTTCCTCCATATTTTTTTCATCATTTTTTATTTTAATTCAGGTCATCTTACATACTAATACATGTTGAATTGAAAATGTTCAAGTATATATGACAGCCTTCTGAAAATTAATAACTTAAAGTTTAGAGAAAATAAGATTTGATTTTTGGGAATATTGCGGAAAAATCCCCCATTGCAAATTTTATTGTCAGGTATCTATCGATCCATGTTCTTGAACAAGTGCCACTCTTTTTCATTTATGTGCAACATATTTTTAACTATATGCTGAAAATAGGTTGCACCAAATTCATTAAATAAAATTTCAGGTACCTATGGACATTGAATTTTGCGATTAGAGATATTTTTGGCAAATTTTTTCCTCAACCTATTACTCTATCCCTTATTTATTGTAGAACCAAATTAAAGAGTTAATTTTGATCCTAAATATAAGACCTATTTTACATTTTCATTCATTCCCCAGCCCCGCCTGTAGGACCTATTTTACATTTTCATTCATTCCCCAACCCCGCCCCCTCCCCCCAAAAATTAATCATATTAATATTCCCTAAAAAATAATCTAGTAGAAGAGGGAGGGATGGAATTAAAAAAGATAATGAGGGTGTTTTATTGAAAAAAAAAACATATCATATCAAATAACTTAACTAGCATCCTTCATCTACTCAAATTAGTTAATTAAGTCTTAGACCAAGGGAGTACTTAATACATAAAACTGCCATTAATTAATATTCTCAATGTTTTCTTCATTCTCTACACATTGGTTTTTTTTTTTAAGAAAAATAAACAAATAAGTAAGCAAGCCCCAATCGAAAAGTTACAGTTAATATTCTCAACGTTGCAATTGATTTTTTTCATGAAAAATGAAGTGCGTGCAAACGAGTAGATGGATCAAAAGCAACAAGCAAGCGGGTATGAAGAATTGATTTGACCTATCTTTCTTCAGCTTATCTCAATATAATTATGCTGCTTGAATTTCAGATGAAGAAACAGATATCAACTGGAGATGAGTGTTTTGCTTTATTTGGTAAGGTTCATATAGGTGAACTTTACGACTTTACAATTACGAAGCTATTTATTCATGTATATTTTTGTACCTTAAGATTAAATATAATATAAATAAGATCAAAATTAAGAAGCTAAAATAACGCGAGTGTGCTTATCTCCTTGAGCTACCATGGGAGTGATGATAGCTCAGGACAAGAGTTATGCTGAACCAATCAAGGAACAACACAGTTGCAATGATAAATATGGTATTACAATTACATAGTCCCTTCTATCCTTTTTATAGGAGCTTGAAATTGCCACCATAGATTTTTTAGATGGAGTCGATCCAATTGTAGATTACATAAAGCTTTGTGGCCAACAAGTGTATGGAGATACTCCAAAGTCAGAAGAAGAACAAGTTTATTAAACTGATGGGAGAAATTATGAATTTTCTATTTCTAAGTATTTAATATTCGAAGTTGGCATATTAAACGACTAAAGCAGCACATTGCTTGTAGCTTTGCCATACCAATTTGTCTTTTGTCGCTTATCATTTGGCCAACTTGACTCAAGGATATGAACCTGATAAATTTTATAATAATGAATAAGACATAAAATATTTAAATTGTTCTCAGAGCAAGTGGACAAAAATGACAGGTGAACAAGAAATCTTAATTTTGATATATAGTAATAAACCTCTAGAAATCATTGACTCCAAATTTTGCCTCTACGCTATGGTACATACATGTTAGTAAAACTAAATACTCTTTCCCATTTTTGGCAATGAATGGATGCATTTGCTGAACTCTACAATACAACCACATGCGAAATGGAATCATTGGTTGTATCCGAATCGGAATCTGCAACAACATAATCAATCATATCACTAGTTTCCAAAGGAAAAGAAAAAGTAATTAGACAAGAAATTAAAACTAGCTAGTGGATACACCGTACTGGAGAAGAAAAATTTGTGCAGGATCAATAAAAAATGTCTTCACCTTAGTGATGGAATTTGAATCAACAACCTTTTAAGGGCATAAGTTGAATTTTTAACATCTCAAATGATTTTTGTTGGTTTAACAATTTTACTTTCATGATCTGCCTGTTAAGAGCGGTGTCAAGTGGATTAATTTAACATTTTCTGTTAGATATGAATAGTTTTGATTATGTCAAATATAGATATCAAATATTAAGAGCAAAAAGTTTGCATAATATACTTATCTTCTTCATTGACTAACTACTATATTTAATATTGTATATCATGTAGATTAATCATATACCCAATGGTGGGTTGATGTTATTTTGCTTATAATGCCTCATAGATGGAAAATGATCATCAAGAAGAAAATCAAGAGGCAAGGGATTGAAGAAAGAAGAAATTGTAAGATATAATGGGAATACCAAGACTCAAGATTAATCTGCAAAGTTACTTGAAGATTACTCGAGTGATCACTCGAGTAATGACACTTTGTTTTCGTGCGGCAGGGCAGAGGTTTGGTATTTTGATGATATCTCTCTAACCACACATCGGATTGAGCTAAAATCAGTGGCATATGAAACTAGACTCCCAACACAAACTATGGACACCAATATCACATTAAAAGGAGTTCAGATGAGAGAGATATTATCTATTGAAGTTGACACATGAATCAGCATCGTTTACCAGAACAAGGTTCGGTATTTTGGACATCACTCTCAAACTACACATCGGATTGAGACGAAACTGATGCCATATGAAAGTAGACTCAAAGATCTTTCCATGGATAGGCAATTTGGCATATTTGAAGTTATATCCTAAGAGCTATGCGTTCTGGAAGTTGCTGTTCATGATTTCAGAAATTGTCTAAGAATAGTAGATACTCTTTGAATCATAACTTTCTGTATACAACGAGTTTGGAGCTGATTCTTGTTGCGTCGGAATGTAGATGATGAGAGCTTTCTGATGATATATAATTTGCCATGTTTTGAATCAAAATCAAGAATTCACTCAAAGGGCTTACTCGAGTAATCTGTAGTTTTATTTGGAAGCTTACTCGAGTGAGCACTCGAATAATGTAGTTGGAAATGCTCTCGGCCAAGATTTGAATGATATCACTCGATGGACCACTCGAGTAATCTTTAAATTTTTTTAAGAGCTTACTCGAGGGATCACTCGAATAACCAGAGAAGAAATCTTCCAGTAGCTCTCGGCCAAGAAATGACTCATATCACTCGAGGGACTACTCAGTAACCAGATAAGAAAAAGAAACATTACTCGAGGGATCACTCGAGTAATGAAGTTGGAAACGCTCTTGGCCAGATTTTGAGCCAGATTACTCGAGGGCTCACTCTAGTAATGACCCAGGCTTACTCGAGTGACCACTCGAGTAATGCTTCCCAGGAGAACAGAACAACGTACTAAAGTTTTCGAAAATAATGAGATTAATTATGAAACTCATTCTTCTTGCTTCCAATTATTCTTACACTTCATTGTATTAGTGTTTAATGCATTTCCCCAGGAATATAATGAAGAGATGATGTGAAGAGACAAAAGTTGACTTTACGGAAGCGGAGCATTCACTAACCACAACGGCTAGTTTTCAAAATCGAAGAACAGTCAAACAAAGCTACGCCACTCTAACGGAAAGGTTGAAATGTTTCCAATGGCTATCACAACTCATCTATAAATATGGGAACATTAAACGAAGAGCAATACCAACGAGCAACATGAAAAGATCATGAATCATCTACTCTAATCCAACTTCTCTCTGTTCTTATGTATTTTCTATATCATGTATATTTGAGAGAGAGATTATTTGTATTGTACTTCAGTGTTCATTATATCTACTCTGTGAGAGAGTCTGTAAACACTTTCAACTATATTTCTGAATTGATCTCAAGGTAGAGGGATCTTGAGTGGGTTGATTTCCTTACGGGGAAGTGTAGAGAGAATTGTCGGTAAGACTTTCTGCTCGTAAGACTTATAGGGGTGTAAGCAGGAGAGAACGTTGCTACTCTTAAGACTTGCACGGGTAAGCAGGAAGGAAAGATCTTCGGGATTGCTCTGCTCGTAAGACTTGCCGTAAGGGGGAGTATCTTAGTGAGAACTTTGTAAAGGCTTTTCTTGTGCCTGGATTAAACAATAAAATAGTGGATTTGAAAATCTTAGGAGGAGCCTAGGGACTGGACGTAGGCCATCACAGATTGGACCGAACTAGGATAAATCACAGTTTGTATATTCCCTTCCCTAAGCTCTTATATTTCCAGCTTACATTATTTAATCTTACTGTTGATTTATGATTCATTACTTTCATATTTATTGCTTCCACTAAGATCCAAAAAGATTTTTTAAAGTTCTTAAGTTTTTCAACTTACACCCAATTCACCCCCCTCTTGGGTGTCAGCCAGTTCTAACATTTTCTAGACCAAAAAAAGATGAAGTTGCAATCTCTCTAACTATTTGATAAGTATATATTTTATAATTAAATATGTGTAGATTCTAAGATATATTTGATTAAATTTATTATTTTTTATACTTATTTAATTATCTTTTATATATTTTTCTATCTTTTAATTAATTATAGGATAAAAAATTTTGATATAAAAGCTACTCATATCCTAATTTATTTTGCGAGAGATATTATAAGATTCAAGTGAGGATAAAATATTAATATAATATATCTATATTATATGATAATCGATAAAATAAAAATAAAGATAAACCAAGATATTGTGATAGAGATGCACGCAGGGATGCAATATATACCTATATATGCTAGACATAGCAAGAGGGAGGTGTGTTCTAATTCCTTGGTTGGTGACGGCAATGCAAAAGCTTTAGTGGAGGGAGATTAAAGTTTAGAGATACAGAATAGCAACAACACGGATGAAAATTTGGCATTGAGTTTTTGTTTTTCCTTTCCTTTTCTCTTCTTTATTTTATCTTTTTATTTTGTCTTTGGTTATTTATTATTTTGATCATGAAAATGTTCAATTTATATAGCCAAACCTTGGTTTTGGATTATTTAGTTTGATTATGAGTTATTGGATGATAATTTTTGTCGTTAATTGCTTTAATATTATATTTGTTGATTTAATTGTGTTTGATTATCCTGAAATAAGAGACATCTGATTGAGATTATTTTGGTATTCTCAAAGAGCTTTGACATAGTAAATTTAGACTAGACCTTCAATTGAATCATGCAAAATTAGGTTTTCGGATTTAATTTGCTTGTAAGATAGACATATACCTATTGGCTCTACATAGTCTCATTAGGCTTGCACTTAAATTAATCCAATTAAGTACTAATCGCCTAAGACATTAGGGATTAACATAGATGGAATTCCTTTTAGTGGATCAAAAGACACTCTAAGGTAAATAAGAGTCCTAGACTAGCAATTATAACTTTAAATGCAATTAATGAGAGAAATTAGACACTAAGAAGTAATCAAGGCTATAATAACCCAAGTCACCGCTTAAGATCTAGAATCACCATTAGCCTAAAACGTAGTTAGATTTTATTTTCTTTCTTTATAGTTAGTTTTTATTCATATCTTGATTTAAATTGTTTTCATTCAACTTAAGCAAAAGTGTAAAATCATTGCTCAACTGCATTATTGGTACCAAGTCCTCGTGGAAACGATATCTTACTCATTCTTTATTACTTGATACGGCCCATGCACTTGTGGAGTTTTTAAGCTCTATATTTTGCCCCTATCAAGTTTTTGGCACTGTTGCATGGGACTTTTGTGCTCACACTGTTTGGTTGGAATTGATTGAGTATTAGTAGCTTAAGCTTGAGTTTTGTGATTTTTTTAATTTTTTTCTTATTTTTTCTCATATTTAAAAAAACTAAAAAAACATAGATTATTCACAGCATTCAATTGAGCATTCATTCGTTGATGGATTGTCAAATCTTTGTTCTTTGCTAGAGATGCATGTGGATGAAATGAGACAAACAAATATAAATGCTGGTTGGGTTGAAAATTTTTCTCCTTATAATTGTTTTTCTTCTGTTTATTGTGGAGAGAGTCATTTATATGTGCATTATCCATATAACACAATTAGTCATTGTAGGAGAGATGAATTCACTAGGAAGCAAACTTGTTTTGATCATTCCTTTTATCCTAGTGAAAGTTTAGAGCTACAAGAATATTTGGATTCATATGTCAAGTATTGTCCTGATGAAATTACCCCACATTTCTACTCTTATCCACATATTGAAGAACACACCCTTGAGTACAAGGAAAAATCTAATTTAGAAAGACTGTTTGAGGAGTATGCAGAAGCATCTGAGAGATTTAGTAGAAAGGAAAAGGAACTTGTCACTAGAGTTGACTCAAGTGTCCAAAATATTGGAATATATGTGAGTCAAATTATTTCAACCCCTTTGAGACTATGAGGGAAGATAATTCCTTAAGTATGATGACCATTTCTTTTGTTGATGATGATTCTTGTGAGAAAATTAAAGATGTGGCATAGCATGAGACTATGGATAATGTAGATGGTGACTATGAGCTTAAAATCGATTTAGATGAGAATAGTGGAGAGGTTCCAGCTAGGGAGTGTAATTCATGTCATTTTGATGTTGAAATTAATGAGGAAATCCCAAGAGTTATTGCACATGACTTTCTTATTGACTCTTTGATTCTTACTGATGAAAGTCAAGTGGATTCTGTTGGATGCTCTAAATTTTTTAAAGTGCCTATGCCTACATGCAATGATAGATGTTCATGTTGTGCTTCATTTAGATTCAATGATTGCTTATACTCTGAGATTGTCTATGATTGAGAAATTAAACGTAATTAACATGAATGAGCACATTTTTTGTTGGAAACCTTGTTGCTTGAAAAGAAATAAAAATAAGGTGATTATGGTCTTTGACACGTATGGTTAGATGTTTGTGTTAGGGAGTCTGGTTGAAGACTTTAAATTTAGCGCTTGTTGGGAGGCAACCCAATGTAATGAATTCTGCTTTCGATTGTTATTGCTTTTCTTTTATTTCTCTTTTTATTTATTTATTTTTTTTTTTTTTGTCATCTCTTAGCCTCAAATTTTTCACTAACACCCATTTCAAGGTTCATTGTAGGAAAATTAAAGCGTCATTGAAGGTACCATTTCACATCAAGTTCAGAGACCAAAACCAGAGGAGTACCAGTTCTTTTCCCTTTATTGATTTTTACAACATTGAGGACAATGTTTGATTTAAGTGTGGGGAGAGATATGATTTTTTTTGTGCCTGTCCTTTTATGCAATTGAAAATATTCTTTTTTTATTATTATTTCAAGATTTTCATAATTGAAATTTTTGCATTGCTTATGATTGAACTTAACTTTGAGCCTTCCCCAACCATCTTAGAAAATGTTGTTTGAAAAAATTTAAAATAGACAAGAATGTTTCAATTAAGCCTCTAAACCTTGACCTTTTTGAATAAATCTGGATATGGACTATGAGAATAGGGTTAGTTTGTAATATGACCAACATATTATTTGTTTATGGATATTTTACCACTTAATTTCTTTAGAAATTTGATGATGACCGTTGTTGGCCAAGCAAAGCTTCTACTTAGGGAAATGACTCAGGTGAAAGAAAAGCAAGAGAGAGAGAAGAAAAAGGGAAAAAAAGAGAATAAGAAACACAACTCCAATGGCCTCTCTAGACCTAACTTTGTAACCAGGGGCACTTCATCACCAATGTTGGCATTCGCATCAAACGATAAAGTCAAAGAGGGCCATGAGTACGTAGTTTGTTTGGGAAGTCTGGCTAAAGACTATAAATTTAGCACTGTTTGGGAGGTAACCCAAGGTTTGGTTTTATGTTTTGTTGTGATTTTGCAAGACTTCTGGTAGCCCCTGATGATGTATTCCACTTTGGTAGCTATGAATAAAAAAATTAAAAATATAAAAAAATTAATTAAAAAATAAATTGGTTTGGTCTTTGTCTAGCTAAAGAAGTTAAAGAAGGGCAGCTATTTGGGAGACAACCCAAAACTTCTTTCCTACTCTCTCAAACTTCTTTCCTACTCTCTCATTTTTCTTTCCTACTCACCAAAACACACTACACTGCATTGAGATTTTAGTTTTCACCATTTTCACTTTAAGTTATCATGGAGGAATATCTTGCAAAATTTAAGAACAGGTTCCCCACTCTTTCCAAAGATGTGCTCAAGAAGATCTAAAACAGTCGACTTGAAAGGATGAAGATATTCAAGCATTTGGGCCTTCCTATGGACATACATTGGATCATTGAAGCTAAGGTGCGTTTAGCAGGTGAGATTCATATATATAAATCATTTGTTAAACCTTTGCCAGGAATGGGAAGAAGTTCTTACTCCAAAAAGAGAAGAGCTAAAAGGATAAATGTCTGTCATAAATGTGCAAGGTGGAATTGTGATCAGCGCTATAGGAGTAAAGGTATGGTTTCTATAAATTGGGAAGATAAAATTAAATTTATAATGGATGGACTGAGTAAGGAGTCACTGAATGATATCATTCAAACTCTTAAGACCCATCTGAGTGGTTATGCTCATAGTATTCTTCTTGATTTAGCGGACATATTCAACAAAGAAAAAGAGAGTTATTGTATTGGGAATCTGAGATTAAAAGACCCTGTTTGCCAGTTTAAAAGAAAACTGGATGGGAAGAAAATCCTCGATTCATAGAAAGCATTTAAGCCGTTACAGGACGTAAAACCAGAGGAAGATGTGAGCCAAAATCACAACTACTGTACATAAGCATGCTTTTGTCTATTCGTTTTATCTTTTCCTTAGCTTTTGTCTAATCTATCTTATCTTTTCAACAGCTTTTGTATAATATGTCTTATCTTCTCAATAACTTTTGACTTTCTTTCCCCTTTTTTTCACGCAAATTACGCTAGTCATTCGTGTCAGAAGTTTTTCAATTTTTTTTTTGAAAAATGCGTGATTTGTATAATTTTGTTGTCGTTGTTTTAATGTTATATATATGTACTCTTTTACTTGTAAATATGTACTCTTCACGTGTGAACATGCATTCTTCTACTTGTGAACACAAATGGTCCGAGAGAAAATAAAAGAAAAAGGGTATCATACAAAAATGTAGATTTACATCTATCTACATTTTTGGTGAAACTGATACGGGTAAGGATGGAGATTTTATAATGGTAGCAAACGAACTTGAAAGTGCATTAGCCGCTAGAAAGATCAACTTTGTATACGGGGGAGGTATCCAAGGACTAAGGGGAAGTATGGCCATTTCTGCATCCATGAATGGAAGCAAGGGTTTGAGTGTAAGGGTAAAAGAATTGGAAACTCACACTTTTTCCTTAGGACAAGATTTATAGGTTTCGAGCTTGCCTGAACGACTGGGACAAATGTTCTACCATGCTCAATCTTTCATTGCTCTACTAAGTGGTTTGGAGACATTGGATGGAATTTCTAGCGTTTTATACTGGGCTAAGTTAAACTTTCACAAAAAGCCATTAGGATTGTTAAATGTTAATGGTTTTTATGATGATCTGTTGTCTTTTTTTGATCATGCTGTGGAAACATGATTCATACCCCAAGCGACTCGTCACTCCATATAATTTCTGCACCAACTGCTGATCAACTGCTTGATCAACTGCAAACTTATAAACCTCACCCAGATTTGTTAGTCAAGAAAATAGGTGGGCAAACTTCAGATAGCAATCAGAAGCAGAACCTAGATACCACTCTTCGATTGTAACTTTCCTTAATCTCTTGGTTTTACTCTTAGCATTTTGGTTTTATTTTATTGGGTGTTTATGTTCAAAAAAAAACTTTCTCTGAGCTCTAGAAGACATTAGGGACAATGTCTGATTTAGGTTGGGGGGAGAAAATTTTTTTTATATATTTAGTTGGTTAATAAAACCATTAGATGCAAGGGGTGGGGAAAAATGGCAGAGTAAGGAGTTATTCTTCACTCCTGAGATGTATTTTATTAGTTATATGTTTTTGTTCTTTTCTAAAAAAAAGAGTAACAGTAAAAAATTTCTTGTTTAAGTGCTTTGTAATGATTTTAAGAAGTATATAAGTTTTAAGGATTGATCAATTGAATTTAGAGATTTTATAGTATAAATGAAAAACTGATTGTTACAATTGGTGATGAATTTTGAGATTGAATGAGCTGAGTTTAAAAGCCCCTAACCGTGAACTTTAGAGCCTATAATGATTATTTCTCTTGTGTATGATATTCACCTATTAAGTTATCTAATATTCCCCTATTAGTTGTCACTCTAGAACTTGCTTTAAATTTGGTTGAAATTACATCTCACATGCACATTCAAAAATAATAAAGACATTTATTTTCTTTAGCCAAAGCTAAATAGCCAACCTTGCAATTATATCGTTGTTAAGCCCCTTTGAGCCTCATTGACTGTTTCTTTGTTCTCAACCCATTAACATGTGTTTTAATGATATATCAAGTGCTTTTACCTCATTCGGAAAGATTAACAGAGCATTTGAAATTCTTGTGAAATGGGCTTTTGACAAGTGTGGGGGTGTAGATAACATCAACTTTAGAGTTGCAGAGTTTTATGCAAAAAGGAAAAAAAAGAAAAAAATTGAAAATAAAAAAGAAGAAGAAATGTTAAGTATTTGAAGTGTGGGTTGTTGTGATGAGATAAATTTATAAGTAGCCCATTTTTCAATTATTCTATTAAATTTCTTAAATATAGCCTTTCATATCATGTTTTACATTCCTTTTACCTTAACCCCATTACAACCCTTAATAAGTCCTTTTGATTTGAATTATGCATGTGAATTAGGCAGTGGAGATTGAGATTTTTACCAAGCCTGTAGTAGTGCAATTTTTTCTGTTGAATTTGAGCGAGAAATACTTACCCTTAAACACCTGAGAGATTGAGAGAATGAGCTACACTTATGAACTCAGTTTATTCATTTTCAAATAAAGTTACCAATTTATATTTTCATTAATTCATGAATACTATGATCTCTTTATTTCTCAATTGAGTTCTTGCTTATGATTTGACACTTCTAATTTTTTTAGAAGCACTTATTAGTCATTCCTTGTCCGAGGACGTCCAAGAGCTAAGTGTAGGGGAATTTGAT
This sequence comes from Inga leiocalycina, assembly GCA_963242795.1. Taxonomy (NCBI): domain Eukaryota; kingdom Viridiplantae; phylum Streptophyta; class Magnoliopsida; order Fabales; family Fabaceae; genus Inga; species Inga leiocalycina. The sequence goes on along the minus strand of OY725325.1, from coordinate 60,517,819 downwards.
AAGTAAAATATTTACATATTTATTTTCCCTTATATGATAATTTTGTGGACGATATTTGAGATTAATGTAATAAATTTAGGTGTAATTAATAAATACAGGATGATTTTGGCATGAATATTTTTATTACTATTATAATAGTTATTATTTTCTCTTTTGATAGACACACAATAAGAGGAGAAAGGAGACCAAAAATTGGACCGATGAGATTGAAAAAGGCTAATTACTGTAGCATCAGTTACTATTCACTGGGCTCACTATTCATGACGGAACTATTCACGACAGAAATCACTATTCATGACAGAAGTGACTGTACAACAGAAGCACTGTAGTAGCACGCGCTTTTCATTGTAGCAACACGGTTTTGGCACTGTAGCAATGCGGTTTTTTCCTATAAATAGAGATCAAAGCCAAGCATAAATGAGGAAGAGAGGAAAGAGATGTAGAGGCTTGATTTTCTGATAATTAGGGGTCCTTCTCTAACAGTTATGTAAAAATTGTGTTATTTTCATGCATTCTATTACATTTTTGCATGCCTCCTCCATTGAAAGCTTAGTATTGTATTACTTTTTGCATGCCTCCTACATAAAAGGTTTTACCTCCTAAATAGACAGTTAGATTTCTCTATTTTTCATGCATCTTTGGGTTGTATATTTATATTTCAGAATTTAATATTCAAGCTTTATGCAGTATTTTTGAGGTTTTCATTCTAGTTTTATATAATGTTAATTATTTTTATTTTGTTTTTAATTTCATCATGATCTAAATTTCTATTTTCCTAGGGTGATGACGTAGCTTACTAATAATGGATTGAATCTTAACTTATTAAATCTAGTTTAAATTTCTCCTTCATGATTGAGTTTTAATTATTGTTCTTAATGCTTTCATCTGATTGGCCATCTTTTGAATAATTTCAATATGCATGTTGAGACCGGAAGGAAATGCATGTGTGTAGATCTTATAATTAAAACCATGACATGCATATGAAATAGGAATATATTCATATGAGTTTGTAATCTTACTGAGTTCCATAAATCTTAATGCATAATTAATTTCTTGAATTCATATAGGAATATATTGGATTAGCAATTAATTATAGAATTGCTTGACCTTGGAAGAGGCTAGTAATTAAATTAAGGAAACTCGACTATCAATCATGTGGAGTAAATTGGGCTAGAATAGAAAAGTGATTCAATCCGGAATTTGTTAAGTGAAATTTGACCCCTAGGGCTTTTCTCATATTTGCTTTCATATTATTTATACTCATATTTAATCATTTTGTTCTTTCAATCACCAACTAATCGATCGACTAAATAGAATTAAAATTACCCATTTTAGTACTTAGTGATCAATCCTCTTAGGAACGATACTCTACTCACTTCTATATTACTTGATTATGACAGTGTACACTTGCACTATTTAATTGATCATCTGCACCCGTAACATAAGACATCCCAAAATTTCAAGCAACTCTATCTCCACTGCACTAATAATAATCATACTATTTTTTTTATATATTGAGGAAACTACACTAATAATCATACTAATATAATCTAAAAACAATAAAACCAACCATATCGCATATTATATATGGATTATGGATGCAATGAGATAATTATAAATTTTTTTATATTTATATTGATAATAAATAAATTTCATTATACTTCTTTTCTTATTTTGTATTTTTGTGCAAACTTATACAAGTTAGTTAACCAACAAACACATACCAATTAGTGAAAGTTAAAGCGTGTTATAATTAATTCTCATTAATTTAAACCAAATATAGCTCCACGGACAGAAGAAACAAAAATTACTATGTTTAATTGTTGTTCATTTCATCAAAATCAATCAATAACTCCATTTATTTCTAATAATGTACATATGTATTTTCCCTCAATTTCCAAGCTCCAAACATATAAAACAAACATTAGTATTGCATAACTACTAACAATGAGTTTATGATTCTGGCAAAAACAAAAACAAAAAATCAATCAAAAAGGAAAATCACTCCAATAACTAGAATCATATAAAATAAATTAAAAGCATTATAATAATTTCACATTGCAAGTTTATATTAAATTCTTCATGTAAGTTTATATTTCAAAAAAAAAACAAACCTGATGAAAGGAGAAGGAGAGGGCCAGCCGACGGTTATGTGCCGAGAAGACGTTGGAAAGGTGGAGAAAGCAAGATGACATTGGAGAGGTGTATGCATGGTGGAGGAGATACGCCAGAGGGTGGATAAAGTGAGAAGACGGTGTGTGGAGGGGGTGTGTGCGTCAACAATGGAAGGAAGAAGGTGGAGGAGAAAAAGCAAAACACTGTGGAGGAGGGGGTGTGTGCGTCGTCAATGGAAAGAGGTGGAGTAAAGAGCAAGAAGGTGTGGAGGAGGGGGTGCGTGCCGATGACTACAATAGAAGGGAGGAGGAAGAGTTAAGTGAAATAAAGTAAGTGACAGGAATTGGTCAAAATAAAAGAAGTAAAGGGAGTTGGTCAAAAGAGTGAAGAAGGAAGGAGGGAGGGGGGAGGACGCATGTCAGACACTTGTCTGACATGCGTAGTGGGTAGCAGGGGATGCCTTTAGGCCTCCCAAATAGTATTTGGGACGCCTAAAGGTGGGTTTAGGCGTCCCAAATGAATTTTTGGATGCCTAAAGTAAGTCAAATTTTTTAAATTTTCAATTTTGCTGTCCGGGGGAATCTTTAGGTGTCCCAATTGAAATTTGGGAGGTTTAAACTCTACTTTAGGTGTCCCAATTCAAATTTGGGACACCTAATGTTCCCATTTCCCTGCTTTATTTACAAAAATGCAACCACTTCTATCTTTTAACATCCTCTTTTGAAAAAGGGACATCTATAAGGGCAGTTATATCTTCAACCTGTAGTACCTTCCCTCTCGATGCATTTTAAAACCGTGAGGGGATGAAGAAGCCCCAAAGTGGATAATATTGAAAGCGGGGCGTTAAGATGTTACAAATGGTATCAAAGCCAGACTCGAGTCGATATAGGTTGATGTGCCAGCAAGGACACTGTGCTCAAAAGTGGGTGTAGTGTTATATCTCATATTAGCTGGGGAGGGGAACAAAAGACATCTTATAAGGGTCTATATACCTCCCCTCTTAATATGTTTGAAAGCCATGAGGGGTGATGGGGCCCTAAAGCGGATAATATCGAGATCCAACCATGAAGGCAGTGGTTATTTCCTCTTAAATGTTGCAAACACATTTGATCATTGAAATCCAAAATCATTAGGCAAAGGCGAGGCTACGTGGTATACAAAAGTGAAATTTCATTTGCTCATCCTTCACGAATATAATAATCTTCACCCGCTTTACAACTCCATGAAATGACAATGTTATCATAGGTGTCAAACTAATGTGTTATGGAGGGATGTCCACCGTTAATTCACATTCGCAAGTACTACTTTCATCTGAAAAAATGAAAACTCTATTTAGAAACCATGGAGGTAGCTCAGATTTTGTCAACATTGCAAGAAAATCTTTCTTAGCTACATATCCTGACTGTAACGACATTCATAAAACTTTCATTGATTTGAAAATGAGAATTGAAAAATAAAGACAAATATATATACCACCAGCATTTATACCTAAATGGGCTGGAGCACTCTTTTCTCATGATTAGTTTGATTGCGATACTAAAACAAGGAATAAACAAATCATGTCATATGTATTTAGTTAAAACAAAAAAGATACACAGATCATAGTTAAACATATTACCTCATGGTCGAGTGATGAAACTAGATTCCACATTCTATCTGATGATAAAGGTTCCATGATAGCTTTGGCATCGACTTAAGCCTTCTACAGTTGTTCAAATAAGATGAAGTAGTTGAAATAGATTAGAGAAGAACCTTGATGGTAAATTCACAAAATCATTTCCTTCTAGACGTAAAGTCATTAATGATGACAAACCACGTACCTAAATCTTCAAGAATTGATCCATCACTAAAGCCACAGTAACCCAAGTCTAACATGGTTAATGATGTTAGATTAAAACTAGATATTTGAAGAACAAGTTTTAGAGGGCCTCTCATATTCAAATCTCTAGGATTGGTCACGAATCCAAGTGATTCTGGAAGTTTGGTTGTAGCAATTTTCCTCGCATCAATCAATGTTAATTTTTTCATACATTCCCCAAACTCTGGAATCACTAAAAGTTTGTTGCACCAACTAATATCAAACTCTGTCAAAGAGTTCATTTCTAATTTTCTTAGAAGGATTTGAACACTTCTGCAATACTGATATATTGCACCATATTTTGATAAGCTATTTCATGGTATATTTGGGAATTTTATCATTATTTTTTGACTTAAATTGCATTAATTATGATTAAAGTTGTTTGCATGAAATTAAGATTTAAAAGGGGCAAAAACGTCATATATTTCATGATTTACCTTGATTGACTTATTTTTGGAATATAAGGTATTACATTTTGGGTTTATTTTCTTTACAAATTAGTCTAGGGAAAATTACAGAAAATGACCTAGAGTTTCTAGAAACTATAAATCAATGAAGAAAATGACCAAATAAAATTATAGAAAGGGGCCCATAGTTTTGTAAAATTACAGTTTAGCCCATAAACGTTTTAAAATTTTCAGTTTATTCCCTCCATGAACTTATAAATTTGTTAAGACAGTCCTTGATCAAAATGTGCGTTTTGACCAGGGATTTTAGGTTTAATTTTGCACCTTCAAGCTCGACTGTCACAGACCCAAGTGCCATGGAAGAGAACAGGAGAGAACCTAATCGACCTTTGCTCTCAACTCTTGGTGCTTCTTTGTCGCTAGCGACCTTAATCTCTTCCACCATTGTCACTGGCGACGTCCTTCCTTCATCCTCTACTCCTCCGTCTTCACACTCACGAGCCGCGAGAGACCTGAAGCTTCAGTTCAACTTGAACAAATAGCTTGAACAAGAGAGAACCGCAACTGAGATGAGAGCAGGAAGGTTCAAAAGGCAAAACTCCACAATCATTGTCTTCCTCATCCCGCCACCATCGGCACACTACTACAAAAAGGGGCTATAACGTCCCAAATTTGGCACCTTTAACATCCCAAAACGGGGGGACGTATATGCTGGGGGCGTAGTAAGTTGTAAAAAAAGATGTCCCAAATAAAAGGGACGTCTAAAGTCCCACCCTGGGGGGGCTTTAGACATCCCAATTCTTAACTTGGGGCGTCTAAAGGTTAGGTTTTTTTTTTATATCATAATTTACATTCTGTATTACCCAGCGAATTCAAACTGCAAAAACAGAATAGAAGATGGATTCATAAACCACACTGTCCGTTACAAACTGGTAAGGACATCCAGCACTACAATCTTTACTATATATACATACAATAACAACTCATACAACCTACTACTATATATATCAACAATAATAACCAGAAAGTGTCAAAACGATGTCATCACACAACTACAAACTAATATAAAATAAAAATTTTAGTCCTCTATATGTTGAAGAAGATGTCAAGCCAAAAGATCTCTGATCAAATCAAGGTCTTCACGTAGGTAGGCATCTTCATTATCAAAAATCTGAAAATTAGAAAGTAAGCTTTAATGAAATGAATCTCAAGCAAATGAATTAATTAGCATTTCGATTAGAACACTAAAAATATTATCATTTGAGAATGAAGAAGCGATTACCTTTTCAAAATTGCTAGTAATTCCACTTTGAGTGATGTTATACATATAAAGTATAACATAATATCCACATTCAGTGTTGCCAGGTTGCCGAGGGCACTTTAAATCAAAGAGATGCAATTGGTTGTTAAAATCAATAAAGGTATATCTAAAAGGACCGTCAATGAAACAATTAGCTAGGATCGAATGTACTTACTATCGGATAAAACCACTTTGGCTTTTTAACAACTGTACCCTTGCGTGACCCACTTAGAACTCTATATGTTTGACAAGCACTATCATGAAAATCAAAATGAACAGAAATTAGAACTATTCATTTTTTTTAAGAGTCAATGAAATACAAACAGAATAACTTACGTGTCGAAGACGGATTTTGTATCTTTGTTTGGCTTTTTATTCAAGGGATCAAACCAATAGACTACGTTGCGGTGGGGACATATAACACACAAACTCCAGTGGTAACTTTAACAACATGCACCCATTAAAATGAAGTTAGATGAGAAGACAATTATTTATTAAACTTCTTAAATTGACAAAATGTAAATACGAACCATTGAACAATGGGTGCTAGATAACAACGAAGTTTGGTTTGTCCCATTGCGTAGCCGACATAGTGAGTCCTATGCGCCACAGTACAAGTATCCCCTGTCGTATTCGCAGGACATAAGAATCCATACCAATCACATCTTTCCATATTTGTGCAGAGACCGTGGAAGGTGCTATAATAGAATTAAAATAAGGAATGAATTATTGAATGTATGAAGGTGCTATAATAGAATTCTTGGCCTCATACATATGATTTGGAAGTACATTATCCTCTGGAAACATATCACACAATAGTTCAAGCAGCAGTGTGAAACTACTATCGGTCCACCCACAAGTTGCCTTTAAGTTAACCAAATGTAATGCTCCCGTCAGCCGCGTGTACTTACTCCCACGGTACAATGGTGTCTTTGCATCACTCCGCAGGCTCTCATACTCCTGCGACTGCGCAAAGGATTCTGCCTCAACATCGTTAATCATTTTCTCCATTCTATCTTCATCTATGATATCCACATCTTCCTTCTTGTACGACGGACAATCCGTTACTTCCTCACCATGCCATATCCACCTTGTGTATCGCAGATTTATTCCATCACAAAGTAGGTGATCCTTTATGACATCAACATCCCATTGACTCTCATTCAAACAATTAACACAAGGACAAAAATACTTCCCATTTTTTGCAGGAGCATTCTTTTTAGCGAATTCAATAAATTCCTCCACCCCTTTCTCATATTCTTCACTAGTTCTCAAAGCATTCATCCAACTATGATCCATTTTGTTACCACCTAAGGCATTCCCAATAACATTCACACGTTTAATACAATTGTCAACGACATATGATGGGATTGCCTAATTAAGTTATCAACCCAATTTAGGATTTTAAAATATAGGCTTAATAACTTTATTGCCCCCTCCTAGTCTCCTCTCTCCTTTTAAAAAGGTTTCAATGCTATGTAACTTATTTTTTTAATAAGTATATGTATATAAACATTAATGTATAATAAACTAAATATAATAAGATTAAATTAAAGATTTTTTTTAGGTTATGGTTTTCTTTTAGCTTGAATTATTCTTCATAATTCCTTTGGAATACAAGAATTTCTTTAATTTAAATAAATCATATTTTATTTTATTATATATACTAATTAATGGTAATATATACACAAAACTAAGTTATGAATAACTTAATTAGGGATTTGTTGAGTTTAACAACCAAATTTAGAATTTTCCTATTTGAGGCAATTTTATGTAGAATTTTCCCTTGATTAAAATTAAAATAACCCCTACTCATTTAAGTAAATTTATATTTAAAAAATAAAATAAACCATTACAGTACAGTGGAGTTCCCGAATACAATTTAAGCAATATATGCACACCAAACACACCAGGCCAATCTCAACCATCTCAATATAAGCAATATATAAGCACAATTAACGTAATATTTCCTATTGCCTAGTCTTTTCACATTGCAAGTTTTACTTTAATTTATTCAAGTAAATGTATATTTCAAAAAGATAATATACCATTTTGTACAAAACAAAAAGCAAGAAGAACCACGGGTAGAGAAGAACTAACCTGATCAAGGGGCGCCCACTATGCTATGTGTGCTGGAGAGGTAGAGAAGACATTGGAGCTCAGAGGTGTATGCACGGTGGGGAGGTACACCGGAGGGTGGAGAAAGCAAAGAACCACGGTTTGGGGATGACAATGGAAGGAAGGAGGTGGAGGAGAGCAAAAACCTGTGGAGGAGGTGAAGTTGCAGAAGGGTGGCCTCTGGTGCGTGCGTCCTTCAATGGACTTCAGGTGGAGGAGGGAGGAGTTGAAGAAAGAAAGAGTAGTTGAAGAAGGGAGGAGTTGAAGAAAGAAAGAAAAGAGGCCGACGGTGGGGGGAGGAGGAAGAAGAGTAAAGTTTTTTTGGATCAAACAAAGAGGGAGGACGCATGTGAGGAGGGGGATGGATTGAGAAGACGCATGTCAGACAAGTGTCTGACATGCGCCTTTAGGCATCCCAATGCCATTTGGGACGTCTAATGCCAGCTCCAGGCGCTAAAAAAAATTTAAAAAATTTATATTTCGCTCCTGGAAGCATTTTAGACGTCCCAAATTCAAATTTGGGATGCCTAAAGGTTCCCTTGCATACATATAATTACGAAAATGTCACCGCCTCCCTTTTTAACCACCCAATTTTAAATTTGGGACATCCTTGGGGATGGTTATATCCCAATTCTGTAGTAGTGGCATCTTCTTACTGTCACCGATTGAAAATTGAACTAGGACCTCGGAGGCGACTTTGAACGGTGAACCAGAGGAGGAATTTTGGATAAGATAGAGGGAAGAGAACCACCACGCGTCATCTCCATCAATATTCGTCACCACTGGTGTCGATTTATGCCGTCACTGCCAATGGAATCGCGTTCAACCACATTCACCTAGTCTGATGACTTATTTTCTCTTCTCCACTTCCAAATTTGGTCAACACATATTTTTCCATGGATTTCCTATGTTTTGAAGATGTTTTGGTTACTGTTAATATGACGAGTGGCTAGATTCTCTTGAATTTTGGTAGTGAGAAAGGAGGTTAGAGTTTCAATGTGCGGGAGTTCATTTGTTTTCTATTAACTCGTTTCATGTGTTATATTCTATTTGGTTTTATTTTGTAGTGGTACATGTTTGTGAGGTTTAGATGAGTGGTTATTTATCTACGGTTGATTACTCTTGTGTTGCATTTTATTGTTGATGCACTTGAATTTTGCATTGAACATATTTTCTTTAGAATTTATGAAGTTATGTATTCTATGTGATCTCTAGTATTTGTATAATTGGTGGACTTTTTGTCTCTTAGACTTGGGGTCCATAATAAAAACTTATCAAGGATTGCGCATAGGTAAACCAAGAATCGTTCTCTCTTCTCGAGGAGTCTTTTATTGAATTCTAAGTAATCTATATGCCATGTAAATACAATAAAATAAGGGGAAAGTGGTTTTTTGGTTTTTCAAATTAATAACTAAAAGAAAGATGCACTTTAATTAAATGTTAGACTAATATTTTTGATATTTTGAATAGAAAGGATAATTAATGAAATATGAATGAAGTCAATGATATGGATGCTCTTGGAAATGGGTGAATAACTATCATAGCTCAAATTAAATCCCAAGGTTAATTCTTTCTAAGTCTTGAAAGCTAAAACCCCAAACGAACGTTTGAGTCTAGTGTTCTTAATTAATAGCTACTCCTATAAACACAGCTAGTAACTATCCCTTAAGACACTATTAGAAACCACTTAGAGTGCAATCAAAATAATATTAATGTTACTTGCTCCTCTAAGAAAGAATGCTCAAACGAGACACTATCAAGCATAAATCAATTATATTAACTAAACAATAACACGCTAGCTAATAAAATCTTATTGAACTAAACAATGGAAATATCCATACCAAACATTCAAGTAACAAAATTCAATCCAATCACAGAATTTCAATCTATAAAGATAATCAAAGGAAATCTCAATCTCAATCAATATAATTAACATCCTAGAACTAGGAAATATATAATATACAATTGAGAAATTGAATTGAAATATATAACTCCCCTGTGGTTGCAGTGAAGAAACTCAAGTCAATATCTCCATTCGAAGAGGTAGGAGAATCAGCAACTAATAGCCACGGTCACGACACACATCAATTGCTCAATTACAATTTCCATGGAGCTTTCGGACTTTTTAGAAAGAAGAGAATAGGGATATGGAACTTGCAGAGTAATGATGAAAATGGAAGGCTGAGAATCAAGCTTAGTCGATGGTGAGTAATGAAATACGATGATGGTGCTGGTAATGGTGAAGAACAGAAGGTCGACGGAGGCTCTGATTCTCTCTCCATCCTTCTTGGTTTAATAATCTTGGCCTCCTCCGATGGTGGTGAATGTAGAAGAAGAAGAAGGCAGCGGCTTGGTGGTGGTCTGAAAACAGGGGAAGGAATGACGGTGGTGACGAATGGCGACGGTGGTGCAGTGAGTGATGAACGATGCTGCCGACGGTGAAGTTAGAAATGAAGGTCGCTGGTGATTGTGGGTGCGAGAGAGTTGACGGTGGTGGTGTAGAAGGAAAAACAGAGGAAGGACGGGGAAGGCCGTGCAGCTCTGGTCTGAGAGTTCTCTGTCTCACCTCCGATGTTCTCTCTCTCCTCTGAAACTCTCTCTGTCCTTTGTCCGGCCTCACTCTGTTGGAGCTGGTGCTGGTGTAGGTTTTCCGACGAGAAAGAAGAGGGGCACGGTGAAGGTGGTGGTGATAGTCGGAAACAGAGGAAACCGACGGTGGTTGGTGGTGAGAGAGGGAAGGTGACAGTGAGGATGAAGGGAAGTCGCCGGCGGCGATGGTGGAGATGCAGGAATGCCGCCGGCGACACTAGGAAGAGGAAGGAAGAAGAAGAAGAAGGTGATGATGAGATGATCCTCCTCTTGTGCGGCGCTCTCCTCTCGTTCGGATCTGTCTTTTTTTTCCTTAAACGCGTCGGGTCTGTCTGAAGGAGGAGAAAGTCCTGGTCAAACTAGGTTTTGACCAGGGACTTACTTACAAAAATCAGAAGTTCTGAGAGGGACTAAATGCAGCTTTTTGAAATATTTCTTGGGCCTAACCAAACTTTCTGAACCCTCTGGGTACTTTACTGTGATTTCTGGGCCCCTTTTCTTCACATTTTTGTAATTTTTACAAAATATGGGGAATTTTTCTGTAATTTTTTCAAGACCTCAAAATATTAATTTGACCCTCCTGAATTTCCAATTTTCTTCCAAAACCTCTGCAATGTAAAATTAAGCACAAAATAGCATCAAAAGTTGAAGAAATAATTACACATGATAATTAACAAATTTATGACCATTTTACCCCTAATTACAATTAATTTAATACAATTGTTCCTAACTAAAATTAATGCTTAATCATGCAATAATGCTCCAAAAAATGCATTTAAAATCCCAAATTAATCATGAAAAATCATATAAAAATATGATTCAATCAGTGTGATGATTTTATTTTAAATTGAGTGTCGCGATTATGCTCTTATTACAGATTATGCAAGTGCATTAAAATGATTTTCAAATACACATAAACTGATTTTTAACAATTTATCTTGGTAGTAGGTAGATTAGACCTAATGCAATTGCTTAAGATTTTCAATTTGACAAGATGCGAAATTAACTCCCAAATCATTTTAAGAAGCTAAAAAAGTCACCAACTTTGTTACCAAGATTCATTTCATCATTCATATTTTCAAACTCAATTCCATTCATTCATTCACCATTTTTACAAAAATACCAAAACCAATATTTTAGCATTTAATTAAATTGCATTACTCTTTTAGTTATTAATTTGAAAAACCAAAACCCCTCTTTTCCCATGTTTCATTGTATTTACATAGCATTTAAATTACTTAGAAATTAATAAAAGGCTATAAGAGAAGAGAGAACGATTATATATTTACCTATATGCAATCCTTATTTAATTTTTGATTATGAACCCAAGGCTAAAGATAAAAAGTCCTAATCAAACATGACAAGTTCACTTAAACAAGCTTTTTCAACTCACCAAGCGAATGACAAACTGCGATGAGAGATGAGCACCCTTCAAGATTTAATTTTTCTAAATTTGGAATTTTTTAGAAATCTGGGGTCTCAACCAAATCTAGAGAATTGCTTAGATCAATAAACTTCAAGTTCTTCATAAGCTGATTATATGAATGAAAAAATCTAGCAGAATTAGTCTCACTGAAAGATTGGAATTTGTGAAAATCATATCATAACTTGCTAAAATCTTATCTGAACTTGTGAAACATTTAATAGAATTGGGAATCAAAATCTTGTCATTGTAGCAAGTGATGATTATTGAATTGGAATTTGTGAAAATCTTATTAGAACTTGTTAAAACCTAATATGAACTTGTTAAACTTTGATAAAAAATGGGAGCATTTTTTTTAAACTTAGAGGGACATTTCTGTCATCTCTATTTAATTTTGAAAAGGACAAATCATGTCCCCATATAGCTCTAAAATTATAAATATTCAGAACACCTTTTTATCCTTTAGTATTATATTTTTAAAGTTCTTTTTCAAAGTTTTTCCCTTAAATATTTAGCCTAACTAATATTTAAAACTACATTGGGTCATACTCATAAATATAAGGCATAATTTGTATTGCAAATTATGCCATACATTTAGGATAAGAGGAGTGCAAACTTTTTTAAGCCAAATTTGTTTAATTTGATGGAGCTTCTTGTCAATTCACACCTATATTAACAGTTAATTTGATGGTAAAATATTGTTACCGTAAAGATTAGTAGGCTTTTACTTACTTTTATTTAAGTTATATTTATTTTGATGTTATCACATTTCATAAAATGCATACTGAAATAATTATAATGAAAACTGTTACAAATATTTCAATATTTGGTGTGGATGTCCAGAACCTTTTAAGATGAGTCTTTTGGAATTTTACGCTTAAAGTTATATAACTTTTGATATGAATGACTTAGTGGGAGTTTTCTATTATTAATGTAAATAACCTACAAAGACTTTATATTATACCATTATGTAGATTTACTCTTTTGTTGTAACTCTTGTAATGGAAGTTAAGGATTTATGGCCTATAAATAGTAGGCGTGTATCAAATGTTGTCAATTTAAAATGAAATAAGAATCACTCCCTCCTTGCTCTCTATTTCTCCCTTGTATTTCTTCATTTCCTTCATCTCAATCTCTTATACTTTCTTGATTTTATGAGACGTTATTAGCACGAATTCGCTTAGAAGACCTATCTATGGTCTAGTTTTCTATCTCTTCTACTCTCTAACTTTCTCATTTTCATACTATGTTTTATATTGTTTATTTTCTATTTTATTTTATATTTCTAGTTTACATGATCAATCTATTGTTCTATATTATTTTTATTATTTTTCTTTTACGCTATCTATTTTTATCCATCATGTTGTTATCTTTTACATATATCTATGATAATCTAAGCCATTATATGGAATTAAATAGACTCTTTTACCGATTGTTTTACATATCGGGTTCCATAGCTAAGATTTGAGATTATATTATCCTTTGCAAGTTTTCTTTCCTTTCACTTTTATTTATCATTTTCCATTAATCTCTTGTTATGCAAAATTTATATTTATTTATTTTATATTCTAGTGTTCTTTACATTTTATGTTATTATATTATGTTATTTCATTTTATTTTCACTTATTTTACATTTATATTTCTTTATTTTATTTACATTTTATGTTATATATTATTGTTTGTTTCTTTATTTTATGTCATTTATTTCATCTTGTTTTATTGTTATTTTATTTACATTTCATTTATTTATGTTAATAAAATATTAATACATTATTGTTATATCATTATGTCAATCTTTTATTTTCATTTATTTATTATATTACATTAATATATAATAGTATTATATATGAGCATGTAATGTGGTCTATATGATCATAGACTTATCTATTATTTATATTTGATTATGAATTTGAATTTACTTAATTTATTTTCTAGTATTTTAATTTTATCGAAAGGCCAGAAGCCATAATATTCTTAATTTCGTGATCAGATGGCCAGCAGTCACATCATTTTTGTAATAACTCTTATAAGAAAGAACACTATTGGTTTCATTAAATTGCAAGATTGGTAAGAAAAATTTTGGCACTTTGATGATTTAATTGTTACAAATATCAAAGTCCTGAAGGCTAAAGGTTCAAATATCAAGCTAAACAAAAAAAAAAGCTTTGTAAGATTTTTGCTATGGTCCTGAAGACCAATATTTGAAGAAATTGATGATGCTATTGAAAGTAAAGAAAATATGCAAGAGTGAAAATGAACATGATCACATTGTATTTATGGAATTGATAGTTGAAAGCTAAGAATACTTTGTCTTAGCTATTGAACTACAATCGTAGAAATAATAACATTTCTAAGGTGATTAAAATTATGAGCAAATATCATACTATGACTAGAAGTCATATGGATAGAAAATGGTATAATATGACCAGAAGTCATATAGACTAATATATACTAATTTATTGAAAATAAATATCAAAATGGCTGTGAAGCCAAAAAGACCATGAGATATTTTGAAAAATATCAAAATTAGGTATGATACTTAAAGCAATAAGTTATGAAGAAAGATGATCAGCTTGTAAAGCCAAAAGAAATAATTGTAAGCCCTGAAGGCTATATGATTTTGATTAAGAAATAATTGTAAGTCCTGAAGGCTATATGATTTTGATTCTTTATATTTAAATTTAAATTTAAATTGATTGTGATTAATTTGTGAGAGAGAAATTATTATTTAACGTTGTGATATCAACATGAGTGATATATGAAATCAAATAGATAAAAAGGTAATTATTGGTCATTTTAAAATTTCAATATAGTGCCAATTTATTTACAAATTTAAACATTATTGGTAATTATTGATATTTTGATTTCATAGCCTTTTAGGATTCTAACTAGCTCATGGTTAATCCCTATAACTTCCATATCAAATGGTTTTCAGTACTTATTCATATAACCTTCAATTATACAATTAAGTTGTTTAATTCCCTTCTTTATGTATAATTGTACAATTTATTTATAATTTTAAGTATATTATGTATGTGAATACTATTCATACATCAATGGAGTTTACCACCTCTATTTTTTTCTTGGGACTTGTATTTCTCTGTTGCACTAAAGATTTCCCAATAAACATTCAACTTATATACCTTAACATCAAGGTACTTTCTTTCGTTATTAATCATATTTTTCATTTTAGCTTTGTCTTCCATCTCTTTTCTCCTCTTGAGCACTATTATGTTACCTTACATATATATGCTATTTTTCTTAGTTCCAAACTTTCATTATGGAAAGGCATACAAATACTCTTCAATTTGTATTATATTTTAGTATTGATAATTTATTGACTCCTCTCCCAATTCATTGTATTGTCATTTCTTCTGCTCCTTAGCATTCTTATGAGTGCAAGCTCTATACATTAATCATGATAGAATATATAATATGATATATCTTGGACTCAAATTGGCTTTATGTGACATTTGTAGAAAAAAAAATCATATATCATATTTTAATTAAGAGAATGAGAATTAATTAATTTTATGAGAAAATTTATTATGAATAGTTTATTATTTGTTAGACAAAACCATTCTTATAATGTATGTGAACTAATATAGTGCAAGTCAAATTCATGGATGATCAAATAGTAGGGAATATTTGAAAAAAGACTATGTATATCATAAGTATTCATTATTTTATATTATAATGCATTTGTCTTTATATTTCTCTCAAATTAATTTTCGCCCTTAAACATCATAATTCAATGCAATATGATCTTTATGTATTTTGATTATGGATCTTCTCATATTTTCCTTTAAGTAGGGGAAAATTCTAAACATTTCATATTTTGAATATGCATCAAAAGTGGCAAATTGAAGCATATTATTATTAATTAGTAATAAGATTATATAAATATGTGATACTTATAGACCATTAAATTCAATAAATTTTTGCAAACAATCATCATAGCAAAAATATATGATTTTGAAATCATTAAGGTTTCTAATAACTTGATATGTAAAATTATTCATTTTTCAATATATCTTTAAATCAATTATATATATACTCAAATCATATTAATCCATGTGACATTTTATATACTGAATACTTTTTTTAGACATGCTTTCAACATTTTGGACCCTTCAAGAATTTTCATGTAATATTCATTATCCATATGCATATGCTATATATAATGATATCTAATATATACTGCCAGACTAATAATATATGCAACAATTATTGTATCCACCACCAAATATTGTACCTCATCATAATCATCATTAAACCTTGTGAAAATCTTTATGTTCACATGAATATTCATATATCACAAATAACTTTATATTTCAAATGTTTTGGACTACAGGTCCATAAATTTCACATATTGAAAAAACATTTTTTATCGTGTCTTATCCCCTTTTTCAATTGGCCAATCACCTTTTTTTTTTTATCTACCGACATATTTATGTATAAGATCCTCATTTGATAACGTGATATTATTACTAAAACTGTTGTCAACAACTTTATCTTTTCAGTTCCATTTTTCTTGTTATGACATAATTCATTGAGATCTCTTTATTACTTTGAGGTACCTGAACCTCTTTTGAGGGTTTTCCAAGTAGTTATGCATTGACCTCTTATGGAATGTCTACCTCCTTAATATGATCATCTTGATTATTTGCTTCTTTCTCGTTTTCTTTTGGAATTGATTATTCTCTCATACTTCGGGCATATCTCACTTTCATTTATGCTATTAGACCATTTATAGCTAGAAAATGAGATTTAGTAATTCCCATTTAGGTCAGTAATTGCATCTAGCAGATTTTATGCAATATTTCATGAATGCAAAACCAAATGAACTTCTGGTTCATATTGTTATATTCGAGGATCTATACTTGATAGTAATAATGCATTCCTTTTTGTTTTCTTTTCCAGCTATTTAATTTCTCCCTCTTATGTTAGGAAAACTTTGTCAAATGACAATTGACTAATCATGCAGTATAGGTCTCATAAATCCATTTGTTTCCATTAGAAACATCCTTTTGTTTCATTTAGAGACAAACAAGAAGAAGAGGGTTCTTACCCAACATTTATCTCAATTTCCTTTAAATATCCATCTATGTGCGTTGTGGTGAATCAATAGAAATGCACATTCAAACTTTTTAAGATGAAATATACCTGGCTCCTGACCAAAAGCCAATTTTATCGGGAGAATTTGGTTGGCTAGTATAAGCGCTGCAATATGTCAGATTAAATATGCCAACACTGAAATAGAAATTTTGTTCTCATAAGTATTAATCTAGCAATTTTATGGAGGCTTGAATGAATGAATCATATAATCTGGAAATCACACTTAACATAATAAGTTATTCAAACATTCTTGCAAACAAATAGTAATATCACATGTAACCATCTTATAGATGCATATATCAAAATTATTGAACATTGATATAGTTTACATAATATTTAAATGGGCCCATACATAAGTTTATTTATTTCCAGAAATATAGAGATCAATTTCAAATCATAACTTGTGATACACTCATAATCAAATTTCTTTGAGAACAAGCAGCACATGATAATTTTTTACTTATATAATATGTTGGCTATTCATGAAGAATCTTCTGGTTCTTCAATGGATGTCATATGTAATCTTTTATATATGACTCAAATGATCAAACAAGTTATGCTAACAATAAATTTGTTTGGATCAGTAAACTGCTGGTTTACTATGACATGTTGCTTAACCAACGACAAAACTTTTCAATTTCCATAAGTATCGATATAAAATGTCACTACCACAAAAAAACAAAGCTGTGGCGCTAGAGAAGTGCCACATATCTGGACGCCACTAAAAAAAACCATAGTGCTTGGAAGCGCCACAACATTTTAATTTTTTTTTTAAAAAAAAATACCCTCCTGTGGCACTTGTTGGAGGAAGTGCCACAGGAGAGGGGTCTCGTGTGGTGCTTATGTCAGCAAGCGCCACACGAGGTCCCCTTCATGTGGCCCTTCCTTAAGGAAGCACCACAGGAGGGTCCTTTTTTTTTCCTGTGACCCTTTTTTATGCTTCCTGATTATGAAGTTTTATATAAAATGAGTGGCTTTCATGTTTATCATCTCCACAAATTGTCAATCTTGCTATTTTATATTTCAACCTATTATATATATATATATATAAAATTTTCACATTTAAAATTCAAGTTCCCCAACAATAATGTTCTTACACAATAATATATTTATTGTCATTTCCCCAACAATAATGTTCTTACATTAATACTCTCCAACGCTAACATAAAAAATATCACAATACAAGAACTTGATATGTGAACACAGTACATCAACAACTAATTAAGTAAATTAAAATATTACTAAAAAACGCAAGCTTGTCGGTCAAAAAATTTAAATAAAGAAAAAAGGAAAACGAAACAAGCTAGGTTTTCACTCTTTCCTATTAAATTAGAAACAAAAAGGAAAACGTTATATTACGGTTTATCTTGATTAAAAATAAATTTAAACAAAGCAAGCTAGAATGAAACAATCTTCTTCTTACAAATCTATTAATTGACTAGCGCAGGGAGTAGGGGACCACATTGGTGACGCTAGCTTGAGTGACGAGGATGAGCAAATGTGAGTTGTGGAGTGGAGTGGGGATCAACTGGAGTGGGGTTCAAAAGAGGAAGAGAGACAGAGAGTATAAAGAAAAGGAAACAACTAGGGATAGCAGTAGGGACAGACGAAACAAAAATGAAAAAAGGAATAAGAGAATTTAATGAAGAAGACGTGTGTGTGTGTGTGTGTGTGTGTTTGTTGTGCAAGAGAAGTAATATTTCTTACAGGGGGAGGGGCGTCGACGTGAGCTGAGAAAGAGGGAATAAAAAGGAAAAAGGGAGGGAAAAAATAAAAAGTAAAGTTAAAGGAGGGAAATTTGATTAGCGGAAGAGTTGAAAATTCATATCCAACCAATTGTGGCACTTCTTTAAAAAAGTGCTACAGCTGCCTTTTTTTTTCTTCTTTTTCTATTTTATTTTTTTTAAAATTTTGGGGACTAGATATGGCGTCTGCCTTGAGCAGAGACCAGCTGTGGCGCCTGATCCACCAGGAGCCACAGCTGGGTTAGTGGGCCAACTGTGGCGCCTGGTGGACCATGCGCCACAGCTGGTCCCCAACATTTTAAAAAAATAAATAGAAAGAAAGGGCAGCTGTGGCACTTCTTTAAAGAAGTTTCACAAAATGTGTGTCACCTTTCAATCTTTTTATAATAGTGAGTCAATATGACATCCATTTTTGGGAGATATATAAATAGAATTTTTCAATATTAACTCACTTATATTCTAACAATCTCCCCATCAAGTGTGAGTCATATAAATACACCTTTTTTTTTAATATTTCAAAGACAAATCAGTATATATTAAGCCAATAATATATCTTTCATTTAAAAACTCAAATGCTTCATAATTCACAACTAATATAATCATGGATTTCAGTCAATTGGGCTATCACTTAGACCCTATAATAAGGTGAAACTCTAATGTAAATCTATGGGTTATAACTTTTCATAATCAATTCTTCTTCTACCCATACAATTTAAAGAAAAATCTATATTAGGTCTCCAGGAACTATATCAATTTTGTTACAATTATGTTCTTCAGGAACTAACATATATTATCATATAAATCTATGATGATTGTTTGTAAAAATTTATTGAATTTAATGGTCTATAAGTATCACATATTTATGAATATTTTCATCATGTTAATATTGTAGTTATTATGTTCTTTTTAGTAGAATCAAGATGCTGCAAATACACTATGGATACTATGAAATTGAGATTTAGTATAATAGTTTTATAAAACTATTCTATAAGTACATTTTGTTTATAACAAATTGAACATGTGAATAGAAGATATATCCTGGTGATTTTCAGGATAATTTTCTTTTATTATTTCCACAATGCATAGAGGCAAGTGGGGAATATAATATTTAACATATCTAGAAGATATGATAGGTAATTATGTTTTAGCATATGATTTGATGACAATGCATTATGCATAGTTTAGATAAAAAGGACATCAATTTCTTGAAAAAACCATTAATGATAGTTGCAATTGAGAAATTAGTATATTGTCTTGAAATATGACAATTTAATCAAAATGAGTGATGTTGCTATCAGGGGGAGTAAAGATCATGTTGTACTCTTTTTTTTAACTAAGGTTTTGTCCCACTGGGTTTTCCTGGTAAGGTTTTTAATAAGACAACTTCAATATGTATTGTGTACTCCTTTTCCTTCACTGGGTTTTTGTCCCATTGGGTTTTTCCTAGTAAGGTTTTAATGAGGCACAATCACTACAAAAAAAACAGCATATTACCCACGGAATTCCGTCTCTGAAATCAAATTACTAATGGAATAGGGACCGAAACGGAATTACCAATGGATCACTGACGAAATTTTTTTTGTCTCTAAAATATCCGCGGCAAATTGATTTACTGACGAAATTTTTATTCCATTGAAAATTACCGATGGATTACCCACAGAAAAAATTCCGTCAGTAATTACCGACGGATTACCCACGGAAAAAATTCTGTGGGTAATTACCAACGGAATTTACCCATGAAAAATTTCCGTCCGAAATTACCGACGGAATTTACCCACGGAAATTTTTCCGTCGGTAATCACCCACGGAATTTTTCCGTGGGTAATCCGTCGGTAATTTAATATTATTTTTTAAAAAAAAAATCCACGTGGTGACCTTAAAAAAGGCCACGTGGACATCACCGAAAGCCCCCTACCGCCCGCCCCGCATCCGGCCCTGACGGCCCCCGAGCAAGGGCCACGTATCCCTCTAACCTTGCGCCGTATGTCTTTGTGAGATAATTGTTGCATTTTGTGACAAAGGTGGGATTCAAACCTTG
This sequence comes from Inga leiocalycina, assembly GCA_963242795.1. NCBI lineage: Eukaryota > Viridiplantae > Streptophyta > Magnoliopsida > Fabales > Fabaceae > Inga > Inga leiocalycina. The sequence continues at coordinate 60,497,108 of OY725325.1, read as the reverse complement.
GACCTTTAGTATGTGTTTTAATGCCCTTGCTAGTTGAACTGCTTTAACCTTACATTATTTATTCACTTAATAATATATATATTGTAATAATTAAAAAAATATAACATTAAGATAATTATATATATATTTATATATAATTATATATTTCAATTTTTATAATATAAAATATAAAATTTTTTAATTTCTAATTTCGTTTAAATATTTAATATTAACATAAATATATATAATATTACATATATATTTATATATAATTATATATTTCGTTTTTTATAATATAAATTTAAAATTTTTTAATTTCTTATTTCATTTCAATACTTAATATTAATATAAATATATATAATATTAAATATATATATTTATATATATTATATATTTTTTTGTATAAATTTTAAAATTTTTAATTTTTTATTTCATTTAAAATTTTTATTATTAATATTATATATATTTAATATATTATATTAAATATTAATTTTATGATATTTAAATTTTTATTTGTTATAGATTATTTTTATTTTTATTATTTTATATAAATTATTAAAAGATAATAAAAAAATTATTATTTTTACTGACAGATTACCCACAAAATTCCGTCAGTAATTTCTCCTTAAATTACCTACGGAATTCTGTGGGTATTGCGTCGGTAATTACCGACGGAATTTTCTCCAACAGTAATTAGAGACGGATTACCCACGGAATTTTGTCGGTAATTTCTCATTCAAATTACCCACGAAATTCCGTCGGTAAGGCGTGGGTAATTACCAACGGAAAAAATTACGTGGGTAATCCGTCAATATTTACTGACGAAATTTTTTTTGTCTTTAATCCGTCGATAACTAGAGATGGATTACTCCCGGAATTCTGTTGATAATTTCTCATTAAGTTACCCACAGAATTCCGTGGGTAAGGCGTGGGTAATTACCGACGAAAAAAATTCCATGGGTAATCCATCAGTATTTATTGACGGAATTTTTTTCCGACGGAAAATCCGTCGGTAAACCGTTGGAAATTGCCGACGGAAATAATTCTGTAGGTAATTCCGTCGGTAATAGCATGCTTTTTTGTAGTGAATATTTGTTTATGGACATCCAATGGGGAGTGTTATAAATATTCCAATATTTGGTGTGGATGTCCATAACCTTCCAAGATGAGTCTTTTGGAACTCTACACTTAAAGTCATATAACTTATGACATGAATGGCTTAGTGGGAGTTTTCTATTATTAATGTAAATAACCTACAAAGATTTTATATTATACCATTATGTAGATTTACTCTTTTGTTGATGTAACTCTTATAATGGAAGTTAAGGATTTGTGGCTTATAAATAATAGGCATGTATCAAATATTATAAGCTTGAAATGAAATAAGAATCACTCCCTCCTTACTCTCTATTTCTCTCTTGTATTTCTTCATTTCCTTTATCTCAATCTCTTATACTTTCTTGATTTTATAAGAAAAACCCTGAATTATTTAAATTGTTCTCAAGAGCTTGATTTTGACATATAGTAACAACCCGCTAGAAATCTTTATAACCTACACACTAATACAAATGGAATGGCCTAAGCCCAAGCTGATTTCAAATGATTTGAGGATTTTTGGGAGAAGACGCCATAATTAATAACAGAAATATGAAGGATTAAATACTCAGATCAGACCGTATGTCAGCTAATGAGTCTTTCAACTTGTGTTTTTCAGTTGGCCCAAAAAAAAAAAACTTTTGCTTTTCAAAGGGTTTAGCTTTTTTTTACCAATTGGACCCGGTTGGACCAGTTGAAGATATTGGTGTCCGATTTGAGATTAAATTGTGAACCAGGGTTGATTTTTGATAACTGACGGGTTAGAAGTGTTCAAAGTGTTCTAGTTTCAGACATTTTGACCCAGAATCTCCCATCACATCCGGGACCGGAACCAAGACCACCTAGGATAGGGACTGAGACAAGAACCAGGATCACGCTTGAGATTCCAGTCCCAATCCTGGTCCCAGATGTTTGTTTTAAATTTTGCCCCTTAAATTAAGTTATTATTTGATAAGATGTGTATCATATTTTTAGTTGGAGTTAAACCGCATATATCATGATACTAATCCTAACTATATACTATATGATGATGATGATGATGATGATGATGAATGTTATTCTTCAACTCTAGATCAATTTATGTAATTATTATGGCCTTATTAATTATTAAATGATCACTTTAAATAATAGAATATGAAAAATATAAATAATATAATGATATTTTTAAGTTTATTATTTTTTTAAAAAATAAACTGGAATTTCTCGGTCCATCCCGCTACTAACGGGGCCAGGATGCATATTGTATCCCACTTTTTATGAGATTTTGTCGTTGAATATATATTATTTATTTCTGGTTGCTATGATAAAATATGATAAAGCGTGAAACAGTATTAATCACACTCATTTCGTCATTGTAATATTCAACGAAAGTGGATGTTCTTTGCATAATACCCCACGGAGTCCATAATATAGTGTGTGTGTGTGTATATATATATGAGGAGTTGATCTTTATCCTAAATATAAGAAACATTTTTCATATTTGTTAATCTTTTTCTAATTTATTCCTATTGATGCTCCCTCAACAATAATCAAGGAGGGGAGAGAAATAAGGAAGATGACTAAGGTAATTTAGAAAATACATACTATATTAATTAACTTCCTAAATCTAATAAAATTAGGTAAATGTATCTTATTATATTAAAGATGGGATAGAGTATTCCTCTTCAAAATCAGTTTGCTCTAACATGTCTGCAATAGCTGGATCGGATCATATACTAAAAATAATTTTGTTGCGTTAATTTTCTATCTAATATTTTCATCTGTATATGAACGCCAATAATTTTGTTTGCCGAATTGCCATAATTACATATTAATTATTAGTACACTAAATTTAATCTTGCTCGTGATTTAATACATGATGAAATTTCGTCACAGATCGAATTATAAAGGGTATGGTCTGGATCCTTGGCTGCTTACACTTATCCCTTTGTGCGTTGGGGACAGTGTTTTTAACTTTTTAATTATGTAATTAGTGTAGTCACATGCTTGATGATTCATCTGGGGTTTGGGAAACAAATTTTACATATATTTTCTTATGTCTTTAATATAGGATCTTCTCTGTAATTTAAATTTTTTTTTCTACAATTGAGATCTTGTATTAAGGACTGGAGGTGGTATAATATGTATGGATAATTTAAACATGTCCTATGTACTTATAATTTAAGAGAAAAGGGTGAGAGAGGTTAGAGATGCGTAGGGGAAAAAATATTAACTCAACATGACCTATTAAAAAAAAATGGCACATGTTACTATTAACTCCTACAAGGGAGAAAGACAATTTATCTGGCTCCCCGAGAGTTTTAGGTGGAGTACCCTTATTGTAGATTAATAAAAGCTTGAGTTTCTGTGACCAATAAGAGCATAGAGATGTTCTAATTGGATAGCAATTTTATTTATAGATGAAAGACATTATGAATTTTCTGCTTCTAAGTATCTAATGTACATGAATTAAGCAAGGTTCAAAAAACTGGACTAAACAATGAACTGGTCAAGGCCACAGTTCAAGGGTTAGTGGATCAAACCGGGGGTCAAATTGAGATCAAACCAGTAATGAATAAAATAATATAGTTTTAAATTATATAGTAAATATCTTAGATAAAATAAGAAAAATCATAATATAAAAATAAATTTTAAATGATAATAAAAATAAGAGGCTATATATTAATAATTTAATATAATCAAATTAAAATTGAGACAATTTTTAAACTTCTTTTAGTAACTATAGTTGGAAAAAATAATACTTAAAATAATTTTAAAGAATTTACCGTATACAAATTGTTTTGACTTACAATATATAAATTTTTTAAGAGCGTAATTGAATAATAATGGTGCAGCACAATCAGATTTAGATGATGACTTTTTATTATCTCAATTTTTTCTTCTTGAATAAATTTATGTAAATAAAAATTAGGGAGTTTAATGACAATTTTGTCATTTTCAATATTTACTATTAGGGTTTGTGCCTTTGTGGGGACTGGGGATGATGGGGCCGACACTTTAGGATTAGAAAGGAGAGAAGAGAAAGAATAGCGGCTGGGAACAAAAGGGAAAAGAGAACTGAAGAGGAAGCATAGCGGAGGATCAGAGGAGGAGCATGCCGGCCGTGTCTGTTGCTCGTTCTTCTGAAGAATTCTCTGAGATATTTTAATTATTATAATATAATTAGTAGTTATTAATTAGGTTATTAAAATATCCCGTCAGTCAGATCTAGACCCAACTACAGGATTAGGGTAACAAGTGGACATGCTATTTATGTATCTTTTTTTATGGTGAAAAATACAATTAGGTTTACAGCCATATGAATTGAGCGTACGAGTGAAAACTCTCGCTAGCTGCTCTTTGAGGTTTCCTGACTGATGACAACTCTCACACCATTTGCTATCTACAGTCTCAATTCCTTTCTGATCAGAGATAAGCTATGACGAGAGGTATTTATTAAAGTCTTCCGTTATAACTTATAGAATATCTTATATTGTGATTATTGTAATGTAATTAAGAAAAAGCATAATTTATTTTAACATTCTCTTCTCTGCCTCACAATCGATCGTCCCCCCTACTTATCTCAGTCTTGCAAGCCATAGTCTCTCCCCCACTCTTTGGCTTTTCTGGGTTGTTAACGCTTCACACCGACTTCTCAATCTTGCTTTTGGTCACGGTCATCAATTTCTTGCCATCATTGAATCTAATTCTAGTAATGGTAGGTTGTGCCTTTCAACTCTATTCTGATCATGCTATCCCCTTCTTTCTCCTCACTACATCATTGTCTTCTCCATTCTCCAAAGCTACAAAAATAATAACCCGGCAAATCGCTTAACTCGGCAGGTTAGGCGGGTTATGACCGGTTTACAGCAAGTTATCTGGTTTACCCTGGGTTGAAAATCTCTCAGTTCATATATCAAATAGCAGGCTGGTTCAGTCCGACTTTTCGAACCATGAAATTAAGTTGGCTATATATATAAACAAGAGTGATCAGATGAAAATGACCATTATATTGTTATAGAGAAAGGTTTAAATGAGTTGAATTTTGGGTCTTGCTAAAATCAAGACATGTATTCGTACTTAAAAAAGCCTTGATGAAGATGGTCATAATCACCCATCAATAAATTACTCACAGCATGATTTGAACACATGATATTATGAGATAATTATAAGCCAAATCTTCATTCACTGAAGCGATTTTTGTTGACATTCTTTTCTAATTTTAAATCCTTAAAAAAAAAAAAGACGAGTTGTGTCTAGGAGAAAATTTGTCGTCACTACTTATCATAAAAAGAAATTTAGAAAATTAATTAAGTTGCTTTTTAATAATAACATCTGACAAATTTGTTCTTTTTTGGGGCGAAATGATATTTAGTTTTATCAAATTTAACATTTTTTCTACACTTTGGGCCTCTCAACGTCTCAATCATTTAAATTAATAGTTGAAAGATTATTTATTTATTTTCATTTCATATTCTAAAATATTTATTTAATATAGGTTGCTTAAATTTCGTCAAAACGAATTGACCTGAAGGATTAATTAATTAATAAGTTAACTTGTGAGAAAGTGAAAGAAATTTAGAAAGCATCTCAGTTGTTAACACAAAAAATTTGTCCAGCTCAACCATAACTTTCCATTTAAACATAGATCATCATGAAGAAGATTAAATGCACATGCCATTGTTAATCAATGGAACCTTTATCAGAGAGACAATTATGGAATTTGGTTGCTTCACTTGACCATGAGGTATGTTTTGCCTTTCAACAAACTATCTAATGATTTGTGTATTTTTTTTATAACCACGTATACATAACATACATGACTAATTTTTTATTTTTGCATCATGGACGAACTAAATATGTATTCTCCAAAGAGGAATATGATGATATCCCATTTTTTTTAAAGAGCGTAGAGGTATGTCTGTCTCAATTCTAAGTCTTTTTCTCACATACATGCTCCCTTCATGGGTAATTAATACTCCCTCCGGTTCTAAATATATGACAAAGTTTATAGTGCAATTTGCACTACAAACTTTGTCCTATATTTAAGACCGGAGGTAGTAACAATTAAGCACATTTGCAGGCAGAACGTCTTCCCCTAAGAGATTTCTTTACAATTTTAGCATGAAGTGAAATACCATCCAAATAAGGAATATTATTCTCTGGGTGGTAATAGAGGGGAGAATATTTGATAAAAATGAACATGCCTCAATATTGCCGTAAGAGTGAATGGTATGGAATTGTTGTATGCTTCCATATCTCAGGTTCTCGTGGAGTGCTTCATTGGAGTAGTAAGGCTCCAAAAGATGAAGATTATGTATATATGCAAAGATTGGGCGCATTATAAAGACCTTGTGATTGAATTTTTTGGTCACGTGTGCATATAATGGTGCTGGAACTACATTGGGAAGGTGTATGAAGTATGGCTGGTTAAAGACACAAAAATATGGAACTTGAATTATTAAAATTAAATACTCTAATTTGTCCTTTTTATATTTCTAGAGTATTTTTATGTTATTTTTCTAACTATTATTGTAATATATTGAGCAATCAAATCCATGTATAAATATAATTATAATTATTATGTAGATATTATTGTATTAAACTTTTCTTTTTATATTATAGTATATATATATATATTAGTTCTAATATTTATAATTATTATTGTCTATATATTGTAAGTATAATTATAAAATATTATGAAAAAATCTCAATTAAATCCATTTGAAATGTTCAAATCTAGACTCATGATTGCACTTTTATCAAATCCTTAATTGGGCCAAGAGGCTGAATTAGGAATTTTTAAATTAGTTGATTTTACTAATATGTCCTGCTATTTTTTTTTTATTTTTCTAGGTAAAAAAAAATACCCCTTGAATTTCAAAATCCCAAATTGGTTTTACTAACTATAAGAGTAATGAAATTGACAAAAACGAATAGTAATTGACAACTCAATTTTTGAGAATTATTGATTTAAGATTTTAAAATTTAAATGATATTTTCTTATCTTTTTCTCCTATTCCTATTGATAAAATCTCCGTCTCAATCGGACTCTTCTCCCCACAATGAGATTTATTCAGCCGATTCACTAACCGTGTGCTTATCCTATAAGAAATTAAGGATTCTATACTCTTGATATAGCAACAAACTTCAAAGTTCAAATATTGTGCCCGACTAAAAATGTCATCTCAATGACTTGTTGTCTTCAGTCTTTTATTTCAATCACATCATAGTGGAAGTATAAAATTTTATAATTATTCATTATTCGTTATTATAATAAAATCAATTTCTTTAATGTTTTTGGATTATTTTCCCATATTTCTAGATTTATTTTTGTGTTGACGCTTTCAATCATTCCATCAACACTAACTAGATTTTATATACTAGTGTTGAAGAGAAATTCTCATAACTTACCTCTTGGTTTTCTTTGTCGACTCTATTTCTTCTCTTCTTTGATCGTGTCGCTCAAAAGCCCTAGTTTGCCTTACTCTTTTATTTTTTGGATGATTCATCATATGATTGGAGGGACATTATGGTCTTTTAATAATATTTAGCAATCCCTAATGAGGCATCTTTACTTAATTAGGGATTTGTTAAAAGTGTAAGCCTAAATTTAAATTTTGGTATTTCAAATGGATTTAAATAGAATTCTCCAAAATATTATTTTGAATATATATAAAATATTATAGTGTGCATATATATTAGAGATTAATTAGATATTATAATTATATTTATTCAATTTTAAGAATTATAAGACTATAATTTTATATATTTAATATTATTAAAAATCACCTAAACTCTTAGTTATAAAAAAAGAAGATATATATATAGCCTCTTTATCGTCATAGAGTTTATATGATCATTGTAAGCAATACTTTTTTATTATAGTATAATTTCTTGCTCATTGCCCGTGTGATTTTTAATTTCTAACAGTTTTTCCACATTAAGATTTTTAAATTCTCTGCTTCCGCTATCCTCTCAATACAAGCGATGCTATCTTTTCCATTTCGGAGTTGAATTTGAAGAGCTTTGAAAAAGATTCTCCGTTTATCCTATATGCCATAGCGGTTTTTTGATTTCTGTGGTTGTATCCCAATCGGAATCTGCAACAACATGTGTATATATGAGATCTCAATGATTCCAATCACAACTTAATATAGAGCCATTAGTCAGGGAGAGAGACAAGAATAGGTAATAATAACTCATCACCTTTCTACTCCCTCTCTTCCAAAATTACTTTTTTTATATTGCTAGTTCAATTTCATCTGAACAACAAAAAGAACAAACAACAAGAAGGATTAGTTAAGTAATAACTTGAATTTGTAAGAAAAGTGAAAAAAATTTACAAAGCACCCTAGTTGTTAGGTACATCGTCAACAAAACACAGAAATTTAACCAGCTCAATCATAAGTTTTGAAGCAGAATATAGATACCATTTGCCTATGTTTACTGGTTTAGACAAGCTTTTTCATAATGGCAATAACCAAAAAGACCGCTGATCATCATCCTAAGGAAGAGATTATAAACTCAAGTTCCATGGTCCGCAGAGCTCCTTGAGTCTTTCATCTGATACATTGAGCCTGGGTAAAGATCCTATCATTTTTCTCTGCTCCTCAGTAAGTTCGGGTGTCATATCTTCTTCCTATAACCATTCCTTCTTTTTCTCTTCAAGGCTTTTATCAAAAGCCTTTTCTTCATTTCCCAACAGTTTAGCCTTATAAGATATTTGATTTCTAGATGAATTTTTTGTTGCTTTGCTCAGTTGCAGGGGCTGTAAATCTGAATCTTTGCTATCATCATTGCTCTTCCTCATTTCAGGATTCTCTGTTTTCCCCTGAACGCTAGCTTCTGCATCTTGCATTTGGGTATCTTCAGGCATCTTCTTTATGCTACGCCCTAAGATATCATCTTCTTCCTTAGCTCCACCTCCTTCAGAAATGGGTTCGCTGATTGCCGGATTAGTACTCATGGGCAAGACGTTCTGCGATGTTTCGTTGCAGAGAAACAGTCCAGCTCTGAGCTGATCGGTAAGATCCAGATTCTGCCAGAGACGGTACAGCAGCTATCAAGATAAATGAGAGAGCAGAATTCGACCCACCTCAGATCAGACGGGAGAAGAATGACGGCAACCACAGACAGAGATGATTGAGTAGAGATCACTGTATAACAGATCACCCGTAGAGACGACTGAGCAGAAACCACCGAAGATCAGAGCACAAGCGACGACGGAGTTGCTTAGGCTGATCCCAGTGGACGAAACAGAGATCAACACAGAATCTGAGTTCCGATGCAGTGGAAGAAGCACCGTGTCAAGCTGGGACGAAGCACCTCGTCGGACGAAAATCTCCTTTTCGTGTCCGTTTTTTTTTTTTCATTCACCATCACATATTTTAAATACTAATTTGATATAAACAATATCCATATTAAGAAACTAAAAACACACGAGTGTTTCAAGTAATTTTCCACATTATTCATCAATAGGAACAAACATGAAGGACGGCCCAAGGGGAGATCTGATACAACAGATTCATATCGTGCATTCCCGCATACACGTTGATATGATATAATAACTCATTTCAGTCATTGTTATTTGGGCAGTCTATATTTTAGTGCTACAGACTTGTACCAATACTGAAGCATATTGATGATCCAACGACAATAACCCGTCCTACAGTATTATTAGTAGAAGAGCTGTTTACACACTGATCTCAGCATAATGGCCAACAAGCTAATAGCGGATTTCTCCTTCCTTGGTTTTGTCTCCTTGAGCTCTCATGGTCACTGCTAACATTCCTTCCTCCACCATGAAAACGACCCTGTTCTGAAGTTGGCAACTCAACACAAGAGTTATGCTGGACCAACAAGGAACAACAGTCAGAGTGATAAATATGGTCAACACAGTTAAAAGCACATACGGTAATTGCACGATAAATAGTATTATATATATATGCGCTAACCTCTGGTTATGTTAAATTGTTGAAATCAATAGTGGTGTTGCCCCACTCATGCATCTCTTCTTCACATAGTGCCCGCCATCCACATTCCAATTCTGATCTATTAGAATATTTATAATGAACACGAGGTTTGATGTGGAGGCAGTGGTTATTTCCTCTTAAATGTTGCCAACATGTTTTCTCATTGAAATCTAAAAGCATTAGGCAGAGGTGAGACCCATCATTCATAAGCGAAATTTTATTTGCCCATTCCTTGAAAATATAACAATCTTCAGGAGCTTTACAACTCCATGAAATGGCAATGTCATCATAAGACGACTTGCCTCTTATTTCTAGGCATACAGCAAGTCCACACCATTTACTTGCACGAAAATACGGAGGAATGTCCACTTCTAATTCATATTCCAAAGTATCACTTTCATTTGAAGTAGCTTCGTTTGGAAACCATAAAGGGATCTTTGCTTTGTTTGGAAACCATAAAGGGATCTCAGATTTCGGTATTAATGCAAGAAAATCTGCCCCAGGTACATATCCTGACTGTAACAACATTCATAAAACTTTCATTATTGCCACAAATTACTTTAAAAATGAGAATGAGAAATACAGACAAATATATTACCAACATTTATACCTGAATGGGCTGAAGCATTCTTTTCTCATAATTAGTTCGAAGTCGATACTAAAACAAGGAATAAAGAAATCAAGTTACACGTATTTTATCAAAAGAAAAGGATACATAGATTGTAGTTAAACATGTTACCTCATGGTCAAGTGATGAAAATAGATTCCACATTCCATCTGATGATAAAGGTTCCATTGAGCGACAACCGGATGCTTCTAAATGAATTAACCTTGGTGGCAGCTTTGGCACGACTTAAGCCTTCTACAACCACTCAAATAAAGATGAAGTAGTTGAAACAGATTGGAGAAGCAACTGGTGGGTAAATTAGCAAAATCATTCCCTCTCAAATCTAAAGTAATTAATGATGACAAATCCCCTAAATCTTCAGGAATAGATTCATCACTAATGCCACAGTGGCTCAAGTTTAACATGGTTAATGATGTTGGAATGAACCCAGACATTTGAAGAACAAGTTTTCGGGGACCACTCAGATTCAAATCTCTAAGACCAGACAAGAATTCAAGTGATTCTGGAAGTTTGGTTATAGTAGTTTTCCTTACATCAAGCACTGTTAATTTTTTCATACATTCCCCAAACTCTGGAAGAGTCGAAAGTTCATCGCACCAGCTAATATCTAACTTAGTCAAAGAGTTCATTTCCAATTTTTTAGGAAGGATTTTAAGACTTTTACAACATGACAAGTTCACTTCAACAAGCCTTTTCAACTCTCCAAGTGAATGATGCACTGCAACGAGAGATGAGCACCCTTCAAGATTTAATTTCTCTAAATTTGTTGTTTCTGAGAAATCTGGGGTTTCAACCAAATCTTTGGAATTGCTCAAATCAATATACTTCAACTTCTTCATATTCTGGTCAAATGAACAAAAATGTAGGGGGATTAGTTAGACAAAACAATGATATCAGTGGCAACACAAATATGTAAGAAAACAATGGGGTACGAAGTGTTTCACCTGCATGCCATTCCAATGTTTTATTTTGCTAAAAGGCATTTGAATTTCAACAAGTTTATCTAACTGAGTTCCAATCGGAAGAGTTTCTAGAGGATATGACCTCCATCGAATAACCTTTAATGCATTAGGAAAGCATTTGAGACCCATGGGAAGTTTCAATTCACTTGATATAATGAGTAATCTGAGATTGCACATATTTGATATGGCTTCATGATGTACTTCTATTTCTCCATATAGGTTATAAAACAAAGCAATAGCTTGTATTGCTTTAGATCCCTAACAAAATGTGCATTGCAAGAAGAATAAGATTATAATGGTTTCAAAGTAAAGCTTATTGAAAGCATTAGGATTATTAAAACAACATACAAGTATTTTGAAATAGGGTACTCACTTTGTCATTTTTCAATACTTTATTGATGTCTTCTAGATACCACAACCTGCTTCGTCTGTGAACATCACCAGGAGATTCTTGAAAAATAATACTCCTAGCTAATTCTTGAAATAAATCATGCACCTCTAATATGGTTTCGCCATCCAAAGTTTTCTTTTCAATCAATAGAGCTCTTTCAATCAAAATATTTATTCCAATTGTTGGACGAAGATCACAATTTCTCAAAATTTGAGCCACCTCATCTCTTTTCCATCCATTGAAGAAACACGCAATATCTAAAAATATTGTCTTTTCTTCATCATTCAATCCATGATAACTTATTTTTAAAATTTGGAAGATCTCATCATCTGGAACTTGTTTCATCCTTTCTAAAGCTTCTTCCCACTCAAGGAGACTTCTTCCGCAAAGAAAGGAACCTAAAACTTTAAGTGCCAAAGGAAGACCTCCTGCATATTTAACCACAGTTTCTGACAATACAAGATAATCGTCTTCAGGATGATCTTTCTTAAATGCTTTCTTGGAAAATAGCTCAAGAGATTCATCTTTTTCCATGGGTTTGACCTCATATATTCCATGCATTCCGTGTGATTTCAACAAGTGCAAATTTCTAGTTGTTATAATGACTCTACTCCCTGTCCCAAACCACTCTAAACATGCCAAATTCTCTAATTGACTCACATGATTTACATCATCAAGGACAAGGAGAATCTTTTTATTCTGAAAAATTCGACACAGAAGGGTCTTTCCATAATGCTCGTCATATATTTCTGCCCCTCTATTGAGATGTAAAAGAATATCATTTTGTAAACGAACCAGGCCTTGTCTTTCTGAAATCTCCCTAACATTAGCAAGGAAGCAAGACATTTCAAATTGGCTAGAGATTCTTTCAAAAACAAGTCTGGCAAGAGTTGTCTTACCAACACCACCCATACCCCATATCCCTACAAAACGAATGCCATTTGTCTCTATCTCTAACAGTGAATTTATCCTAACCATCCTTGCCTCAATTCCAATTAAATTTTCATCATAAGATGGCAAATTCAAACATGAAGCGTTCCTTATTGCTTCAACAATGTCTCGGATGACTTCTGTTTCATGCCTAACCAAAAACAAATTAATAATAGTTGTAGTCACAATGAAATAGAAAAACAAAAAGATGAATATTGTTCACTAAAACTAGAATGCTACTAGTTTTTCATATAAAGTTGAACAAAATATTATAGCCGATGTTGTTTGGTATTTTAGGGGGGGGGGGGATTTTTATGAGTAAAATTGGAGAAGTGAGGTTATAAAATTTTAACCAAGAGAACATGTAACTTTGATTTTGGATGAAACTTTTGGAAGAAAAGAATACTCACCGGCTTCTAGAGTCCCAACCTGACAAATTGCTAACTTGCTCCAAAGCGTTTCTCCATTTCTGAACCTTGTCTTTGCTTTTATTGAATCTCTTTTCATGTTTGGCTAAAGCTTTTCCGAAACTCTTTCTTTGATACCTTACATCAGATGGATCTGCACCATAGAAGATCGGAAAAACCTGTCTACCAAATTTTTTTCGAGATTCAAGAATCTCCTCAAGTTCATCCAAACACCATGTAGAATTTGCATAATTCTCGGAGATAACAACAACAGCACAGAGAGACTCCTTGATCGCTTGAAGGAGTTTTTCTTTAATGACTTGTCCTTTATTTATTCCTTTATCATCCCTAAAACATCTGATGCCACTTCTATTAAAAGCATCATATAAGTGATCTGTGAAATTCAAGCGAGTATCTTTTCCTGCAAAACTCAAGAAAACATCATACTGCCATTTTGAAGTTGAACTACAAGTAGAGGAGCTAGGGCAAGATTGTTCTTGGAGGGAATTAACCATTTCCATGCGTTAATCTCTACTTGGACGCATTTGTCCTAATAGTAATCTGCAACAACATCATAATATCACTAATTTGTCATGAAAAGGAAAAAGAAATTAAGACTAGTGATAAAAATTACCAGTTGTATAGGATCTACAGATATGCCGTGAAGATGCTCTGTACACTTGTTGCAGGGATTTTTCTTTCTGTTGAGCCCAATACTGCGATCTAAAGTCAATGAACCACACTCTAAAAGACAAATATAAGAAATTTATAGACAAAAGGGTACAGTGAATCTGCCTACCGTTTTTTTTGAGATTTTGTGGTTGACTATAGTTCTTCTTTCAAAATAAAAAATTGAATATATAATATTGTATTTCTGGTTGCAGTGATAAAATATAATAAACCGTGAAACAGACCCAACTAAAGTGGATATATGCTTCTTCCAAAATATTCCTCATCGAAATCAATTTGCCCTTGATGGCAAAAAAAGAAATCAATTTGCCCTAACATCCACAATTGCGATAGCAGGATCTTATCACTACTAGCCAAACAAAAAGAAGAACAAATATTGCAGATCTAAAATAATATACAGTGAACGACACCTCTATATTGTTGCACCGCCGGATTAAATGAAGATGGAGCTTCATTCCTTATTCGTTTAAGAGACGTAGCCCAAAGGCACATTATCTGGGGGCGCCGAAACCTTTATCAGAAAGGACCCTCGCACACTGTCCGGACACACCATGTATGGAGGAGGAGTACGGTTTTAAGAACTTAGCCTTCGTTGTTTCGTTGTTTATATAGGGTTGGTTTGGGACAGTGATGAAAAAATTGACTTATATAATTCGGGTTTATTAAAAATGACTTATTAAATAAGTCAGTTTTTGTAATATGATTTATGTTTGAATGAATAATTGAATAAGTGATTTTTCATAAATCAAAACGTATTTGGATTAGCGATTGTATAAGTGCCTTTTTAAAAGTAAAAACTTGAAGGGCATTTGTATATTCTTCAAAATTTTAGATAGATCATATATGCGATATCCAACAATAACATATCATCTGGCCCAAGAAGATATCTGAAAATGCAAACTTGTAACTCCAGAGATGAAGTCCAAACTAAAAAGAAATTTCAAAAATTATAATAGCATAAACACATAGTGTGTGTTTGGGGGCGGCGATTGGACCCCCCAAACGCCCAATTGATCACCAAATGCCAAATTGCCCATTTGGAAAAAAATTGTGAGTGTTTGTTTCCTAAGGTGAGCAATCGAGCTTAATTCCATCTTAATAGCTTTTGCCATAAGCTCCATTTCTCAGCTTTTACTGATTTAGCTTTTGGGGAGAGTGAAAATAGTTAAAATATTTTTTGAGTTGTGTCCAATGTACTATTAGACTTATTGCAATTTTACCCTTAATATATTTTTTTTGCTACAAAAATTAATTTCAACTATTATTTGGTTCTTGTAACCCTTAAAATATTTTTTCAACTGTACCCAATGTGTTATCATACTAATTGCAATTTTATCTTTAATATACTTTTTTAGTTCCAAAAATTATTTTAAACTATTTTTTGGTGTTTTTAACCCTTTAAAATATCTTTTCACACACTCTCTCTTACTATTATCACAAAAGTCACTTGTGCTTAAGTCAATCCAAACAAGTTTTACTTTTGCAAAAGTCATTTATACAATCGTTGTTCCAAACATAAATCACATTACACAATCGGGCTTTTATCAAAAATAAAATTACCAAACGCTAAATTGAGAAACTCTATTTTTCCTATCGC
This sequence comes from Inga leiocalycina, assembly GCA_963242795.1. NCBI lineage: Eukaryota > Viridiplantae > Streptophyta > Magnoliopsida > Fabales > Fabaceae > Inga > Inga leiocalycina. The sequence continues at coordinate 60,481,475 of OY725325.1, read as the reverse complement.
TGTTCCAAACACACTTATAGTGATTCACTCTATCATGCCACTAGAGCAAATAACTCCCAATCTAGAATTTCAATGGCCACAATTGTGGTATGAGGTCCAAATGTAGGTGACGTTGAGCTAAAAAAAGCAAATAACTTGGCAAATTACATAATTTCACATAAAATTATTACATAACTAATTGAGATCATAAATTCCATACAAGTTGATCTGTAATCATGTCACAAATGTGATTCATTTTGGTTGAAGATGTCGCAACAACATTGGACGAGGAAGCCACATCATCTACAGTATTATTATCTTCATAAGCTACATTGGCAGTTTCTGCTGCGCCAAAACTAACATCACTCTGAGAATTTTTCCTAATAAAGTTATGAATGGCCATAGTTGCTACAACTAAGCGGACTTGCGTTTGGTAGCTGTATTTGCGCATTTTTTGCAATAATTCGAATCTATTCTTCCAAACTCCAAAAGTCCTTTCAATAGTTGACCTCAAACTGGAATGATAGTAATTGAAGGTCTCTTTAGCATTTGCCAAACCAGGTCGATGCTGAAATTCTGGCAGGTGATAACGCTCACATCTGTAGGGACCTAGATACCCAACTGGTGTGGGATAGCCAGTGTCGACCAAGTAATATTTGCCTAATAAATATCACAAATCATTTTGAAGGTGTGAGATTAAGCAAAGTGCGCACTAAAAGTAATTAAACTGAATGGGACGAAAATATACCTACAGGTGGATGAGGGAAATTCTGAGCTGGATTTGAGACAGCAGCTTCAAACATACGAGCATCATGTGCAGAACCTTCCCAACCCACCAACTCGAACATAAAACACATATCCCAATCACATACAGTCATTACATTCTATGTTGTATATCCTTTTCTCCCAATATATCTTTCCCGGTTGGGACCAGTGACCACACACTTGATGTGAGTTCCATCTATTGCTCCAATGGCATCCTTAAAGTAGGGATAATAGCGAGGATCGTCGAGTATTTTTGGGTGGCATCCTTTGAATTCGGGATCAGAGGGTTTGATATATTCTCGAGCTAGGCTAATACAAGCCTGTAGTACCATGTGCAATAGTCGACTGACAATTTCTCCTGAATGCTGAAACAACTTTTAGACCATCCTATTACCGACACCGTGGCCAACTGTGAGCAAAAACATCACAACCATTTCTTCGACTCCAACATTCCTAGAATCTCGTAACCCATGTTCGACCAATTTACTACACAACCGGTAGAACACATGTTTTTCAACTCTAAAAATGTCATGACATTGTGTTTCATGCTCTGCCAATATTTCTTGGACAAATAAATGATCGGATCGTTTACTTGTTTTATGAGGTTCTTTGCACATGAAAGGAACCCAATATTGACACACCAACGCAGTTAATTGTTCATACTCTGTTATCTCTTCATCGATAAGAGCTAGTATCCGAGAGTTGTCGTCTTCTTCCTCCATCCAATTTGCCATTGCAGATGTAACATGTGCATTGGATTCAAACGTATATAACATAAAGGTAATTCAGTCACAGTTATAATATATGTCATAAAAGGAATGTTGGATTAGAACATACATAATATATATCCGAAATTTGCATTGTTGGTCTGGTAAAAACAAATGAACAAGCATGCATACAATAAATACTAAACTATTTTGCCATAAAGTTCATATCAGGATGGTGTCATCCAATGAAAACTATATCGATGGTCAAGAAAATAATCTGTAGCGACTCAATCAAGGGTCGTAACCATATAACGCAGCCACGCAATCAAGGAATCCTTGTTCTGCTTAACAAGTGAGAAAAATGTGTCCTGACTAGTCTTGTCCATAATCAGTCTGATACAGTGAACTTTAAAGTCCTCATCTTCTTGCACTTCTTCCAACTCAAGCAGGTCTGCAATAGCAGCATCAATACTCCTTACTTGAATCTCACTGATGGTTGCAGCTCTATTCTTCGATGCTTCTGCTATGACACTAATCGCATCCACAATTTGCTTTGCGCTGGCTTCCTCTGCTTCTTTTTCTTCCCAGAGTTATCAACTCGTTTCCGCTTTTCCTGACTTTCGGAATTAGTTCGAACAGAGGATGCGCCTAGATCAGAGGGAGGGGTTTTAGTTGATAACCCAACTCTCACTACCTCATCTATCACTCCTGTGCTAACTTCTAGGTTCAGTCCAAAATTCTCGTCCTCGCTGTCCCCTAAACCTTCCTCCTCGTCCAAGTAGGTCGGTACACATCTTCCTCTGCATCCCGTGTCTGTGTCTCTATGAACGATGAATTAAAACCATCCTCACCTGTTGCCACGACATCCTTGAATATAAGCCTCAATTCTCTTTCATTCTTGAGGCTTGAACGGTGAAACTTTCTATACATCGAATTCTCCTGCATACAGACAAGTAACAAAATCATTAGCTATATTACAAAACAAGCTGATTGAGGCAACTGAATTACGATTATGCAATGTTATAAGTAATTGTAGGCATTACTAACCTGACATTTCTGCTGCCACCACTCGGGATCCGCTTCGACATTTCCTGTTATTGGGTCTCGACCAACACCAGTCTCTTTTGTTAAGGCATCCCAAGTCCTTAAGTCCTTCCGTAACATATCAAACTTATTCTTTAATTGCTTCTTCTCGTATGCTTTCCCTGTCTTCTCATTGAACGTAGCAACAATATTGTCCCATCCATCCTTCGAGAAAGAGAACCCTCGACATTCTTTTTTTAAAATTTGTTCTATCATTGCATGGACAAATATTTCTGTTGACTCGTCATCCCACAGTGCTCTGTCATTCATTTTTCTATGGAAAAGCTTCACATTACAGTGTGGACTATAAACATGTTAGTTATTACCTTCTCATGAAACAACCAGATTAACAAAAAATAATAAACAATGCATTCCACAACAACATTTACTTTGAAAATACATCTATGCATCAAAATTTGTGAAGCTTCTTTTGTTCGTCAAAGATGACATTCAATTAATTAATAAGCACCAGGGATAAACAATCTACTGAACACATTTTTTTTGCTTTCAATCTACTTCATACCAACTCAAGTAATATTCATAACACCTCAAATGAAGATGAAAAATGAAGAAACAGAGACCACACTAGCAAAAGCCTCAACTGAATAATGACAGTAGTAGCTGACAATCAATAACATAAAACCAGAAATTGTGCTTAGGATCAACTTAATCTTACCACAGATGAAGATGAAGGCCTGTTCAGGTTGAAGATCAGTTCTGCAATATGGATTAAGGCTTCTTCTGAAATAATGACAAGGCCAAACAAATTCAGAATAATACAAAAGAAATGCCAAAGTTGTGGAGGAGTGGGGGCCGGATACTATTGTTATTAGTATTAGTTGCTGGCCAAAAGGGAAACAAAACTATTATTTTTGCCTAGCATTAGTTGCTGGCCAAAACACTGTGCGTTTAAAGTGATCAAAAAATATTAATGGATTCTCATTCCTCACAACATATAACCCCACAATCCAGCTACTCTATTACTAAAATTACTACTTTGTGGCCTCTCTTTAATATCTTTATTTGATTCTTCTCGATCACAACATATAACCCCACAAACTTCATATTTAAATCAATAAATAAGTACAAGGTAAAACCCAAATCACAAACCCTGTGTTCTTTAAAAATGATGAGCTTTCTAATTCTCCTTTCACACACATTTAATAATACCCCACATCACAAAATTCTTTACAGTGCATTAATGTATACTCAGAAGAACACGACTAATTAACAGCCTATAATACTAGCTAGTGCGACTACAAACAAACTAAAATGATAAAACAGAAAGTAAAACGAAGGCAAGTCAACTAAATATCTCAGATGTGCCTTCTCATCTCTTCTAGATTCAGAGAGTGCAGTATGAGATGATGATCATGGAGGAGGGTCATAGTTTGGAAGATCAGGCCACTGGTGATTTCGAATAAAAGAAAATGACCCACCAGTAGTATCATTATAGTATAGTGTGGTGGGAATGGGTACAGGAAGATGATGAAACAGAGAGAGAGAGAGAGGGACGAAAACAAAACCAGTTAATCTCCCAAGAGCCCTAACAAAACTATCATAAACATGACAAACTACAGAAATACAGGCCACACGCAAACAAAACCAGTTGGATCATCTATGGAATAAAATACATTTCAAGTTGATATTACCTCTAAGTCTTAGATGAAGATGACGGCCCTGTTGCGGTTGAAGCTCTGCTCGTTCAATAAGCTAGATCCCAGATGAAGAAGAAGCATGTTGAGGTTGAGGCACAGCTCGTGGTTGAAGCTCGATTGCAGATGAAGAAGAAGGGCCTGTTGAGCTTAAAGCACATATTGGAGATGGCAGAGCATGCATCGGTTGAAGCACAGATCCGAGACAGCTCAGCACGCATGATGAAGAAGCCCTTCAAATTCAACGAGTGGCTGCCGAGACTACAATGCAGTCGACGACACAGACGGAGTTGGGAATCGGATCTGTCACAGACGAAAGACGGAGTGAGGAGCAAGAAGACAACGGAGACACCTAGAGAGGGAAGATGGACGACACAGGTTTATCGGCCAACTGACCTTAGCCTCCGACGAGAGGGACACGAAGACCAGCGATAGGCACCAGGCAACTAAAGCAGAGCATGTGCAAAGATTCCCTTTACAGCAGAAGACGGCCAGCTTTGCAGGGAAAAGAGGGAGTGAAAAATAAAAAACAGTTGGTGAGAAATTAAAGGCAACGGTAATAAAACATGAAACGAGTTTGTAATAAGTTGGGTCCAGTAGCTTTTTTAATATGGGATTATTTTTACCTGAAACCCAATTTGAAAAAGCCTACCCAAACACTACCTTTTTGAAACACATTTTCTTTCGGGCTTATCTCTAAAAAAAGGCTAATTTGGCTATAATAATCCCAACCAAACACACACATAATGTGAGGATGTGGATGGCGGGTGTTTGGTAGAGAAACTAAGGCCTTGTTAGGTAGGACTGAATTTTGGTGGATTCGGATTGAGGCTGGATTTTTTTTTTAATACAGAAGGCTAAGACAAAACTTGGTAGATGACTAGTCTAGATAATTATACATCACAAGAGGAAAATAAGATCAGCCCTCATGTACTCTCGACAACCAGGATGCAACAATGGCCATACCACTATATCGCCAACTATATATTGAGCTTCTCTTGCCAAGTAATCGGCGCAGCGAACAGCTTTTCTGGATACATAATGAAGTTCAATCTCCCAATCTAAAAAAAGTAGAGTACAAACTGCCTCAATCTCCACCCAAAGAGGGTGGGGCTCACCATTGTACCGCATTGCTAATTGATAAGCCTTCACTCCGTTTCATCATATGCTTCTTTTCTTAGGGATACTCCCAATAACTGCTAAATTCCAATCTATTACCCCTCTCGTAAAGTTAACAACCCCACCTCACTAGTCCTTATTTTCCCAAGACTTAGTGACTATAGCAGGAAAACTATCTTCGAGGGCCGAGGCAAACTAGTATTTAAAGGGATATAGGTCCCTTCTGTTTGTTGGGTGAGTCTTCTCCGCAACAATCAATAGTCTATGATCAGATTTGAAGTGAAGACAGTGAAAAACTTTACTTCTCGGATGTCGCATCTCCCACATGAGGTTTTCAAACACCCAATCCAGTCTATCTTTCACCCCTTGCTTCTCCCAGGTAAATTTCTCCCCTATATACGGAAGTTTAATCAAATGAGTTGTCTTAATACAGTCTGAGAATTGGGTCATGGCTCTCACGGAGGGCTCTAAACCGCCTAGTTTATCAGCAGGTTCAAGGAAGGAATTAAAGTCCCCTAGGACCAACCAAGGCTCATCCGTGTTCAGAGCAATATCCTCAAGGGATCTCCACAAAACCTCTCTTCTACTAGCATTTATTTCCCCATAAACAAAAGTAGCAACAAAAGAGTCATTATTAGTCCTATCAAGTAGTTTGCAATAAAGGAATTGAGTATTAGATAGGCGATAACCCATGTGAGTGTGAGTATCATCCCACAAAACCCAAATACCTCATGCAAACCCTGTGGCTTCTAATCTAATCCAATTACTAAAGGCAAGAATACGTGCCACATTATCCGCCCAAGGTCCACTAATTCTAGTCTCAAGTAAACATAAAACATCAATCTTGTATTTATTCACCATTTGTTTAATAATGCTAGGAAAAATTCTATTTCCCGCACCTCTGCAATTCCATGAAGCAATAATCATGACAACAAAAAGCGGGAAAGCAAAATGACTTACTTGTCACCCAGGTTCCTATGAACTAAAGCTTCAATCTCAAGCAATCCATTTGGTCCCACATCCTGTAAATCTGTATTCATAAAATCATCCCCAATATCTTCATCTAATAGTTTATCTATGGGGGGTGCTTCAGTTATTCCCATTGCATGATAAATGCTATATTCGAATTTTTCTTTAATGAAAGCATCTGGTTTACTTCCAGAAGTATGTCCAGGACCTTATAAAAGTAGGATACCATTTGCTGTGAAATCCTCCTTATTTGTGGGTTTAAAATTGCATTGGACTTCAGTTGGGTTATATTACCTCCCACTACAATATGTTCCCTGCGAGCCAATGTAGTTAGGCGTGTTGTGCATGGCCCATTCAGGTTGCCCATTGAAGACTTAGGATTATCTACCAATACACCCTTATTTTTACTATTGTGGGCTTTCCCCTTCCCTTTTGGCCCAAGCGGTTGATTCACATGTAGGCCTGCTTTGGTATCTGGTGTTGGGTTGTTCGCACCCCTAGTTCTTAGTTTCATTCCTTGACCCTCTGACCCCAACTTGACGGTTCCCTCCTCGCTAAGTGTGCTCTATTGGCCTTGAGCCGTTCGCCCCCTGACAGGCACCTAGTAGAGGCAGCGCCAATCATCATGCCCAGATAGCTCCTCCTCATCGAACTCGGCAAGAGCGTTAAACCTGGAGACCATACTCATCTTCTCAGCCATCTTGTGATTTTTGGCACTAATGCCCTGTTCCATCCTAGGCTTCATAGGATTAGATATCCTCGAAGATCGAGTTTTATTCAGCTTAGTCACTATCATCTACGATCCGAATTTCTCATCGGCAGAAGGGCCTTTCATCGCCAGAGGTGCTTGCGAAATAGGCTGGGAGACCGATGCTTTTTGGGCAGAGGTGAACATTCCTTCCACGGAATAAGTCCACGAGCAGCCTTCCTTTCGATAACCATAGCGGCCATAAGCAAAGCAGATAAGATTCAAGCCTCATACTCCATCGAGTAAGCCGTGTTCACTGCAATCACTCGGGAAACTAGTTTCTTTTACAGGTCAAGCTCAACACAAATACAGGCATATTGCCCTCTTTCCACTTTTGCCAATGTGAAAGATACCTCAGAGGGGGTAAGCATGTCAACTTTCATGGTTTTCTCAATCTGATTTCCAAGTCTTATGATGAATGTTTTGTTGTAGCATTGCATTGGAATATTTGGAATCCTAACCCATGTCGTTACTCTGCCTAGAGGATTATTAAATGGGTCAAAGTGGGGAGACCATCGTTGAACCAGCACCATGTGTTGTTGAACAACCTATGGGCCATCATAGAGTGCTTTCTGATATTGTTATACCCAACCATCTTTCTAGAGAAATCAAATGATAAAGTAGTTATTGGCCAAATCAATGAGATCAAAGTCAGGGGTTTTCCAAATCCTACTCAGATAGGTCTTTAAGGTATATACATTATACTTTTTCCTAAGTACAGTGAGAATTAATGCACCATTCCAAGATTTACACCATGCACTGTATTCCTCTGCTATGATTGGGACCACCGGATTATGTTCCATAAGCCCCTGTACTTCGGCTGTGAGTTCAAGCATTTCCCATTCCCTATTAAGAATGTCAGATAATAATGCCTGATCCTCCATACGGCTCCCATTATTTTCTATTCCATTAAACCCCATAAGGGATTCTTTGTAGGAGGTAGATATCTATACTGAATCAGACTTCACACCTGTTCTGATATGATCTTCCTCTATGAAGGTGTTCTCCACTGAGCCATTCTCTGGAGATGCTTCATCTGACATTTGGGTTTCCATTTCTGCATAAGAAGAGGAGTCATTCTTCTTCTTTTTATTGCTTACATAGGCAAGGAGATCAGAAGGGCGATCCGGTGGTAATTTCTAGTTCAGAGAGTCGCCCATGGCAGAACAAGTGAAGGGGGCACAGTATTCAAGAGAGAGCAAAATCAAACAACTCAGAGCTTTCCCTGTCCTACTGGGACTGGGGCTTTGAAACTATGTTTGGTATGAGGTAATATTATTTAGAGGGAATAATTTCATTAATTTTATTTTAAAATCATCTATTAATTGTGAAAGAACTATACTGCCCCTAATCCTAAAAAATTATTACATTCCTAATTATCTTTTTCCTATCATACCTCCCACCCAGTTTCTTTATACAGGAAGCAATCCGACTTATCTTTTTATTTAAAATTGCATAATATCCTATTGAATAAAAAATTTGGAGGAAGAAACGGATCAGAAGAGGAATTGCTGAAGTCCTTAAGTGCCCATTTGGTTTACAGAATCAAAGGTAATGTAATGAAATGTAATACAATGTAATGTAATGCAATGCAATGATAATCACATGAATTTGTTTGATTTGTCATTAATGAAAGATAATACATATACATAAAAATGTTTGGTTAGATTACATCAAGCATGAGAATATATGGGAATAATATAGTAAGAGACAAAATTACCCCTAACTACACACACACACACACACACATATATATATATAATGTACATGTTGGGTTCATGGTAATTTTTTCAATTTGTGTAGTGAACATGTTGGGTTCATATTAATATTTTAATATTTAATGATGAAAATATTATACAATGCATGGGTTAAGTTCATGGTAATTTTTTAATATTTAATAGTAGGATTATTATTTAATGGGATTTTTTAATATTTTTAACAATGGAATACATTTTTTTTAATTTTTTAATTGGGAATATTTTTTGAAGTTTTATATTATTTATTAATTTTTCAAATATTTAATGGTGGTAATTATTTAATAATTAGCAACGTTTATAGGTGGGCACTTTAGTTAATTTAAAAAATTATGATGGCAATAATGTCTTTTTCACTTGATTATAGGATTCCTACATCCCCATTCATCAGTCCTAGTAGTGTAATCTTGATTACATCAAATGATGTCATCAGGATTACAAAATGTAATCCTCTTTACATTACATAAGCCTAACCAAACCATGTAATAGATTAATTGCATTAGGATTACATGTAATCCTCTCCCTTAGAATTGAACCAAACGGGCTTTAAGGGTTTGGAGAATAACTAAATCATAATTAAGCTTATTCTTGAAGGGAAGTTGTTCTCCATCGTTGGATGGCTCCACACGATGGCGCTTTTTCTTGTTTGCCATAACCACGACAAGGGCCAACTCTATTTCCCACTATACTCTATAGCAATAATCAGCGAGGGGATGGGCGGGAAACCAAAGTTTGAGTGATTTTAGAGCTAGCATTTTTTTTGAAGCCCTTTATCCCCTCTTGAATCAAAAATTTGTTGACAAGCTTCCATACTCAGATGAAAGTTAATGTAGAAAGCAATACTCTTATACTCAACTGAGAAGATGAAAGTTTTAGGACTTAGATCTCTTTAGACATCTCAGGTTATTGGCGAGCTTGAAAAACTTTATCAAACCCTTAGCAATTAAAAAGTTTCTAGTTGTTCTTCCTTGCTTGTGGATGATGATGGCGGTAAGATGATGGAGGTTTCTTTTCCTTCTTTGTTCACGAACCAAATCTTATTGTTCATCACTCAAAGAAGAAGACAACCTAGATCTGACTATTCATCACTCAATTGTGTCTTGAAATTGCCATTGTATACTTTTAACCCATCTTCTCTTTCCATTGTGGGTAGTTGTCACCGATAATCGAAAAGGAAAGAGAAGATTCTCGGAGATGGAGCAAGCAACTAGAGATGAAGGAGATGGGGGAGAAGACATGGAGAAGTGAGAGATTGAGCCACAATGCGTGAAATAGGATGTGGGTATTTCGTTATGAAAATTATTATAAATGGGGATAATTTGGTCATAAAATTTTCCAATCCCGGCATTGCTTCACCAATACCAAGGATGGGTGACTTTCTAGTAATCCCACTTTCGTAGTACTCTAAATCCCAAGTTATCCCTTATCCCTCGTACTAAACATAGCAAATTAGCAATACCAGTGACAATCCCAATACCAACCCCTCTAATACCACATACCAAACAGGGCCTAACTTCCTTCTCAATATAGCTTTTAGCTAATTTTCCTCCTCTTACACTAGACGACACCGTTTTGTGTCAAGAAACACAAGTATTTTTCTTTTTTCAAGAAACGCAAGTATATTTTAGTGTATGTTTGGTAAACCACAAAACCGTGATATCAAAAACCTTTTTCTGTAAGTTGAGATAAAACTCTTCTCACGTACTTACCTTATAAATAATAAAAGCTATTCTTAAAAGCTAATCAAATCATACACTTTGCCTTTTAAGTTTACTTAAAGTTTCATTTTGATCCCTTAACTTTATAAAGGGTACTTTAAGTCTTATTATTTTAAAGGCTAATATAATATTTGGTCCTCATAGTTTGTTCTCATTTAATTTTTGGTCTCTGAAGTTTCAAACAAGAGGTTTTGGTCTCTTAAGTTTGCTCCATTTAAAACCGTTAGTTCCTATAATTTGAAAAGGACTTGATAGTTAGAATAGCGGAAAAATTCTTGTGTGCACTGAATGCACCATATCATTTATGCACTGGCATATGACAAGCCACCAAGTCATGCCCTCTTAATCTGATATGTTTTCTTGTTCAATGTTACGTTGTAAGATAGAGTCTGACGCTCATCTCTTTCATTGTTTCGTACCCATCCTTATTTGTTTCATTATTCAGTACCCATCTCTTTCATCAAGCATCGTTGGAATTGCAGACGAAGAGAGAAGAAAATATAATCAATATATCCCCACACTTGTGTTTGGTTTGAGTGGAGGGAAGGGGTCCTCATTCTCTCATTTGGTTTGAATTTTTAAATGGGAGAGAAGCCAAAATTTTGACTCTTGTTCCCTTCTCTCCCTTTATTTTTGGCTCTCATTACAAAAGATCTCTTTCCTAGCCCTCTAACAAATCAAATAAAATAAGGTAAAATTCCCCCCTCTCATCCCCTCCCCTCAAACTTTGGTATGAGGGAAGTGAAGGGAGGAGAGGGAAGGAGAGAGGGGTTAAATTACCTTTTTGGGTTGAAGGTATTCAAATTTTACGCGGGAATCCCAAATTTAAAAGGAATGAGAGGGTACATTTTAGGTTTCTCCCATCTAAAATAATAATTTGCCACCCCTCGCCTCCCTTCCCCCACCTCCCCTCCCCTCAAACCAAACACACCCTTAGGGTAGGGGAGGGGGTGGGAGGGGACCCAAAATTTTGGTTTTGATCTCCTCCCCTCCTTTTAAACAAAACAAAGGATCATGTCCCCTCCCCTCCCCTCCGATAAACCAAATAAAGTAGCATACCCTCCCTCCCCTCCCCTCATTCCAATTACACGCTAAAGCAAAATGTTCAGGATTAAAGAAATTTGTATTTAATACTCTACCTTTTAAAAAAAATAAAGTACCTACATTTATTAGCAATGTTGATATTTGCCCAAGAACAAAAGCATTCTGGTCGTGTGACTTTATTTTGAATAGAAATCTAATATTGAAGCTTTATAAGAAGTCGAGACAAAACAAGCATCAGCTACCTTCCCTCACCGACTGTGTGACTTCGTACAAGGGATCTATTATTTTTTCCCCCAACATTTTCACTCCACCAAGATACAGGGGATTGAGATTTCACATTGAATGATGGATAAATGAAAATAAATTTATTCCTAGGTTAGCATTGTCCTTACACAACTAGAACGCTATTAACATTATCAAAGTATAAGGAGATTAAACCAAAAGCTATAACCAATCACCAAGGCCTCCTAATCCACCGTATGACTTCGTAAACTGAAGAAGAAAAAGCCAAAATCCTGAACAAAAACCCTAATGCCTCGTTTGGTATCATAGAAGAGTTTCTAGTAGAAGTGGAAGAGGAAATAGAAGTGGAAGTAGAAGTTGAAATGGCTGGAATTAGGCTTTAAAAAACCTATTTGATAAGCTAGAAATGAGGAGGGAATTTATATATGTTTTTATTTTAAAAAATAGATAAAGGAGATGAAATTGGGATAAAAAAATCCTTTTGTTCCTCAATTAAAAACAAGCAAAAAATATAAAAAAGAAATTAAAAAAACATTGTTGCCCTAGTATTTTTTGCATAGATCATCTTCTCCTAACATTGTGTTCGTCTTCTCCATACTCTTATCTTCCTCTTCTGGCTATACCTGATTCACTTCGTTGATTTCACCCATTACCCTTTTCAATTGCCACAGTACACTGCCACCTCCCTATCTGTAAGTCTCAATAGTGATTTTCATTTTTTTTAACTTGAGAGCAGTATTGTTGATCGCTTCCTCCCTACCCTCCTCAATCGCCACCATGCGCGGCCTCCTTCCTCCTTTATTTGTCATCTTCTTAGTTTGCACGGGAATAGCGAGCAGTAATTAAACATTTGACAATCCATTTTTGAGTCTATGTCATCATCCCTTTGTTTTTCATTCTTCTATTTGAAATCTGATTGTTCATGACCAGATGCATAGGCCAACACTAGCGTGCAAGCTTTTGCACTTCTTATACAAATACCTGTGTGGCAATTTTAGGACTGCTAGACTGAATCTGAGCCTGATTGACAACTTGTTTCAGAAAATATAATCTGAATCCTAGTCCAACGGTCCTAAAGCTGCCACTTATTGTTTGCTTTTCTAGTCAGCCATATTCCCCTATTATTCATTTTCTGTTGATACTGAATATAATTAATAGTTGTGCATCCTGTCTTTCTGGTTGAAAGGCCAATTCCTTGTAACAGGGCCAATAGTGAGCTGAGTGGAGTGCATGGATAATTAATGGATATTATCACTGTAATGAAATATTTTATGACACATTAGAAGACATGTCTATCATTAGGTTTTTGAAGATGAAGATGCCTAGGTAATAGTTTGCATGAAGACCCTAAAATTGTGCTTTAATTGCTGGAAAGGCACACAAGAATGCAATGCACTTATATGAAGGGTAAAAGATGTTTTAAAGGAAGGGGATCAGTTGCTTTTTTTTGTAAAAAAAATAATTTAACAAGAATAGAGAGGATGCTACAATTAGCATGTATAGTATTGAAAATAGGAGGAGCCCTTGTTGGATAAATGAAAAAAAAATAACTAATTAGCACAGAGGCAAAAGGGAGAGGGGCTGGGGCTAATTAAAGGCCTTATCTCCAGAGATCAAGAACAAAACTATTTAAAATTGTCATTCAGTAAAAGGAAAATGCAGGGTTTCATCAAATATAATGGGACAGCCTGTTTTATCTATGATGAATTCAATATTGATGTGTGTGTATTATATGCACCACCTTTCATGGACGTAACTGAATCAGCCTTATATGTGGCTTCACATTTCTGTGTATAGAGGGTTTTCCCTAGTTTTGTATGCTTGTTGTTCATTGTAAACCTTGTTCTGATTATTCCATTTCATCCTTGGTGACTTGCTCCATAATCAATTTTGTATCTCAGGTCATTCAGGAGATGAGATGATATGAAATTGTGTTTTGGAAGCTTCATATATGATTTAGCACCTGTTTAATATATATATATATATATATATATGATTTGCTGTCAGATTCTGGAATAAAAATCTTGCGAGGTTATGTATAAACTATAAAAAAAAGGAAGTTACTTATCATGATTTTGTTCAAGAATTTGATGGCAAACACGTATATATCAGAACCAGACTTTTTTAGTTTTAATTTAACTATGGGGTGTTTTACATATGTCTCTAATGTGGCTTTTATTCTTTATATTGTTTATTACGTAAGATTATGGTAGGAAAACTTCATTTATGGACTCCTAAACAGAATGAGCTCCTAGTTGGGTGCTTATTAAAGCTTGTGGAAGAAGGGAGTTTGTCCAATGGGTTCAAACCAAATTTGTTCAAGAATATTGAAAATATGATTGAGGACAATATTTTATATGGATGTAGTATAAAAGCTAGTCCTGGCATTGTTTGTAAGGTAAAAAGAATGAGACAAGACTAGAGAATGATTTATGATAAAACACACAATCTACAAAACTTGGGATTTCAATGGGATGCTAAAGAAAAATGTATTATTGTAGAAGATGATGTGTAGGATAACTATATTCAAATAAGACATTATAGAAATTTTGTTGATAATTTTTTCGGATCAGTTTTGAATTGTCATGGCTGAAAGTGTTTTGGTCATTTATCATTTATAGGTCAACAAGGAAGCTGCAAAGTTTTGTGGGAAATCATTCCCTCACTTTGATGCTCTTAACATGGTTTTCAACAAAGGCAAGGGCAAGATTGGAGAGGAAGGTCCATGTATCCACAATAGAGTTGTTAACGAGCTTGAGTTGCTTTATGATGAGGTCTTGAAGGTAGAAGGAATGACTGATGAGGAGCGCTAGCAAGCGTTTATTAAGTTAACTAGGGAAAATGGGTTACAAGTAGCCTTTTCTTATCTTCCACGAGATGGAAAGAAACATATGTTGAAAAACCTTCTTCCATAGAGAGGTTTATTGGATATAAACTTTTTGTAGATGGTGATTATAATTATGTTATGTGGAGGACAAGTTTTTGTTGAATTAATGTGTGAATTTTTTAGGAAGATATGACTTTGTGTTGTGCTAGGACAAAAAACTATGATTGTAATCAAACTATGGTTATATTTTTATACTTTTTCCTCACAAATCTTGCCCTACACACACTTTTGTATATCGTCCTTAGCCATCATTTTTTTTTTGCTCAATCCTCCTTAATTATCCATATCTGCTTCAATACTGTCATTTCTAATGTCTTCTAATTTCACAATTAATGTAACTTAATTGACTATTAATAGTCTTTTGATTTTAGCCCTTTTAGCCTTAGCTTCTAATTCTCCCTTTTTTGGAATTGAAAATTTTCATATTAGAAGAGCATGCTTCAGTGCCTCATTTAGGATAAAATATAATGAAGTATGGTCCATATTTCTAAATTTATTCATTGCTAATTTTTTTAAAAAAATATGGGAAACTTAACCCCATGTATGAAGAATGAAACGCACATTAGACTACTACCAAGGTATTATATACTAAGTAGCAGCATCCACCAAAAGAAATAAAGTCATTTGATCAATAATTTTGATCCACGAAACTACAAAGCGGCAAGTATTGATATGTTTATCTCATGCAAATTTGAGCAATAATTTCTGATCAAGCTTCCTAGATAACCTCTTACTGGGATTGTATTGTGATTGTGAACTTGACATTGCGAACTTTCCCTCTACAGAAGAAAATGAGAAGTAAATAAGCTAGAGGTCTTTCCTTCAAGATAATATAAAAGATGTGCTCACTTATAGTGTATATTTGATAGCATTAAGCACTAAAAGGTCATCATAAATTGAAGAACAAAATCTAAAAAATAAGATTTTATGATATTGATCTATAACAACCCATTTATGTCAAATCATAAGGGTAGAGACCACTTAATCAACCGAATTCAAGACTGTTGCTACATAATAAAGACATCAATCAAAACAAAAAATTCACAAGGTTCGTGTTAAAACTGCACAAGATCACCATATTCCATACATATAGGTAGTACAATCCTAACCACCGTTAAATATGTTCTGCTCAAACTATTGGAGCAATTGTACTATTAAATATGTTAAACATGGCCATAATATAATCCTACATATACCAAAAACCAGATAGCAGGGGCTTACTTACAAAAGATACAAAATATATGGCCAACAACATTAAATCAAAATATAACCTACTGCTAATCCTACGATATATATGGCCATAATATAATCCTGCATATACCAAAAACTAGATGGAAAGGGCTTACTTACAAAAGATACAAAATACATGGCCAATAACATGAACCAAAATATGATCTACACCTTAACCATTGTCATCATCTCCAACTATGCAAGAACCCTACAAACCATTTCCAATTTTGCCTCATATGGAAGGCTTGAGAAGACAGTAGGGAGGTTCTCATTAGCAACAATTTTAAATAAAGCATCATGTTGCTCTTTTGAAGTTAGCTCCTCCAACTTGCGTAGCTCATCATAAAGGAACTCACGCTTTGTATCTAACATAAAAGCCCTTGCAAGCTTTCCAACATGAGATCCAAAAGTTGCAAAAGCTTTTTGGATACCTTAACAACTGGTATTAATCATTTTCCCAAGCTCAACAAGAAAAGGTCATCACGATCACTGTTGTTTCTTTTTTTCTTCTTACTTGCATTGTTGGCAGCATTGGATTCTTCAGCTATGACAACAACAAAAGGGCCCATATTGTTTAGATTAGCATTTTCATCATTATCTTCAGCATCATGTGGCGGGGGGTCATCACTTTCATCAACCTGATCTTTAAGTCCAGCTATGGACCCTTTTTCACTAGCTCTATCCCTAGCATAAATTGTGTAAAGTGCATTAAAATGGGGGAAAGCTTTTCCATGAAGATGGGCAGCTTTTTTGTTGCTTTACAATTAGTAAAAGAGAACAATCTATAATTAATTATCATGTTGTATAAATCATAAAAAGTCGTATGAACTGAATAATAAATATTACCTTTACATACTCATCCCAGACATCTTTCTCAGCTATAACACAGTGGCTTTCGGGATCCCATCCAAAACCAGATGTGTTGGTCCCAGTAACCATGTCATATATAGCTTGCCAATTTTGTTTCAAAGTCTTCAGTCGAGATTTAATGTGTGGATCAGCTTTAATTCCACATCCTGAAGCCTTCTCATTCAACATTTTTGGCAATTTAGTAAGCACTCCTAACTTAAAACCATTATCTAAAACCAAACAACCTTCTTCATTAAAAGTTATAAAGCATCAACTAGCATAGCATCCTCTTCAGAAGTCCATTGACATTGCTTTCCTTTCGATGTTCCGTCTGTTTCCATCATCTACATAACAAAATAGGGAAACAAACATTTAACTCAAGGCATAAAACTACCATTATCTTCATTAGGAGTTGATATAACATAATAAACAGCACAAAATCAACCATAAAACTACTAATCCACTGATAAAGCATAAGAGACACTAAAGGCATTAGTACACCAACAACAAAATACAACTACTAGTCCACTTACAAGACATAATACAAACTAATGTCATTAGTACTACAATAGCAACATAATACAACTACTAGTCCACTTATATATAAAATTTATATCATACTACATTTATCCTTCTCATCTCCTATCCCTACGCATCATGAAATCAACAAACATTTCAGTGACTAATTGTTCATGAAAGTTGCTCCATGCATTAGTTGGTTCAATTGTCACAATAGGTGGAGCATCTATGTTAGATGTATCCATGTCCAATTCTTCAAATTCAATGTCAAGAGGATCTGATCCTTGTTGATGAATCACATTATGCAAGAGAAAAAAGCTATGACTATTTGGCTATGAGTTCGAATAGGATAAATGCAGGACTCCGAAGGATAGCCCAACAAAATTTTAACATCCCAAAGCAACGATCAATGACATTTATTGCCGATGCATGCCTCAAATTGAAGCATTTACGCACATTTATAGGGTGTCTTCCATCTCTCCATTCACTTAAATGGTATCGTTGACCATGATAAGGAGCAAGGAATCCTTCACAATTTGTATAGCTAACGTCTACTAAATAATATTGCCCTGTATAATGTAAAATATAAGCTACCAATACTTGCTTCAAAGCTTAAGACATGGCAACATAATAAAAGCATCCCATTCACTATATACAGTAGAAGTCCATGGCTAGCAAGCTTCCCAAGCCATTTTTATGACTATATATTAGCTGTACAGAAATAATATTTACCTTGAGTCACTTTTAAGCTTTTATTTCTTCTATTAATTGCACCTCTCAAAACTCTCCCTTCAGTAGCCGACCCTTCCCAACTAGTAAGGACATATATAAATTGTGTATCATGGGAGCAAACACCAAGCACATTAGGAGTTATTTCTCCCTTTTGATTCTGATACCTTCCTTTATCTTTAACATGG
Organism: Inga leiocalycina; assembly: GCA_963242795.1. Classification (NCBI taxonomy): domain Eukaryota; kingdom Viridiplantae; phylum Streptophyta; class Magnoliopsida; order Fabales; family Fabaceae; genus Inga; species Inga leiocalycina. The sequence continues at coordinate 60,463,289 of OY725325.1, read as the reverse complement.
ACTTTCACTTTAACATTAGTACCATCAAGGGCACCTAAACAATTCTGAAATAACATGAATTGTGATATAAGTGCAATCAAATAAATGATACAGTTAATTATTTATAATGAATGACAATATACCTCAAACCACTTCCACTTCTCATCTATTGAATCCTCGTGAATTGGCTCTGATCTCTTAAATAGCTCCTCACTTAATCGCATATTAGCCATCAAGACTATATCAAAGTATCGACTTATAGTCTCACAGACCTCCCAAAATAAAACTAGACAACCCTGTTTTTGACATGATAGGCCAGGATATGGACAAACATTGCAACGGCTCATCAACCAACATATTTTTAGTTGGTTTTAAACCAACTCTCATATCAAGCATAAGACATAACTTGTCAAAAGTAGCCCTATTCACTCTAATTAGAGTAAAACAAGTGGTGTCACTATTATACACTAGATTTCGGAGGTGAACTCTCCTAGAATAAAAGTCCATATTGTAAGGCTGACGAGGAATTAATCATCTACACATACTAACAGCCATACAGACACTAATAAAACATTGGTGCATAGCAAATACAACTTGCAACCACCAACATAACATATGCACAATCATTTCGCTTGTTTTTGGATCCATGACTGTATAAGAATATGTAAAATCAAAATATATATATATATATATATGAACAATCTGCTATATTTTAAACTAAAACCCAAGTCATGCTCCACCTATAAATGACAATAATTAAAACAAAAATAGATGCTTAGAACTAAAATTATAAGGATTCAGTGCTTGGCAGCATAGCATGAATTAACTACATTAAAACCTTGGTTTAAGCATATCCACTTATTGTAGGTGAAATAATATCAAAAGAAATGGAAGAGTCAATCTACTTCAATAGGTGAGAGAAATGATAAGCATTAGAAATCCTCCACAAATCCAAATTGAAGAGCCAAAGCACAAGAATCCAAGACCCCAAATTGAAAAATTCAAGTGAACTGCCAGAATGTCCTAGAACCAACCAACTTAAATAGGAGCTCACAAGCATACTGCCTACTAGAATCAGACACAAGTGCAGAGAAAGAGACAAAGACAGATTTGAAAGTTAAAATCCATCTTTGTCTCTTTCTTTGCACTTATCCTACACAGAAATACTACCGGCCAAAATCTGAATGAGGGAAACAGGGAAACCAAAAGCACAATGTTTCAAATCAAATCCACTTGAAAATTAAAATCCTCCTACGAAATTCGAATCAACCAAAAGCACAAACCCAAACAAACAAACAAACAAACAAACAAAAATAGAAATAAAGTTGACAAAAGGAAACTCAAAAGAGCGAATAACGAAGGAGGACAAGGATAAAGTAGTAAGCCTAACCTCCACTACGACATCTGTTGTGCTCCACCGTGATGTCTGCTGATCATGTCTTCAAATGAGGCATAACCCAGAAAATTGTGAAGTCTACTGTACTTCACCGAGATGTCTGTTACTCTTCACCAAGACGTCCACTCGTCTCTGCCATGACGTCCCCTGATTTTCTCTATGACGTCCGCCGATCTTCACCACGACCTCCGCTGTCTTCGTTCTCTTCAATTAGAGAGTGAGCTATGAGATTTGATTGCAAAATAGGTTTTTTCCTTTATACTGAGGTAGGGGTAAGATGGTCCAAATATTTTTGGATTTGGGGCAAAAGTGTCCAAAATATTTCACTTCCACATAAGTCAAATGACTTCCATGGGTTAATCCATGGAATTTACTTCTATCATTTGTTATGGAAGTGACTTCCATGTGGAAGTACATTCCTCCTAACCAAACAGTCTAATGTGTGGAATTCACTTCCATTTCCACTTCTCTTGCCCCAATTCTCTACTACTAAACATGGCATAACTTTTCCAATCAAATACGTCTGCTTCACCACACTTTTTTATTTGGTGTAACTACTTCATCACACCTTTGTCAAACACAATCATCACCTACTTTACACACCTTTGCTGAACATAACCTTTGGGATGGGGTCGACTTAGGTTGATTAAGATGAAACTCATGATTTGAAAAAGAAGGAAGAAGAGAAACATAAGGGAATTGTGGCGAGACCGATGGCCAATATCCGAGGTAGTCGGTGGCAAAAACCCTTTATGACACAGCTTTATTGATGAAGAAGAGCGTTGGTGAATGGAGCAGCAGCGTTGGAGAAATCGGGAGGGAGTTTAATGAAGGACCAAAGGAGGGAAGGTTCTGGAAAAGTGATTAAAATAATTTAAATTATTAAATTTCAATTTTCAAACCAAAGAATATAAAATAAATAGGTGACATTTCAGTCTAACGGTGTTAACTTTGCATATATGTCGTTAACACTATTTAAATGGCTTATGTGGCATGTTAACCATGCCAACTGACCTAGACATTTTATTTTGAAAAAAAACAGAGAAAGGGAGAAAGTCACCGTTTGTGTTGCACCGGTGAACAGGACAACCTCGATATTTTTAAGATCTTGGATGTAGTCCTTAAATCCTCAAGCATTCACCAGAAGTGGCATCTCCGTCACAGCACCGCACTATGTGTCCGATCTAATCTTCAGATCTCTGGCTACCTTGCTCTCTTTGCTTCCTTGTTGCTATGCTCATTACTTCTTGATGCTTGTTCAAATGTCCCTTCCATTCTGGATCACAAGAAGGCCACCCTTAACAAGCTCAAGTCTGGAGCCAAGCGCATCTTCGTCGCCATCCACATCTACAATCAAGGAACTTCGTTGTTCCCCTTTTTACCTTAATTCCTTACATCTCAAATTCCCACTCCCATCCATGCTTCAGTTGATTCTCAAAAATTGAACTTTCATGTTGTTCGAATAGAATTTGCCTTTGGGAATAAAAAAAAAAAAGCATTTGCCTTTACTGTTTTGTCGCTTGGAAACGTTGGTAAACTGGCTCCCCCCCTTTTACTGTAAATAAAAAAATAATAATTTTTGAGTATTTTTGTTTTTTTAAATAAAATGTACAGGTTAACTAACCTAGTCAGCATGCCATGTAAGCAACTTAAATGGTGTTAATGACAGATATGCTAGGTTAACACCGTTAGTTTGACCCCTAAGTTCTCTTCAAACTACAGGGACTAACGGTTTTGAACCAAGTAAACTTGAGGATCAAAGCCTCTTATTTGGAATTTCAGAAATCAAAATCAAAATGAGGACAAACTATTATAACCAAACATTATTTTAACCCTTATTTTAACCACATTCATATTACTAATAGCAAATATGAATTCAACAAATTTAAATTACTCGTATGATTATACAACTGACAAAGCATGCTTAAATTTTACTAAATTTTAACATCATTAATAATAAAATTAAAATGCATTCCACATAATAAAAAGTTCATTTATGTTTTTTTTTTAACTTAATGAAACTATGGCAGATATTTTTTGTCCGTTGTATTGTCATTACCTAAAGTTGTTGAGTTAATATTTCTTGTTAGTGACATCAAGAGTTAAAATTATATGACTGAAAGTACACTTTATAGAGTTAAATGATTAAAATGAAAATGAGAAAAGATAAGAAAATATCACTTAAATTTCAAAATCTATCAGTCCTGTTACCTACTAGAGTATAGGTATTAACTATAAAAATGAAGGAATGAAAAACCGATGAACTGGCCATATGTCCAGTTCATCCTAAGAACTAGGAATAGTTCGGACCAGATGAAACCACACTAAACCATTGTGAACCGGAAAAAAAGTTGGGTTGAACAGTTTACATGGACTTCTTAAGAAAAAAAAAAAAAGACATTTATGAGCAAAAAAAGAACTAGAGAAGGAAGATTTGGGTCAGTATGGGAAGAAGAAGTTGATGATGATAGAAGAAGAGAAAGACAGATGGAAATTAAGACCAACATTGAAGATTTAATAAGGTTGATGATGGCTGGAGATTAGGTCGCTAGATCTAAGGAGAAAGAAGACAGAGCTAAGGTTAGAGATGGAGATGAGGTTGCCCTTCTTTTGCAATTAGTTATGAGATGGAGGTTTGCGTAGAAAGAGGTGGGGATGCACTTATGCGGCTGCAAAAGAGTAATGTGATAGAAAGAGAGTAAGTAATTAAGGTTTTGATTTAGTCTCATGGGCTTAGGACCCTCATTAATTTTAAAAAGACATAATAACAAACATGTAATTCCCTAATTCCTAATTATTCAATTTTACGAAAAAGGAAATAAAATAATGTTAATTCCAACGTTTTTAAACCTGGACCGAGAACCGGCCACTAAACCTGTCCGGTCCAGGATTTTTTTATTTTAAAAAAAAAATCAATTTTTTTTATATTTTTCTTTAGAATTTCATATTAATAAGCCTAAAATATTTAATTTCTCACTGGTTTGATCCTGAGTTAGCCCAGGTTCGTCTCCGGTCTAACCCACTTACCCTTAACCTAATATCTCGATCGGTCTAGTGACCGGTTCGGGTTTCAGAACCTTGGTTAATTCATTTAAACCCAGTTATTTTCTATAATTACCATTTAATTAAGCTCTAATGCTTAAAAAAATATATTTACCCAATTAGTTTTCATAAAATATAAAATGGCTCATGAAATAAAATATAATGTATTAAACTTTATTATTTTGAACCGGTCTGACCTCAGTTTGACCCATTAACCCTTGAACCACTATCTCGACTTGTTCAATGTCTAATCCGGTTTTTGGTTCCTTGATAAGAATATAACAAATGACTACTCATTTTAATAGGAAATCACTTATTTTAGATTATGAAGTTCAAGTGGTATTTTCTTATCTTTTTCCCAAATAAATTCTGATGACTAAATATGCTCATAATATGTTAATTAGGACTAATTTTTTATCAATTTTTTATATTTTTTTATTGAGATTTTACAATTTCTTCAATTATATGCACTAACGGCTGATAATTTGTTAATTAAGATTGGCGTGAATTGCTATAAAATACAAAAATAAAAAATATTTTAAAAATTAAAATGATGAAATAAAATTTATTTATTATCAACATATAAAAATTATTTTACTCATAATCAACTCCTTAATCTCTAGTTAAAAAACTCCTTAATCTAAATAAATTTGTAATATGATTACTTTTGATCTTATTTAGATATTAATTTTACAAAGACTTACTTAAAATTAAAATAAAGCTATGGGAACTGATAAAGTTGTATATTAACTGCTTATAATAAAAATTAAAATATTAAGAAGTGGTTGGTCAGACAAAGTAATATCAAAAGTCGATAGAGTATACTTAAAAATTTCTCCAATGCTGATTTATATTTTTTTAAAAATATAAATCAGCATATATATTTTTTTATATAATTAAGAAGTGGTTGGTCAAACAAAGTAATATCAAAAGTCGATAGAGTATACTAAAAAATTTCTCCAATGCTGATTTATATTTTTTTAAAAATATAAATCAGCATTGGAGAATTAAGAAGTGGTTGGTCAAACAAAGTAATATCAAAAGTCGATAGAGTATACTTAAAAATTTCTCCAATGCTGATTTATATTTTTTTTAAAAATATCTATATATATATAGGTTAAAAAAAGGTAAAATTTAAAAATTATTTATTGTTTAAGTAAAGTTAATGGGTTTTAAGATTGTTATATAATGCTTGATATATTAAATTTGCCCTCATTTTAGCTTTGATACCTCATAAATAAAAATGCTTATTAACATGAATAAAGGTATTTAGGTAAAATACCAGTGTATTTAGGTCAAATTTAAACCATTTATTAGCTTTTCTAATTTGTCCGCACAACTCCAAAGTGACAAATCACTAATACAAAAAAAGCATTTCTACTACGACCTTTTACAGCGGTTGTTGGGGGATGGTCTAAAGACTACTGGTATTTTCATAAACAAGTTTAGAGACTGTTGACTTTCTACGCTAGTTGCTAATAAAAAACTTTCAAAACCATTCACAGGTCATATGCAGAAGCTATGAAGTACAAGTTCTACAAGAGAAGGTGATCCAATTTAACTGATGCCGTTGACATATATAGCAGCAAAAATCAATTTGCTCTAACATCCACAATCGTATCACTTCCAGCCAAACAAATATTAGCTGCATTAGTTTTCAATATTATCTTTTCATCTCTATATGAAGGCGAATAATTGTGTTTGCAGTTCAACTTTCAATAGTTTCATATTAATCAATTTAATCTTGCTCGTGACTTAAAAATATGGAATTTCGTCACAGATCCTATTTTGATATTTTCTAAAGGGTATGGGCTGGATCATTGGTAGGGGTGTTCAAATCCGGGACCGGGACCGGAATCCACCACTCCCGGTCCTAGTTTTTGGCCGGCATGCAAATTGCATCCCGGTCCCGGTCCCGGTAATCCCGGGCGGGATTGGGATCAAACTGGGAAATCCTGGTTTTTTTATAAAAAAAATTAAATATTATTATTTTAGTTAAATTTTCTATAATATAATATTTAAAGTAATTATTTAACATCTAACAAGGTCATAATAATCACACAAATTAATCTAGAATTGAAGAATAACATTTTATTATTATTATTATTATCACCTTCATTATTTTTGTTATTATTTTTATACATTATATAGTAGGATTAGTATCACGATATATATAATTTAACTCCAACTAAATATATGATACATATTTTATCAAATGATAACTTAAATTATGAGATAAAAAAATACAAAAATAAAACAATAACTTAGTTTTTAAGAAAAAAATAAAAAATAAAAAAATCGGGACCGGGACCAGGATCACAAGGTGTGTGACCGGTCCCGGTCCCGGCCGGGACGGGAAATTCCCCCAGATCAAAATTCCAGGACCGGGACATTTTGGACACCCTTAGGCTTCTTCCACGCATCCCAATGTGCGCTGGAGAGAGTGTTTTAAACTTATTAATTATATAATTAGTGGGATCACATGCTTGATGCTTCGTTGGGGTTTGAAAAACTCACTACATTATCCATATATGACTAAAAATATGGAGTTAGACTAAAATAACAACTCATTAAAAGTATATACATGGAGGGGGTTAATCAAATCTTTGTTTTGGAAAACCTTGAGAGGGTGTGTTTGGTTTGAGAGAGGTGAGAGGGGAGGGGGCGACTTTATTTGGTTTTATTGGAGGGGTGGCTTATTGAAATAGTATATAATAACACTTCATTTCATGTGTAATTAATAATATGATATGAGCTGTAAAAACATGGAGTTTCAATTAAGACAAATAAAAGCGATTGGGCATTTTTTTTATTACCAGGCATAAGAGAGAACAAGAGATATATGAAAATGGTTTCTTGGAAAGGTTGATTTGTGAAAAAAGTTGGGATATACGTAGTTTAGCACCGCAACTTAAATGTAATTAATTGAAGTCCTTATACTTTTCACAAGTTTTGCCTTTAAGATGGCATGGGAGAGGGGTGAACAAAGAGTTATTCTTGAGACTGATTCTGCTTCGGTGAGTGGGCTCCTAGTGCAAGGGTGCTTGGATTCTCATGTAGAATACACACTAGTTATGGAGATTCTGACTTGGCTACAAAGAGATTGGTGTGTAAGTGTTCAGCTGATCTCACGTGACGCTAACGGAGCCGCTGACTTTCTAACAAAACTTGCTCTTTCATGTGCTCCGGCGATTCACCCCTTTTCGGGTAGCTTCGATGACTTGGATCCTTATTTGTTCAAGGATGAACCTGATGCAGCATTGGCTGTAAGGTGTTGGTAGAAGTAGTAGCGGCGTTGTGTAAAAATCAAATATTGGAAATTGAATTTTTTTTTTTTTTTTTTGCCGTACTCGAATGCTTCAGCAATTTGACTGGGGACAAAATGAATTTTTGTGTTTTTGCCAAATAAATTCAAATATTGGAAATTGAATTTTATTGTTGAAAATCGATTTCTCCACTTAAAATTGATTTTTTTTTTAAAAGCCCATTTAATACCCTGCACTATATATCTTTGGAAGTTGAACTCTATTTAAGTTGCCATTTTTTAATAGAATTAAATCCACTCTAGATTTCTATACTTTTAATGAGTTTTGATTTTGATCCCCACATGCAAACCAAATCAATGTTAGTTAGCAATACACTTTAGCCTATTTATTGGTGTAAATGCCGCATCAGTGACGTTAATACTATTAATCGGGAAAAAAAGAAGTTAATACTATTAAAATCATATCCTAATCCTTACGTAGTTATAAGGACTAACAATTTAAATGGCAAACAATGAAAACAAATATAAATATTCAAAAAAAAATCGATAAAAATGTAGAAAGTTGACTAGGTTTAACACAATTTTTTTTAAGTAAACCACGAGGGTCTAATCATTATTGAGCCAGAAAGTATAGAAAAATTCAAGTTATTCACATATTGTAATTCCAGGACAACCATTCGTCACATCTCATGACTCTTGATGTTTAAACTAATTCAAGTGATGAGGGCGAGGTCGATTGGCAGAGGTTAGAGGTGTGTAGAAAAAATAATTAACTTAAGCATGTTTTAACCATGAAGCCTAGTACAATTGACACTTAATTGGGTTTTTTAAATATTTAGTTAGGGTTCAATCTCTAGTAGTATGTATGAAAAGGATCTTGTGGCCAATACTAAAGTCTATTCAGAAAGTCTGTCCATGAGAAGCAATTAGTCAGCCTTGGTACAAGGATTTCTCACATGGAATCGTCATTATTGTCGATTAAAAAATTTATTGCGACCAATAAAAACATTGATATGCTCTAAAGATATTGATTGGAGAGAAAATTTATCAATAAATGAAAGACATTATGAATTTTCTTTTTCTAAATATTTAATATACATCAAGTTGACTACATATAAAATATATATATATATATATATATATATATATGTATGTGTGTGTGCGCGCGTACACTAACAACTGCCTTTGGCATGCCAACTTGTCTTTGATTTATTCTTGATGATGGACTCTAATGTTGTCGGTTTATCGTTTGTCCTACTTGGATTAAGGATTTGAACATGATAAAAATTGACAAAGAAAGACCTAAAGTATTTAAATTGACAAATTGTTCTCGTCAGAGATCACAGGACTTGGTTTTTGTAAGATAGTGAATGGACAAAAATGACTTGTGAAAAGAAACCTTAATTTTGATATATAGTAATGACCTTCCACAAATCTTTATAACCTACAAACTACGTAAAATATTGGAGAGGCATAACTGGGCTGATTTCAAATATTTTGAGGACTTGTGGGAGAAGAAAAAATAATTAATGACAGAAATATGAATTTTTCTCCACACTTCTTCCATTATTTTTCTTTGTTTGTGTTAATTAGACCTGGTTTCTCTCATTTTCTTTTCTCGTCTGATGCAGTCCTTTTCCCCCTTCATGACCATTAAATCAAAATCTAATAGTCCATATTTAATATTTTATAAAAATATTATTATAATGGAGAGAAGAATGAGAAGAAAATGGAGAAAATGATATAAAGAAAATATTAAATGTAGATCATTAGATTTTGATCCAATGATTATAAAAATGTAAAAGAACTGCAGCGGGCAACGGCCAGGAGAAGAAAATGAGAGAAGTCAGATCTATGTTAATGGTCATCGTTACACATGATAATACTGATATAATTTGAAAATGTTCAAGTGTGACAATTTATTGAAAATTAGTAATTTAAAAGTTAGAGAAAATAATATTTGATTTTTGGGAAAATTGCTGAAATGACCATTAGAAAATTTATGGCCCAAAAAAATTCAAGGAACCATGTTCTTGAGTGCGTATCACTATTTTTAAACTATTTGCCACAAACTTTTAGTCATGTACAAATGTCCTTTGTTTTGTACATAATTATTAAAAATAGATTGTACCCCACTAAAGAAGAGATGCGCCCACTAAAAATTAGTTGCACATGAGCCTTAAACAAATTTCAAGTACTTTTAATTTTGACAATAAATCCTGTAATGGGTGATTTTCTTTGAGCAATTTTTCCTTCATCAGTCTATTATTTAATACATAAAACTGCCATTAATATTCTAAATGTTTCCTTCCTTCACTACACTTTGGATTTTTTTAAGAAACAAATAATAATAAGCAAGCAAGCACCAATGGAAAAGTTCCCGTTAATATTCTCAATGCTGCAATTGATTTTTTCATGAAAACTGAAGTGGGAACGAGTAGATAGATTACAAGCAACAAGCACGTACGCGGGCACGAGCAATTGATTTGAACCATCTTTCTTCAGCTTCTCTCAATACTTTTTCACTGTGGTCCTCTTGACATTGCTTAATCCTGCCAATATTTTCAAAGTTTCTATCAATATTTAAAATCATAGAGATATATATATATATATATGTATATGTATATGAGGGAGAAAGAAGGGGATATCATTGATAAAAAGGATTAATTTGCCCTGGTGAAGACTTTGCTAGGGAAACGAGTGAATTTGGAAATGATGAAGGATAGGATGAAAAGACTTCTTAAATCAGAGAACTATGAGATAATAGACTTGGCAAATAATTATTTTGTGTTTAGAAGTGTTGACAAGTCCTTATGCTCGACATTGCTCTTTGATGGTCCTTGGATCATACAGGGTCATTATCTAGCTGTTCAAAGATGGAGCCCGAATTTTAATCCCTACTGTAACAAGGTAAGAAAGGTGGCTGTTTGGATCAGGATTCCAACCCTTCCTATGCACATGTACTCGGAGAGATGTTTACTGGAAATCGAGAATTTAATCGGACGTGCTCTCAAGGTTGATTTAAATACTCTTGCTAACAAAGGTAACAACTTGCAATCAGTAGAAAGGGGAAGATTTGTCAGAGTTAGTGTGGAGGTGGACTTGAATAAACAACTTCAATCACGTTTTGTCCTACGAAATAGGATTTTTACAGTTGAGTACGAAGGTTTGGAGGCAATTTGCTTTACTTGTGGAATGTATGGCCATACAAAGGATAGTTGTCAGGTGAATGTAAATTTTCAGAGTTCACCGGAAACACAAAAACCACCGGACGGTAACCAGGCGCAATCCGATAAGGCAAGAAAAGATGGAAAACACCCCCTGATTAGCTTACCTGGCATCACCATAGAAGAAGAGTATGGAGAGTGGATGAAAGTCAAATCTACCGCTAGGGGCCGTCACCAAAACACTGAACAGAGTAGGCGCCTGAACACGAAAACGTCTTTCAACGGTCGAATAGCAGGTAAAGAAGCGATGCGTGGGTCAGGATCACGGTTCGACGTGCTGCTCGAGGAAGACCCAGCTGGTGCTTTGGAAAGGGAAGAAAGCTCTAGCAAGAATAAGGGTCCGATTTTACAGTGGAGAAGGAAAGAGGTGATGGACATTTCTCAGAATAGGGGATCTGTGGGGAAGAAAAACCAAGATAGGAGGGAAGCTTCAGGCTCGGTCTTCGAAGCTGGTGGGTCAAGTGGCGTTAAAAGTCCGAAAAGCAAGAAGGAAAAGGTAATAAAGGACGGTATGGAGATGATAAGGGAAGGGAGTGATAGTCAAGAGAGGAGGGACGAGGGCCAGGGAAAGGAATTGATTGGGCTGGTAGAGCCCACGGTTGCCAACATCAATAGCCCATTGGGTTTAAAAGATAAAAGCAAGAGGAAGGCTAACTTGCCCAAATCAAAAGGGTACTTAACGAGCTTCAAGAGGAAAATGAAAGGGAGGGCCCATCAGTTGGTATTTGGGTCAACAAAAGCATCTGGGCTCTTAGACTTTGAACAAGTGAATATTAAAGAAGGTTTCAAAGAAGGAAATAATGTAAGGCAGAGGAGCAGTGAGGTATTATGCGTTGATGGTCAGATAAGTGTGGAGGTGTCGAACCAAGAGTCTATGGTTCAAACCCAAGGTGTAGAAACGGAGCAGTTGCATGAACTTACACGTGATGAGTCCGAGTGTCAGCAGAGTCATGGGGAAACCGCTGTGATCCATGAAGGCCGTGAGGAATGGAGTCGGGAGCCAGAGCAGGCTCAAGATGAAGATATGCTGTCTACGAAAGTGGTACAGTAAGTGGTCCCTTCTCTTCTTTGGTCTAATGTTAATTATGAATATTTTAGCTTGGAATTGTAGAGGTGCTGCCTCAAAATCCTTTCCCCGGAGAATTAAAGATGTTCTGAAAGGTAGAAATGTCAGTATTCTCATTCTTACTGAAACTAGAGTTAGTGGGAAGAAAGCTGAAAATATTATTAATAAGCTTGGGTTCAACACTTGGGTTAGGCTGGAAGCTACTGGGTACGCTGGGGGAATATGGATTCTTTGGAATGCAGAGAATTTATCGGTTCAGTATTTAAATTCTTCCACTCAAGCAATTCATGTCAAGGTAGAAATGAAAGCTAATGAGGAGATATTCATATTATCAGCTATTTATGCTGAACCGAGTTGTATTCTCAGACAGACTCTGTGGGAGGAATTGCAGGAAATGAGACAATTAATTAATCACCCTTGGGTTTCTTTAGGGGATTTTAACGCCTATTTGTCGGTTGATGATAAAAAAGGGGGAGCTAATCCCAATTACAGATCAATGTATCAGTTCAACCAATGCATTTCTCAATCTCAACTCATTGAAACCGAGTTTGTTGGAGAACGTTTCACTTGGGAGAGAGATATGCTAAAGGAACGATTAGACTGGGCTTTCATTAATTCTGACTGGAACAGGGCTTACCCTTTCACTAAAGTGCATCATTTGAATAAGTATGGGTCAGACCATAAGCCTGTCCTGCTCTGCAGATCGCACATACCATCTCAAAGGCATAGTCCTCCCTCTTTTCGTTGTCAAGCAGCCTGGTTCTTAGAAGACGGTTTTGATGATATTATAAGACAATGTTGGAGTGAGGAACAGTGGACTCAAAAAATTAAAAAATTTACCAAAGTTGTAGGAGAATGGAATAGAACAAGAGTGGGTAACCTGGGGGCTAAAAAGAATAACATTTTGAGAAGAATTGAAGGGATTGATAGAGCTCGAGGAAGAAGGGATACTCAATATTTAGCTCATATTGAGAAGGAGCTATGGAAGGAATATAATAAAGTTCTTGCTCAGGAAGAGTTGATGTGGTACCAAAAGTCAAGATGTGTTTGGTTAAAATGCGGTGATAGAAATAATAATTTTTTCCATTCGGCGGCAATCATAAGAAGAAGACAAAATAGGATTGAAGGCTTAAAGAAGGAGGATGGGGAATGGTCTTTTGATGACAGGGAGTTGAAGAACCTGGCCCTTAATTATTACAAGGGCTTATTCAGTAGTGATCACGATACTCCCAGTAGTCTTAATGTTTGGGCTAGTTTTCCTGTTTTAAGCAATGAAGACCTTAATCACATTCAGAGGGAAGTGACGGTGGATGAGATCAAGTCGGCTACGTTTGATATTGGTGCTTTTAAAGCCCCGGGCCCGGATGGGATTCAAGCGATTTTATATCAGGAATTTTGGCACTTGGTGGGTGATTCTGTGTGCTCTTTGGTTTCTAAATTCCTTGAGGATCCCTCCAGGGTCCAAGAGATTAACTAGGGGTGTTCAAAACCGGGACCGAGATCGGGATCCACCACTCCCGGTCCCGATCCTGGTTTTTGGCCGGGATGCAAATTACATCCCGGTCCCGGTTTGGTCCGGGTCCCGGTAATCCCGGGCGGGACCAGGATCAAACCAGGAAATCCCGATTTTTTTTAAAAAAAATTTTAATTTAAAAATATTATTATTTTAGTTAAATTTTCTATAATTTAGTGTTTAAAGTAATTATTTAACATCTAATAAGACCATAATAATCACACAAATTGATCTAGAATTGAAGAATAACATTTTATTATTATTATTATTATCACCTTCATCATTTTTATTATTATTTTTATATATTATATAGTAGGATTAGTATCACAATATATATAGTTTAACTCCAACTAAATATGTGATACACATTTTATCAAATGATAACTTAAATTATGGGATAAAAAATACAAAAATAAAACAATAACTTAGTTTTAAAAAAAATAAAAAACCGGGACCGGGATCACAAGGTATGTGACCGGTCCCGGGTCCCTTAGATCCCGGTCCCGGTTTTCCCGGTCCCGGTCCCGGCCGGGACGGGAAATTCCCGGGATCAAAATTCCGGGACCGGACAACCGGGACCGGGCTACTTTGGACACCCCTAAGATTAACAATACCAATATTGTCCTTATTCCTAAAAAGGAGAACCCAGAAACAATTATGGGGTTCAGGCCTATATCCCTATGCAATGTGAGCTATAAGATTATTACCAAGATCATTAGTCGCAGGCTGCGAGATGTAATGGGGAGACTTGTGGGGAGGCATCAATGCAGTTTCATCGCAGGGAGACAAAGCAGTGATAATATTATAATTGCTCAGGAAGTTTTTCACTCCATGAGATCGAAACCGCAAGCTAATGGTTGGATGGCGGTTAAGGTGGATCTTGAGAAGGCTTATGATCGGCTTGAATGGTCTTTTATTCTTGATACTCTCAGAGTCATTGGTTTCGAGGAAAAATTTTGTGAGATGATCATGGCTTGTATTACGAGTCCAACATTCCAAGTTTTATGGAATGGTGAGGCCACGAACACTTTTTCTTCGTCAAGGGGCATTAGACAAGAGGATCCAATTTCCCCTTATATTTTTACTCTGTGTATGGAGCGCTTACATCATATAATTGAAGATGCCATTGATGATGGTTCATGGGTATCGATTCAGTTGAGTAGGGGTGGTCCTCGTATTTCTCACCTTTTCTTTGCGGATGACCTTATCCTATTTGGAGAAGCTTCAACAAGCCAGGTAGAGAGTATGTTACAAAGCATACAGGCATTTTGTGAGGTGTTGGGCCAGAATATGAATAAGAGCAAGACAAGAATAATTTTCTCCAAGAATGTGCATGCCTCTAGAGCTCTAAACTTAAGCCGTAGCATGGGTGTTCAACTAACGGGTGATCTAGGAAAGCACTTGGGAATTCCTTTGGTCCATAAGAGGGTTTCTAAAATCACTTTTGCTCCTATTCTGGAGAGAACGAAGAAGTTGCCTGGCTGGAAAAGAGGATGTCTTAATTTAGCCAGTCGTACTATGCTTGTTAAGGCAGTTCTATCTGCTTTACCTTCTTACTACATGCAAACAATGTTACTTCCCAAGGGCGTGTTGAAAGAGCTGGAAAGGAAAAGTCGTGGTTTCCTCTGGGGTGAAAAGGAGGATGAAAGGAAGCTTCACCTTGTGTCTTGGGATCTTGTTACTAGAGATAAAAAGAATGGTGGCCTAGGGATAAGAGATCTTAGAAAACAGAATGAGGCGTTCATTATAAAGCTTTGCTGGAATCTTTTATGTAATCGTGATGCTCTATGGGTCCAGGTATTGAGGCATAAATATCGATGTGGTTTGGAATATATGCCGAAAGTCAACAAGAAAAAGGTAGCATCGTTTACTTGGAGAGGAATTTGTGCAGTTTGGGATAAGTTTCAAAAAAGCCTAGGAGTCAAAGTTGGAAATGGTGAAGCGGCTTCGTTCTGGTATGACAACTGGTCAGGGATGAATAGACCTTTGATTGAACTCATTCCGGGGTTGGAGGCCTTGGCAGACAAGAATGTGAAAGTTAATGAGTTTGTTACCCATTGGGGCTAGTGGGATATTCATAAGTTGAGCAAGTGGTTCTAGCCTCATGTTGTCGAACAAATTTGGTGTGCACATCCGCCTAGAGAGGAGAGGGGAGAGGATAAATATTTTTGGAAACACTCTTCTGACGGTCGTTTTTCTGTTAGCTCTGCCTATCATTTTCTTTTTGCAGGTATCCATAATACGGGAGAACCAGTTTGGAAGACGTTGTGGAAATGGAAGGGACCAGAGAAGATCAAATCCTTTATGTGGCTGTTTGCGCACGGTCAAGTTCATACTAGCCAGCTGAGAGCTACTAGAGGTGTTGCTGATTTTGCAGACTGCCCTTTTGGTTGTCACCAAGAAGAGGATCTGATGCACCTTGTACGGGACTGCAGCAATGCAAGAGAGAGATGGATATCCATTGTCAAGCCAGAATTGTGGGAGAAGTTCAGCTCTCTATCAGATACAGAGTGGTTACTGTGGAACCTAAATCATAAGGCAGGAAGGGATTTCACTAAGAAAGTCAGATGGGACACTCTTTTCGGATATGTCTGCTGGGACATCTGGGTAAGCAGATGCAGGAAGCTGTTTGATGAAGATGACGAGATAAGTTGCCAAAATGCTCACTCTAGTTTATTTAGAGCAAGTTGGGACCAGGATCTCGTGTCCCAGTGTCAATTCTACGGCCATCTTCTACGTCAACCTGAGGTGGGGCATCTCTTAGTCCCAGGATTTATCTCTCTGGAGGTGGATGGCTCAGTTTTAGAAACACGACAGAGTGCATGCGAAGGAGTGATTAAATCTGAAGAAGGACATTGGATTTGCGGTTTTAAATGTAAACTCACACCAGTTCCCCTGACCGTTGCTGAGGTTGTTGCGATTGTTCAGGGTTTACAGATTTGTTGGAACAATGATTACAGGAAAGTGCTTATTTTCACTGATTGTATTGAGGCTATAAACTTACTTATGAGAGGGTACGATCACCGCCACCCTTTTAGTGATATCATAGAAGATGCTAGATTATGGTTGTCCAAATCTTGGCAGGTTTTGCTTAGACATCGGCCTAGGGAGTTTAATACAATAGCGGACTCCTTAGCCAAGTCTGCTCACAGTATGCAGGAGAATTTTGTCATCCTTCATAACCCACCATCTCCTTTTCATGAGGTGGTTGGCACTGAAGGATGAAGCCTTGCTAGTAGACCATAGTTGTCTTTGATTGATTTGTAGTATGCAGGGTGGTTCACATTTGTAACTTTTTCTTGTGAAGTTATAATGGATATACAGTTTCATTCAAAAAAAAGGATTAATTTTATTAACAAGACAGATGCATTATGACTTGTGAGTTACATCTAGTCCTTAATATATGAGTCAATTAATTTTTTTTTTTTTTTGAAGAGATAAGGAAACTAATTTATCTAACTTACAAATTGATATATAATTTACTGATACTTCACAACATATGCTATGATTAAGCAACTTATTTAGCTTATTTAATCTCTCCAAAGAAAATCAACTGGCTCTTATATTAAAGGCCAAAAGTAGTATTTAATCTCTTCAAAAAAGTCCAAAGGGCAATTATGACAACCAAATTAATGATAAGTTTGCAGGTTGAAATATAGAATAATATGATATGAGCTATAGAAACAAGGAGTTTCAATTATAGAATAATACTTCATCTCATTATATGGAGGCGGTAATTCGGGCCGGGCTGGCGGGCCAAATAAACAGGTTCAGGCCGCTAGTTTAAATTCAGGCTAAACGGACCCGTGGGCTAGCCCACATTATTTAATTTTTTTTATTTTTTTCTCAAATGCCCTTAGCCTCCTTTATCTCCTTTTCTTTGATGATGTGTTTAATTAATTGCCCATACTTTTTATTTGACACTTATTTTCATATTATATTTATTTATTCTACTATTATTAAATTCAAAAGAAATGTGTTTATATAATTTTGTGATGTGAATAGATGAAAAAAAAAAGGAAAGTAAGAATGAATTTGACTTTATAACACATAAAAAAGAAAAGAAGTGTGATATGAGCCGATGAAAGAAAAAGTGTAAAAAATTTTAAAAAAGAGTGAAATTTAAAAAAAAAAAAATTTATGAGCCAGCCTACATTACCACCTCTACATCTCAAGTGTAATTAATAATATGATATGAGCTGTAGAAACATGAAGTTTCAATTAATGAAGACAGATAAAAGCAATTGGGCATCTTTCAATTACCAGGAAGAAAAGAAAGCAAGATAGGTTTTGTGACAGAGTTTTCCGAACATTAATGATCAGAACTTTGTATCAGGCCGGCTTAGCACGTTTTGGCCTCCTGCTGTAGGTGCGCAAAGGCTGTCGAGCTGTTGGTGGAGTACTATTACATGCCTGCAAAGTCATTAGATCATATATGAATGCAAATAAGAAACATACTCCTCCAAACAGCCTAAACTTTACTACTCAACTTCATTAAATTTGTCTTAAAAGTCAACAGCCTTCTAGCTTTACTACTATTTAAAACACTTTCCAAAAAAATAGCAATATACATAATAACAAATGAAGGGTAAAATTGTAAATTTATGTAAAAAAATTTAATGACATTTCTTATAAATAGGACCAAAAAAATACACTATCTCTTTAAATAGGAGCAGAGGAGTATCTAATATTAAAAAGACAAGATAAATAGGATTATAACAGCTCCAACCTCTGCTTGTGTGAACTCGTTGAAATCATTGGTGGTGTTGCCCCACTCTTCAATCTCTTCTTTACATAGGGGCCGCCATCCACATTCCCGGCCTAGTACATTAAAACGGGTGCCAATAAGTTTGATGTGAAGGCGGTTGTTATTTCCTCTTAAATGTTGCCAACACGTTTTCTCATTGAAATCCAAAAGCATTAGCCAGAGGTGAGGCTTCCAGGAATAACTAAGTGACATTTCAGTCGTCCATTCTTTGCAAAAATAATAATCTTCAGGAGCTTTACAACTCCATGAAATGACAATTCTATCAATAGAAGACCCGCCTATTACTGTGAGGCATACAGCAAGTCCACACCATTTACTTGCACGAAAATATGGAGGGACGTCCACCACTAATTCACATTCCTCAAGACCATCTAGGATTTTAGAAAAATAATCTCTGTTTGGAAACCACGAAGGCCATTATTGCCAAAAAATCTGCCCCTGGTACATATCCTGGCTGTAACAACATTTTTAAAACTTATCATTGCCAGTAATTACTTTTGAAAATGAGAATGAAAAATACAGACTAAGAGATCATTGGCCGACATTTATACCTGAATGGGCTGGAGCACTCTTTTCTCATAATTAGTTCGATGGCGATACTAAAACAAAGAATAAACAAATCATGTCATATTTATTTAGGTAAAACAAAAAAGATACATAGGTCATAGTTAAACATACCTCATGGTCAAGTGATGAAACTAGATTCCACATTCCATCTGATGATAAAGGTTCCATTGAGTAACAACCTGGTGCTTCTAAATAAATTAACCTTGGTGGCAGCTTTGGCAGCGACTTAAGCCTTTCACAGTCATTCAGATCAAGATGAAGTAGTTGAAACAGATTGGAGAAGCAACCAGTGGGCAAATCAGAAAAATCATTTTCTCCTAGACGTAAAGTAATTAATGATGAGAAGCCGCCTAAATCTTCAGGAATTGATCCATCACTAATGCCACAGTTGCTCAAGTCGAACACGGTCAATGATGTTGGATTAAAGCAAGACATTTGAAGGCCAAGATCTCAGGGCCCCCTCAGATTCAAATCTCTAAGGCCAATCAAGAATCCAAGTGATTCAGGAAGTTGGGTTATAGCAGTTCTCCTTGCATTAAGCACTGTTAAATTTTTCATACATTCCCCAAACTCTGGAAGCACTGAAAGTTTAAAGCACCAACTAATATCTAACTTTGTCAAAGAGTTCATTTCCAATTTTTTCGGAAGGAATTCAAGACTTAAACAACATGACAAGTTCACTTCAACAAGCTTTTTCAACTCTCCAAGTGAATGATGAACCGCAATGAGAGATGAGCACCCTTCAAGATTTAATTTTTCTAAATTTGGAATTTCAGAGAAATCTGGGATTTCAACCAAATCTTGGGAATTGCTAAGATCAATAAACCTCAAATTCTTCATAAGCTGACCAAATGAACAAAAATGCAGGAGAATTAGTCTCACAAAACTATTGTATCAGTATCAATACAAATATGTAGAAAAACACTAGGGTATGAACTATTTCACCTGTATGCCATTCCAATGTTTTATGTTACTAAACGGCATTTGAATGTCAACTAGTTTATCCAACCGAGTTCCCATGGGAAGTCTTTCTAGAGGGTATGACTTCCATCTAATAACCTTTAACGCACTAGAAAAGCAGGTGAGACCGCTAGGAACTTTCACTTCACTAGATATGATGAGTAACCTGAGATTACACATCTTTGAGAAGGCTTCACCATGTACTTGTATCTCTCCATCTAGGTTAAAAGGCAAAGCAATAGCTTGTACTGCTTCAGATCCCTAACAAAATGTGCATTGCAAGAATAATAACATTAGAATGGTTTCAAATTAAAGTAAACTGTTTTAAAGGCATTAGAATTGTCAAAGCAACATGAGTATTTAGAAATAAGGTACCCACTTGATCATTTTTCAGAACTTCATCAATGTCTTCTAGATTCCACAACCTGCTTTGTCCGTGAATATGACTAGGAGATTCTTGAAACACAATACTCCTAGCTAATTCTTGAAGTAAATCATGTACCTCTAATGTTGTTTCTCCATTCATTGTTTCCTTTTCAATCAATAAAGCTCTTTCGATCAAAATATTTATTCCGATTGTCAGATGAAAACCACAATTTTTCAAAATTTGAGCTACTTCATCTCTCTTCCACCCATTGAAGAAACAAGCAATATCTAAGAACATTGTCTTTTGTTCATCATTCAATCCAAGATAACTTGTGTTTAGAGTTTTAAAAATACCTTGTTCTGGATTGTTTTTCATCATTTCTAGACTTTCTTCCCACTCAATGAGACTTCTGCCATAAAGAGAGGAACCTAAAACATTGAGTGCCAATGGAAGACCTCCTGCATATTTAATCACAGTTTTTGACAATGCAAAATAATCATCTTCAGGATGATTTTTTTTAAATGCTTTTTTGGAAAAGAGCTGAAGAGATTCATCTTTTTCCATGGGTTTGACTTCATATATTCCATGCACTGTGTGTGATTTCAGTAAGTGCAGATTTCTTGTTGTTATAATTACTCTACTCCCTGCCCCAAAAAACTTTGGAGTTGCCAACTTCTCTAATTGACTCATATGACTTACATCATCACGGACAAGGAGAACCCTTTCATACCGAAAACATCGGCCCTCTCCTTCTGAGATCTCCCTAACATTAGAAAGGAAGCAAGACGTTTCAAAATGGCTAGAGATTCTTTCAAAAACAACTCTAGCAAGAGTTGTCTTGCCAACACCACCCATACCCCATATCCCTAAAAAACGAATGTCATCCACCTGATCTATCTCTAACAGTGAATTTATCTCAACCATCTTTGAGTCAATTCCGACTAAATCATCAGCATAAGATGGCAAATTAGAACATAAAGTTTTCCATACTGTTGCAACAATGCCTTGGATGACTTCTGTTTCATGCCTAACCAAAAAAAAAAAAACCATGAGCTTATCAATATGAAATATAGTGCTTCGCCAAAACATAAGATAGAATTCTAGTCACAATAAAATAGAGAAACTGGAAGATAAATATTGTTCACTAAAACCACAAGACAGCTAGTTTTTAGGTGACTTAACATTCAAAGTGACTCCATATTTGGATGGATTGAGTTTTAATGCTCATTACTTAGTGATAAGCACTGAAACTAAACCATCTGGATTCAATCTGAACAGTCCATATTTAATTTTTTACTTTTATTTTTATAAAAACTGTTTTAATGTATACATAAACTAAAACACAGATGATATCTTAACTCTCAGTTTTAAGAAAAATGATTTTTTATATAAATATCAAAATCATCAGTTGAAAATTTTAAATATGGACAGTTGAAATTGTGATTGGCTGGTGCACGCAGACCTCACTCTAGTGATGAGTATTATGATGCTTATCATTGTGATGAGTACCCAAATTGGGTTGGGTGGGAAGTTTGACTTAAAATTGGGGACAGGGATATCATCCATTGTTATGATCAATTAGCTCGTGAGCTAAATAGCAATACAACTATATATATAGAGTAAATTGGGGGGAAAAAACATTTATGAGAATTCTGTGCATGCCACTAAGTCAGTTTTGGATGCAACTTTTGGGTTCGCAGCTCCAGATATATGATTGAAAGGAAAAAAGAAAACTTACCGATTCCTAGAGTCCCAACCAGACAAATTGCTAACTTGCTCCAAAGAGTCTCTCCATTTCTGAACCTTGTCTTTGCTTTTTTTGAATCTCTTTTCATGTTTGGCTAAAGATTCCCCGAAACTTTTTCTTTGATGCCTTACATCAGATGGATCTACACCATAGAAGACAGGAAAAACATGTCGGCCAAATTTTTTCCGAGATTCGAGAATCTCCTGAAGTTCATCCAAGCACCATGTAGAATCTGCATAATTCTCGGAGAGAACAACAACAGCACAGAGAGAATCCTTGATTGCTTGGTCAAGTTGTTGCTTAACAACTTCTCCTCTCTGTATTCCTTTATCATCCCTAAAACCTCTTATGCCCTTTCTAGTGAAAGCATCACATAAGTGATCGGTGAAATTCAAGCGAGTGTCTTGCCCTGTAAAACTCAAGAAAACATCAAACTTCCATGTTGAAGTAGAACTCCCAAGTAAAGGAGCTTGGGCAAGATTCTTCTTGCGGGCCATAAGGCATTTCAAGCCGCCGATGTCTTCGATGCTTTTTTTTTCAAACAGTAAATCTGCAACATCATCATAATCATATATATCACTACTTGGAAATGCAAAGGAAAATGAGATTAAATCAACTTAGAAGTGCTATAGTATCTAAAGATATGCAGTGAAAGATGATATACTCTGTTGCAGAGATCTTTGTTTTTCTTGATTTCAATATGCGATCTCAAGTCAACGAACCCCAGTACAAAGACAAATATGAGAAATATCTAGGCAAAAGGGTAAGGGTGTTTTTGGAACACTGATTGATAATTTAGCTTGTTTTAATTGGGTTTGTTCTGATATTATTTTTGGTAAAAGCTAAATTATATAATGTGATTTATGTTTGGATTGATAATTGTCAATTGGGCTTTTGTAAAAATAAAACTTATTTGGATTGGCTTAAGCATAAGGGCTTTTGTGATAATGGTAAGAGAGAGTGGGTGAAAAAATATTTAAAAAATTAAATAAATATTTAAAAATTACTTTAAAATATTAGGTGCTACTGGAAAAATATTTTAGAGTGGGTGGAAATCAATAAATCAATATTCTAAGTTTTGGGTGCTATTTGCTACTAAAAAAAAATACATTCAATGTAAAATTGTAGTCAGTCTCCTAAGATTGGGTATAACTGAAAAATTATTTTAAAGAGTTAAAAGCACAAAAAAATATTTTAAAGTAATTTTTGGAGCTGAAAAAGTACATTAAGGGTAAAATTATAATAAGTCTGATAACACACTAGGTACAACTGAAAAAATATTTTAAAGGTTTAAAAACACCAAAAAAATATTTTAAAGTAATTTTTGGAGTTGAAAAAATACATTAAAGGTAAAATTGCAATCAGTTTGATAACACATTGGGTACAGTTGAAAAAATATTTTAAAAGGTTAAAAACACCAAAAAAATATTTTAAGTGGTTAAAAACACTCAAAAAATATTTTTTGAGTGGTTACAACTAGAAAGTGGGTAAAATTACAATCAATCTGATAGCACACTAGGTAGTGGGTATAACTAGAAAAATATTTTAAGAGGTTAAAAACACTCAAAAAATATTTTTTGATACTACATACTATTTAAAAAATATTTTATGGGAAAAGCCAATATCATATAACTAATTTCTAAACAACCTAATCTAGCATAAAATGTCATTAGCTTTTAACAAAAGCTCCATTTTCTAGCTTCTCTCAATTGAGCTTTCACTAATTGGGTTTTGGCAAAAGCTCAATTACCAATTGGCCTCTCCAAACACTCAAAATTTGAGTTCTCAATTAGCAATTGAGCTTATAGTAATCAATTGGGCTTAAAGGGGGTCCCCAAACACACCCTAAAGAGTCCCTCCCACAAGTGTTATTTGTATTGCAACTTATATGCCAAAATATTTTTTAAGATATTTATCACTTTAAAATGCTCTTTTCAATACATTCAATGTATTAAAATATTTTATAGTATATTTAATAGCTTAAAATATTTTTTAAAAAATAAGTGCACACAAAACACTATAAAGAGGCAAGAAAATTTTAAAACATCATTGGACAGTCTCCATGCAAAATACAGAAAGTCCTTCGATTTTGGGTGTGTTTGGTTTGAGGGGAGAGGAGGGGTAAGAGGGAATGGGAGGGTGGGTAAATTACCTTTTTGAGTTAAAAGAATTTAAATTTTGGGCGAGAATCCAAACTTTAAAAAATATGAGAAAGTAAATTTTGGGCGGGAACCAAAAATTTAAAAAAAATGAGAGAATAAATTTTAGATTTCTTTTATCTAAAATTATAATTTCTCCATCCTCCCCTCAAACTAAACCCACCCTTAAAGTAAGGAGGTTGGAGTGACAAGACAAGACCCACATACTTAATTCCGCCAACAACTCGCTTGACCCCAACTCCATTATAGGAGTACTCTTGCTTTTCCATTTTATAATTAAATTTGTTTAGGAAGGTCTGGTTATCCACATTATTGATAGTGGTGACTAATATCTTCATATACCGTAAATTTTTCATAAGAATTATAATATTGATTATGAGGCCCTCTTTATGCACATTAATAGATATCGAACCCCTGTCCAGATAAATTCTTAAAAAATCCAATTAAAGGTTAACTGTGTCAGGCCTCATGATTACGTTTATAATTAATTTATGGGTTAAGGTGCAAAAATACACATGTGATTGTCCTCAAAGTGCACCCAACACCAAATACTTTTTTTAGGTGCAACAGTGACTATGTGGTTACAAAATAGGTGTAAAAATACCCTTTGACCGTTAGTTTGACTTTTTGATCTTGAAAGTGATAACGTGTACGATGACATGAATGCTAGAGTGACATTCTGGGAAAAAAAACTTGCTGACTGGTAAAGCTTTGCAATTAATATTACCCACATTTCACTATTTTAGTACCACATTCACTAAAGTAGATTCAAATCTGAGTGCAGAGTGCTTAACTCATTTAGCAGAGCTGTTGCCCTAAAAAACATATTGATTGCTCAATTTTTTCCCAACCCTAGATTCCTAATATTATTAAATTAAAATCATTATAATACATATATTATATTACTAATTTTTATTAAATTATATGATTTATTAGGAAAATTTGATTTTCAGCAAGTTTTTTTTTTCAGAATGTGACTCCAGCGTCCATGTCATCGTATACGTAATCACTTTCAGAATAAAAAAGTCAAACTAACGGTCAAACAGTCAAACTAACGGTCAAATGGTATTTTTGCACCTATTTTGTAACCACATAGTCACTGTTGCACCTAAAAAAAGCATTTGGTGTTGGGTGCACTTCGAGGAAAATCACATGTGTATTTTTACACCTTAACCCTTAATTTATTGACACTGGTTTATCTCTTTTATTTTTTCTTTGATGAGGTTAATTACTAGTATATCAATTTTAGCTTATCCATGCACATGGGATGGGTTTAGGTTCTCTATTTTTCTCACTTCTTCCTTTTAAAATTTTATATCCATCTTAGATTAAAAAAAAGATTGGTCAAAATATCATATTTATTATTTTATAAAATTATTATTATAAATATAAATAAATAAATTTAAGGGTTAATATAACTTTTGGTCCCTGAAGTTTAATCCGGTTTTGGTTTTAGTCCCCCAAGTTTGAAATCGGTGGTTTTGGTCCCTGAAGTTTCACCCAATTTTGGTTTTGACCCCTTAAGTTTGAAATCCGTGGTTTTAGCCCCCGAAATTTCATTCGATTTTGGTTTTGATCCCTCGTGACCGGTTTTAAAACCCAAACCGAACAGGAAAAAAAACCAAGTCTTTTTCAAACTTAAGGGACCAAAACCAAAACCGAATGAAACTTCATGGACCAAAACTAAAATCGGGTCAAACTTCAGGGACCAAAAGTTATATTAACCCTAAATTTAAACTATTAAAATCTGATATACATAATTCATAATTAGAATACAAAAAAAATATTAATTGATAAAATATTATATTAAAAATTTTATAAAATATTAAATATTAACCATTCATTTTTAAATCAAAATATTGAGATAGGATTCAGAGGAAGGGGGGAAAAGAAGGAAAGGGATTCTGAAACATTTTCTTCCCGCAATCAATGGAGATTTCAGTTAATTAAATGGATTATTGGAGCACCTTATTGGGAGACTGAAAGCACTGAAATGAAATGAAAATGAGTATACACGCAAAATCCTGAAAATACCTTTAATTTTAAATAAAAATTATTAGAAAAGGCCAAAAAATCTCCCCAATTGAAGTGATCTGGTTGAAATGACAACGGACCAGACAAGGACGGAGCACGCACTGGTGGATTAAAAAAGGGAAAATCTCTGAAAAATACCTCCAAAATAGTAAAATTCCTATTTAGTACTCTGAAATCCAAAATTCCGGATCAGTACTCTATCAATATGGATGAACAATGCGGGAGCTCCCATAGACGATTTTATCCTTCAGCCCTCATTCTCACCCACTTCAGAATAACAACACGAGGCTTTTGATTAACAACTCATCTTTATTCTTTCATATATTCACATCTCACAAATATAGTGCTGTTAATGTAAAATACGGTGTTATTAATAAAGAAAGAGGTGTTGTTATTGACCCTGAAACTTAAATTACGAAGTTGTGAAATAAGAAATGGAAGTTGTTAATGTAGAATATGATGTTGTCAATAACAAGATCGGTGTTGTTATTGTGAAAGTAAAAAATTGAAGCTGAAGTTGTTAATCAAGAATCGATA
Source organism: Inga leiocalycina (assembly GCA_963242795.1). Lineage (NCBI taxonomy): Eukaryota > Viridiplantae > Streptophyta > Magnoliopsida > Fabales > Fabaceae > Inga > Inga leiocalycina. The sequence goes on along the minus strand of OY725325.1, from coordinate 60,436,662 downwards.
GTTGTTAATCAAGAATTGAAGTTGTTAATTAAGAGCCTCGTGTTGTTATTCTGAAGTGGGCAAGAATGTTAGCTGAAGGGCAAAATCGTCTTTTGGTGCCCCCTGCACTGTGCATCGGTACTAATAGGGTACTGATCAGAAATTTTGGATTTTATAGTACTGAATAGGGATTTTTCTATTTCGGAGATTTTTTGAGGAATTTTCCCATTAAAAAAATGTATTAAATGTACTATTTTTGTGTTTTTCCCTAACTTCTCAATTAATTTTTTTACTATAATATTTTATATTCTAATAATTGTTTTCAAGACTCTTAAAAATTTAAAGAATTTCATGATGGATTATACTTACATCAAGTTCCTTATATCTATTATATCAAGTTTTTCACATGATCATGTGTCCTCTTTTTCATATTTGAATTTATACTTAATTGATAATGATTCAAAAATAGAACGCGTGGTCACATGTAATTGGAGAACTTGACGAAATGGATATAAAGAACTTGATGTAAATATTTTCCTTTCAAGAAAAAGTAAGAAAATACTATTTAAACTTCAAAATCTTAAATCAATCTTATTAAGAGTACTGGTGTTACGTATGAAAATTAAGACTTGTAAATTTCATATCAACACTTATCATTCTACGTATGAGAACTTGTTAAAATGTTTAACAACATTTGTAAACTTACCTATTCACACTTGTCACATCAGAACTTGTAACAATTAAATTAAGGCTGGAAAATTTTCATATCAATGCTTATTATTTTGTTTATGAGTACTTATTAAAATGTTTATTAGTGCATGTAAATTCACCTCTCCACCCTTGTCATTTTGTGCATCAAAGAACCTGTTCCATTGATAATCAAGACTAATAAATTTTCATATTGGCACAAATTATTGTGCAAGTGAGTACTTGTTAAAATTTGTATTACTACTTGTAAATTTATTTAATCACATTTGTTATTTTGTATATATAAGAACATGGTATCCTGATTATCAAGATTGATCGACTTTTACATCAACATTTGTTATTTTAACATGAGTGCTGGTTAAAATGTTTTTCAGGACTTATAAATTCATCAATGAATACAATAAGCCCTTATTTTTAGCAGAATGAGAACATTAATAAGGTTATGCACGTTTAAATAAAAGTAAGAAAATACTAAAATATGAATTTCCGAATTAACACACACATGTACACATAATTAGTTAAATATTTTGAAAATTTGATTAAAAACCTAAACCTAACCCAGTTTTTTAATTTTAGAAGAGTCCTGGAAAAAATATAAGCATAGAAATTAAACATGTTAAAAAGTGAGGCCAAACGACTGAATCAGAAGTAGAAAATGCTGGGCTAGCGAAAGTAACTTATTAAATTTTCTTAATTAATTAGTGACATTGGACTATCGCTTTTTTCTTGATGTAAGGCTAGATTTCGCTTTCACCCATGTCATGTTTTCTATGTAGGAGAAATTAGTTCAAGTATACTTCACTTATATTATGAATATGAGTGAGTATAAAAATGATAAGAGGGAGACGGAGTACTTCTTGTCCAAAATCGCTATTATTTATGGAGATGATGAGAGGCACAGAAGAGGATTGAGATGAGAGGAAAAGATAGGAAAACATAAAATTAATTGAAAATAAAATACAAAACGTACTATTAAATCCTTTTTGATTGAAAAATGTATGAAATCTTTATTGTTGGTCAAAGTGTAACTTATAAATACATTAGGTATGGCAAAAAAACTTATAAATACATTATGGTTGGCAAAAAAACTTTTAAAACGCACCAGCACATTTAAGAAAAATGGTAACCGAGTTGGCAAAAAAAAAAGTGGTTACAGATAGAAAATGAGTTGAGGATTGGGGAAGGAACCACAAACTTTATTTTACTCCGAGGCAAACACATGATATGTTGGTTCTCGATTTACGAACCCACGCGGGGCATTCTCCGTAGAAGAAATCCGGAAATCCCGCCAACATGCGCCCCCAGCTACCCAACTGTGCTTTTGCTTCTCCACCATAATTGAGCTTCTCGGGTCACTCCTGACCATCGATGCTATTCGTATTCTTTTTTTCAGTCTGCTTTGATATATATGGTGTGTTTGTTTTGACAATTAGATAAATAACTTATTTTTATTTAAGCTTATGGAATCTTAAGATTGGAAAAAAGTTAAATTGGGTAAAATGATGAGTATTTGGATTAGCAATTGGATAAGTAACTTATGTAAAAGTTAGGATGTTTGGTTTGACTTTTGCATAAGTGACTTTTGTATTAATTAAGTGAAAAAAATTAAAAAAATTATGAAAAATGAAAAAATGAAGGGATAATTGTGAAAAAAGTCATCATTGGCAACTTAATTGTCAATGGAACCTGGGAAGATATCTACACACAGAGGGATTTTTTCACAATTTTCTTAAAATTTAACTTTGAAACTTTGGTAATGGTACAATTTTAATAAAATTATATCAAAGTCTAATTTAAATTGGTACACTCTAAAAGTCTTTTCTACTGTGCACCTCAAGCTTAAATCTTATAAATTATATCAAACTCTAATTTAAATATTAAATCCTAACTCATATTTTCACATAGCTCAAAATCTAACAAAATAAACTAATTAAAATCTCAATAATACCTCCAATAATCCAAATAAATTATTTAAACTAAATTTAATGGGTAAAAACACTATATAGAAATTAATTTATGACATATTTATAAAAAAATTGATTATAAAATCATAAAAAAACTAAATAATAAATTTAAACTGATTAAAATTAATTATTAATTATTCTCTACATTTTTATAGTCATATATTAACAAAACTCAAAACTTGCTTAAACTCTTATCCTAAAGTATTCTTTAATTAGCAGAAGATTACTATCTAAAGAAAGAGAAAATTATTTAGAATATTTTTCATAAGAGAAGTTTTGTGATTAGAAGTGATTTTGAGTACCTCATTGATCCCCAAAAATATGAAAATACTCCTTTCAATATTATTTTATAGCAATAAGCTCCAATAAGCTTCATTTTGAGGCTTATGACTTTTTTCAACTTTTGACTTATTTTACCTTAAATCCCATCACTGAAACAAACACCCACTTTTAGCTTTTCCACTATTCAAGCCCGTTTGCGCTACTATTCAAACCCGTTTGTACGTTAAAACGCCAAAACAAACACGCTGATAGTCCCTCCAATTCGGAATATGCGAGTCAAATTTGTAAGGGATGTGTTTTTTTTATAAGACTTATTTTATTGGGAAAATTTCAGAAAAATACCTCCGAAATAGGGAAATTCTGATTCAGTACTCCAAATTCTAAAATCTCGGATCAGTACCGTGTTAGTACGGATGAACAGTGCAGGGGGCGCCGAAAGACGATTTTTCCCTTCAATCCTCATTCTCACCACTTCAGAATAATAACATGAGGCTCTTGATTAACAACTACAGATTCTTGATTAACAACTCCACTTTATTCTTTCACATATTTGCATCTCAAAAATATAATGTTGATAATGTAAAATACGATGTTGTTAATAAAGAAAGAGGTGTTATTACTGACCCTAAAACTTAAATTACAAAGTTGAGAAACAAGAAATGAGAGTTATTAATATAGAATATGGTGTTGTTAATAACAAGACCGGTGTTGTTATTGTGAAAGTAAAAAGATGAAACTGGAGTTGTTAATCAAGAATCCGGAGTTACGTTGTTAATTAAAAGCCTCGTGTTGTTATTCTGAAGTGGCGAGAATGAGGGCTGAAGGGCAAAATCGTCTTTTGGCACATCTGCACTGTTCATCCGTACTGACATGATACTGATCCGGCATTTTGGAATTCGGAGTATTGAATCGGAATTTCCCTATTTTGGAGGTATTTTTCTGGGATTTTCCCTACTTTATTCTTGTCTCCACATTTTTTTTTGAAAATACAAAATTTAGTTGACTTTGTTTTTTGGAAAGATTAAAAGAGATAAATAAGTTACTTAATCATATTATATGTTGTGTATGATTAAATTATATGTCAGTTTTTAGATCAAACAAATTAGTTTGGAGAAAAAATGATAAATATAAATACTTTAAAGTAATTTAATTAGCTCCCTTAATCTCTCTAAAAAAAGTTAACTGGGTCTTATATTCAGGATCAGATATAATGTATAATATAATAAGACTTAAAATATTTAGGAGTAAAGTGATTTGTTTTTTTTTGTTTTTTTGGCCAACAGAGAAATGTGAATTTCACACATGGAAAAAATGCAGCATTATATTACTTCCGGTCTTTAACATAAGGCCCAGTTTTTTTTTTTTTGAGAAATTAAAGAAACTAAATAAATTATTTTAAAATATTTATATTTATTATTTTTCACCAAACTAATTCGACTAACTTATAAATTGATATATAATATATAATTAAGTAATTTATTTAGTTTCATTAGTTTCTTCAAAAACATAATTGAATCTTATAACAGAAACTCTCAAATTGGATTTGGATTTCACTTTTCTCTCTCCAACATCTTCACCATTTTTCTCGATAAAATATATTGCATTCATGAGGAAAAAGCATAAGCTACAGAGTATCTTAGTAAGATACACACTTCCTTTAGAAGGTAGGACAATATGGGATTGCTTTATAAGTTTACAGTGGAAAGGAAATCTATGTGGATGTTCTATTTGTTGCTGTCTGAGAATGAATGTCATAACATCCTGTAACGCTGGTAAGTGCTATTAATGTAGTATTCCAAGTTTGGTTTTAGGAACAGGCAATCACTCATGGAATTTGCTCTTATAAAAAAGTGTTCGAATATTTATGTTTCGTTGTCCCTTCCTTGTTTTATGAATACTGAAGATGACATCCCACTGAGGAGAATGATTCCACTTAGAATGGTGTATTCCTCCCTCCTGTGTGAGTTGGTCCTCACAATCAGCCATGTGTCGATTGCTAAGCACTTGAGTTGTTGGCAAAATGTGTCTTACAATCTTCCAAGGTAGCAATTTAATTCTAGAAGGTACTCCCTCCGGTCCTAATTATAAGATAAAGTTAATTTTTTTGGAGAAATTAAGGAAGCCAATTAAATTATTTTAGAGTTTTTATATTTTTATTTTTTTCTCCAAACTAATTAATTTGACTACTAAACTAATATATAATGTAAGGATACTAAAAATATAAACACTCTAAAGTAATTTAATTGGCTTCCTTAATTTCTCCAAAAAAGTCAACTTTATCTTATAATTAGGATCGAAGGGAATAATAAATATTTCCAACTCAAGTGACATATCTCATTTTTGGCAAGAAGCAATTTCTAACCATCTCGGACAGTGTATATTCCAGAATTATTGCCTGTCACCTAATGATACTATGGGATTGGGTTCCAAATGCTGAAGTCAGTATAAAGTCCAAAGTTATAAAATCGTTTCCTTCATCAGAAAATAAATAAATTTGTTTAAAAAAAAACACTCTTTTTGGGTTATGTCGATTCGATAATGTGATGATTTGTGAAATAACAATTTAAAAATACATACCTGATTTAACTAATCTTTTTGTATTTTTGATGGAATGTTTGAAGCACCTAGATCAGACATAGGTTAGTAAATTGAACAAAGATATTGCTAGTAATTAAATAAAAAGGAAAAGCCATCGTCAGGTCCCCTCAAGTAGGTCTTTGCTATTCTCTCTCTGTCTCATGTGTAGGATCAAAGGAGTACTTACCTTCTACTCCTTTAGTCATATATAAGGCAATTTCAGTATATTTTATAGAGATCAAGAAAAACTTTAAACTTCATTAATTTTTTCATAAAATTCAACAATTTTTCAAATTTACCCCTAATCATGCCTCATGAAAACAAAATCAATACAATAATAAACTAAAGGTGAAATTGTACATTCATATAAAAGTTTTCTGTTGCCTTATAAATAGAACAAAAATTTTTTTTGCATCTCTGCCTTATGTATAGGGCGAGAGGAGTATACAGTAAATCACCATTGAAAATATATTTTTGCAGTCACTTATCGCCATTCCAAATAAGTCTTTGATCAAGATATAATATTTAGTTAACTTTTTTTAAGAGATTAAAGAAGATAAATAAGTTACTTAATTATATCATATGTTGTATATAATTAAATTATAGTTTTTAGGTCAGAAAAATTAGTTTAAAGAAAAAATGATGAATATAAATACTTTAAAGTAATTTAATTAACTTCTTTAATTTCTCTAAAAAAGTCAACTTGGTCCTATATTTAGAACCAGAGGTAGTATATAATATAATAAGACTTGAAATATTTAGGAGTAAAGTGATTTTTTTTTTTGCCAACAGAGTAATTTGAATTTCACACATGGAAAAAATGCAGCATTATATTACTTTTAGTGATCGTTTGGATGCACTGAAAAAAAGTGATTTTGAACCCAAACCATGGTTAGGGCAAAAACCATCCAAACACCCAAAAAAATTTCAAAATCTATTCTCAGTTGAAACCTTGGTTTGAGAGGCCCAAACCTTGGTTTGGTGATAATCTATTTTTTCGTGAGTGTTCCTCCCATGTGAAGCAAATATGACCGTTGTGCATCAATTATTACCCTTTGACCCTCTCTTTCTTTTCTCTTTCCCTTCTCTTTTTTCCTTCGACATTCCTCCTCTGAACCTCAAGACCGCTTGCTCCTCTGTGTGTCTTCCATCTTGCCATTTTCTTCTTTCCCTTCAGCTTTGATTCCCGTCGAAACTCGTCCGTGGTCTTCTCTCCCAGATCCCGTCCAAGCTGACATTTTCGGCTCCTTCTCTTCCAGATCCCGTCGACGGTTTGTTCCCGTCTGATCTCCCCATCTTCAGCGTTTTGGGTCAGCTGGTGCCCTATTTCAAAACCATGGCTGGCTGGTGGTGGACAGTGGTAGAGTTTCGAGTTGTAAACGGTCCCCATTTCTCGCCATCTATCTGCTACAAATCAGGTCCGATCTGAGGAGGTGGTGCATGGCGGTGCTCTGTCGTCCTTCGGAAAAGAGATAACGGTGGTGGTCGGTGTCGGTGCGTCTCTCAGTGCTCAACAACTCAAAACTCCCTCTACTCTTCGCCGTTGAAAAAGCTGTCCGGTGAGTCCTTCAGTTCGCACAAGTTCAGTTTTTTTTAATTGTTGCTTCAAATTTGCGTCTTTTGTTTTTCGCTTCCCTCATAATTTCTCATGTTCATTACTACTTCCTTTCTTCATAGTTATTTGTCTTGAACACAAATTTTTACATTGAGGCTCTTAAATGATAGAATATCTATGTTTTTTGAAAACCATTTGTGTGTCTTTGCTTCCCTTATGCGAACTGAATTAGCTTAGCACTGGTTTGGTTGTTTTTTGGCAACATAATCTTAACCATATATGTTGTGGTATTAGATTCCTTAATTTGTTGGTTTGCAAATATCATTCTCAGCCCCACTGTCTCATTTTTTTCTGTATTCCTAAATTATCAGTTTACTATGTTGTGCATTGGTCCTACTGTTGTTAATTTTGTGCTCACTACATGCCCTACATTTGTTGAGATGTGAATTCTCTTGATTGTCTTGTTGGTTGGCACAATTAGGGAGGAAAGAGTTCCTAGTTATGCAGGGTAAAAATCTTCTGTTGTGCACTCTGTCTTTCTAACTCCTGCAAATTAGGATGTTCCATTTTTCTGTCTGGGATTGCAAGTTAACTTTGTGCTAAAATGTTCGATAAGCACTACTTTAGAATTTTGTTTGGTTAGAATGCAATGAATGGACTGAGAATGATCGTCAGTCATAGATTTCTGTTTGGTTAGAATACAATGGCTGTCTGTTTGTTCTGTTGAGGGAGATAGGTTCTTTGCAAAAAAATATTGGTTAATGACATTGATATTGGTTAGTGACGTTGATATTGGTTAATGATGTTGCAAAGAACCTTTGTCCGGTGAGTGTTTTGAAAATGCTGGTTGGTATATAAAACTTACTGAGGTGTTAAGATTTGTGATTGTGGAGACATTGATTTCATTTTTGTTTTTCTGTACTGGAAAAATACACGAATATTGGTTTGAAAATCTATCATTAGGCTTTGGTTAGAATCCAATGCTTGTCTTTGTTTGCTTTAGAATTCTGTTTGGTTAGAATGCAATGACTGGACTGAGAATGATCGTCAAGCATAGATTTGTGTTTGGTTAGAATGCAATGACTAGAAATCCTTGTAATCGATTTCTGTTTGGTTATAATGCAATGTCTGTCATCATTTGCTTTAGAATTGAGGTGAAACCATAATGAGTAAGGGTAAGGAAAAAGCATCTTGCGATGTGAAGAGCACAAAAGTCTTTATTGACCTATGCATAGACCAAGTTGCGAAGGGAACACGCAAAAGCACTAGCTTTAACAAAATTGGGTGGAAAGAGATCTCGGAATCCTTTACTGCAAACACGGGCAGAATATATGAGAAGGGTCAATTTAAAAACAAATATGATTCCCTTAGAAAGGATTGGCAACTATGGGATAGGTTGTTACACGAGACAGGCGTTGGATGGGATAGTGAGAAAAACACTGTTGTTGCCGACGACGATTGGTGGGAGAAGAAAATTGCGGTTAGTAATTAATTTATGCGAGCGAACATATTTATTTCCCTGACATTGTGCTTGTACGAACTTGTGTAACAGACTTTGAAGATGAATGTACAGGAAGTTTCAGGATATGATAAATTTAGGACTAAAGGACTTCAATTTCAAGAAGAATTGACCCAATTGTTTTCAAGTGTCGCGGCCACGGGATCACAAACTTGGTCTCCTACATCCATGTCTCTTCCTGTCTCACCCTCTACTGAGGCAATCCCAGAATATGATATGCAAGAGGGATCAGGAGATAGCGATGCAGTGTTAGGGACACCTACTGGGTTAGCGGGGAGATGAATTCATTCAATGTCAATACCAACAGTGGAGGTAGTGGTGCCAACAATGACAAAGGGAAGGGAATCAGTGGTGGGGAGAGGACAAGCAGCGGTGGTAGAGGAGCTAGCTCGTTGGGGGTATGCAAGAGGGGTGCGGGGATGAAAAAGAAACAGCCTGCCTCAGATAAAATAGCCGATGCCCTATACAGGATTGCTGATGCAAATGATGTTGATGCTGAAGCTGCACGAGCAGAAAGGATTGCAGCAGAGGCACGGGCTGAGAGGATGGCTGCAGAGGCACGTGAAGAAAGAGTTGCAGCAGAGACACGGGCTAAGAGGATGGCTGCAGAGGCACATGCAGAAAGGATGGCAGCAGAGGCACGTGCTTACGAGATCTCAATTCCAGGAGTAATGAACCACCTTAGACAGGTTCCTGAAGTTGTCAATAATGATGACTTTTATGCACGCTGTGTACACCTCCTTATGAGGGATCCACCTGCAAGGGAAATGTATGCAGCAGTGAAGGATATGCCACACCAATTACTCATTTTTCTTAAGCATAAATGTTATGGAAGTTTGTGAAATGTATTACTATATTTACCTTTTCAGTAGGAATTATGTTTAATTACGACATTACTCACTTGTCTCTTAACATTGTTAATTTTCAATTGGATGTTATCTTACTTGTCTCTTAACATTGTTAATTTTCAATTGGATGTTATCTCACTTCTCTCTTAACATTGTTGATTTACAGTTGAATGTTATATGTGTGCATATTATGACTATATAATTGTTGTCATTATCGTTTATAACATTTAATATATATGTCAACAGTGGGGGTAGGTATGGACAACACATTGAATATTATGGCAAATCATAGGGAACGGCGCAAACAGAGAGTCTGAAAAGTAACCGCATATGTTGGTGCATATGCTTAACTATATTTATGTAAAAAACCGCGGCACACAAGTGACTTTACAGGTGCTAAATGGGTACGTGAAGTCTTAAGCAGTAATTCGAACCGTTGTTATGACATGTTTAGAATGCAGTTGAATGTCTTTCACAAGCTTTGCTTTGAACTGCAACGACATGGTTTGACGGAGACTCAAAATGTGGGTGTACATGAAATGGTTGCAATATTTTTGAACACAATTGGGTTTACGGCATCGAGTAGGCTGCAACAGGAAAGGTTTCAGCGCTCAGGAGAGACAATTCATAGGGCTCTGCATGCAGTCTTAAACGCACGTTGTCGTTTTGCAATGAGTAATATCAAACCACAGGATGCTAAGTTTGAGAACATTCACTCAAATATACGACTTAGCAATAGATATTGGCCTTTCTTTAAAATGCTATTGGAGCAATTGACGGCATGCATATTCCATGCAAGGTCAAAGCAAAGGAAAAAAACAAAATACATTGGTAGAAAATGATTTACATCACAAAATGTGATGGCAATTTGTGATTGGGACATGTGTTTTACCTTTGTATTGGCTGGATGGGGAGGAATAGCCCATGATGCGCGCATATTTGATCATGCACTGGCAACGCCGTCGATGAATTTTCCACATCCTCCAAAAGGTATGCTTATAACTCCTACACTTATATATATATATATATTGACATTAACCTAATTATTTTGTAAAGATAAATATTATTTGGTGGATGCTGGCTATCCCACCCCGACTGGATACCTTGGTCAGTACAAATCCTAGCGTTACCATCTCCCGGACTTTCAGAGGTTATCTACATTTCAAAACCACAATGAGACCTTCAATTACTTACATTCCAGTCTTAGGTGCACAATAGAAAGAACATTTGGCATTTGGAAGAACAAGTTTGAAATATTACAGAAAATGCGTAGCTATAGCTTCCCCACACAGGTTAAAATAGTTTGTGCTACAATGGTTATACACAACTTCATTAGAAGAACATCTATTTCTGATCTTGACTTTCGGTGCCATGAGTGAGAGGGTATTTTGTGTGATGCCAATGCAAATGACGATATAGAATCTTCAATAATACATTCATCAATTGCATCTTCATCTGACATGACTTCTTTTCGTGATTTTATAAGAGATCAAATCATTATTATATGCACAAAGCTTAGTCACATATTGTTTCCTTATTTTTACGTACGCTTTTATTGACAATCTGTTAAATGTTATTGTATTTATATTTTGACGTATTCTATTTTTGACAATCAATGAAATGTATACGTATCCCTACTTTGAACTTTTACTTTGATATTTTGTAGTAGCTTATTTTATATCCTAACTACTTATAAATGATTTTTTGTTACACAAATTATTACTATACATGTGTATACCTACACACTTCCATTTGTATGTTTGATCCAAATTTTTAAACCACATAATCGACTAATAATATAATTTATAAAAAAAAATTTATATATTTTTTGATATTATATATTTGACTAATTTTATAATTATAAATTTTTTTAAATTTATTATACAATTAACGTTTAATAATGCTTAAAATATAAATTCATCCCTTACATGTAATTATCACAAAAATTAATGTCCTTTTTAGTAATTTGACCATGAAAAAGGCTATTCTGACCATAACATCCAAACACTCTAATTTTATCAAAATCATTTTTTTCTCAAAATCTATTCTGCTCATAATCTATTCTCTAAAAATTATTCTCCACTTTTTTTCCAGAAGCTATTAAAAAAAGTTAATATAAACACACACTTAGGGCCCGTTTGGTTAGATTACATTGCACACATGCTATGGTAATCTTGATTGCATTACCATTGGTGGCCTGTTTGGTTGGGCTTATTAATGATAATGTAGATTACAATTGCAAAATAGATTGCATATTTTTTGGTAATCAACATTCATAGGGGGACCCCTATGAAAACTCATTGCAGGCTTGTAATCATTGATGAAATCTCAATTTTGACCCTACTAATTTAATAAAAAGACAAGATTTACCCTCACCAACCAAAAATATGTCAACAATGATATTTATTCTCTAAAACAGTGTGCTTCTCCACCCCCCGCCGCCACTACCACCGCCACCACCTCCTTCTCCATCGCCGCCGCCACTACCACCTCCTCTTCCCACCGCCACCCTCACCCCCGCTGCCCCCACCTCCTCCTCCGCCACCGCCACCACCACCTCCTCCTCCGCCGCCACCCGCACCCCGCCACCCCCACCGACCCACCGCCTCCACCCCCACCGCCCATTGCCCACTACCACCTCCTCCACCCCCACCGCCCACCACCACCACCTCCTCCTCCGCCGCCACCCTCACCTACCGCCACCACCTCCTTCTCCACCCCCACCGCCCATTGCCACCGCCGCCGCACCACCACCTCCTCCTCCACCACCACCCGTACCCCGCCACCCCCACTGACTCACCGCCCCCACCGACCCATTGCCCATCACCCACCACCACCTCCTCCACCCCCACTGCCCATTGCCCACCACCACCTCCTCCACCCCCACCGCCCACCGCCACTGCCACTACCTCCTCCTTCGCTGCCACCCTCGCCTACTGCCACCACCTCCTCCTCCACCCCCCGCCGCTGCCGCCGCCACCACCTCCACTGCTGCCACCCTCAGCCCACCGCCCACCGCCACCACCTCCTCCTCCACCCCCGCTGCCCACCGCCACCCCTATCATTGCCACCACCACTACCTCCTCCTCCTACATCCCCGCCGTCGCCGTCTTATAACTATTTTTTCAACAAAGATTATATTAAGGGGTAAAATAGACTTTGTGTAATATATTAATTTTAAATAATTGATAAAATATTAACTCATTGCACATTGCTTAAAAATCAAACCAAACACTACCCTTGTAATTAATATCACATTGCATTACCATTGCATCGCATTGCATTGCACTGCAGGGTGTAATGTGATCGAACCAAACGGGCCCTTAGTCTTTATTATAAGGCACATTTGGCTTTTTTCTAGAGAGATTATGAAAACTAAATAAATTATTTCGAAGGTATTTATATTTATCATTTTATTTTTGAAAATAGTCTTATCTTGAAGATATATGGCTCCAGAACCAGAACCTGGGAGCTATAAAATTAATGTTGACGGAGCTTTTTGTGAAGCTTGAAATGTTGCTAGGTGTGGGGGAATCCTTCGATCCCATGATGGAAGTTGTGCAGTTGGCTTCATGCGCTTCCTTATTTATAGAGATTGCTTATCTACCGAGCTGTGGGTTTGTTTGTTGGGTCTCAAGATGGCATGGGAGAGGGGTGAACCAAGAGTTATTCTTGAGACTCATTCTGCTACGGGAAGTGAGGATAAATTTTGAACGGGAATTCAAAATTTAAAATAATGAAAAGATAAATTTTAGGTTTCTTAAACTCAAAATTGTAATTTCCACCCCTTCCCTCCCCTCCCCTCAAACCAAACACTCCTAGTGCAAGGGTGCCTCGATCCTCGTGTAGAATACAGCCTTGTTATGGAGATTCTGATCTCAAGTGACACTAACGGAGCAGCTGACTTTCTAACAAAACATGCTCTTTCATGTGCTTCAGGATTCACCCCTTTTCGGGTAGCTTCAATGACTTGGATCCTTACCTATTCAAGGATAAATCTGATGCAACATTGGCTGTAAGGTGTTAATAGAAGTAGCAGAGGCGTTGTGTATAAAAAAAATAAAAAGAAAATAGAGGATGAGCGAGATTTTTGCTGCATATATGTGGAGGATAAAATTGATTTTCGCTAATATTAACTGTCAACGGTCATACTCGAATGCTTCATTAATTTCACTGAGGATAAATCAATTTTCGTGTCATTCACATATTTATCTCATAAATGTTCATATTTGTCTTGTAAAATTTTTTTAACTCCATGGATTCTTTTAAATCCATTTATTTGCCTTGTGAATACCCTATTTGCAAGGTATTAAAACCCGGACCGGGTATTGAACCGGTCGGGGTACTGGGTTAAGGGTCAGTGGGTCAAACCGGAGCTAAACCGGTGAGTAATTAAAGATTTTAGGCTTATAGTATGAAATTCTAAAGGAAAAAGTTAAAACAAAAATTTTTTTTTTAAAATTGGGACCCGGACCGGACCGGTCTACTGACCGGTTGGGTGGGTTCCGGGCCGGGCCGGCCGGTCCGGTCCGGGTCCAAGAACCCTGCTTATTTGTCTTATAAATGCTCTTATGAAAAAATTAAGTAAGGACATTATTATATTTTCACTAACAAAACTTAATTTTATTTTGATCCAAGAGGTACAGTGAAATTTTAGAATCTTTTAGGGATTGACTAACATAAAATTGCTTTCATGGGGGTCTAAGTGATATTTTCCCATTAAGGCACATATTTCTAAAAATATATTAAAATAAGAGAGAGTGAAAAAACTGGTAGAACCCACTGTGTAAAAAGTAACGGAGGTTAACCAGTGTTAATAGCATTGCTATATATGCTACCAAAAATTGATTAAGTCTACTTTTACACCCCAAATAGTTAATTCTATTGGGTACTTATAGGAAAATAATTCATTGCTAAATTTACACCTTAACCTAATTATGATTATACAATCGACAAAGCATGCTTAAATTTTAAATATCATTAATAATAATTTTAAAACCAATTTCACATTATAAAAAACTTATTTATGGTATTTTTTTTACCTACTGAAACTATGAGATATATGTTTTGTCAATTGGATAGATATTTTTTAAGGTTGCTGAGCCAATATTGTTTGTTAGTGATGTTAAAATTATATGACTAGAAATATACTTTATTAACTTAAGGGATTAAAATAAAATCTCATAACTACATAGGCACTAAAAGCTGGCAATCTATTAAATAATACTAACGTGAATTGCTATAAAATACAAAATAAAAAATAAAATAATGGAATAAAATTTATTTATTATTAATATAAAAATAAAAAATTATTGTTTACTCACAAGCAACTCCTTAATGTCTCATACAAAAACTCCTTAATTTATATATAATTTGTAATATGATTAATTTTAAACTTATTTTGATATTAATTTAAAAAGACTTACTCAACATTAAAATAAAGCTATAGGAACTTGCCCGTTTGGCATGCGAGAGAGGTCGAAAGGGAAAGGAAGATGGGCAAATTCCCTTGTTTGGCACCTACTCTTTCTGGGAACTCAAATTCCTAGGCCCACCAATCTTCCTTTAAGGATAGGAAGATGAGATCCTACCAAAATTAGTATTAACCCAAGTTCTCTTTGTGAACTGTGAAACTTTCGGACATATTTGCCCCTCATAAATCATTTATTTCACTCTTCTCCTGCTTTCTCAAAATCATCTGAAAGTGCTTGAAGCCAACACCGTTCCGGTGCTAGTTACTATCTTGACTTCATCAAAAAGTTCCGACTTGACCATAGATTGTTTAGTGATTCTTGTGGCGTTGGCGGAGAACAAGGAGGGAGCAAAAGCTATGACAAAAGCTTGTGGTTTGTCACTAATCGTTGGGATGTTGCAGATTTTGATGTCACTGGCATGCACTTTGAAGAAGTGGTGGGTGTTTTGGCAAAAGATTCGTTGTTGATGCCGTGGCTTTACTCACCATGACACAGGCAACGACCTCGTATGGTTCCTCTATTTTATAGTTAAAAAACAAGGGAGGTTTTTTTTTTTTTGTGTGGTGAAATAAATGCTTCACCATCAAGTATGTGTGTTGTGACATTCCATAGCCCACAAAAATACAATCGAGAGAGGGGTGTCTTCATTGATTTCCCACTTTATTGAGTGTATTTACCATTATATCAACTTTCAATTGTTAAGATTTAATAATATATAAAGAGTAACATTATAATAAAAATTTACTATGGTAAATATCAACCATTAAAAGTTAAATATCAACCATTGAAAGTTGATCTAATGATATATGCACTTAATGGAAAGTAAATGGAGAGAAAAATCAATGGAGACATCCATCTCTCAATGCAACCACCTTGATTTTGCATATACTCTTTACTAATCAAAAAAACAAGGGTAAACAGAATATAATTAAAGTTATTGTCTATAAGGTAATAAAATAGGAGTACATTCAAACTTATTCAACAAATTCGAATTCCATAAGAGGAGATTTTAGACAAATTCGGATATGAAAATTTTGGTATGGTTATGATTAATATTTTTTATTAATAATATAGATGAGAGATTCTTTTTAGATATACATTATAGTTGAAGCACCAAAACTCGCACACAATGAGTTTAGATATTTTTGGCATGTTACTATTTAATTTAGTTGATTGTTTCATTTTATTATTGTTAATTATCACTATAAGGCCATGAGTTGCGAAATAGGATAGATTTGATTTAATATCTTAACAAAACACAATCTGCTATTATAATTTATATTATTATTTATTACTTTATTTAATTTTTAAGCATTTAGTCAGCATTATTTGTGGCTACAGTTTTTATTTTTCTTCACTTGACCAAAAAATAACATTTTTCCTCTTTATTTTTAATAAATTACTTTTAAGAGTAAAATAGGTATTTCTTAATTCTTTCCCAACTACCACCCCTCAATTTTTTTTCTATCAAACAATTCATCTTCCCTCACCCCTCAAAATCTTCCCATCCATTCCTTTCCTTCCTTAAATGTAACACCCTTATATATAACTAAATGTAATGTATATGTTGGACTTTTTCTTACTTTTCTGAGAAAATAATTCACTAATTAACCTTGTTTTACGCCTCAAACCCACACATCTATTAGAATTGTATTTTTTCTATAGTCAAATTTATTATATTTTATATTCATCTACTATATTGAATATTTATTTATTACTTTAATATGAAAAGGATTAATATAATGTTTGGTTTTTATAGTTTACCCATATTTTTATGTTGGTCTCTATAGTTTCAAACTATAAGTTTTAGTCCGTCAAATTTACCTTCGTCTAAAATGTTAGTCCCTATAATTTAATAAAGACCTAGATCCAAAGCTAATGGTGTGAAGTTCAGTGATGTGTCATTAACACTGTTTATTTTGCTGATATGTGTCAACACCCGTTTCCATTTCGATAATCGAAGAGTAATAAAGACGGAATTCAATGGGCATACAGAAAAGTACAATTATACTGATAGAAATATTCGTTTACGATTCAAACGTCATTCGTTTACAATTCCGATATCGTTCGTCGACGGAAACAAAATACAGCGAAAGTTTTAATATTTACAAATTAACCAAAATATTGAGGCATATACTAAAGCATAACCACGTTCATATCCTCGCCTCGGGACACGTGCCACTCACTTCTCGGCGACAACTTCTTTGCCCTTTTTCCCACTGGTACCCGCTGAGGTATTTGTTTAAAAATAGGGTGAGATTCCGAAGAATCTCCGTAGAGACATAATATCATTCATAGAAAATGCGAAAAGTAAATATGTCATGCGCCAAGGTATGCACAAATTAATGAACAACATAAACACATCATCGTCATGTATACATGAGTAGGGCCTAGCCCCACAATCTACACCGGTTGGACTTCTGCCAACTCCCAGTGTAAGTGCACCTCTGGCACTAACAGCCTCTCTCTAGGCAAATCATGTTATTCATAAAGTGCATTTACAAAACAATGGCATCCACACAATCACATAACTTATGGCATAGTGTATGAAGGATAATGTTCCTACCTCAAAGCTTTATAATCCTCTTTTAAATATGCCTCGAAGGACGTGTCGTATCCGGCCTCCAAATCGGTCCTAAAATATTAAATGTACCAGATATAGGTCATAACCTGTCCAAGTATCATTTTAGACTCTTCCATAATGTTTATTGTGGTTATATTAGTCTATGGTGAAAATTTATAAAAATGCCCCCCGGGAACCCGGCCCGGCCCCGCCATACCCGGCCCGATGGCACGTTTTCCCAAAATTTTGACTAGGGCTATTCTGACTTATTTTCGCCCAAGGAATCCATTTGAGGCCTCGAAATTACCAAATTCACTGTCAAATTACGAAAATACCCTTGACAGCCCCTATTTAGTGATTTCAGTGGCGTTTTCGTAAATATGCTTTTTCGGCCTCTACCGAAAAAGTGTCCAACTGTAACCCCACCTATTTTTGCCCACTGAGTCCAATGGAATCATTTATTTCATGAAAATCCAACTCCTACTACCAGATCTGGTCTGGCCGAAATATTGGTCAAAATAAGGAAAAATGGAGTTTTGTGTTTTAGCTTCTAAAACTTGTACTTTTCCACTTCTAATCTTTGATCAACTCACTTAAACACTTCTTAACCATGATTCAAAGAAATTTGGGCAGCATAACCCCTTAGGATTAGCACTTTCCAAATTTACAAACTTAACAATACAACCAAATCCAACCATAATCATCAACAACAACCATATCTAACATAATCTTAGGATTTGTGAAGTTACCTTCTTGAGTCCTTTTTCTTCCTCTAGAAGTTCTCCACTCTCTTTCTCTTTGGCTCAAGATTTGCTTGCTAATCCATGGAATTTATGGAAAAGAAGAGATTAGAGAAGAGATTTATGGAAGATTAGAAGAAGAAACCTTTAAGAAATCTCATCTTACCTTAGCTCTTGCTTCTTTTGCTCTCTAAATCACCAAGAGCTCCCAAACTCACTCACTCTCTCTTTTCTCTAGTCTTTGTGTGTGAATGAGCATGAAAATGAAGGTAAGAGAAAGATGAAGCCTTGCTTCATAAATATCTCACCTAATTTCTCTTAATTACTTCATCTTAACCCTTGATCTCATCAATGGTCAAGATTTTTCCACCTTTCATGAACACTTTAATTGCCCTCATGACACCTTGCATTAGGCCATACTCCTTCCACTTTATGTCATACTTTGTGATCATGAGTGTACTTGGGTCTTATCTCTTCCACAATTTATGTCATATGATTTAATTAAAAATGAACAAATTTCCTTTTCTTTTTTCCTTCATGCATCAACGAAATAATGAGAGGAAGGGAGGAGAAAAATTTGTTTTGCACAATTTCACCATTCACATCATTGATTTTATGTATACTCCCCCTTAATTTCTCAATTCTTGATTTATTCCACCAAGAATAATCACATTATGCATTTTCCTTTATTTTCCTTGATTAATTGGAATCAATTCCAATTAATTGGAAAATAATTAATCTTGGGCTAAATTGGCAAAATTATGATTTTGCTATCCCCTTTGTAATTTAATTCAATTCTTGAATTAATTTGCCCATTTCCTTATGAATATGAATATTTCAAAATTCATAAGATTCAAAATTCATGAATATTCATCATTTTATTGAATTATTCAAATAATTACAATATATTTTTGGTGAATAAAATTTGGGATGTTACAATATGCATGCTGAGTAGGGATCTGATCTGTCAAAAGAAATTATAAAGTTATATTTTTTAAAGCTTTATAAAATAAAGGTAGGAAAATAAAAAAAAATAAAAAACCATCCGGATCCTCATCAATTGCATAACGGGCGCACTGTTGGCGAACTGAGAGAGGAGAAGATCTAAGACGCCAACTGGGGAAAAAAGATCTGAGAACCGGTGCTTGAAAGCAAGGCACAACAAAGGACCAAGGATGCTGTAAAATTTCTTTCATTGAACTTCAACCAAAGCGACTTAACTTCAACCATCAGAGTAGATGATTTAATATTTATATTACAAATGCTTTAAACCTCCGTTAAAAATAATCCAAACACACGCAGAAAAGGCACATGGGAATTTCTAATTTATGATTTCGAAAACACATTTAGATTCATCGTAATTGAGGAGCGCTGTTCAAAGCCGATGAAAACGGTGCTCGTCAATCAGCATCCCCTGGTCCTCTGATTTTGACATCTCTGGTTCAAGAAATGAGGAAGACAGTCACTACCCTCTCTCTTTACCCCTCAGCTTTCCCACGACACCCCGATTCAGCTATTGAAGAGTTTTTGGATAATAGTCAGATCGGACTTTCAGAAATCTTTTTTATAAATCTTGATAAAATTTTTCTTATATATTTACTTTATACATCATAAAAATTATCCTTTAAAAATTAATCCAAACATCTATATAACAATAATAAAAGTGATTTTTGTATAATATGATTTTTGAAAACTTAAAATGTAAAAATCAAATATTATAATATAATTTATGTTTGAATTCGTAACCGTATAAGTGACTTTTTCTAAATTAAAACTTGTTTAAAGTTCAATCTAGTCAACAACAGAAATAGAAAAATTACTAAAAAATTGAATATGGCCTCGCCAATGTTTATTGCTCTGCTCGCAAGAACAACAACCTGAGGGTATATTTATCTCTCTCTGACAAGTGTAAATTTGTAGTTGTAACTGAATTAATTTATAATGGAGCTATGTAACAGAATTTGTTATGTATTTTAGATCTCTAATATGTACTTTAGTTACTCTAACTATTTTGTATATATACATGTACCAAACACATAATCAATATACAATTCTTTTCTCTCACTCAATATTTGTAACATGGTATCCAGAGCATTCTAAATTTTTTTTTCCTTTTCGAATCTCTACTTTCCCTTTTCTGCACTTTCCCCTTTCTGCAACCCTATTTCGGTCTTCTTCCCTTCGTCTTCCTCACCTATTTCTTCCTTGCTGCCATGGCTTCCACCGCTGTGACTGATCCGACTAGCTTCTACTATATTCATCCGAGTGAGAATCCTGCACTTGTTCTTGTTGCGCCTCCTCTTAATGGATTGAACTACCATAGCTGGGCTCGCGCCATGAAATCTGCTCTGCTTGCGAAGAACAAACTCCGATTCGTTGATGGTTCTCTTCCTCCGCCGTCCCCCACCGATCCATTATTTCCGGTCTGGGAACGCTGTGATAACCTTGTTCAAGGTTGGCTTACCAAGTCTATTTCACCGACAATCGCTAAAAGTCTCCTCTGGTTCAACTCGGCCATTGATATCTGGTCCGATCTCCGTTCTCGTTTTTCACAGTCCGATCTATTTCGGATCTCTGATCTCCATGAAGAAATTTACAGTCTCCGGCAGGGATCTTTGTCTGTGAGTGAATATTACACTCGTCTTAAAATTCTCTGGGATGAACTGATCAACATTCGTCCATTGAAATCTTGCACATGTGGTTCTACTGCTGATGCGCTCCGTCACCGTGAGGAGGATTATGCCATTCGCTTTCTCAAAGGCCTGAATGAGCAATATGTATCCATTAAGTCTCAAATCATGCTCTTGGATCCTTTACCCTCTATCAACCGTGTCTTCTCCTTGGTCTTGCAGCAGGAACGAGAACTTCATCCTCCTGTTGCTTCTTCTACGGTACTTCTGGCCAACTCCATTCGTTCTCCTTCTTCGGCCTCTTCAGGATCCAAACCGAAGTTCTGCTCCTTCTGCGGTAAACCACGCCACACTGAGGCCACATGCTACAGGAAGCATGGTTTTCCACCTGGCTTCAAGTTCCGATCCTCTGGCACTCAGCAATTTTCATCTTCCCCTGCTGCGGTTCATGCTATTGTGACTGCTCAATCTGGTGTTGCTACGGACTCTACCTCTGCACTGGCTCCCTCTTCAATTTCTTCTTCACAGGCTGCTACTCTTCCGCCATTATCCTCTGATCAGTACACTCGCCTTCTTGCTTTGCTTAACTGTCCTCCTGTTTATCAACCTTTGGTTAATAATCTGTCTACTTCTCCTTCCATTTCTTCACAAGGTATATGCTCTTCTTTATTTTCTCCTGCTTGTGCGTCTTGGATAATTGATTCTGGCGCCTCTGATCATGTTTGTTGTTCTTTATCCCTTTATTCTTCTTACATTTCTATACCTCCTATTGATGTTCGTCTTCCTACAAATAATCATGTCACTGCTAATATTTCTGGTACCATTCGTTTTTCTGATCATTTAGTTCTTGACAATGTCCTTTATATTCCTAATTTTTCTTTCAATATACTTTCTGTATCTCGGTTGACTTCCTCAATCAACTGTCAGATAACTTTCTCTTCTCTTGAATGTTAGATATACCTAATACAACCTTCGCTGATGATTGGTTTAGCTAAAAGATTTGAGGGCTTATACATCATGCATGCCAGCCTCTATCCTCCTCCCACATCATCTCCAGTTCTCCTTACCAGCACTACACCGCATCCTGATTCAGTTCTCTGGCATATGCGCCTTGGCCATCTCTCAGACTCCACTTTATCAACTTTACACAAACAAATTTTCACTATACCATGTATTTCTCATTCCTTTACATGTGATGTTTGCCATTTTGCTAAACAAAAGCGTTTATCATTTCCTGTAAGCACAAGTTCATGCAATAAAATTTTTGAATTAGTACACATTGACATTTGGGGTCCTTTTGCAACTTCCTCTATTCATGGTCATTGCTATTTTCTCACTATTGTAGATGACTATTCTTGTTTTACTTGGATTTATCTTATGCACCATAAATCTGATGCTCGTACACATCTTAAAAGTTTCTTTGCTATTGTTGAAACTCAATTTTCTGCTTTTATAAAGGTTTTACGATCAGACAATGGTGCTGAATTTCACATGCCTCAATTTTATGCTTCTAAAGGTGTTTTCCATAAAAAATCCTGTGTTGACACTCCACAACAAAATGGGTTGGTAGAACGTAAACACCAACACATTTTGAATGTGGCTAGAGCTCTTCTTTTTCAATCTAAAATTCCTCTTCCTTACTAGTCCTATTTGGTTTTACATGTTACTCATATTATCAACTGTTTGCCATCACCCATCATTCATAACTCCACTCCCTTTGAGCGATTGCATGGTTTTCCTCCTTCATATTCTCATTTCAAAGTTTTTGGTTCTCTTTGTTTTGCTTCCACATTGCCTCATACTCGCTCTAAATTTGATCCTCGAGCTCGTAAATGTGTTTACTTGGGTATTCCACCTGGTTCAAAGGCTTTTACCCTGTTAGATCTATGTACTAATCAAATTTTTTTGTCTCGTGATGTTATATTTCATGAACATGTGTTTCCTTTCCAAAATGGCAATCTTACTCCCTTGGCCAGAACCTTTATCTCCCTCCCCTTCCCTTGATGACTCCCCTGTTTCTATGCCCTCTACGTCTTCCCCTGCTTCTGCCTCTGATTCCATTCCTGTTGCTCCCATTTTGCCACCTTCTCCCTCTCTTAGGCGCTTCTCTAGATCCCACCATCCACCCTCCTATTTGTAGGAATACCACTATGCACTCATTTCTTCTGCTGACCAATCATCTTCAAAGGCTGGACCTAGGTATCCTCTTTCCTCTGTTCTTTCTTATTCCTCTTTATCTCCTTCTTACCATTCTTTTGTCAATAATGTCACTATTTCTCCTGACCCAAAAACCTATAAGCAAGCTGTGAAGGATTTAGTTTGGAGAGAAGCTATGACTACAGAACTTAGAGCTCTAGAACAAAACCAGACTTGGACTCTCACTTCTCTTCCACCCGGTAAGAATACAATTGGCTGTAAGTGGGTCTTTCGCACTAAGTTTAAGGCCAATGGTGAAATAGAACGCCACAAAGCCCGCCTTGTAGCTAAAGATTACACTCAAACAGAGGGTTTAGACTACTTTGACACTTTTTCCCTGGTTGCCAAAATGACCACTCTTCGTCTCTTACTCTCCATAGCTGCTGCCAAGGGTTGGCATTTACATCAACTTGATGTCAACAATGCCTTTTTGCATGGTGACTTACTTGAGGAAGTATATATGGATCTTCCTCCTGGTTTTACACCTTCTGTTCCAAATCAGGTTTGTAGGCTGCAAAAGTCTCTCTATGGGCTTAAACAGGCAAGTAGGCAATGGTACTCTAAACTCTCCTCTGCCTTACTTTCTTATGGCTACATTCAGTCTGCTTCTGATCATTCTCTTTTTTACAAGGCTTCTTCTTCTTCCTTCACTGTCATTTTGGTCTATGTTGATGATGTCGTCTTGGCTGGAAATGATATTTCTGAAATTCATATGGTTAAACATCAGTTAGATACTGCCTTCACTATTAAGGACCTTGGTGAACTTCGCTATTTCCTTGGTCTAGAGCTTGCTAGATCTAAGGACGGTATATTCTTGTCTCAACGTAAATTTGCTTTGGAACTTCTTGAAGATACTGGTCATTTAGCTTGCAAACCAGCATCTTGTCCAATGGATCCTCACCTTAAACTTTCCAAAGACCGTGGTCAGCCTCTTCTTGATCCTCAGCCATATCGAAGACTTATTGGTCGTCTTCAATACTTAACCACTACTCGCCCTGATTTAAGCTATGTCACTCAGCAATTAAGTCAATTCATGTCCAACCCCACTAATCTTCATTTGGCAGCGGCATATCGGGTTATGAGGTACATTAAATCAGCACCTGGTACTGGTATATTCTTTTCTTCTCAATCTGATTTGAAGCTTCGTAGTTTCAGCGATTCTGACTGGGCAGGTTGTGTGGATACTCGTCGTTCTGTAACTGGTTTTGCTATTTTTTTGGGTCCTTCTCTGATTTCTTGGAAGGCTAAGAAACAGGCCACTGTTTCCAAATCATCATCTGAGGCTGAATATAGGGCTATGGCCTCCACTACTTGTGAACTTCAATGGTTAATCTATCTTTTGACTGATTTTCAAATTTCACACATTGATCCAGCTTTGCTTTTTTGTGACAATCAGTCCGCTATACAAATTGCTGCTAATCCTACCTATCATAAAAGAACCAAACACATAGAATTGGATTGTCATTTGGTGCGAGAGAAACTTCAGGCTAATCTCATCCATATCCTTCCTGTTCGCTCCTCAGATCAGATTGCAGATATTTTTACAAAGGCTCTTCATCCTGCACGCTTCCATGAGCTGAAATCCAAGCTGGGCATGAAAGACATCCATGCTCCAGCTTGTGGGGGGGGTGACAAGTGTAAATTTGTAGTTGTAACTGAATTAATTTATAATGGAGCTATGTAACGGAATTTGTTATGTATTTTAGATCTCTAATATGTACTTTAGTTACTCTAACTATTTTGTATATATACATGTACCAAACACATAATCAATATACAATTCTTTTCTCTCACTCAATATTTGTAACACTCTCTATCCTATTGCAACTTCTATTCTTATGCTTCAAATCTTGGGTTTTGATTGAGAAATATAACACCCAGATCAGAAATCGAGCCTTAGAACTTGGCAACAGGGTAAGGAAGAAGAGGTGGCGAAGGCATCGACGAGATGTGAGAGGAAAGAGAGAGAAGGGGCAAATTGAGGTTGATAAAAATTTAAATGACATCACCAACTCAATGAAAGAAGGAAATTGTGGCTTATGAGTTTAAGCGGTTTTTCTCCTAAAAGTTCAATTGTTAAAACACTATTCAAACATAAACATTAAGCTAAAAGCAGCCAATCTTATGTTTGGGCCACAATCGCACGTCCCGCCCCCCAACAAAGCTATCCCAAACACACCCGAAGATGATGTTTCAGCTCCTCCGCTTCTAGATGGGTTTTGTTTTTCTTATTTTTATTACATAACATTTTAAAAAATAACTTTATAATTTCTTTTGACACATCATATCCATACTCAACATGCCATATCATCAAAATAAATAGTGTCAGTGAGTTGTGACAAATCACATAATTTAATGCTGTTAGCTTCGGGTCTAAGTCCTTATTAAACTACAAGGATTAACATTTTAAGCAGAAGTAAATTTGAGGGACCAAAATCTATGATTTGAAATTATAGGGGTCAAAATCAAAATGAAGGTAAACTATCAAGACCAAACGTAATATTAACCCATATACAAATGTATAGAAAATTATTGAATTGATTTGATTTTAATATTTTAAGATGAGTTTTACATGACTATAGGTTTTTTTATTGTGTTATTTGTGATATTAGGTTGAAATCTTATCCCCCATTGAGGAAAAAAATTGAGAAAAAAAATTACATGGAGGTCCTGAACTACCTAGACTAGTCCACGTAATCTGCTGGACCAAGTTTGATCCAATCCGACCTCGGGTTAGTGTTGGATTGGATCAAACCATGAGCTGTCTTGTGCAGCCTAATGTCTCTTCTGGGGTTTGATATTAACCCGAGGTCTGATCCGGTCCATACTTATCCTAGCATTGATGTACAACATAGAATTTATAGTGCTACCATTGAGCAATCATGAGTCCCAACAATAAGTAAATTGTCCTCTGAACTTTGTGAGAGAGGAGTATGTGATTGGAAAATGAGAGTCCAAATAATTATAAAAAATTTATCATTATCAACATAAAAATAAAAATTAATTGTACTCCTAATGAACTCTGTAATCTAAATACAAGTATATAACCTGTAATAGGATCCGGCAAAAAAAAAACATGTAATAGGATCAATTTTGATTTTATTTTAATGTTAATTTTAGGATAAAATATATTTTTGATTCTTTATATTTACATGAGATTTATTTTTAGTCCCATAAGTTTATAAAATATATTTTTAGTACTTAAAATTTAACACTGTTAATATTATTAACGGAAAACGGTGGCCAAACAAAGCTAAGTGGTCATTGTTCAATGCTAACTAAACAAGCTTGACCTTTTAAAAAAGAAAGATCAGATTTTAATTAAAATAATAACAATAATAGAAAAAACAGTTTTTAAATCATTCTTTTGCTACTTTGTGCACTTCCTTCCCATGAGAAACCTTTGTCCTGCCAAAATCCTTCTTCCTCTAAAAATCTCAGCCGCTCAACATCAAACAAGAAATCAATTATTAATTATGTTTATAGTATTAATCAATATTTTAAAAGTTAGACCAAATGTCATATCGGAAAAGCTAGTGGGTCACGGTTCAAACGATTAGATGGGTCAAGCCGTTTGGTCGGATCGGGACATAATAATTAATAAAAATTATATTATATGTATATATAAAATAATATGCATACAAAATAAAATGTTAAAATTTAAATAGTTTTAAAATAAACTTAAATAATCTAATTTCATAATGACGAAGTTACCTTATTATTAGTAATATATTCATATAAAAGTAATATGAATAATAAATGAACTTTTATTTATTTGTTAAAAATAAATGGAAAGAAAAATAAAAGTACTATCATGCTCACGGAAAAGAAGTTATTTTTTGGCCAAACACGGAAAAGAAGTTGGGAATAGTACATTTGTAAACATTTATTTTTTAACATTTTATAAGACAAAATATTGGGCTAAATGCTAAAATCTAAAAGGCGGTTCACAAGAGGGATGGGGAAGAGGTGACTGACTGCAGGTGAAAACATTAGAGGCATTAGAAGAGGCAGCTGAGTCTTTTAATAATCTTTTCCTTAGATTTTAAAGATGAGCGAGAAAGCTACTGTGATACAGGCTAAGAAAAATGGTTTTCCGATCTTCATCGGAAGCTCAGTGTCTACTGGAAACAAATCTGACAAAGGAGAAGGAAATTCAGAAGAAGAAGAAGACTTGCTAAGAGGGAGTATAAAGAAGATGCAAACAGAAATGGACATCGAGATGAGTGGAAATCTGGAAGAACAAACAAAACAATTCTCTAATGCTCCGATGGAGGAAGGGGAAGCTCAAGGCACACAGAAGAAACATAGGACGAAGCAGGTAGTTAAGAGCCAGATCTCCTATAAAACTAAACTATTGGGGGGGAAGATAGAAGCCAGGAAAGGACTTTTGATGAGCAGATGATGGAATGGCTGAAAGAAGAGGAGGCTTTATGTCCGGAGGTAACAGAGGAGCAGAAGCAGAATCTGGATTCCATTCCTTCTCTGCAAATACCCAATGATAAATTTAAAGAGTTGTGCAGGCCGTGGAAAGATGCATTGATCATAACTCTTCTGGGTAAGAGAACCAATCTATATATGATGAAAGACAGAATCAGGAGGCTTCTGAGATCAGAAAATTTTGAGTTAATAGATTTGCCAAATAATTATTTTGTTGTCAAATCAGTAGATAAAACGTTGCGCTCAAAATTGTTGTTTGATGGTCCATGGCTAATCCAAGGCCACACTATCTTGTGGTTCAACAGTGGAGCCCCAATTTTAATCCCTACTGTAACAAAGTGAAGAAGGTTGCTGTATGGATAAGGGTACCAACTCTTCCGGTGCACATGTATTCAGAGGAGTGCATGTTAGAAATAGGCAATTTAATAGGGAGAACGCTAAAAGTTGATATGAATACTCTGGCTAATCAGGACAACAACAAGCAAACTGTGGAAAGGGGTAAATATGCCAGAGTCAGTGTTGAGGTTGAACTGAACAAAAAACTTCAATCAAGGTTTATTCTCAGAAACAGAGTGTACACGATAGAGTATGAAGGACTTAATGCCATATGCTTTAAGTGTGGATTATATGGTCATACAATGGAGTCATGCCAAGCACAGTCACCGGATTTAAAGGCATCAATGGTGCCAGAAAAACCACAGGCGGAGCTAGAGGGCGGAGTAAGCGTCGAGAAACACCCAATAGTATCCGTACCTGGAATAGCGGTGGAAGACGAGTACGGGCCTTGGATGCAGGTGAGAGCAACGTCCAGATCACGCAAATCGCGGCCAATAAATGCTGATTCGGACAAATATCAGCAGGACAGAACGGCTCTTTCTCACCGAAATAGTAAGAAGGATACTGAAATGAAGCCGGGCTCGAGGTTTGCCGTCTTGCAGGATCAAGATACGCCTGTCTTGTCACAGGATATGCAGAAGGTAAATAGAAAAGGAAAGGGGGCTAAGGTTCAGTGGAGGAAGAAAGAGGTGCAGAACTTACCGAAAAGTAGTATAGAGGGAAGGAATCCTAAGAAAATTGATAGCCTAATCTCTTTATTCGAGGAAGGAGACTATAGTAATATGGAGACGCTGGAATCGAAGAGAGACGAGTCGGAGAAGGCTGGAGCAAAAATGTCAAATCGGGTGGGTGAAGCAAGGAAGAAGATGACGGACTCTATAGAAAAGGAGGATCAGGAGGGTGGAATTGGGTTGACGCAAACCATAAGGAAGGAGAAGAATGGGGGCGCTATACAAAAAGGGATTGGGCCGAGCCAAGCCCAAGTGGGAAAAAAGACTCAACAAGAAGGCCAAACGGACGAAGGAGATGGGCTGAAAATGTTAGAAGACAATGACCAATTTCAAATCCAAACAAGGGAGCTCTCCAGGCAAGAAGTTAAAAAACGCAAGGGACCATATTGGGAGAAATTGAGATGCAGGAAAAGTGATAATGGGGAGGGTTCGAAAGTTTCCTCTTCACAGGTTAAGAAAAAGCAAATAGGGAGAAAGCATAGTTTGATTTTTGGATCTTCAACCCTTAATGAAGCACTCCAACTGAGCTTATCCAATCAAGATAATTATAATCAGCCTTCACAGATAATGTCTACCTAAATAATAAATCCAGTGGGCATACAAATGATAAGTCAACAGGAAGAGGATGCATCCTTGCTCTACATGGAACAAATGACGCAACACAAGGCTCAACAAGCATCAAGTATAAACAGTAACAGAATCGGGGAAATGGTATTGGAGGATAACGAGACTCATGCGCTAGGAGAGGATAGACTTGTTGACATTGAAGTGATTCAAATGCCAGAAATAGTTCATCAATAGAAAAGTCACAGGTACGTTTTCTTCTCTCAATATTTTATTATGGATTATATGAATATTTTATCTTGGAATTGTAGGGGAGCTGGATCCAAATATTTTCCTGGTAAAATTAAGGATGTGATTAAGGATAATGATATTAAAATTTTGATCCTTATGGAAACTCGAGTCAGTGGTATGAAAGCCAATAGAATTATTAAGAAAATGGGTTTTAATACTTGGCTTCGTTTGGAAGCTACGGGTTTTGTTGGGAGCATCTGGGTGTTATGGAATACTGAAGATATATCTGTCCATTATATCTCCTCTTCAACCCAAGCCATCCATATAAAAATTGTGGTTAATAAAGATTCTAAGGAATTTGTCCTCTCATGTGTTTATGCTGAACCGAACCGTATTCTCCGTCAAAATCTATGGAATGAGCTAATTGATTTGAGCAGTCTTATCAACATGCCTTGGATCCTTATGGGTGATTTTAATGCTTATTTATATAGTGAAAATAAATGTGGGGGTGCGGGGTTGAATCTCAGATCCATGGGACAATTCCAAGATTGTATTTCTGAGTGCCAGCTCCTGGATATTGAAACTGTGGGGGATAGGTTTACATGGGAACGTGGTCTGATTAAGGAAAAAATTGATTGGGGCTTTATGAACTCTGAATGGAATCAATCATACCCATTAACGAAAATTCATCATCTGCCTAAATTTGGGTCTGATCATAGGCCTATCTTGCTTAAAGTTTGTCCTTCTCATGGAAGACGATCTAAACCCTTCTTTAGATGCCAAGCTACTTGGTTTTTGGAGGAGGGGTTTAGGGATATCGTTGAGGAGGCTTGGAATGGGGATCATTGGAATGGGAAAGTTAGTAATTTTTCCAATATGGCTGGGGAGTGGAATAAAAGAAGAGTGGGGAATTTAAATGAAGAAAAACGAAGGACTCTTTAAAGAATAGGAGGTGTTGAAAGAGCTAGGGCCAGACGGGATAGCCAATTTTTGTCCCAAACTGAAAATGAGCTGTGGAAACAGTATAACAAGCTTTTAGCTCAAGAAGAATTGATTTGGTACCAAAAATCGAGATGTAGCTGGTTGAAATGGGGGGACAAGAATAGCAAATTTTTCCGTACTACTGCAATTGTCAGGAGAAGGCGAAGTAGAATTGAGGGGTTAAAAAAGAATGATGACGAGTGGTCTTTTGATAAGGAGGAACTCAAGAACATTGCTGTTGATTATTATAAAAACTTGTTTCAATGTGGCCTCCAGAATTTTACCAGATTGGTTACCCGAACAAAGTTTATCAACTTGAGCGACACGGATCTTAATATGATAAATACAAATGTCTCTCAAGAGGAGATCAGAAGAGCTACGTTTGATCTGGGGGCTTTCAAGGCACCGGGACCTGATGGAATTCAGGCTATTTTTTATCAAGAATATTGGCCGGTTGTGGGGAAACATATTATTGATCTGGTGTCAAATGTTTTCCAAGATCCGGAAAAAATCAAAGAAATCAACAATACAAACATTGTTCTCATTCCCAAACTGGATTACCCTGAGACTATTATGGACTTCAGACCCATATCATTATGTAACGTTAGCTATAAAATTATCACCAAGATTCTCAGCGGTCGCCTTTGGGGGGTTATGGACAAATTTGCTGGTCAACATCAATGCATTTTTATCATGGGCCGTCAGAGCAGTGATAATATCATTATTACCCAAGAAGTTATCCATTCTATGAGAATTAAGAAGGGGAGGAAAAGCTGGATGGTTGTGAAGGTGGACCTTGAAAAGGCTTATGATCGGCTGGAATGGCCTTTCATATATGATACCCTTCAGGCTGTTGGCATATATGGAAAAATCTGTGATCTCATTATGGCTTGTATATCAAGCCCATCCTTTTAGGTGCTGTGGAATAGGGAAGCTACTAATACTTTCACGTCCTCCTGTGGAGTCAGACAAGGGGACCCCCTCTCACCGTATATTTTTACTCTATGTATGGAGCGTCTTAGCCATATTATTCAAGATGCAGTTAATGCGGGTCTGTGGAAACCTGTTCGGCTTAACAGAGGAGGTCCGCCTATTTCTCATCTTTTCTTTGCTGATGATCTAATTTTATTTGAAGAGGCGTCACAACATCAGATTGATCAAATGTTGGGTTGTCTTCAGAAATTTTGTGATGTCTCCGGACAGAAAGTAAATAAAAGGAAGACGAGGATTTGTTTCTCTAAGAATGTTCATTTCAACAGAGCGTATGATCTTAGTAGAGCTATGGGGGTTTCTTTAACTGGGGATTTGGGTAAATATCTTGGCATTCCCCTGATTCATAAAAGGGTTTCCAGGATTTTGTTCAATCCTATCTTGGAGAAGACGCAGAAAAGACTAACAGGCTGGAAGAGAGGATGTTTGAATATGGCAGGAAGAATCACTCTCATTAAATCTGTTTTAGCTGCTCTTCCAGCTTATCATATGCAGACTATGTTGTTGCCAAGAGGAATCCTGAGGGATATTGAAAAGAAGAGCAGGAGTTTCTTATGGGATGAGAAGGATGATCAGCGAGAGTTACATCTTATATCTTGGGAACAGGTTAAAAAAGATAAGAAAGATGGAGGGCTCGGCATTCGAGATATGTGCAAGCAGAACGAAGCCTTCATTATGAAATTGTGTTGGCATCTCCTTACCAATAAGGATGCCTTATGGACAAAAGTTCTAAGGAGTAAGTATAAATGGGATTAATTGAACGGTCCACTACCTCGTAAAGTTGCTTCATACACATGGAGGGGCATTTGTACGATATGGGAGAAATTTCAAAAAGGTGTGAAGATTAAAATTGGTGACGGTGCGAAGGCCTCCTTCTGGTATGATAATTGGTCGGTTTTAAATAGACCCTTGATAGAATTGTTCCCTGGTTCGGAGATCTTTATGGACATAAATGACAAAGTTCAAAATTATGTGAATCCGTAGGGCGGATGGGATATCCACAAGCTTAGTCAGTGGTTTCAATGGCCGATCATCGAGCAAATTACAAGTGTTAATCCTCCTTCTGAGGAGAGGGGTGAGGATAAGCATTTCTGGCTGCCGGCTACTGATGGTAAGTTCTCTGTTAGTTCTGCATATCGCTTCTGTTTTGCTGGTCCCCAAAATCAGAACCAAGGTTTTTGGAAGCTGCTATGGAAGTGGAAGGTACCAGAGAAGATCAAAGCGTTTATGTGGCTTGCTGCTTATGGGAAAGTTCACACGGCTAAGCTTAGACAACATAAAGGCTTATTAGAGAATGCTGATTGTCCTTTTGGATGCAATGAGGATGAGGATTTGATGCACATGCTGAGAGATTGTACAAATGCCAAGGAGAGGTGGATTTCACTAATCAAACCTGGTTTATGGGCTAAGTTCTCTAATCTTCAGGGTTTAGAGTGGATACAATGGAACCTCAGAAACGAGGCTGGAAGAAATTTCACTAGTAAAGTTAGCTGGCCAATCCTGTTCGGGTATGTCTGCTGGGATATCTGGGTTGCTCGCTGCTCTAGACTGTTTGGGAATGCGGAAGAATTAGGCCACCAAAATGGATACTCAAGTTTGTTCAGAGCCAGTGGAGATCTTGATCTTTCCAACAACTGTGGCTTTTACGATCGTAATTTTGCTGTGGAGGGAGAAGCTATGAGGGGAAAACCGGGATTTGTTACTCTGGAAATAGATGGATCTGTTCTTCACTCAGGCA
The DNA here is from genome assembly GCA_963242795.1 of Inga leiocalycina. NCBI lineage: Eukaryota > Viridiplantae > Streptophyta > Magnoliopsida > Fabales > Fabaceae > Inga > Inga leiocalycina. Next base: position 60,403,616 of record OY725325.1, on the reverse strand, counting down.
TGTCAGGTTGCGCCGGAGCAATTAAGAAGGAAGACGGTAGTTGGTTGTGTAGGTACATTAGTCGAATTATTCACGTTCCTCTAGTGGTGGCTGAAATTATTGCAATTATTCAGGGTCTACAAATCTGTTGGCACCGGAACCTGAAGAAAGTCATTGTTCTCACGGACTGTCTGGAAGCCATAAATCTTATCACAAGAGGATCTGATAAGGATCACCCATTCAGGGACGTCATAGAGGATGCAAGATTTTGGCTAGCTAAAGATTGGCACGTTTGTTTGCATTTTATTCCTAGAGAGGAGAATACCCTTGCTGATTTGTTGGCAAGATTAGCGCATAGCAGTACTGAGACTTTTGTTATCTTTGATCAACCACCACCTTCTTTTCAGGAGGCGGATGCTGATCACGGTTGATTGTTTTGTTTTGTCGTTCCCTCTGTGGAATGGTTTCCTATGTAACCTAGTTTTAGGTTTGTAATCCAGTGTTTCATTCAAAAAAAGAAGAAGAAGAGGTGACTGCGTCTTGGGATAAAGAGAAGTGACGGCTCACTAATCACTCTTCTATCCCATAAACAATAGTACATTAGATAATTAAATATTTCTCTCATGATCTAGACATTTTTTCTCTTTCAACTTTTATATTCAGCTTTCGCCTTTCTTCTTTCATTATCCAACTTTTTAGCCTGACGTATCCTTCGCTCCGAATTAAAAATCGAAACACAGATCCAAAGTTTTTTTTATAGAAGTTCGGGTACCATGATATCTATTAGATTATATCTTCACATTGTGTATATCTTCACTTCTGTATTTGTACATTTGTAAATACTAGCCTATAATAGTTAGTTAAGTTAAGTTAGTATTAGTGTTTAGCGTGTGGGCTTTTATAATGGTGTTAAAGGCCCATTGTGTGTCTGTATGTAAAAAGAGCCTAGCAATAATAATGGTTACTCTTCCATTCTTTTTCCAATATCAATACATATCATTTTTGGGCCAAACTGTTGTCATGGCATCAAAGCCTCGGGTCGGATAAGATCCACATCGATTTTTCAAGATTTCATTTCTGGTTCAATGAATCTTCAAGACGTGTTAGGTTAGGTCATCGGTTCCCAATTAGAGAGCGATAGAAGATGCGAGCAAGAGTGCAGATTCGCCGGCATCAAGCATCGGTTTTGCTCATCCATTGTACCTACATCCGTCGGATACCTAAGGAACCACAATTATTCCCCAAATTCTCCTCGGTAGCAAGAATTATAGCGTCTGGAGCAAAGCAATGATGATCGCTCTTGGTGGCAAGCAGAAGCTTGGTTTCGTCGACGGCATTTGCTCTAAACAATCCCAGGATAAGACCCTCCACAATCAATGGCGGTCGTCCTATCCCGGATCTTGAACTCCCTTTTGAAAGAGTTGGCGAATGGTGTTGTCTATTATTACTACGCATACTCCGTTTGGGTTGACCTTAAGGAAAGATTTGACAAGGTATCCGATTCCAGAATCTTTTCCCTTCATCATGAAATCAATTTCCTGACACAAGGTGATTCTTCTGTCTCTGTCTACTACTCCCGTCTTAAAGAACTATGGGAGGAGCAATCGGCTCTCCTCAACGTCGAACGGAAATGCCATTGTTACACAAGTGGCGCTGCCCAAGCTCAGATTGATCTTGCGCAACAACAGAAGCTCCTTCAGTTCTTAATGGGGCTAAATGACTCATTCAGGGTGGCCAGAAGCCAAATCCTTCTTATGTCTCCCCTCCCTTCGGTTAATCAAGCGTACGCGATGATTGCTGAAGAAGAAGCTCACAGAACCTTTGTTGGATCTGGCAAGTGCTCTCCAACCGAAAGGATTGCTATGGCGGCTAGAGGCAGGGGCCGCGAACGTGGCAGAGGCAGAACATCAAACCTTGAGTGCTCACATTGCGGGAAAAGAGAACATACCAGAGATACTTGCTACCAATTGGTAAGGTACCCAGCGGATTTTTGAGGAGCCAAAGTCAAGCAAGGACCCTTTGTGGACATAGCTTAGCGAGGCACTGAAGGTTCAAAGTCTACAAAAAAGACCACACATTCTTCTAATCACATCTCTACTTCTCTAGCTCCGGATCAATATGAGAGACTACTAGAGCTATTAAAAAAGGATGCTGATGAAAGTATGCATGCGTTGATCGGTACATGTTTGCCTAATCTTTCTTTACAATTGTAGAACAATTTGGGTTTTGAACTCAGGGGCCACAACACACTAAGTGAGTGATTTATCACTCTTATACAATTATAAACAGTATCATGGACCGATTAGGACAATAAGGATTCCTAATGGTGATAGAGTGAACATAACTCACACAGGAACTGTGTGTCTGTCCAATGGTATGACCTTACATGATGTCTTGTATGCACCATCTTTAAGATTTAGCCTAATCTCCATATCGAAGTTGACTAGGGAAGAGGGATGTGTGGTTGCTTTCTTTCCTAATACTTGTTTAATGCAGGACCTTCAGGGTGACAAATTGAAGGTGACTAGTAAATTGCTTGATGGCTTATATGTTCTGGAATTTCCTGAAAGAAATATTGTAAATGTAGCTAATGAAGTAGTTGGCAAAGGTGCCCATATAAGTCCTTCACTGGTGCATAATAGATTGGGGCATGCCCCTATTACTGTCTTGAGACATTTAGATGTTGTAAGGGACAAAGAAATTGCCTTGAATAAAGTTGTGATGTTTGTTTTCAGTCTAAACAAACCAAGCTTCCATTTCCTCATAGTTGTATTAAAACAAAGGAAACATTTGAACTCTTGCATATGGATGTATGGGGACCTTATAGGACCCCCACTCACTCTGGACATCACTATTTCTTAACTATAGTAGATGATTTTTCCCGTGCTACTTGGACATTTCTCATGTGAAATAAAACTGAAACCGTTTCTTATATTAAGAACTTTGTTGCACACGTTTTGACTCAATTTTCTGCTATGGTTAAGAGGATAAGAAGTGACAATGGAACTAAATTTGTTAATAACACCTTAAAGGCATACTTTGGAGAAAAGGGTATAGTGCATGAAACTAGTTGTCCCTATACTCAGGAACAAAATGGGATAGTTGAGCGTAAACATAGGACATTAATGCAAGTTTCTAGGAGTTTAATGCTACAATCACATGTACCTATTCAATATTGGGGTGAGTGTGTTAAAACTGCCACATACATAATAAATAGAGTACCATCTAGGATTTTAAACTTCAAAACCCCTTGTGAATTAGTTTATGAATATCCAGCAGATTATACTAGCTTGAGAGTCTTTGGGTGTCTGGCATATGCAACTAATTTAAATGTTACTAATAAGTTTCAACCTAGGTTCATCCCTTGTGTATTTTTAGGTTACCCAAATAATAAAAAAGGATATGTACTCTATAATGTTAAGAGCAAAGGTATATTTATTAGCACCCATGTTAGATTTGTTGAGGACCAGTTTCCATTTAAGGAACATAACTGTTTTCAGCAAGGGGGAGTGGACAGATTAGTTAGAGAAATGTTCATGTTTGACTTTGATTTTGAAAAGGATTCTGAAAAGAGGTTCAACATCCTCTTGAGAAAGAAATGGGGTCTGTTAGCAAGAGTCCACTAGAGGGAAGAATGGAGAGTGAGAGTTCAACATTAACAGAATCATTGCAAGAGATTGAATCCAGACCCATGAGAAATAAAAGACTACCTATATGGTCACAAGATTATATATGCAACTTGATCAAAACAAATGATTGTATGATTTCAGGTACAATGCCAAAACAGCAAGGTTGTAAGTATCCTTTAGAAAACTATATTTCATATGAATCATTTTCTCCTTCTTATTTGTGCTATTTGTGCTCACTTGATTCTGTTATTGAACCTAGATCTTATAATGAAGCAATTAAACATGATAAGTGGAAACAAGCAATGCAAATAGAAATGAATGCATTACAAGATAATAACACATGGGACATTGTGCCTTTACCAAAGGATAAAAAGGTAATAGGATGTAAATGGGTATATAAAGTAAAATATAATTCTGATGGTTCTATTGATAAATATATGGCTAGGCTAGTGGCTAAGGGATATACCCAAAGAGAAGGCATTGATTATCATGAAACCTTCTCACCGGTAGTTAAAATGATAATTGTGTGTGTTATTATAAACATGGCTACATTGTTTAATTGGAATTTATTTCACATGGATGTTCACAATGCATTCTTGCAAGGGGATCTAGATGAGGAGGTTTATATGACCATTCCTCAAGGTTTTGAGAGACAAGGGGGAAGAAAATGGCATGTAGACTTAAGAAATCATTGTATGGTTTGAAACAGGCATCACGACAATGGAATAATAAATTGACTAGGGCTTTGGTAAATGGTGGTTTCAAACAAAGTAAATATGACTATTCACTTTTTACCAAAGAATTTAATGCTTCTTGTGTTTATGTTCTTGTGTATGTGGATGACCTTCTTGTAACAAGGAGCTCTGAAGCAAGAATAAGGGAGGTAAAGGAGCTCTTACATGAGCAATTTAAAATTAAAGACTTGGGAGAGATGCGTTACTTCTTGGGCATAGAGGTAGCAAGGTATAAGAAAGGGATCATGCTCTCACAAAGGAAATATATTTTGGATCTATTGGCTGATATTGGTATGAGTGGATGTCGTCCTCTAACACTTCCAATGAAGTAGAATTTATGGCTGCTAGCATATGAGAAAGGAAGGGATAGAGAAGAGGATTTGTTAGAAAATCCAGAAAGATATAGAAGGCTTGTAGGGCGTCTTATTTATTTAACAAATACTAGACCTGACATATCTTTTCTTGTACAGGTTCTTAGCCAATTCATGCAATTACCAACCAAGGTATACATGGCAGCAGCTTTAGATGTTGTTAGATATCTAAAGCAAAGTGTAGGACTTGGGATAATACTTAGTTCAAAAGATGATATGATTTTGTCTTGTTTTTGTGACTCAGATTGGGCTTCCTGTGGTACAACGAGAAGGTCAGTCACCGGGTATCTACTAAAGCTTGGTGATTCGCTCATTAAGTGGAAAACAAAGAGATAAGAAACTGTGTCCCATTCGTTAGCCGAGGTAGAATACAGAGCCTTAGGATCATCAGTTTCAGAGGTAGTATGGGTTGAAGGATTATTGAAGGATCTTGGTATTTCTCATGGTGAGCCAGTGACTGTATACTATGATAGTTATGCAGCTATGCATATAGCTTCTAATCTAGTGTTTCATGAACGAATGAAGCACATTGAAATAGACTGCCACTTCGTTCGTGAAAAATTGCAGTCCTGACTGATTGAATTGGTCCATGTCAGATCTCAAGATCAAGAAGCAGATATTCTCATAAAGGCAGTGAGTAAAGATATACAGGTTTGGCTTCTCAGCAAGTTAGGTGCTGTTCAGGTGTTGTAGCCGCAAACTTGAGGGGGAGTATTGGATTATATCTTCACTTCTGTATCTGTACATTTGTAAATACTAGTTTGTAATAGTTAGTTAAGTTAAGTTAGTATTAGTGTTTAGCGTGGGGCTTTTATAATGGTGTTAAAGGCCCATTGCGTGTCTGTATATAAAAAGAGCTCAGGGATAATAATGGTTACTCTTCCATTCTTTTTCCAATATCAATACATATCATTTTTGGGCCAAACCATTGTCAATATCATCTTATTATTATTGTTGGATTGCTAGTTTTTATATTTTCTTCCCCTAGACTACTTGTTTTTTTTTCCTGTTTGATTAGTGATTCCCACCGCCTCCTCCTCTTCTCATCTCTGGGTCATTTCAAGGCTCTTGGACCATCCGGCTATTGATTATTGGGGACGGGTTCCAGCTTAAAAGCGTATTCCGACCTAATAATGGTTTAAAACGGTCCAACTCCCAAAACGGCTTTCCCCAAACATACGAGCCTTCTCAAAGTTTGGTCGACGGTCCAGCCATGGTCTGGCTTGATTTTCAAAACCTTGCTTATCAATGCCTTCCTTAAGAAGTCGTCAACCTTGCTTTTGTCATGATTGGCTCACATAACCTTCATGAAAAATAGATGAAGAAAATTAGTTCCCAAACAATGGAAGAGAACATTACCTACAGAGAATAGAAAAACCATTTTGGATTCAATGGCAATGAAAAAAGATGGAAAAGATTAAACTAACGGCACCCTTTTGCTCTGGGAGACATCGATATGATCAAATTTGGGATCATATGACATGGCAGCTTCTCATGAACTAATCAATGCCATTATAAACCTAATTAATTTCCTTGATTGGTGTGGAACCGCTGAGATTTACGGAGGATGAAGGATTTTGGTGGCAAAACAAGGGTTTCTCATGGGGAAGAAAGAGCATAGGAGTAGGGGGAAAAATTTAAAACTAAGTTTTTCTATTATTATTATTATTTCAATTAAATCTGATTTCTTGAAAAAATTGAAGCATGCTTTGTCAGCATTACCCAATCACCACTTGACCTTGCTTAGTTAGTATTTTCCGTTATCAACATTAACGGTATTAAGTTTTAAGGACTAAAAATACATTTTATAAATTTAAGGGGCAAGAAGAAAACCTTATGTAAACTTAAAGGATAAAAAATATACTTTAATCATTAATTTTACAAAGACTTACTTAAAAATAAAATCAAAGCTATGAGAACTTTTATAAAATTAACTTTTATATTAAAAATTAAAATATTTAGGAGTGGCTGGTATTTATTTTTTAAAAAGTTATCTATATATTGGTTAAAAATGTTAAAATTAAAAAAATTATTTATTGTTTAAGTAGAGATAATAAGTTTTAATGTATCAAAAAAGCGCTAATAAGTTTTAATATATTTTTAATTTCAGTGATAATTTTAAAAGTGGTTAGTAACCAAAAAAATAAAATGAGTATCGTCCAAAGTTATCCAATATCATTCAGGGAATAAACTATGGCCAACATAATTTTCACAAGAAATAAAGCCGAACCTATGGCTCTTCAAATCATTCCAATTCAATAAATTAAATCTAACAAGACAGCCTGGATATTGTTTTTGTAATTAATATAATTTTAAAATAATATTCAACTCTCAATGTTGAGTATGAGTAATATAGGAAAAATTTAATAAATACTCTATCTAATGCCTTCCTTCCGGTTTTATTTATAAAGAACTTTTTCTTTTATAGGATTGATTTTTTTTATAACAAACTTTCACTTTTTGTCTGAAAATATAAGATTTTGTTTTCTATTTTACCCTTATTAAATACTCATTTTTTCTCATATCTTATACTCATTATCTCTCATACTTTTTATCTATTCGGTCTCCTATACTCTTTTCATAAATAGGGATATATATAGAAAAAACATGACATTTTTGACACACTCATTACTTTTAACTCATTATATAATTAAGGAGAAAATTGTTTATAAATAGGATCGAGGGAGTATATATTATTTGCCAAATTTTTATGCTTTATAGTTTATAGGAAGAAAATGAAAACTATTTTGATTTTTTTAAAAAAAAAATTGAAAACAATTTTTAAAAATAGATCAAAGTGGTTGTGACCGAACCAGTATAACTCTTGATATACATTTTGGTGATATCTTTTCTTACTCTTAACTGTTTTAAATTCCTAGTTATATTTTTATATTTGAAACAATTTTTTAATATAACCCAATTCATCCCCCTCTTGAATGAAAAGCTTGCACTAATACCAAGAAATTGTCAATGAGCGCTTCTGGAGTTATCAATGATCTGCACCTAGTGTTGTTAATGAACAATTTTTTCATTTTGAGATTTCAATAAACCATTTTTTCATTTTCCTTCTTGGTTGGGACTTGACCGCAATTCTCCCAAAAATTTATCATTATCAACCTAAAAATAAAAATTAATTGTACTCATGATAAACTCCGTAATCTATATACAAGTATATAACCTATAATAGGATCTGGCAAAGAAAAAAAACATGTAATAGGATCAATTTCGATTTTATTTTAATATTAATTTTAGGATAAAGCATATTTTTGATCCTTTATATTTATATTAGGTTTATTTTTAGTCCCATAAGTTTATAAAATTCATTTTTAGTCCTTATAACTTAACATCGTTAATGTTACTAACGGAAAATAGTAACCAAACAAAGCTAAGTAGTCATTGTTCAATGTTGACTAAACAAGCTTTACTTTTTTTTTAAAAAAAATCAGATTTTAATTAAAATAATAACAATAATAGAAAAAACAGTTTTTTTTTTGTTCAAATATAGAAAAAACAGTTTTTGAATCATTCTTTTGCTACTTTGTGCACTTCCTTCCTGAGAAACCTTTGTCCTGCCATAATCCTCCTTCCTCCAAATATCTCAGCCGCTCAACAAACAAGAAATCAATTATTAATTATTTTTATAATATCAATCAATGTTTTAAAAGGCAAATGGGACGTAAAAGCTAGTGAGCCACGATTCAAATAGTTAGGGGGGGTCAAATCATTTGGTCGGACATAATAATTAAATAAAAATTATATTATATGTATATATAAAATAATAGGAAAAATTTCAGAAAAAGAAATTTAAAATTGCAAAATTCTAAATAAGGTATTTTCAAAAAAAATAAGTTGAGAATTACATATTAAGTTTCGACATTTTTTAATCAACTCTTGGTAAGAAACATAATTTGGAATTTTGCAATTTCCAAGTTCTTTTTAAAAGAATCTCTCAAAATAATATGCATACAAATAAAAGGTTAAAATTTAAATAATTTTAAAATAAAATTAAATAATCTAATTTCATAATGACTTAGTTACCTTATTATTAGTAATATATTCATATAAAAGTAATATGAATAATAAATGAACTTTTATTTATTTGTTAAAAATAAATTGAAAGAAAAATAAAGTACCATTATGCTCATGTAAAGATGTTGGGAACAGTACGTTTTGTAAACAATTATTTTTTAACATTTTATAGGAGAAAATATTGGGCTAAATGCTAAAATCTAAAAGCTGGTTCAGAAGGAATGGGGAAGAGGTGACTGCGCCCTGGGAAGAAGAGAAGTGACGACTCACTAATCACTCCTCTATCCAATAGACAATAGTATATTAGATAATTACATATTTCTCTCACTGATCTAGACATTGTTTCCAATATTTTGAGACCGGGCTGTACTGGGAAGTCAAAAAACCATCAACGTCACCCAAGTTTATTTGGAACTGGTGGAGTGAGAGGGTACAATCTTCAGGGACGGTGGCATGTGAGAACGAAGAAGAAGGTGGTGGTGGAAAGTCTTGTCGATGATGTCGATGGTGGTTTGATTTCCCCTTGCCTTTCGTTCCAAAATCACTTCTCCAATCTCCGGGTCCAAGCTAGGTTCGAAAGTCTGCTTCCTCTCTAGTGGTGAAGAAGAAATCGGGTGTGAAGAAGGTAATCATAGATGGTGTTGATGGTCGAAGATGATGAGGCTTGATGGTGAAGGTGATGATGAGGCTTGATGGTGAAGGTGATGATGAGTTTTTACTCTGGTTCATTGTTCCTGGTTCCCATATTTTTTGTTGATTTGAAAATAAAATTACCTACTGTAGCACACTTTTAAATAAGCGCTACATTAGGATGTTTTTATTAAAAATAAGAATATCCAACCCTAATCCTTTATTTTCGCTGTCCCCACCATCCCCACCCCAATTTCCGCGGCTTAGCTTCCACGAACTCGTTCTCAAAAATTTCATTTCTCGCGCGCTTACGTCTTCAAAATCTGCTGCTCCCATTTGCAACCCTGTAATCTTCTTCTGCTTGGTAATCTCGTCGTCATTCTTCTCAGTTGGTCACCATTGTGCTCCTCGTCTCTTACCTTTTCTCACGTAACTACTGTTTTCCATGAAGCTCATCAAGGCTAGTGGTATGGGTACGTTGTTCATTTATCTTTATTTTTTCATATTGTAGATCTGTTTGTTAGGGGGGAGATTTTAGATATTATAACATGATATTTTTTCTTAATTTGTGTCTGGAATATGAAAAGGAATGGAAGGTTTGAGAGGTTTGTTGCCGCTGGTAGCAACAGGAGGGAAACTATGGTAAGTTATCTAGTACTGAATTAGTTAATTTTTATTGTATGTTATGGAAGATTGAGGGTAACCATTTTTGTTGCTAACACTTTGTTCACCCACCATTTAATTTTTTGTGCATAATGTTTCAATAAATATGTCGGATTTTAGTACGTACTTTCTGCATGTTTGTTTCGACGTTTTGAAGGAAAATTGGACTTCAACAGTGTTCAATTGGACTTAAATAGTGTTTTGATAAAAAATGGATGTTTATTTCAGTGATTGGATTTAAGGTGAAAAAATTCATAAGTTGGAAAAAGTCATAAGGCTCAAAATGAAGCTTATTGGAGCTTATGTGCCTATATGTGTATAAAAAATATTGATAGGATTATTTTCATATTTTTGGGGATCAATGAGGTACTCAAAATCACTTCTAATCACAAAACGTCTTTTATGAAAAATGTTTTAAATAATTTTTTCTTTCTTTAGATAGTAATCTTCTGCTAATTAGAGAATACTTTGGGATAAGAGTTTAAGCAAATTTTGAGTTTTGTTAATATATGACTGTAGAAATGTAGAAAATAATTAATAATTAATTTTAATCAGTTTAGATTTATTATTTAATTGTTTTATGATTTTATAATCAATTTTTTTTATAAACATGTCATAAATTAGTTTCTATATAGTGTTTTTACCCATTAAATTTGGTTTAAATAATTTATTTGGATTATTGGAGGTATTATTGAGATTTTAATCGGTTTATTTTGTTAAATTTTGAGCTATGTGAAAATATAAGTTATGATTTAATATTTAAATTAGAGTTTGATATAATTTATAAGATTTATGCTTGAGGTGCACAATAAAAAAGACTTTTGGAGTGTACCAATTTAAATTAGAGTTTGATATAATTTTATTAAAATTGTACCATTACCAAATTTTCAAAGTTAATTTTTGAGAAAATTGTGAAAAAATCCCTCCGTGTGTAGATATCTTCCCAGGTCCCATTGACAATTAAGTTGCCAATAATGACTTTTTTCACAATTATCCCTTCATTTTTTCATTTTTCATAATTTTTTCAATTTTTTTCCCTTAATCAATACAAAAGTCATTTATGTAAAAGTCAAACCAAACATCCTAACTTTTACATAAGTTACTTTAAGTTACTTATCCAATCGCTAATCTAAACACTCATCATTTTACCCAATCTAACTTTTTTCCAATCTTAAGATTCCATAAATTTAAGTAAAAATAAATTACTTATCCAATCGTCAAAACAAACACACCCTTTATTTTCCACCGTTCTAATTGGAGAGTTTTTGCTTTTAATCAGGTAGTTTGCGCCAATTCCACCATATCATATATTTCACAACCTTTAGAGGCTATTTACATGAAGCTTATGATGAGTCATAACTTATAATGAGAACAATTAGAGTCAGGAAAATGGGCCAAGCCCGTCGGGCCGGCCCATTTAGGCTCTGGCTCTTTAAGGGTCGGGTTTGTAAATTGTAGCCTTTAAAGGAAGTCGGGTCTTACAAGGCCGACCCTATAGGGTGATGGCTTAAAAGGGCCGGCCCGTTAAGCCTGTTTATTTTTATTTTTATTTTTTTGCTTTGAAAGGAAAACCTTGTTACCTTTTTGAACTGTCTTATTGAATTTTTATGTCACTCTATCCTTATATTGTATAGAATATGATTTTTGAGTATACCGTTTTGCCTAATTGAATCATATTGTGATTTTTTAGTATGATTTTTGAGTATATTGTTCTGCCTATTTAGAATAAAATCATATTATATACTGTTCTGCCTAATGGAGTATGATTTTTTATGGAGGTTGTGATTATTTGACTACTTGAGCCTACTACTCAAAGTGAAGCACAATCAAATGTCCTTGAAATTAATGATAGTAGCAAAGAAGATGAAAATGATAGTCATCATACTCATGTTGCTTAGAGATTAGAGTGTTTAGCTTCTTACCTTCTTGTGCTTTGGCCTTTGTATGAGTTATTTATAGACATGATTTTACCTTTGATTATACATTAGTAACTGTGTTTGTTTGTTGCATGAAATGTGTTGTTTAAACCTTAATGTTGACAACATTTATGTATTAAATTAGAACTTTAATCATTGTTATTTACTAATTATATCTCTCTGGGAAAAAACGCAGGAAAACTAATTAAATATTGTGAAAATGACTTCTTGGCCCTACGGGCCGACCCTGGCCCGCATGCTCTCAAGACGGGATCAGAAAAACTGCAACTTTTTCTGATCCCGGGCCTAAAAGGGCCGGCCCTTTTAGACCATGACCCGTCAAAGGCCGGTCTTGATTCCTAGCTCTAAGAACAATTCTACTAATTCCTATTACCTCTTGTAATTTCTTCTATCCTTAGATTAAAGTACTTATTTTCTATTTTAGGTATGATATATTGGTAAATAAAAGTTCTTTTATTATGAGCTGTGAAAAATCATTGAGATATATTATTTAGAATATTTTATTAAGATTATGATAGATTATCTTATTAGGATTTGGATATTAGATATATATCTTATTAGGATATGGATTAAATATTATTTAACTAATTATGATTTGAGATGGATATTTAAATATTTGAATTAAATATTTAGATGGGATTAGATATTAATAGTAATATTTTCTGAAGAATTTTTTTTTATTTGAATAATTTTTTGCTAAATTAGATATTTATGGATTGTGAAAAATCATTAAGATATGTATTGTAATTTGGTGATGATTGTTTGATACAAATTTGTTAGATATGGTGGCAAGAGAAATTTGTTCATAAAATTGTTTTCAATTTAATTTATTAGTTTTTTTAAAAAAATTACCGTTTACAAAGTACCACAAAAATAGCTCACATTTTGCAGCACAACCTATTGTAGCTCTAGGTGTTTTGGCACTTTTGAAATGCTACAAAAAGCAAAAAACGCTACCAATTAAATTTTTTGTAATAGCACAATTTATTCTTAAATATATTTTTAAGCATCATAAAAATTATAATTATATTATTGAAAGATCATAGGATTAAATATATTCATCAACAGCATACCACTCAAACTTTTATTTTTTATTTTTAAAAATATTTTATCAACATAATTGTGTTGCATACCTAATACACAAACTCTTTCTTTCTTTCTTTCTTTTTTACCAGAACATCTCTAATATTTACAACAAAATTAAGCATCCAACTCCCCAATTGTCCGTTGCTAACATTCTAGTTTTTCAATATAATTATATATTCAGTCATGCCTAACAATAATTATCAGTAGAACTTCAGTGTAGTTTTTTCTTTTATTTTTTTGGTTTTCTATAAGTATTTCCCCTAACTTTGATTTACTTTTAAGAAAAATATATTCGCAATAATAAAATCCCCTATAGCCCACTATTGAATGATTTTCTGTGTAATATATTGAGTATCTTAATGATAAATTTTCTTCTTCATATTTCTTACCTTGTGGGTGTTTAACTTGAAATTAAAGTGCCTTTATACGTGTGCATAAGACCATTTAAATTTGTGAGAAGCACTCTTTCCGTTATGACAACTGAAAATTGAAAGGTATGCATTTTGATTTGGCAAGAGAAATATCAAGTGTTAAGTAATGAATGGATTAACTGAATAACTATACACACTGATGAATAATAATAAGTTTATGAATTTATAGTCATCAATAAAATGAAATTGTGAATAAATTGATGTATTTTTTTTGGGAAAATAATCCCAGCTGGCATCTATCTCAATTATTATGGAAGGATGGATCAATTATTACTTGCTCAACTGTTCACATTCCGTTCATCTCCTCCTCCCTGTTGTCGACTTTCTATTTTATGAAAATTCAATTACATTTCCCAATTATATAACTAAATGTATGGTAGCTTCAGTAAGCAATATTATACAAAAAAAGGTTACGCTTTTCATTATTATTTTATTTCGCTATAATTATATAACTCATGTTAAACAACATTATTTTTTTGGTAGGCATGAAGCGGATCTTATAAAAAATATAGTTGGAGTTGTATGGACTTATTTAAGTTCTAAATTACCATCTTATGATAACAATCTGGTTGAGATTGACTTAAGAGTGGCTGAAGTGTTGCCAATCATGGAGATTGAGTTGGCTGAAGTTCTTAATTACAAATTTGAAATTTGCTGGAAAAAGTTAAAGACGCTATGCCCAAAGAGATAGTCTCTTTGCAAAAAAAGTCTTCTTTCTCTTCTCAAAATAAAAGACATGGAGATATATGATGGTCATACATGAAAGTTGACGATAATAAAACTCCAGCGAGAAAAAGGTTCTTCATGTCCTTGATGATGTAGATTATATGAGTCAATTAAAGAATTTGGCTAAAATTCCAGAAAAGTTTGGCAAAGGAAGCAGAATAATTTTCACAAAAAATAGTCAATTGCTCACGTCATGTAGGAATAGATAAGCAAATAATTTAAAACTATGAAGGAAGATGAATCTCTTCAACTCTTTTTGAAGAAAGCATTCAACAAAGACCATCGCCCCGAAGGGGATTATTTGGAGTATTCTAAATCTGTGGTCGAATATGTTGGAGGTCTTCCTTTAGCACCTGAAGTTCTAGGTCATTCTTTTTGTAGGAAAAGTAAAGTTGAGCGGATAAATGCTTTTGATAGATTGAAGCAAATTCCCAATGATGATCGTATTCTTGAAGTACTTAAAATAAGTTATGATGGACTACATAATGAGGATGATAAGACAATATTTTTAGATATTGCTTGTTTCTTCAAGGGTTGGCGGAGAAAAGAAGTGACTCGAATTTTGGACAGTTGTGATTTTCACTCAACAATTGGAATAAAGGTCCTGATTGAAAAAACTTTACTAGTTGAAACGAAAGATCACGTATTAGATATGCATGATTTACTTGAACACTTGGGTAAGTATACACTTTGTCAAGAATCTCTTGATAATGTTGGCAATCATAGCAGGTTGTGGGAGTTTGAGGACATTAATGAAGTATTGGAAAATAACACGGTGAGTGCCTTGTTCATTTTATGCTCTTAAGATTCTTTACTTCCTTATCATTCTTATGTTATGTTTCTGAAGAAAAGAAAAGAAAGACATTTTATTAGGGATCTGAGAAGATACAAGCTATTGTTATGAACAATTATTTTTGGAACCCTAACAAAATAGAAATACGTCCTGAAGCCTTTCAAAGATGAGTGGCATTAGATTTCTCTTCTTAGATACAGGGAATAAAAGCCCACTCATCTTAACAAGGGAATTGAAAATTTCTGGTGCGTTAAAAGTTGTTTGTTGATCACCCTTTCATTGTAAAGCTCTTTGGAGTGGCACTCAGGTAGATTGTCATGATCATTGTTTCTCTTAAAAATATATATCTGTTTCCATGTTTGATTGATATATTTTTAGTGAGATTGACTCTACAATCTTTTGTTTGATTCTAGTTCATGGGAAATTTGAAATTCATGGATCTGAGCGATTCTAGCTAATGATCTTACCAAAACTCCAAACTTCTTAGGAGTTCCATATTTAGAGCATTTAAATCTCCATCACTGCACATGCCTCATCAATGTTCACCCATCTCTTGGACGGTTGAAAAAGCTTGTTGAGGTGTACTTGAATGGTTGTAGAAACCTTAAAACCCTACCAAGAAAATTGGAAACAAATTCTTTGATAAAGTTAGATCTTAATTGGTGTGCAAAAGTTGTAGTGCTCCCAGAGATTAGGGAAGGTATGAAAAAATTATCATATCTTGATGTGTGTCATAATTCTATAACTAGACTTTCTAAATCAATTAGGTCCTTGACTGGTCTTAGAATTTTGGATTTGAGTAGCTGTAAAATTCTTAGGGTCTGTTTGGTTCGGCAGAGGGGAGAGATTTTAATGGAGGGAAGGGGAAGGGAGTGATTTTAAAATTACATTATTTGGATTGATTAGAAGGAAGGGGAGGGGAGGGGAGGGATTTTAATGTTACCTTGTTTCGTTTAGGAGGGGAGGGGAGGGAAATTATTTTCACATGGACAACTTTACCCTTATGTTATAAGTGATTTTTTCCAAACTCTATTTAATGTATAATAAAGTTTAATTATAAATAATACTTTTAGGCCTAGATTATAAATAAAATTTAATACAATTATCTATATATATATATATTTGAAAGGCAAGCAAGATTCTCAATTTTCATTACTGATGGAGAATATGTATGATAAGTGTTGCACTTTGAAACACATAAGTAGAGTTGGGAATCAAGGCCGGCCCCTAGGGCCCGAGGCCCTTTTCACAAAATTTAACCATTTTTACTTTTTTTTTTCAGTTCTTTTATAAAAAATTACAACAATGAAATTCCTATTTTAATAAATAAATGTTGTCAAAATTAGAGTGTAAACGGTATGCATCATGTAACAAATAAACACAATCATTAAGTCATAATCAAAGGTAAACTATTGTCTACACACCACAATTACAAATAATTGATAAGAAGATTTAACAAAATTAAAAATACTTATAAATATGTCTTAAAAAGTGTAAGTAGTCAACAAAATAAACAACACAAGATATAAATAAAACAGTCACCAGAAAATAAGTCAAAAAATACAAAATTGGTAGGAATACTTATGAAATAAGAAATATATTTTATGATTTTATAATTTTTAGGATTATTAATACTGATATTCTTATGAAACTTAAGTCTAAAAAAGGTAATAATAATTAAATATTTGCAATATCATTAATAAAATATTAAAAATCAATAATATTATTATCATATAAATAATTTTAAAAAATAAAAAAAAATATATCGGCCCTTTTAGGCCCTTCCTTTTAGGCCCGCTTTCACTTTTGAAGCAAAAATCTTAGGCTCGACCCTTGAAAACTCAAGGCATAAACAGGCTGGCCCAACAGGCTCGACCTGTTTTCCCGACTCTACACATAAGCTCCAAAAGAATATGAAAAAAACAAACCTGAGCTTTTTACTCTGTTTAAATGACAATAACGAGAACTAAGAAATTATATTGAATAAATTAAAAAAAAAAAACCATCAAGCTCAACGAAATGATGATCTCATACCTACAAGGAACAATCAAACGAAAACTCATAACACGTCTTGCTTGAAAATATGGGTTCAATGTTAATTGAGAAAAATGGATACACGTCCAATATGGGAGAAATTTGGGCTAATATGAATATTATTTCGGTCTCTCTCTTTTATTTATTTTATTTTGATAAAAAGAGCCTCATTGGTTGCTGGAACACAGTGGACTTCTCCAGATCCACCGGAACACCGTGGACTTCTCCATATCAAAGAGCCTCCTCACAATCGAACCCGGAACACGGCCCGCCTTAATTGCCGCCACTAAATCTACCGGCAAACTATCCAATGACTTGCCCACCTCCGCAAGCACCAACAAAGCCTCTGACTTATTATGTTCTCTGTCCTCCTCCTCAACCAATGCTCCTAGCACCGTCCCCAAATGAAAGGAATGAAGGGCAATTTTGGGTTATCACAAAAATGTCATGGGCATTTTAGTCTAATTGCTTCAACATTTTTAGCCTCCCCTCCAAATCCCCTCTATTTGGAGGGAAGTGGTTTTGAGGGCAGGGAAGAGAAAATTTCAAAAAATTTTCCCTCCCCTCCTAAATTTTTTATCCTGCCAATCAAAACAAAGGGGATCAAAATCCCTCCTCTCCCTCCCATTCCCCTTTTCTCCCCTCAAACCAAACAGAACCTTAATGTTGATATTTTGTGGAAGACTCACATAATCCCCAGAATTTCTGGCTTGAATGTAACGTGGTAAACAGAGTTAGAATTAAGTTGGTGTGGCCTAAATGATGGATCAATTACAGATGACTTTGGCAATCTATCATCACTCATTGCATTAGATCTAAGTGGTAATGATTTTATTAATCTACCCATTGGCTGCTTCTCTAGTCTTTTTCGACTTGTTCTTTCATTGAGTTATTGCATAAGGCTTAAGTCATTGCCAAGGCTTCCTCCAATGTTAATTCGATTTTATGCATCACATTGTGATTCAATGGAACCTTTATCATATGGACAGTTATAGGATTTGGTTGCTTCACTTGATTATGTGGTATGTTTGTCTTCCTAAAATCTATTATGTGTAATGTTTTTTCACTATATATACATGACACTACTAATTTTGAATTTTAGTATGATGGGCGAACTAAATATGTAATCTTTGATGAAGAATTTGATGATTTCCCATTGGAGTTCAAGCATGATGAGGTATATATGTCTCAATTTTGTGTCTTTTTCTCACATTCTTCCGTCATGTGTTATTAATGTTAACGACAATTTATCATGTTTGCAGCCAGCTGAATGTCTTCCCTGAGAGATTTCTATGCATTTATTTCAAGATGCGAAATACCATTATGGTTTCAAAATAAAAAATATTATCCTCCGCTTAAGAATAGAGGGGAATATGTGATCAATAAAAGTGAACATGTAACCCCTTGTCTTATAAACCGTAATTATTATTCAAAAATACTGATACGAGTTCAGATGATCAATTAAATAGTGCAAGTGTACACTGTCGTAATCAAGTAATATAGAAGTAAGTAGAGTATCGTTCCCACGAGGATTGAGCACTAAGTACCAAAATGGGTAATTTTAATTCTATTTAGTCGATCGATTAGTTGGTGATTGAGAGTACAAAATAAAACAGAAACAATTAAATATGAATGCAGATGATATGAAAGCAAATATGAGAAAAAGCCCTAGGGATTAGATTTCACTTAACAAATTCCGGATTGAATCACTTATCTATTCTAGCCCAATTTATTCCACATGATTGATAGTCGAGTTTCCCTAATTTAATTACTAGCCTCTTCCAAGGTCAAGCAATTCTATAATCAATTGCTAATCCAATATATTCCTATATGGATTTAAGCAATTAATTATGCATTAAGATTTATGGAACCCAGTAAGACTACACAACTCATATGAATATATTCCTATTTCATATGCAAATCATGGTTTTAATTATAGGGTCTACACACATGTATCTCCTTCCGGTCTCAACATGCATATTGAAATCATTCAAAAGATGGCCAGTCAATCAAAAGCATTAAGAATAATAATTAAAACTCAATCATGAAGGAGAAATTCAAACTAGATTTAATAAGCTAAGATTCAATCCGTCATTAGTAAGCTACGTCATCACCCTAGGAAAATGAAAGTTTAGCACATGATGAAATTAAAAAAAAAACCAAAATAAATTGACATTATATAAAACTAGAATGAAATCCTCAGAAATACTGCATAAACTTGAATATTAAATTCTCAAACATAAATATCCAATCAAAAGATGAATGAAAGATGAAGAAATCTGGCCGTCCATTTAGGAGGTAAAACCTTCCATGTAGGCGGTATGCAAAATGTAATAAAATCCTAAGCCTTCCAAGATGGAGGCATGCAAAAAGTAATACAATCCTAAGCCTTCCAAGATGGAGGCATGCAATACATGAAATTAAATCTAAGAAACAACACAAAGAACTCAGAAATGTTAGAGAAAGATCTCTCCCGGTCAGAGAAGGACCTCTCCCGGTCGGAGAAGGAAACCTCTGCTTCTCTTCCTCTCCTCCTCCTTTGAGCTTGGCATTGATCTCTATTTATAGGGGAAAAAAACGTGTGCTACAGTACTGCTACAGTGATCTGGCTGGTGCTACAGTTCCCTGGCGGCTGCTACAGTACCCATTGACCTGCTACTGTACCTCTGGCGGCTACTACAGTGTCGTCGACATGCTACAGTGCTGGCGTCTGCTACAGTGTCCAGTGGCTGCTACAGTACTTTTATTTTTTTTTAAAATGCTGTTTATTCCAAAAACAATATTTATTTATCTGTCACACCCAAATTTATTATATTAAACGCAAATATCGTCCATAAAATCATCATATAAGGGAAAATAAATATGCAAATATTTTACTTATCAAATACGTAATTAAGATACATTAGAGACCAATAGTTAAACAAAACTTATTTCAATCACATTTTTATGGTAGGGTTTTCACAAATTTCTTTCGAGATCTCTTTTAAACCTAGTCTCAAATTTCAAAATTTGAATATAATTACCCTACCCAGTTAAATCGCATTTATATATCAGAATGTACAACAAAAATCCCGGCAACCCTTGGGTTTCATAAATATACTAAGGGTTTACAGTTTCCCAAATAGGGGATTACATAACATCATTCCAAATTTACACCTTGATTAACAATATATACAGTAATTCCAACCAAAATTAGACCTAGTCGCCCTTGGTCGTTTATTTCCCTTTGGAGCCACTTGCCCTGTTTAAAGATTAGTCAATGGGAAGAATGAGATTCAAAAGAATCCCAGTAGTAACAAATCACTTATATAGTATATAAACACATAGCATGTAAACAAATTATCAGCAGCAACAACAGCAGTAGCACAATGATGTATGGCTTTCACCACAAATGACAGCACTCATGGCTGTAACACAATACAATAGCTTTCCCTATAATCACAATAATGATAGCTTACGCTGTAATCACAATAACGACAACTATCCCAGCTATATCTGCAGTAGCATCCGAAATCATCACAACCAATGATAAAACACACATACAATGCATTACACACAGTATTAGAGAAGTCACTACTTTGTTCTTTCTGGGCGTGCTTTGACATAGGTTGTTCGCGATTAGGGAAAATATCAAACCCTATCAATCAAAATCAAGGATGACGGATTAATCTCTATTCCACATTCTTACTTTTATAATACTTAAAGTTGGTTATCTTTTGAACTCTTTAGGTGGCTACTAGAAGCCTAGGTACATGCCTAAAGGGTTGGGAAAAGCTTGACCAAAATACCATCTTTGGAAGTTCAAAATGTAATTTTGAATGGTTGGCCGCGGCCAACAGATGGTGAGAAAGATTTGGGCCGTGGCTAGAAATAGATCAGAAACTTTTGGGTCACGGCTAGCCTCCTTGGGCGGCGGCCAGAATCAGGTCAGAAAGTTTTAGGCCGCGGCTAGCCTCATGGGCCGTGGCCAACCAAAGACCTATCTCCTAGCTCATTTTCAAATGGTCATAACTTGGTGCACATAACTCAAAATGACTTGAACTTTATATCAATGGAAAGTTTGCAATGTGAACTACAAATTTGGAAAGTTTCACATCATTTAGACATCATTTGTTATGTCAAAATACTATGCAAAGTTGGTCCCCTACACAACATTTTACACTTAGCCAATTTTCCAGAATTTCAGTTTTTACACATTTGCTTCCAATGGTCCTAATTTCACATCAAACATCATTCCCACACAAATTTTCACAATGAATCCATTGGAAACACCAAATCAACCAAATTTTCATCACATTGACATGTTCCACAACAACCACGACATGTCAACACAAAATCACAATACAAAACTCATTGAAATCCTTTCCATTTCAAAGTTTCAAACCAATTCCAATGGCACCAAAACACAATATGACACCTATTCCACCATACTACACTAACCAATTCATTCATTTCAAAATCACATGAAAATCAGGGCAAAAATCATAAATCTCAAAACTTAATCAATGGCCATAATAGTTAGGTCAAAATGCTTCAAATACTCACTTCTTCGTCTTTCTCAAACTTGTTCTTGAATTCTCCAACTCCAACTTTTCACAAGCTCTCAAATACCTTCTTTCCAAAAATCTAAAACCATAGCAATGAAGCTCTCATCACCATGAACAACATTAAAGAAGATGAATTGAGCATTTAAAGTCATATAAAACACCTACCTTAAGCTTTCTTCCTTCTCTTTCTCTTTCCTCTTCTTGCTTGGAGAAAATGGAAGATGAAGAGAGAGAAATGAGAGAATGATGAAGATAATCAGATTGTGGGGAGAGGAGGCCTCTTGGCCGACCTTGGAGGGAGAGAGGAGAGAGGAAAAGAATTGAAAATGTTGACCTTGATCCATGTCTCTCATATTGACACTTGTCAAGATCTTACAACACCTTCCATGGCTTACATGAACACACATACACTTGATTCCACCTCTTGATCTATTAATCCTAACTATTGATCTTCAAGTTACCAATGAGTTTTCTCTTCAGTAACTGACCAATTGGTTGGTAACTTTCCTTTTTCCCATTTTGCCCCTGATTCTAGCAATTCTCACTAAATCACCACTAAACTCATTTTATATCATTCATTTTACCACAAGATGCGCTCTTCCCCTATTTCAATTCAATTTAGATGTTAACCCACAATTGAACTAAAACATAGGGTTTTGGCACTGATCATAACGCATTTATATCTCCATTCACATCACATTCTCCAAAAGTGTTTATTCAATAATAATTACATTCACTTTTGAAGTTATTAGCCCTTAATCCCATTTTGGGGCATTACAGAACACATATGATAGTGAATGGTCTGTAGTTTTTATGCAACGGTTTCATCCAAGTCACCCAACATCCTGAGGAGCTCGAGCTTTCCTGGAGACTACCTAACTGATTCATTAAAAAGTTGTATGAAGATGAGTTGATCATTCGAGCCCCAAAGAAAAAAGTACTGAGATTTGCTATTATGTCCGAAACCATTGTGCCATTGTCAAAAAATAAAAAAAGAAAATTACCCTCCAGTTCCTGAGATTTCTAGGTGTAATTACCAAATTTGTTTATAAAATAAAATTTTTTTATTATTATAATGTTTTTTGAATAAAAATATGTTTTATATTAGTAGGCCAACAAGTTATCTTTTCCTCTGGCCTACTGTATATTATATACTAAAGAATTAAGGTTACACTTACAAGTTACAAGGATTACATATAAAGATAAGAATAGCCCAGCTGTGAAGTTATTCCTATTTCTATTTACAATTCATAAATTATCTTTTGAACTAACATAAAGTTATAAATTGAGTCATGAGTTTGGAGAGGAAAGTGAGATCGCTGGAACAACTTTCGTGAAACATTATTGGTTCCTCTGGCCTACTGTATATTATATACTAAAGAATTAGGGTTACATTTAGAAGGATTGCATATAAAGATAAGAATAGCCCAGCTGTGAAGTTATTCCTATTTCTATTTACAATTCATAAATTATCTTTTGCACTAACAAAAAGTTATAAATTGAGTCATGAGTTTGGAGAGGAAAGTGAGATCGCTGGAACAACTTTCGTGAAACATAATTGGTTCCTCTGGCCTACTGTATATTATTTACTAAAGAATTAGGGTTACATTTAGAAGGATTGCATATAAAGATAAGAAAAGCCCAGCTGTGAAGTTATTCCTATCTCTATTTACAATTCATAAATTATCTTTTGCACTAACATAAAGTTATAAATTGAGTCATGAGTTTGGAGAGGAAAGTGAGCTCGCTGGAACAACTTTCATGAAACAGTATTGGTTATTATAACGAGTTTTATAGATCTGCACAAAATGTTTTCTTTATTATTTCGTCTACCTGTAATTTCATACATCTTATTACTTTCCATGTTTTGCTGGGTTATTGATAAGATTAAGTATTTGCCGATTGCACTGGGGATAAAACGAAATGATCGAACCCCTGAAACGGCATATAATGTCGGAGGAGAATCTTCGTCTACCTCTAATACTCTTAATTCAGCTCCTGAAAAATATGACGTTTTCTTGAGTTTTGCAGGGAAAGACACTCGCTTGAAGTTTACAGATCACTTGTACGCTGCTTTGAGTAGAGTTGGGATCAATGCTTTCAGGGATACTGAACGAATAGAGAGAGGAGAAGTTATATCACAACAACTCACTCAAGCAATTAAGGATTCTTTATGTGCAATTGTTGTTCTCTCTGAAAATTATGCAAACTCTACATGGTGCTTGGAAGAACTTCAAATGATTCTTGAATGTAAGAGAAAGTTGGGCCAACAAGTGTTTCCAATATTCTATGATATAGATCCATCGGATGTACGGCATCAACGACAAAATTTTGGAGAAGCTTTGGCCAAACATGAAAAGAGGTTCAGCCCAGACAAGGACAAAGTCCAGAATTGGAGAAACGCTTTAACTGAAATTAGCAACTTATCCGGGTGGGACACCAGGGGTCGGTAAGTTTTCTTTACAATCATTTTATTTAATCATATTTCCCATATTTATTTAGATTTGATGTTTTTTACATGACCTTTAATTTTGTTTTAAAACCTTCATAATGCTTTTTATAATCTTTCTTTTTCTCTCTGTTGACATAATTGTAGCTGAGAATAATACGAGAATAGCATGCATTAGGGCAGTTTCACAAAAATACTTGAAACAGTAAAAAAATTATCAAAATGCTATAAGATAAAAGAGTATTTCCAAGGTGTAACGGTGAAACTCTTTCACCAATTGCCAGCTTCTTTTATTTATTTATTTTTTTTGTTTCCAGTTAAAAACACATCTAGCCCCAGATTTACACTCCTTTTGTAGTTGGAGAGGGTTACAACTAAAACCCCACCACTTCACTTTCGTTTTCCCTTTATTTTATACTTCCAACCAAGTAGGAACAATATGAGTAGATCTTAATTTCCTGCAAAATAAAACGATGTGAGTGAATTTTGTAGAAAGAACAATTTTTATCTTGATAATTGAATTTAGGGGAAATATATAAAATAAATTATATAATATAATTTTTTTTACAAGTATGATATAATATGTCTAAAATCTACACCTTTTTGAAGAAAAGTATGTTTTTAAATATGATATACTAAAAAGATGTGGGTGAATTTTGTTGAAAGAAAAGTATATGGTGTTAGATGCATATTTGGAAAAGGTTTATGAGAATTTTTAGACCTTAACCCTATAAAATATGTATTTATTAATTTTTATTTTCATCATAGTTAACATTAATACCCAAATCAAATTTAATGTATTATTAGGGAATGAGACTATAACAAGATCAAGTTCCTTCGGAAAAATAAAACTTAATCATTAAAAAGGTGTAGAATTTAGATATATTATAAAGCCATGCATTACAGGCAGAAATGATAATATATTATTAATAAAGCCGCATATCTAAATATTGTCATTGAAGTATATCAATTATGAATGATCGGTTGTGTTAACTTTAATTAACTTTCAATACATTAATTATAAGTAATACTCTGGTCTTATTTATAAACAACTTTCTCTTTCATGAGGTTGATCCTTTTTATAAGCAACTTTTACTTTGTATCTGAAAATGTAAACTTAAAGAGTTATATTCACAAGAGAGAGTGAAAGAGACTATGTGAATGAAATCAACAAACTATTGAGAAAATGTATAGTTTGCTATCTCTCATACTTTTTATACATTCTCTCTCCTATATTCTTTTTATAAGTAGGGGCATATACGGAAAAAATATGATATATTTTTAACACACTTATTGTTTTTAACTATCAGTTCGTTTTATCCAATCAAGAGGAAAGTTGCTTATAACTAGGACTGAAGGGAGTAGTTGTTTAGATGCGTTTACATTATACCTGATATTAATTCATTTATAGCTTATTTTATGTTTCAATATATTATCATGAAAAAAAATTGAAAAATAGACTATTTTTTCGTTAACCTGACCCCATGAAAGTTATAATTATATCGAAGGACGATCAAAGCACAATTGACTCAATTTCACATCGTCATAAAAATTCCATTTCCTTTATTTTCTTCTCTCATCACTATAAAATAACATGAAATTTCCAACAAAATTTTTTTCGTGGCAAAATTTGCGACGGAATTAGCCACGGGAAATATTCTATGGCAAATTTCGTCTTTGGCCACAAAATTTCTGACGGAATTCAAGTTCTGACGGAAATTCTGTGGCAAAAATTAAAAAGTATTATTTTTAATTAATTATTATTATTTAATTAAATTAAATTTTTAAAAATTATTTGTATAAAATTTATTAGTTATGAATTAATATTTTTAATTTAATTTTTAATTATTATTTTCTAATTTCTAAAATATTTTTTATTTCCAATAATAGGTTTTGGTCCCTATAGGAGCAAAATAGTCATATAAAAATTTATTTATAAAAATTAAAATTTATTAGTTATTAATTAATATTAGTAAAAAAATATTAGTTAATAATTATTTATTAGTTATTAATTAATGTTAATAAAAAAAATTAATTTTAGAAATTAGACAAAAATATAGTCATATGAAATTTATTTAAGATGTAAAATTTTTTAATTTGAAGTTAATTTATATTAAAAATTATAAGAATATATAAAATTATTTTATATTATTATTACATTTATATATAATAAACAAATATATATTTATAAATAATTGACTATGTAAAATAAGATTATATATATATATATAATTGTATAATAATAGTACACCAAAGTAGTCGAGCCCATCTGGTAAGGCATTGCTCGCGTACGGACGAGGTTATGGGTTCGAACCAAAAGAGGGCAAGTTGAGTTGCATTTTCAAAAAAAAAAAAAAGTTGCGACACATGGTAGAGTGCAAATTTCGTCGGAAATTGGTTTGTCACGCTATTATTAGCGACGAAATCCATTCCATCGGAAACTCTTTGAATTCTGTCTATAATTTCATTGGAAATTCAATGTTTTTTTGTAGTGCATCACTCAATTCTTATATTTTTTTTTGTTACTGGACTCTGAAATTTAAATCTATTCAAAAATCAAATTTTTACACAACCTTTTTTTTTTCTTTCTTTTTACCAGAACATCTCTAATATTTACAGCAAAGTTAGGCCCCCAACTCCCCAATGGTCCATTGCTAACATTTCAGTCCTTCAATATAATTAAATTTAATCATGCCTAACAATAATTATCAATCGTCCTTCAGTGTCCTTTTTTCCTTTTGTTTATTTGAAGTTTCTATGAGGCATTTCCTCTAACTTTTCAATAATTATTTTCTCTGTAATATATGAAGCCTCTTAATGATAAATTTTATTTTTCACTTTTTTACTTTATGGAGATTTTGTTTAACTTGAAATTTAATTAAAGGTGATTTTATACTTGTGCACAAGATCATTTAAATTTGTGAGAAGCACTATTTCCATATCGATCGTGGCAATGGAAAAATGAAAGGTATTCATTTTGATTTATTAAACGAAAAATCAAATTTTAAATGATGAAGGAATTAACTGAATGACAGTACACATTGATAATTAATAGGATCATAACTTTATATCCATGAATAAAACGAAATTGTGAATAAGTTGAATTGATTTTTTGTTGAAATGATCACATTTTTAATTTTAATGGGCAGATAGATCAATTCTTACTTGCACAACAATTCACATTCCACTTATCTTTATCCCTGTTGTCGACTTTACATTGTATGAAAATTTAATGACATTTCCCTGTTATACATATAAAAATATATTGTAGTTTTAGTAAGCAATATTTATGAAAAGTCGCATTGTTCATTATTATTTTACTTTATTATAACTATATAACTCATGTTAACCAATGTTATTACCTTTTTTTGGTAGGCCTGAAGCAAAACTCACAAATGATATAGTAGAAAATGTATGGACTTATTTAAGTTCTAAATTACCATCTTCTGATGACAATCTGGTTGGAATTGGCTCAAAAGTGGTTGAAGTGATGCCATTCTTGGAGATTGAGTTGGATGACAAAAGTTTTTTTGTAGGGATATGGGGCATGGGCGGTGTGGGTAAAACAACTCTTGCTAGAGTTGTTTCTGAAAAACTAGCATACAAGTTTGATATTTGCTGTTTTCTTGAAAAAGTTAAAGATGCTTTGCCTAAAGAGCTAGTCTCTTTACAAAAAAGTCTTCTTTCTCATCTCAAAATAAAAGACATGGAGATACATGATGGATATAAAGGAATGCAAATGATAAGAAAGCTCATCTGCAATAAAAAGGTCCTCCTTGTCCTTGACGACATAGATGATAAAAGCCAATTAAAAAATTTGGCTGAAAGTCCAGATTGGTTTGGAAAAGGAAGCAGAATAATTATCACAACAAGAGATAGTCAATTGCTCACCTCATCTGGAGTAGATGAGCAAAGAATATATGAGTTGAAAACGATGAAGAATGATGAATCCCTTGAACTCTTTTCAAGCAAAGCATTCAACAAAGATCATCCCCCTAAAGGGGATTATTCGGAGTATTCTAAATCTGTTGTTGAATATGCTGGAAATCTTCCTTTGGCTCTTGAAGTTCTGGGACACTTTTTTTGCGGGAGAAGTGAAGATGAGTGGATAAGTGCTTTAGATAGATTGAAGGAAGATAGAAAGAAGCACAATCTCTTTGATGATCGAATTCGTAAAATGCTTCAAATAAGTTATGATGGATTAAAGCATGAGGAAGAAAAGACAATATTTTTAGATATTGCTTGTTTTTTCAAGGGTTGGCAGAGAAAAAAAGTGACTCAAATTTTGAAAAGTTGTGATCTTCACCCTACAATTGGAATAAAGGTCTTGATTAAAAAAGCTTTGCTAGTTGAAACAAATGATGGCAGATTACAGATGCATGATTTAATTGAAGACTTGGGTAGGCATATAGTTCATCAAGAATCTCTCGATGATGTTGGCAAACGTAGCAGGTTGTGGAAGTTTGAGGACATTAAGGCAGTATTGGAAAATAACATGGTTAGTACCTTATTTTCTAATTATCTCATTTTGTTGACATATATTTAATGTTTTTAATATTCTTTAGTTCCTTATCATTCTCATATTTTTTTCCTAAAAAATGACATTTTTATTAGGGATCTGAAGCAATACAAGCAATTGTTCTGCCCAACAGAAATGTTAGGATTCCAAGCAACATAGAAGTTCATCCTGAAGCCCTTTCAAAGATGAGTAACATTAGATTACTTCTCTTAGATATAATGACGAGTTATGGTACATCAGAATCAAATGTTATTCGATGGCCATCATTTTCTTTCAGAGCTCTTCCAGCTCCATTGGATGAACATACTGTAATGCATTTTAGCGACATAAAGCATCTTTGGAATGGCAAACCGGTGAGATTGATGCTTCAGGCATCATTGTTTTTCTTAAAAATATATATCTATGTTTATGTTTTATTGATACATTGATTAGTGAGACTGACCCTACAATTTTTTCGTTTGTCCAGTTGATAGATAAGTTGAAATTTATCGACATGAGAGGTCCTCACAATTTTACCAAAACTCCAGACTTCTAAGGAGTTCCATTCTTAGAACATTTACGTATTGCTACGTGCCCATCCCTTGTGGAGGTTCATTCCTCGCTTGGAAAGTTGGACAAGCTTGCTCTGGTGTGCTTGGATTATTGTGAAAATCTTGAAATCCTGCCAACAAAATTAGAAACAAATTCTTTGATAATATTATCCCTTCAATGTTCTGGAAAAGTTGCAATGCTCCCAAAGTTTGGGGAAGGTATGAAAAAATTATCATATCTTAATGTGAGAGATACTGCTATAACTACACTTCCTGAATCACTCGGATGCTTGACTAGTCTTAGATATTTGAACTTGTCTAGCTGTGATGCTTCTAATCTTGGCAAGGTGTTGAAGACTCGCATAACTGGTGAAATTTCTGGCTTGAATGTAACGTGGTTAACAGAGTTAGATGTAAGCTGTTGTGGCTTACATGACGGATCGATTCCTGATGATTTTGGCAGTTTATCATCACTCATTGACTTCGATCTAAGTGATAATGATTTTGTTAATCTACCCATTGGTTGCTTCTCTAGACTTTCTCGACTTGTCTTTCTTTCATTGGATAATTGCTTTGAGCTCAAGTCATTACCAAGGCTTCCACCATAGTTAATTCGATTACAGGCATTCTATTGTGATTCAATGGAACCTTTATCAGATAGACAATCATGGAATTTGGTTGCTTCACTTAACCATGAGGTATGTTTGTCTTCATACAATCTATCTAATGATGTATGTATAATTTTTTTAACTACATATATATATATATATATATATATATATATATAACATGACCATTTTTTTTTTCAGTATCGTGGGAGGACTAAATATGTAATCTCTTATGAGGATTTTGAGGAATATGCTTATGATGAGGAATATGTTGGAATACCTTTGGTTTCCAAGCATGATGAGGTATGTGTGTCTCCTTTTTGTGTATTTTTGTCACATATGCTCCTATCATTGGTAATTAATTAACAACAGTTTAGTATGTTTGCAGCCAAAATGTCTTCTTCCTTTGAGAGATTTTTGTGCAATTATTGCTGGATGGGAAATACCATCATGGTTTTCAAATAAAGAATATTGTCATCAGAAGGAATATAGAAGGGAATATGTGATAAAAGTGAACATACCTCCCTCTTTGCGTGATAGTGAATGGTCAGGATTAGCTGTATGCTTCAATATCCGATATAATGCATATGAAACAGTTTTTTCTTGGAGTACTAAAGCTGCAGAAGATGATGATTGTATATGCAAAGAGTGGGCGCATTATCTTCACTACATGTATTCTGCAGGCAACTACTTATGCAT
The DNA here is from genome assembly GCA_963242795.1 of Inga leiocalycina. NCBI lineage: Eukaryota > Viridiplantae > Streptophyta > Magnoliopsida > Fabales > Fabaceae > Inga > Inga leiocalycina. The sequence continues at coordinate 60,373,222 of OY725325.1, read as the reverse complement.
AATGGTGTTGGAATTAAATGAGGAAACATGTTGGCAGCACCTAAGACCTCATAACAATACCCTTCACATTAAGTTTGCGGGATCATTTACAAAATATTTGCGGGGATGTGGGTGGAGAGTGATATGTAAAGAAGAGATACAAAAGTGGTGCAATGACAATGATTTCAACCAACTCACCCAATCCCAACTTGCTTGTCCTCATGATGAGATCAACCTTCCCTCGACAGTATTTCACAATTTCATCAAGAATGTGAGATCCGACAAATTCATTGCGAGATTCAACACACAAAAAAGTGAAGAAGAGCAGGAAAGTGAAGAGGAAAGTGAAGAAGAGCAGGAAAGTGAAGAGGAATGGTAACAATGACTCATTATGATCAGCTTTTGGATTGAGGAGAATGAACAGGAAGAATTGGAAGTTCTTTTTTATGTTCCTTTTGTTTTTAATTTTTTTTTGAATTATTATCTGGCATCCATTTCGAGGTTCGGGGTTGTCCCTCTCAATACAAGTAACTCCTCTCGGACTTGAACTAGACTCCTAAAGGGATTTAGCAGGGCCTTACACAACTAAACCACCTCTATGTTGGTTTTTTGTTTTTAATATTAATTTGAGTGTACCATTAATTTAATTTAAAGACATGGGAAAGGAACATAACAGTGACGGGAATGTTTGGAGGAGTTGGATAAGCGTTGAAGCAGACCAACATTACAATCCTCCCCCAACCAAGGAATATTCAGTAACTTTCATTTAAAAAAAAAAAGCATGAGAAAAAGTTCTTTTGTTGCTAGAAAAGTATAAAAGATAAATGGAATGGGTGGAAAGTAAAATGGGTCATCTTTATTTTCTTTATGGTCATATTCTTTTTCAATTTTTTTAAATAAAAAAAATTAGATGAGTTCGATACTGAGGACTCACCACCAGGTCATGCTTCTATGTCCAAACTATGCTTATAAAGATAATTACAATCGATGACCAACAAAGTTCTCAATAGTTTTTTTGTTTGTTTTCAATTCGCTGAAAACTAGCTAAATAATAAGTTGAAATTGCGAGAAAAGCGAAAAAATTTAGAAAGCATTGCAGTTGTTACAGGTACAACTGCAACAAAACACCAAAAATTTGGCTAGCTTGATCGCCCCCTGCAAGTGTATGGGATCGATGTAGTAATAATATCACAATATTCTGGGGCAGTATCCACAGGGAGCATACGTTTTTACTGATTCAAATAAATAATAATTACAGAAAATGAGATGAATTAATTTGAGAATAAAACATTGGGTTCCGGATTTCAATCGCTAAAAGCATTGGGTTCTGGATTTATACCAATAGTAATTAATTTGAATAACTAAAGAAATTAAAGGGTTTATAAAGAGAAACATTCAATCACTAAAAGTATAGGGCTCTAGATTTCACGGAACGTGTTGATAATTTTTATCTTTTAAATTTGCTCTTTAATTATTATAGTGGCAACTATTTTAAAGTGTCCTAATATTCTCCCAAATTATTAGTTTTTTTGTGTTAAATAGTTCTGAATTTGTTCCCATGATACCCAACACAACTAATTAAACCTTGAAGCTATATAGTCTTAAATCACCACTAATACCTAGAACTATCCCTAGTCTAAATATTTTTTGTTATTACATTCTCTTAACATTTTGAATATCTGTCGACACCCCATCTACTCTTATCAACTAAGCATGTTTTTTTCACATCATGTTATTTAATAATAGCAAAAATTTTTTATTGTTTTTGATCCATATGTATAAAAAATTGTCTAAAGACATTATTATAGAATTAGGCTTTGTGAAATACTCAATCGATTTAAAGAGATGCTCTATACCATAAAATTCACTCAAGTGTCATTATACTTTGACCAAGATTATATTATATTTACATTTGGGGGGTTGAATTATATGTAGAAGATTGAGGACTCCTCTCCTAGGACGCTATATGCCATTGTAGGGTTTTGGCCTCTTGGTTTGTGTCAATAGTAATTTTCAATTAATAACATATTACTTACTCTTGGCCAAAAAAAAAAAATCATATTCCTTACCACAGTAAACAAGAGAAAAAAATGGAAATAAAGACAACCAGTTATGAAATTAAACTAATGGCGAATATAAATTGCTTTTTAATCACAATAGCTGACATTTTTTTTAACAAGATGACATTTAGTTATATCAAATTTAACATTAGTTTCCTATACTTAGGACCTCTAAATCATTTTTCAATAGTTGAAAGACTATTTTCATTTCACAAACTAAACTTTATTTAATATAGACTGTTTAAGTTTCATCTGAACAACCAAAAGAGCCAACGGCATGAAGGATTAGTTAAGTAACAACTTGAATTTGTGACAAAAGCAAAAGAAACATAAAAATCATCCCAAATGTCAGATAGAACTTCAAAATACCAAAAATTTGGCTAGCTCAATGATAATCCTCTTAGAAGAACATAGATTCTATTTGCATATATTTGCTAGTTCAGCCAAGGTACTTCATAATGAAACTAATCAAAGCGACCGCTGATGAAAGGGCTTATTATAAACCCAAGTTCTTCTCATCAAATTTGCATCAACTGCAATAATCCATCAAGGTTAATATTGAATCTTTTACTCAGCTATCATCTATATGAACACTATCCATATTAAGAAATTGAAAAATCATGAGTGTTTCATGTCATTCGACAAGAACATTATTATACAGCTAGATTTTACTTATCCTGAAGCATTGGTGATCAGATGACAATCCTGTATAATCCAGCCTATTATTCTGGTCATGACCAGTAGAAGAGCTGCTTACACACTGGTCTCAGCATGATGACTGGTGTCGATTGGAAAATCATATAGGCCACCAAGATAATAGTGGACCTCTCCTTCCTTGGTTCTGTTGTTTCCGCTCCTGTCTCCTTAAGCTATCACAGTTGCTGCTTTTTCTGACATTCCTTCCTCCATGAGTTCGGGAACTACCCTGTCTTGCATGTGACAGCTCAGGAAAAGGGTTATGCTGAACCAACCAAGGAACAACACGGTCAGAGTTATAAATATGGTTACAGGGCATTTTCCTAGCCTCGGAGCCTAGCTTAAAATCATTGTTACTGTGCTACTGACATTCCTTTCTCCATAAGAACTACCCTGTCCTTGATGTGGCGGCTCAGGACAAGAGTTATGCTGAACCAAGCAAGGAATAACAGGGTCAGAGTGATAAATATGGTTATCACAATGACAAACTATTATAAATTAAAGAGTATGAAATTACTACTAAAAAAACAAGAGGTATCGCTATGACAGATAGTGTGGATGGCAAAGTAAAGAGAAGCAACCAGAATGTAATAAACTAATGCCACATTCGTAGGTCAAAACCCCAAATTGACAAGTAGAGTTCTGAAGAGAATTAGAAGATTGGATTTCATTATAAAACTGAGAGGATTTACATGATATTTATAGGAAAAAATATAGACAAAGTAAGAGTGATTATCGGGAACAAATCAAAGCGTAGTTGAGGAATAGTCAACAAAATGCACCACCGACTTCCTTCTTTAACTATCTCATGCCACTGTATTAATCTGTGTTCACAACACTCCCCCTCAAGTTGGACTATAGATATCAATCAAGTTCAACTTGCCAATCAGATAATCAAACCTGTCCTTGGGCAGTCCTTTAGTGAGGATGTCTGCGGTCTGTTCTCTAGAAGGAATATACCTTAGATCAATAATTCCCTCATCAACTTTTTCCCTTATAAAATGTCTGTCTATCTCGACATGTTTAGTTCTGTCATGTTGAACTGGATTATGAGCAATGTTGATTGCAGCCATGTTATCGCAATAGACCTTGATTGGTAAATTTATAGACTTCCTCAAGTCTTCAAGAACACTCTTTATCCATATGCCTTCACAGATTCCCAGTGCTACGGCCCTGTATTCAGCTTCAGCACTGCTTCTCACAACTACACTTTGCTTTTTACTTCTCCATGTGACCAGGTTACCCCACACATAAGTACAATATCCAGATGTGGATTTCCTGTCATCTCGATCACCTGCCCAATCAGCATCTGTAAATAACTCTACAATCCGTTTGTCAGTTTTCTTAAATAACAAGCCATGTCCTCGAGATCCCTTCAAGTAATGAAGGATCCTGTAGACTTCATTCAAATGTTTCTGTTTAGGATCATGAGAATGCTGGCTGACCACACCTACTGCAAATGCAATGTCTGGTCTAGTATGAGATATGTATATTAGTTTGCCTATCATTCGTTGATAACTCCCTAAGTCCACTGCTTTACCGAGATCTGCATCTTCATCTATTTTATCTACCCGTATAGGTGTGTCACTTGGCCTGCAACCTATCATCCCTGTTTCCTTTAGAAGGTCAAGTACATACTTCCTTTGGGAGATATAAATACCTTTCTTAGATCGGGCAACTTCCATTCCAAAAAAGTACTTCATTTCTCCAAGATTTTTAATCTGGAATTCTCGTGCCAGGGCTGTCCTGATTTGATTGATTTCCACCTCGTCATCTCCTGTAAGAATTATATCATCAACGTATACAGCCATAACAGCCATCTTACCCTTATGATGTTTGACAAACAAAGTATGGTCACTCTGCCCTTGAGTATACCCATGTTTCTTCAGAACCCGGGTAAATCTGTCAATCCAAGCACGCGGAGATTGCTTTAACCCATATAACGACCTCTTTAACTTGCAGACTTGGTCACCTCTTTTTCCTACGAACCTTGGAGGTAACTTCATGTACACTTCTTCCTTGATTTCTCCTTTGAGGAAGACATTTTTTATATCGAGTTGGTGTAGATTCCAATCTAAATTCACTGTAATAGATAACAGAATCCTGATGGTATTCAGCTTGGCTACTAGAGCAAAATTTTCTGTGTAATCTTCCCCATATTTTTGTGTAAAACCTTGTGCAACCAGTCTAGCTTTATATTTCTCGAGTGTTCCATCTGCTCTATACTTAGGAGTGAATACCCATTTGCATCCAATAGCCTTTTTTCCTTAAGATAAATTTACTACATCCCATGTCTTATTTCGCTTGAGAGCCTCCATCTCTTCTAAAACAGCTTGTCTCCACTTAGGTATAGCCATAGCCTCATCAATCATGTCTGGTATCCTGATTCTATCAAGATGAGAGACAAATGTACCGTACTTAGATGAAAGCGCCTTATAAGAGACAAATTTCTCTATAGGATATCTGGTGCTTGATCTAGGTTGTCTAGGTTGTTTTCACATTGCAATGGGAAGATTAAGATCAGAACCTTCTATTTCTCTTGGATCTGCCTCTAGTACTGACTCCTGGTGAGTGCTAATAGGCTGTGGTTCATTACCTCTTTTATGTCGTCGCATGTAGGTATTACCCCACATATTTGTGTCTCCCCCTGGAATTGGCACATTATCAGAGGTATCAAGGTTATTAGGAATCTCAAAGTTGTTATCAGGTGTATCAGAGGTATCAGGAGCAGGTTCTGTGTGGGTAGGTATATAAATTGTGAATGTCTGGTCATCCTTTGGTGTTTTATTTGTCTAAAATTCACCAGTTTTCTCCCCCTGAATTGAAGACAAGGCATAAAAAGGTGTATTTTCAAGGAAGGTGACATCACAGGTGACAAATAAACGTTTGGAGACTGGATCATAACACTTGTATCCTTTTTAAGAATGAGAATAGCCAAGGAAGACACACCTAAGGGCTCTAGGGTCAAGTTTGTTGGTGTGATGGAGATGAACGTATGATGTACAGCCAAACACCCGGAGTGGCAGAGTGTTTTCAAGGTATAGGAGATTATAGTATTGGTGGAGAAGTTGAAGTGGCGTTTTGTAAGACAGTGGTCGGCTTGGCATTCGGTTAATGAGAAATGTGGCAGTTAGGACAGCATCATCCCAATGATATTTAGGAACAGTACTACTAAACATAATGCTCTGGCAGTCTCAAGAATATGACGATTCTTTCGTTCAGCAATACCATTCTGTTGAGGTGTATTGGGACAAGTACTTTTGTGAACAATGCCATTTTCAGCTAGGAAGGTAGAGAGGGCCTGATTGAAATATTCAGTCCTATTATTGGTGTGCAGGATCTGGATTTGGGTTTGGAATTGAGTTTAGATCATGTAGTGGAAGTTAAGGAACGTTTGATACACCTCTGTTTTATCTTTCAACAAGTAGATCCAACTGACACGTGTATGGTCATCAATGAATGTGATGAACCATTTTGTTTTTGATTGGTTTGGTGTGCGGGATGGTCCCCATAAGTCACTGTGAATTGTGGAAAAAGGTTTTGAGGCTTGGTATGGGATTTTTGGGAATGAAGTACGATGATGCTTAGCCTTTTCACATGAATCACAATGAACATTAGAGGTGCTTTTATTAGAAACGAGGGATGGAAACATTTGAGACATGTAATTTAAATTAGGATGAACTAAACATTTGTGCCATAACTCCAGGTTACTAGTGCTAGGGAGAGACACTTTATTACAAGATTTAGTTTGAGAACGATCACTTTCATTAAGGTAATAAAGACCATCAAGCTCTTTAGCACTCCCAATCGTCGTCCCCGTCAGCAGATCTTGAAAAATACAGTAGGTAGCAAAGAAGTTAGCTTGACAATGTTCATCATTAGCCAATTGGCTTACGGCCGATAGTAAATTACACTTCAACTTTGGAACATGTAATACGGAGTGAAGAGTAAGTGCAGCTGAGATTTTGATGGAACCAATTCCAGTAACAATAGGTTCAGAATCATCATCAATTCGTACAGTTACACCCTTGGTGATAGGAGTATAGGATGAGAAAAGAGCCTTATTGTCAGTCATATGATCTGAGGCACCTGAGTCAACAATCCAACAATTCCCTGTACATTGCTCTTTTATCACAGCCAAAGCTTGAAAGAAATTACCTCTCTTGACCACTGTGGCAGTAGGCTTGGTCGTAGTCTGTAGTGTGGCTAGTATTTCTATGATTTTGTGTAGAGGATCACTTTGGGATGATTCCTTGGAAGTTTCAGCCACGTAACCTCTTCCTTTCCCTTTCTTCAACTTTCAGTCAGCAGGTTTACCATGGAGGTTCCAACAAGTGTCCTTATTATGCCCCTGTTTCTTACAATGATCATAGAATGGGCAACCTTTAGAACCTTTTGGCTCCATGGATCGAACAACAAGTGCTGAGGCCTCAGAAGTAGCAGCAAAATTATTCAAATTTTGAAGCATTGATTTTCGTCTTTCCTCTTCATTTCGCAAGAAAGTATAGACTTTACGTATAGATGGTAAGGGTTCTTGACTAAGAATTCTAGCCTGAACATCATCATAAATCACATTAAGACCAGCAAGCAACTCATATACTCTCTCTGCTTCTTTTGCTTTGCGATCTTCTTGAGCATCTGCCCCACAATGATAGGTTTGATTCTGTAGGGCATCAAGCTCTTGCTAAAGTGAGGATTTTTCTAGATAATAATCACCGAGTGGTATGTGGTCCTGTTTTAGCTGCCATATCTTTTTCTTGACATCAAATATGCGGGACCTATTTCCCACAAGACTGTATGTCTCATGAAGAGCTTCCCAAATTTCTTGAGCCAAGGGAAGATACATAAAACTCTTTTTAATTGAGGAGGTCATTGCATTGATTAACTAAGAGGATACCAATGCATTTTCAGACTTCCATTTGCGGAACTCCTTGGTTTATGATGTTGGTGGCCTTTTTGCTTCACCAGTTTTATACTCAAGTTTGTCACGTCCATCGAGGGCAAGAGTCATAGATTGAGAGCACTCCCGATAGTTATCGCTAGTAAGTTTCTCAGAGACAAGGAGGACCGTGGATAGGCCATTAGAACTAGATCTAGGCACAGAGGAAGAGGCATATGAAACTGTAGACATAATACCTGTAAAGAATGACAAAGTGGTTTTTCAAATTTCAGAAATACTAGTTTAGTCCGTAGAATTTTTAAAATGACACGTTGGTCCTCTGAATTTGGAAAATGACAGTTTGATCCTCCAAATTTGAAAAATGACAATTTAGTCCTCTGAATTGTGAAAATGACAAATTGGTCTTCGACTCAATTAAATAATTGAGTTAGATTGAGTGGTCTTTGATTGCGAAACTGAGATGGCGAGACTGAGGCGTTGAGTTTTCAAACGCGAACACGAGAACGGTGAGTGGCTGCAATCGAGTAAGAGAAACGAGGAAATACGCCTTTGCTTCTCTTCGGATCTTGGACGGCAATGGTGACGCTTGCACGGGCTGGAACACGACGACGGGGCTGGGACAGCTACAGTGGGTCTCGCACAGTGATGCTCTTCCGGTGAACGTGGTGGAGAACTCTGGTTTCTCGCGCCGCGTAGCTCTATTCTCTCTGGCCTGTCAAGCTTTGGCTCTCTCTCATAGTATAAGTGAGTTGCCGATGGTACTGAGGATCAACAGCAGTGGTGGACTGAAAAATGGCGAGTCTGTGGCTAGCCGAGATTATGATTGACGATATCGATGGAGATTGGAAATTACAGTGGGTCGATGTTGGAACACACTGAGACAACACTGGATGGAGTTGAGAACATTGATGCCAATACTGGTTCTAAGATCTATGGAGAACACAGAGGGCGTGAACCAGAATTGCAAAAATGCCGATACTGATTCTTATTAATCAGAGGGCTTCTGGTATGAATTCTAATCATATTCTCTCCCTTATCTCTGATACAATGAAGAGAATTAGAAGATTGAATTTCATTATAAAACTGAGAGGATTTACATGATATTTATAGGAAAAAATATAGACAAAGTAAGAGTGATTAGCGGGAACAAATCAAAGAGTGTTTGAGGAATAGTCAACAAAATGCACCACCGACTTGCTTCTTCAACTATCTCATGCCATTGTATTAATCTGTGTTCACAACAAGTTCCTTGTTACCAGATGGGCAAAATTGATTGGATTTGTTTCTGTTTAGAAAATTTCAGTGATGTCATGTTCTCTCAAAGCCTCCTTCTCATTCATAGTTTTTTGGTAGGTTAAACCCATTTAAGTAATGATAATTTTTTCATACTGTCCCCAAACTTTGATAGCACATAAACTCTACAACAAAAGAAAGATTAATTCAACTTTATCAAAGAACTCATTGCCAATGTTCTTGGTAGGATTTCAAGTATTGTGCACCAACGTAGGCTTACTTGGAAAAACTTTTTCAGCTCTCCAAGGATGTACCACAAGCAAGCATAAGCACCCATCAAAAATTAATTCCTTTTCCTTTCATCAAATCTCAAGGCATATAGCACATATTAGAGAGTTTGAACATTTCCTTCTAAAAAGGCATCTTTGGTTGCCAAGCCACCACACTCTACTCTCCACAGAAAATGAACAACCTTCAAACAAGTTTTGCTAGAGTTATTTGTGAAAAAAAAATGTATATATCTTATAGATTTGAAATATATATATAGGACCAACCAAGACATTAAACGCAAATCAATTAACAAATTAAACTATACTTGGTAAAATAATAGAAGAACAAGGAATATTCAGCAACTTCAAAATGTTTTTCCCCGCTACAGAGAATTAGAAGGGACAGAAGATGAATAAAATGGGCCCTCTCCAATCTTTTTTATCTCATTCTTTTCTATGTTTTTGTAGAAAAAAGCTTAGATAAGTTATATTAGAGGGCTCACCCTGACTTTTGAGTTATCAATCAAATCCTTACGAACTAGACTTAACATTTGTTGATGTTCTTTTCTAATTCTAACTCCTAAATAAAACAGCTGCAGACGTTTCCCCAAAAAAATAAAAAATAAAAAATCTCTTCTCACTACTTATCCTAAAAGGAAATTTTAAAAAAAATTAAGTTGCTTTTTAATCATAATAGCTGACATTTTTTTTAACAAGAAGACATTTAGTTATATCAAATTTAACATTAGCTTCCTATACTTAGGACCTCTAAATCATTTTTCAATAGTTGAACAACTACTTTCATTTCACAAACTAAAAAATTTATGTAATATAGATTACTTAAATTTCATCTGAACAACCAAAAGAACCAACAACATCAAAGATTAGTTAAGTCACAACTTGAATTTGTGAGAAAAGTAAAAAAAACATAAAAATTACCCCAAATGTCAGATTGAACTTCAAAACACCACAAATTTGGCTAACTCAATCATAATCCTCTAAGAAGAACATAGATTCTATTTGCTTATATTCACTAGTTCAGCCAAGCTACTTCACAATTAAAATAACCAAAGAGACCATTGATAAAAGGGAATATTATAAACCCAAGTTCTTCTCATCAAATTTGCATCAACTGTAATAATCCATTAAGGTTAATATTGAATATTTTCACTCAGCTATCATCTATATGAACACTATCCATATTAAGAAATTGAAAAATCCATGAGTGTTCCATTTCATTCAACAAGAACATTATTAGACAGCCAGATTTTACATATCATGAAGCATTGGTGATCAGATGACAATCCTCTATAACCCATCCTATTATTCTGGTCATGACTAGTAGTAAGAGCTGCTTACACACTGGTCTCAGCATGATGACTGGTGTTTCAATTGGAAAATCAGATCGGCCACCAAGATAATAGTGGATCTCTCCTTCCTTGGTTCTGTTGTTTGCGCTCCCGTCTGCTTAAGCTATCACAGTTGCTGCTTTTTCTGACATTCCTCCCTCCACGAGTTTGGGAACTACCCTATCCTGGATGTGGCAGCTCAGGAAAAGGGTTATGCTGAACCAACCAAGGAACAACACAGTCAGAGTTATAAATATGGTTACAGGGCATTTGCCTAGCCTCAGAGACTAGCTCGAAATCATTGTTACTGCTGCTACTGACATTCCTTTCTCCATAGGAACTACCCTGTCCTCGAGGTGGTAGCTCAGGACAAGAGTTATGCTGAACCAAGCAAGGAATAACACGGTCAGAGTGATAAATATAGTTATCACAATGACATACTATTACAAATTAAAGAGTACGAAATTACCACTAAAAAAAACAACAGAGGTATCACTGTGACAGAAATAAAGAAAATGAAATGAAAATGAGGAACATATCTCAAACTATTTCTAGTATCAAATTAATATTCATCACAAATTAAAAACCCAATTATCAAATGGCAGGGTAAGATGAATTAATATGGCATTTCAAAGATAAAGTATACAACAATCCATGCAATGATTGCTTGAATTTAAAGCAAATAGGATTATAGGAGCACCAACCTCTGCTTCTTTTAGCTTGTGAAATCAATGGTGGTGTAGCCCCACTCTTGCATCTCTTCTTTACATAGCGCCCACCATCCATATTCCAATTGTGGACTCTTAGAATATTGACAACTGACGTTAAGTTTGATGTGAAGGCAATGGTCACCTCCTCTTAAATGTTGCCAACATGTTTTCTCATTGAAATCCAAAAGCATCAGGCAAAGGCGAGACCACCAGGCATACGCAAGTGATATTTCATATTCCCATTCTTTGCAAATATAATAATCTTCAGGAGCTTTACAACTCCATGAAATGACAAGCTTATCACAGGTCGACCTGTCTTTTATTTCTACGCATATAGCAAGTCCAGACCATTTACTTGTACGAAAATATGGAGGGATGTCCACTACTAATTCATATTCCGAAGTACCACTTTCATTTGAAGAAATAAAACCTCTGTTGGGAAACCATGAAGGTATCTCAGATCTCGGCGTTATTGCGAGAAAATATGCCTCAGGTACATATCCTGACTGTAACAACATTAATTAAAATTTCATCGCCTGTAAATACTTTGAAAATAAGAATGAAAAATATAGACAAAGAGATCACCAACATTTATACCTGAATGGGCCGGAGCACCCTTTTCTTATAATTAGTTCGATGGTGATACTAAAACAAGGAATAAACAAATCAAGTTATCCATTTTTAGTAAAAATAAAAAGATATGTAAATCATAGTTAGACATACCTCATGGTCAAGTGATGAAACTATATTCCACATTCCATCTGATGACAAAGGCTCCATTGAGTCACAACCGGTTGCATATAATTGAATGAACCGTGGTGGCAACTTTGGCAACGACTTAAGCCTTTCACGGTAATTCAAGTAAAGATGAAGTAGCTGAAAAAGATTGGAGAAGAAACTAGTGGGTAAATTAGCAAAATCATTTCCTTCCAAATGTAAAGTAATTAATGATGACAAACCCCCTAAATCTTCAGGAATTGATTCATCACTAATCCCACAGTTGCTCAAGTCTAACATGGTTAATGATGTTGGATTAAATCCAAAAATTTAAAGAACAAGTTTTTGGGGGCCCCTCAAATTCAAATCTCCAAGACCAGACAACAATCCAAGTGATTTTGGAAGTTTGGTTATAGCAGTTTTCCTTGCATCAAGCACTGCTAATTTTTTCATACATTCCTCAAACTCTGGAAGAAATGAAAGTTTATTGCACAGACTAATATCTAACTTTGTCAAAGAGTTCATTTCCAATTTTTTCGGAAGGATTTGAAGACTTTCGCAACATGACAATTTCCCCCCAAGAAGCCTTTTCAACTCTCCAAGTGAATGATGAACGACAATGAGAGATGAGCACCCTTCAAGATTTAATTTTTCTAAGTTTGGAATTTCTGAGAAATCCGGGGTTTCAACCAAATCTATGGAATTGCTTAGATCAATAGACTTCAAGTTCTTCATAAGCTGATAAAATGAATAAAAATGTAGGAGAATTAGTCTCACAAAACAATTGTATGAATATCAACACAAATATGCAAGAAAACAATGAGGTATGTAGTATTTCACCTGCAAGCCATTCCAACGTTTTATTTTGCTAGAAGGCATTTGAATGGCAACAAGTTTATCCAACTCAGTTCCAATCGGAAGAGTTTCTAGAGGATATGACCTCCATCAAATAAACTTTAGTGCATCAGGAAAGCATTTGAGACCCATAGGAAGTTTCAATTTACTTGATATAATGAGTAACCTGAGGTAACACATCTTTGAGAATACTTCACAATGTACTTGTATGTTTTCATCTAGGTTAAAAGGCAAAGCAATAGCTTGTAGTCCTTCATATCCATAACAAAATGTGCATTGCAAGAAGAATAAGATGAGAATCATTTCAAAGAAAAGTGTATCAAAGGCCTTAGAATTATTAAAACAACGTGTAAGCATTTAGAAATAAAGCACTCACTTTATCATTTTTCAATACTTCATCGATGTCTTCTAGATTCCACAACCTGCTTCATCTGTGAACATGACCAAGAGATTCTTGAAAAACAATACCCCTAGCTAATTGTTGAAGTAAATCATGGACCTCTAATATGGTTTCTCCATTCAATGTTTTCTTTCTAATAAATAGAGCTCTTTCAATCAAAATATTCATTCCAATAGTTGGATGAAGATCACAACTTTTCAAAATTTGACCTACTTCATATCTTTTCCATCTATTGAAGAAGCAGACAATATCTAAAAAAATTGTCTTTTCTTCGTCATTCAATCCAAGATAACTTACTTTTAGAATTTGAAAAATATCTTTATCTGGAAATTGTTTCATCCTTTCCAAAGTTTCTTCCCACTCAAGAAGACTTCTTCCACAGAGTAAGGAACCTAAAACATAAAGCACCAAAGGAACACCCCGTTTGTATTTAACCACAGCTTCTGACAATACTAAATAATCATCTTCAGGATAATCTCTCTTAAATGCTTTCTTCGAAAAGAGCTCAAGAGATTCATCTTTTTCCATGGGTTTGACCTCATATATTCTAAGCATGCCCTGTGATTTCAACAAGTCCAAATGTCTAGTTGTTATAATTACTCTACTCCCTACCCCAAACCATTTTGGACTTGCCAAATTCTCTAATTGATTCACATGATTTACATCATCAAGGGCTAGGAGAGCCCTTTTATTCCAAAAAAGTCGATTCAGAATGGTCTTTCCATAATGCTCATCAAGTATGTTTTGCCCTTTATTGAAATGTAAAAGAATATCATTTTGCAACCTAGCTAGGCCCTTTCTTTTTGAAATTTCCCTAACATTAGGAAGGAAGCAAGACATTTCAAATTGGCCAGATATTCTTTCAAAAACAAGTCTAGCAATAATTGTCTTACCAATACCTCCCATGCCCCATATCCCTACATAACAAATGTTATCCGCATTTATCTCTAAGAGTGAATTTATCTGAACCATCCTTGCCTCAATTCCAACTAAATTATCATCATAAGGTGGCAAATTAGAGATACAATGTTCCATATTGCTTCGACAATGTCTTGGATGACTTCTGTTTCATTCCTAACCACAAAACAAAAAATCTATGAGCTTATGAAAATAAATTATAGTCCTTCACCAAAAAATAAAATAAGAACTATAGCCACAATAACTAGAATGCTACTGCTATAGTTTTTAATATACTGTTGAAAAAAATATTATAAATTGATGTTGATCTTTAATTGGGCAGGGGTTTTAGACTTGATTACACTGCTAAGTCAATTTTGAATGCAATTTTGGCTTCGGTATTTTATATATTGGGAGAGAGAAAAAAGAACTTACCGACTCCTAGAATCCCACCCTGAGAAATTGCTAACTTGTGTCAAAGCGTCTCTCCATTTCTGAACCTTGTCTTTGCTTTTTATGAATCTCTTCTCATGTTTGACTAAAGCTTTCTGAAACTTTTTCTTTGATATCTAACATCAGATGTATCAACACCATGGAAGACAAGGAAAAACATGTCCACTGAATTTTTTCCGAGATTCAAGAATCTTCTCAATTCTTCCAAACACCATGTCAAATTTGCATAATTCTCGGAGAGAACAACAACAGCATAGAGAGATTCCTTGATGGCTTGAAGAAGTTTTTCTTCAATAACGTCTCCTCTCTTTATTCCCTTATCATCCCTAAAACATCTAATGCCTCTTCTAATGAAAGCTTCAAATAAGTGATCTGTGAAATTCAAGCATCTTTTCCTGCAAAACTAAAGAACGCATCAAACTTCCATTTTGAAGTTGAAGATGAACTACGAGTAAAGGAGCTTGGGGATGATTCTTCTTGGGTGACATAAGACATTTCAGTTGGTTGCATTTTTCCAAATAGTAACCTACAACTCATCATTACATAAAGTACAGTGTATTGAATAAAAACAAAAATAAAAACCAAACACCTTGGACGATGGACATGGGAAGTAGAAGCATCTGAAGCATTGTCTTGGAAGGAGTCGTCAAAGAAGCTGGCCTCTATTAGAGTCCAAACGCCCGATGGGAAGAAACAAAAGAAAAGAAGAAGAGTCCTCTGTCCCTATGCGACGGCAGACAAAACCCAATCACTAACATAAAATTGGTGCAAATCTCAAAAACCTTCAAAATTTTGGATTAACCGAGGATACTAACCCGTTAGGTCAAAGTAAAGAATATCCTATTCGGACAAAGGATAGAATTGGAGAAATGCTTTAGGCTCCTACTTCGTAAGTTCAAACAGAGCATTCTTGTCCGGTCCGAAACTAACGAACCGACCTTTAAACCGGTTTAGTATATTAAAAAAATGAATTTTTTTAGAATTTTATATTAATAACCCTAAAATCTTCAATTTCTTATCGGTTTGACCCAGGTTATCTCTTATTTGACCTACTAACCCTTGACCTAATACCCCGACCGATTCAGTGGTCAGTCCGGGTTTAATTACATTGGTATTAATTATTAATCATGACTTCAAATTTTAGTCAGTTTTTATATTTTCTTTTCATTCATTTTGGTTTAAATTGTTTACTTTGGCTCATAATTGATCATGTGCAGCTTTATTTGTGGTTGATACCCCCATAGATCATTTCCTTTATGTTTTGATATATTATGGTATTAGGAGTATTTGAAAATTCTGTAAAACCTTTTGCCTGACTAACAATTACTTTTAAGAAAAATATTTTCTCTATAATATATTACCACAGAATATTAAATACAACCATGATGATATTTAATTATTTTCTCTATATCTGTAACATAAGGAATCTTGTCGTAAGAAATTTTCTTTCGCATTTCGCTTAAGAGACAACGTATTTAACTGGAATTCTTTAACTTCATTTACTTTTAAGAAGGAAATTCAGCCAAGAGATCAATAAAACACCAAAAATGAAGATTTGGCTAGCTCAATCATAATACTTCAAGAAGAATAATATAGATTCCATTTGCATATGTCCACTTGTTCATCCTAAAGACACTTCATAATGACAAGAATAAAAAAGACCGCTGATCATGATCCTAAGGAGATTATTCACTCAACTTCTCTTGTTCAAATTTGCATCAACTGCAACAATCCATTCAGATCAGCATTAAATCGTTTCATTCGGCTATCAAACATTTTAGTTAATTTGATATACATATATATGTATATAAACAATATCCATATACAAAAACTAAAAAAACGAGTTTCAAGTCAGTTTCCATCCATTCATTAAGAACATTATCAGACAGCCAGACTTTACTTATCTAGAAGCATTGGTGACCAAATGACAATCCTCTATAACACATCCTATTATTCTGCTCATGATTAGTAGAACAACTGCTTACACACTGGCCTCATCATAGTGACTGGTGTTTGAACTAGGAAGATCAAAACGGCCACCAAGTTGATCCTAGATTTCACCTTCCCTGGTTCTGTCTCCTTGAGCTATCACGGTTATTGCTGCTACTACCATGAGAACTACCCTGTCCTGGAGGTGGCAACTCAACACGGCAAACAGGACAAGAGTTATGCCGAACCAACCAAGGAACAATACAATCCGAGTGATAAATATGGTTACAGGGCATTTGCCTAGCCTCAGAGCCAAGCTCGAATTTTTCTTGACAGACCAGACAGTGTGAATCAGAGTGATGATGTGCTCGTGTGATCTTAATGGTAGGCATTGCATCAATGGATGAATGTGAGGCTAGAGGAGTACCTCTACAATCATTCATGGTGAGCTGTTGAATAAATGCTTCCAGTCCAGGGGCCATCAATAAACCACCAAATTCAATTGGCCTAGGATCCCCTCCAGTACCATGAAACATCAAAGAGGGGCCAGAACTGAAAAAATCTTGACTCCATTCGGGAAATAGGGCGTTATCAGACCTTTGTCTGACATCAATGTTGGGGTATTGCCCAGCTATTCTCTGCCTCATGAAATTGTCAAAAGCATCTATGAGCCCAAAGCTTGGTTCAGAAGCTCTCTGCGCCATAAAGGCATGTACGGCATTAAAAAAACCAGGCATATGATGAAACTCTTCAAGGGCATTATATGGTTGAAACTCATGCCTCTCATTGAGCTCTTGCACAAAGCCTTCATGACAGTAAGGGCAGATGAGCTCTCCGCCTTCAAGTGCAACTGGATGTCCACATTCATAACACCAATGTGTTGGTCCACTTGACATCCTTGCTGTTTTGCCAGACTTCTAAATGGTAAATCTGCAGCTAAAAGCTGATGCACTGCACCAAATTATACTGCTATTATACTGCTTTACATGTAATAGTAACCTATATAAAAACTTATAAATAAGTATAAATAAAAAGAAAGTTAATTAATTTAGAAGATTCAATATGCCATTGCTTCAGCTGGTAGCCAAGTCTTTTTTTGGGCATACCACTGGATTTTTCATCCATGAGACCCATGCTCACACACAAACACAGATACGCACAGCAGCAGCAATCCCACTTGGTAAGGGGCCAGAACAAATTTCACAGCTATTACAGGACATAGCATAAAACACAAGTTGAAAGTGCAAAGATATAAAAACATTAAGTTTTGCCATGAAGTAAGCTTACAGGACTGAAAATGACAGCCATAAACACACCAGAGTAAAAGTGATTCCTTAACGGCTATTTAATGAGGAAAAGCAACGGCTTGTGGGTTGTGATTGAGAAATGAATGCTTATAGGAGGTTGGAAAGAATAATACGTGATCGGATAAGGAATTTTTTTTTTAATTCTAGAAAGCAACAATTGGTTTATCAGGAAAGTAGTTTTTTTTTTTGGGTAATATCAGGAATATAGTTGATCATATAATGTATGGCAGACAGGTATGGAAAGAGGTCTAGTTTGTTTTATTTTTTGAAGGTATTGTACAGCTAGGACGGTAGATTGTTCAACTTAGGCGCAAAACCAAACACAGCCAGGGTTTACACTTCAATATGCGAGGTCACTAACCTGAACCTTTGACAGCCTGAGGTATTGTCACCAAGGCCTTTGAACACAGAATCAACGAATCATTTGATTCGCTTAATAGAGTGGAATGAACTGCAAAATTAAATAGAAAAAGTGCTTTTGTAAATAAAAAGGACCCATGTATCTCTGATGTGAAAGCATAATAAGAAGCAATAGGTAGTGACAACAGAACTATAATAAATATTGTATATCTCGGCATCTCGATTTTTCTGTAAAGACAGAGCAATCATCTGCCATTTCTGATAAGATACAGAAATTGTGAAAGTTTCATCAGTTCCAATATCATAGGCACTTTGAACTTTTTATGCAACTTAGACTGACTTAGGAACACAGGTGTTAGATAGATATACATATCATGCCCCAAATAGTCCAGCTAGGTGATTGCAATAGGGAAAGATAAACATATAAATTGTCGCATTTCATTTCAGTTATGAGCACAATAAAACAGGAAGAATACAAAAAACATACTGCATCCTGTTCATTTGAAAATATCGTCCTCTGGGAGACTTCGTTGCAATTATTCCTCAATGTGAAATACCATCATGGTTTCTAAATAAAGAATATTGTGCTTTGAATGAGTATAGATGGGAACATGAGATAAAAGTGAATATACCCCCAAATTTCCGTGATGGTCAGGAATTGTTGTATGCTTCAATATCTCAGGTGTTGATCGTTCAATGATTAGTGGGAGTAGTGTGGGGAAAAATAAAAGAAAGATTTAGTTGGAGTAGTAAAGCTCCAGAAGATGATGCTTATATATGTAAAGAGTGGGCGCATTCTGCTTGCCTTGCGCCTAATGATAACCTTTACATGTGCATGATGGTGTTGGAATTAGATGAGAAGACATGTTGGCAGCACCTAAGAGCTCCTAACAATTCCCTTCACATTAAACTTCACTACTTTAGTAGTGGTTATGACGCTGGTGATGTAGTTGAAAGATCTATAATCTGCGGATGTGGGTGGAGATTGATATGTAAAGAAGAGATAACAGAGTGGTGTAGTCTCAACGATTTCAACATTGTCACCCAACCACAACTTGCTTCTCCTGATGATGAGATCAACGTTCTCTTTAGCATGCATTACCTATTAATGTGGGAGTGAATTAGTAACAGTGACTTGTATTGTGAGCAGCTTTTGGATTGAGGAGAATGAACAGGAACAAATGCAAGTCGTTTTTTGTTTTCTTTTTGTTTTTAATAATTGAATGTACCATTTATTTAATTTTATGCCTAAGAAAAGAACATAACAGTGATGGGAATGTTGGGAGGAGTTGGATAAACATTCTAGCAGACCAACTTCACAATCCTCGACCAACCAAGAAATTACAGGGAAATCAATCAACAAACTATACCTGGTTTCAAAAAAAAGAAAAAAAGAAAAAAGAACTTCGTAAAAAAAATGTTCTTTTGCCTCTAGAAATTTAGAAAAGATACATGGAATGGGTGGATTGGTGGAAAGTAAAATGAATCATCTTTATTTTCTTTCTGGTCATTGTTTTCCAATTTTTTTTATATATAAAAAAAATAGATGAGTTCGATATTGAGGATTCCTCAGGACATGCTTCTATTTTCAAAGAATGCTTATAAAAATAATTACAATCAATGATAGTCCTCATATCAAATTGTTTTTTTTTTTCAATTCTTCCAGGATTAGCTAAGTAATAAGTTAAAATTGTGAGAAAAGTAAAAAAAAATTCGATCAAGTACACTTGCAGGGCTAAATATTTTTTGATAAACAATAATTTGTTATATTTTTGTTATTACATTCTCTTAACATTTCCAATATCTATCGGCACCCCATTCTCCATCTACTCTTATCAACTAGGACAAGCGCAGTTGTCATCTTTCTCGTCATGTTATTTAACAATAGCAATTTTTTCTATTATTTTTAATCCATATGTATAAAAAAATTTCTAAAGACATTTTTATTATATATTATTATATAAATTTATAAGAGCTGCATTATATAAATTGTAAGCTTCATGCATCATTCTTCTTATGTACTTGCACAGACAGATGAGTTTAATCAAGCTATTATTGCAAGATAATCGACTAAAGAGTTGCTCTGTAACAGAAAATTGAGCCGAGTGTCTTGCCTTGTAAAACTCAAGAAAAGATCATATATATATATATATATATATATATAAATATATATATGTATGTATGTATTCCCAATTTGGGGGGTTTGATTAAATGCGTTGCAGGATTTTGTCCTGTTGGTTAGTCCCCATAGTAATTTTCAATAACATAATCATGTTCCTTACTGTTGGCCCAAAAAAAATGGTCAGAGAGCTCCTTGTTAAATAGACAAGCATTTTGCTTTATTTTGCTCCAACGCATCATGCATTTATTTGAATATGAACAAGTTTATCCCATGAAATTAAGACATGAGTGATTCTGTTTTCCATTTTTAGGAAAAATTGATATTTTACTTATTGAAATTTGACTCAGTATAATTCATTCCCTGAACTTTGGACGTGCGTGAAACTCATATTGCAATCTTTCTGTCATTTATAATTTTATCCTTATCACCCATGAGTTAGCACTGAGTTATCTTATATGGCAAAAAATATTAATAATATTGCTATAATAATTTCTCATGTGGCTTCCAAATCAAGCTCCAATTTTACATAAAATAAAACAAAAAAGACCAGTTTGTCTTGAACCTTTAAAACCTGGAACAGAAACTAAGAAGATGACGGAGGACCAAAAAAAAAACTGGGAAGAGTTCACTGTATATGTGGAAGCATACTGTTGGCAATGCATGGATGTATATATTTGCTCAATACATTCTACAATACAAAATCACATGCGAAATGAATCTCTAATATCCCAAACTCACATCTAAATTTCATGTGTTTGGGAATAATGAAGTAAAGTGTAAAGAAGGATGAAAGAGGGACAAAAAAGAAACATAAAAGGAAGAGAGGGATTGGGGATGAGGGACCAATTACGGCCCACGCTATTATGCTTTTAATTGAGTCTCTTCACTTTATACTCTTTTACTTTTTATACAGAAGCCACTTCTAACATATTTTACTTGAACTCTTTTAAGTTTCACCTCACATTTAATATGAACAGCTTTTGATTTGAGGGGAATAAACAAGAACAAATGGAAGTGCCTTTTTTGTCCTTTTCTCCTCCAATATTTTGGAATTTTCTATTTATTTATTTGTATGACCCGACGAACGAACATAGCAGTAAAGTTATGGGAACATTGGAAGGAGTTGAATAAACATTAATTGATGGAAATCAACAACAAACACTACTTAGCTTGATAATTACACGAAATTCGTTGTTAAAATCCGTGCACAAGTTATATGCAGAGGCTATTAAAATGATGTTGTAGTCTTGTCCCTGGGATCTTCCTTTCCGTTGAACTCGACGCTGCGATCTCAAGTCAATGAACCTTTGTGAGTTGTGACCACCCTGTATCCGACTCTTTTTTGGAGCAACCAGCTAAATTGGGTTTCGTGCTTTAAGGGTTCAAATAACAACATGTGGATGGAGGATGTTATGTAAACAAGACGAGCAACAGGTTTGCACCGGTCAGTTAATTCAGCCAAGTTACTTCATAATGACAATAACCAAAAAGACAGTTGATGAAAGGGATTATTATAAACCCACGTTCTTATCATCAAATTTTCTTCAACTGCAATAATCCATTAAGGCTAATGTTGAATCTTTTCACTCAGCTATCACCTATATGAACACTATCCGTATTAAGAAACTGAAAATCCACGAGTGTTTCAAGTCATTTCTCATATCAATCAACAAGAACATTATTACACAGCCAGACTTAACTTATCCTGAAGCATTGGTGATTAAATGTCAATCCTCTATAACCCGTCCAGTTATTTTGGTCAATTTGAGTAGAAGAGCAGCTTACACAATGGTCTAAGCATGATGATTGGTGTTTCAATTGGAAGATCAGATCGGCCACCAAGCTAATGGAGGATCTCTTCTTCCTTGGTTCTGTAGGTTGTGCTTCAGTCTCCTTGAGTATCACAGTTGCTGCTGTTACTGACATTCCTTCCTCCACGAGTTCGGGAACTACCCTGTCCTGGAGATGGCTTATCGGAAAAGAGTTATCTTGAACCAATCATGGAATAACACGGTCAGAGTTATAAATATGGTTACAGGGAATTTGCCTAGCTTCGGAGACTAGCTTGAAATGGGGCTATTCTGGTCGATTAGAGTAGAAAAGCTACTTACACACTAGTCTCAACATGATGAAATCACTGTTATTGATGTTCCTGGCATTCCTTTCTCCAATGGAACTACCATGTCCTAGAGGATGCAGTTTAGGACAAGAATTATGCTGCAGTAACTAAGGAACAACACAGTTAGAGTGATAAATATGGTTATCACAATGACATACCATTACAAATTTCAGAGTATGAAATTACAATTTATATAAAAAAAAACAACAGAGGTATCACTATAACAGGAATAAAGAAAATGAAATGAAAATAAGAAACATATCTCAGACTATTTCCTGTAAAAACAAGAGGTATCACAATGAGAGAAATAAAGAAAATGAAATGAAAATAAGGAACATATCTCAAACTACTTTTTGTATCAAATTAATATTCATCACAAATTAAAAACTCAATTATCAAGTTATGAAAAAATACTCAATTATCAAATGGTAGGGTAAGATGAATTCATATTACATTTCAAAGATAAAATATACGACAAACCACACAATGATTGCTTGCATCTCTTCTTTACATAGCGCCCACCATCCACATTTCAATGGCGGACTCTTAGAATATTGACAAATGACGCTAAGTTTGACGTGAAGGCAATGGTCATTTTCTCTTAAATGTTGCCAACATGTTTTCTCATTCCACAGAAAATGAACAACCTTAGGAGGCACTTTCACCTTCCACAAACCATCTCATACACTCTTATGAATATGATAATGGTAAAACAAGTCTTGCTAGTGTTGTTTGTGAAATATATATATATATATATATATATATTCATATCTTGTAGATTTGAAATAGATATAGGACCAACCAAGACATTAAAAGAAAATCAATTAACAAACTACACTTAGTAAAATAATTTTTAAAAAAAAGAATATTCAGCAACTTCAAAATGTTTTTTTCTCACTATAGAGCATTAGAAAGGACAAAAGATAAACTTATCTAGTTTAGATTAACCCTCCAGCTGAACGGAGCAACATTCCCCTATTTTGAAATTGAAATTTGGACAAAGTACAAAATTGGAGAATTGCTTTATAATTTATATGATCCGAGAAACTTATCCATTTCTCTTTTCAAATCATTTAATCATAATTTATATGCAACCATGTATATGATAATATGAAATTATTGTAATATATGAAATGATGTAATAAGAAATCTTCTTTTGCTTTCTTCATGTAAAGAGATTATCTATTCCACTTGAAAAGTCCCTATGTAATGCACAATGTTATTACTTAAATTTTTGGGATCCTTTGGGACCCCTGATTTATTTATTAGGAGTTCTATGCCATATTTATTTGAACTTTAAATAACAGCAAGTTATGTAAAGAATATATGGATTAGCCCACTTACCCGCAGGCTTAGTAAGATGAACATGAAAGTTAAAGAGTTCTAGGTGGCAAAATAGAAAAGAAGAAAGTTAAGAAATTCTCTCTATTATTTAATGTAAATGACAACTCTAGAAAGGCAGTAAGCCAAGCCTCTAGTACAGCAGATGTTACCTTAAATTATATAAACCTCAGCAACCTTAACTAATTAAGCTTCTCTAACTTCACAAAAAAGAAAAAGTTTGAATCTTCCACAAGAATATATTGTAATGAGACCTATATCACTTCCTCACCTATTGAAGCTTTCAGCTATGCATGTCACTTAAAAAGCATCAAATCTTTCAAATAATCATCAGTGTGTACATCTCCACAAAATGGCTTCAACAGTTCTGCATATATTAACTGAGTACAGGAGTAAATATAGGACAATGAAAAGTAAATTTGATGTGAAGGCAATTGTTTTGACCACTGAGATGTTGCCAACATGTATTCTCGTTCAAATGCAACACCATTATGCAGAGGTGAGGACCCTCCTTAAGAACACCAATTTCATGTGCCCACTTTTTCCTTATGTACTGATCATCTTTAGGGGCTTTAATTAATTACTACTCCATGAAATGTGAAAACTATCAAATAAACACGCCATAATTTGAAACTTGATGCAAACAGCAAGTCCAGACATTCACTTTCACCAATATGTTGAAAGATGTCCACTACTAATTCATATTCGAATCTCTAGAAATCTAAAGGAAAATTATCTTTATTTGGGAACCATGATGATAATTGAGATCCCCAAATAATTGCCAAAAAAAATAATAATAAAACTCTCTGGTGAAGATATTCTGCTAGCTGCAACAAAATTATTATCATTATATTTTTTGGTGACAAGCAGCGGCAACACTAAACTACTAGGAACTATGCCTACCTAGCTAGAACAGAAAAGGAGCATGTTAGAAATACACAAAATGGACACTAATATACCTCAATGTGCTTGAGCAATGTATTCTCATATTTAACTCGATGACAGCATGCCCTAAACAAGCAAATGGTCATGTTATGTGTACATGCATATATGCATAAAAGAAAAAGATCCATGAATCAGTGGATAGATCATAGTAAGGGGAACATACCTCATAGGCAAGTGAAAAACCCATATTCCATAACTGTGTTTCTGATAAAGGTTCCATTGAATCACAACCCACTTCATCTAATCCAATTAACCGTGGTGGAAGCTTGGGTAGTGACTTAAGCCTCTTGCAGGAACTCAAAAAAAGCAAGTGCAGTCGAAAAGAATTATAGAACTAACTATCAGGTAGCTTAACAAAATCATTTCAAACAGCTGAAATCTTCAGGAACTAGTCCATCACTTAGGACAGAACCGCTTAAGTCTAACTCTGTTAATGACAAAGGCATTTCATTATTTATGTGATATGTACAGTATTTATACATAATACACTTAGGGTATAGTTTCCTAACTAAATACAGAACCTAACTATCTTATAATTTATTAGTTATATACTCTGATAGCCTCCGGTAAACTCAAGGCATCTTGCACCTTGAGTTTTGCCTTCAACAAATCAAATATTAAGGTAGACATTGGCTTGACAAATATGTCTGCTATACGATGTAAAGAGGGAATATGATGAACAAGTAGTTGGTTTTACAACATGTAAACTAGGAGCAGCAAAATAGGTTGTGGGCTGATAATTCATCATAGGTGAATGAGAAGGAAGAGAAGAAAGAAGAGGTGAGGGAATATATGGAGGGAACAAAAGAAAGTGGAATTGGGTAGAAGGAAAATGGATGGTGTAAAGACAATAGATTTGAAGGGAAAAACTGATTCATTAGAATCTAAAATCATTAGAGATGTATACAAGTCCATCTGATGAAAGACATTTATATCCATGATGAGCCATGCTATGCCCTTAGAAAGAACACTACTGAACGAAGTGACAGTTTATGAGAGTTATAAGGTTGCAAAAAGAGGATAACATGAACAACCAAACGCATGGAGAGAAGAATAATTGGGAGTTTAGCGAAACAACTTGCTGTGAAAATTACAGTTATCAAAGAAGATAAAGTATATAGCAATAATTCCTAGCTATAAAAGCGCCAACCTCTAGTTCTGTTAAATTGTTGGAATCAATAGTGGGGCTGCCCCACTCTTGAATAGTGCTCGCCATCCACGTTCCAATTTCAGTTTATTAGACAAATGATATTTGGCTCTAAGTTTGATGTGAAGGCAATGGTGTTTTTTCACTTTAAATGTTGCCAACATGTTTTTTCATTGAAATATAAAAGATACACAAGTGAAATCTCATTTGGCCATTCTTTGCAAGTATAATAGTAACATTCCTTGACTCCTAGCTAGGAGGTGGATGAGGCTTGAGTTCAATATGCTCGAAGATGAGTCTACTCTCTGGTCTTATAAATCAATTCAATTTGTGTAATCTTGGTTTCTAGGTTTAGGAATTATGACTGGAAGATTGTGTTGACAGTGTTTGGTTAAATGCCTCTTTGTTGTAGGCTTCAATTTACAATGCTGTAGTTTTGTAATATGTTTGATTCGTCTGCACTTTTGATTGATTTTTGGCCATGTTTACATGTAAGTCATAGTATTGTTACTTTGTATATGTGGCTGAGTGATTAATGATAGGGAAAAAATTATAGCATAAAACCCCGCAAGTGTAGAGGTCATATCAAGTAATAGAGTGATGAGAAAAGAATCTTTCCTATGAGCACTTAGTACGAAAAATATAGTTGAGCAATGACTTTACATTTTTACTTAAGTTGAGTCAACACAATTTGAATTAAAGATAGAAAAATAAACTAACTAGGGGGGAAGAAAATCAAATCTAGCTAAAGCTAAGGATAAGGGTGACTCTAGATCTTAGTAGTTACTTGGATTAAATTATAGCATTGATTAATTCTTAGCGTCTAATGTCCCCCCTAATTGTATTTAAAGTTATATTTGCTAGTCTAGGAGTCTTAATTGCCTAAGAGTGTCTTTTAATCCACTAAAAGTCATTTCAATTATATTAATCCCTAACTCCTTAGGTGATTAGTATTTAACTAGATTAATTTAAGTGCAAGCCTAATAAGACTATGAAAGGTCGGTAGGTATATGTCTATTCTACAAGCAAATTAAATTTGAAATCTTAATCCTGCACGATTCAATTGAAGGTTTGTTCTAAATTTAATATATCTAGGTTCCTTTAGATTACCATATTAAGTTTCAATCAAATTTCTCATCTTTCAAAATAATTAAGCTCACAATTGAATCAACAGACATAACATTATAACAATTGAAAGAAGAAATCATCATCCACTAATCCATAATCAAACTAAATAATCCAAAATAAAGGTTTAGCTACATAAATTGAACATTGTCATGAATAAAATAATAGCTAACCGAAGAAAAAATATAGAAGAGAAAGGAAAGTAGAAAAAAAACACTCAATGTCAAATTTTTGCTCGTGCTATAGATATTTGCATTTCCAAACTTTAATCTCCCTCTATTAAAATTATGAACTGTTGTGTTGCCGCCACCAACAAAAAAAACTAACACACCGTCTTTTTGCTACACCTCGCATATACATATATATATATATATGAATATATTGCCTCCTCTCAAAACTTTTAAAACAGTATTGTTCCTATCAATAAAAAAATGAAATAATAATGGTGATGATAAATTTGAATCTTTTTATTTTCTTATTTGGGAAAACTTTCCATTATTATTTATTATTGCTTCTTTACTAAGTTTAAAATTTTATATTTTAATTAAATCCCACAAATGATACACCCAATTTGATATATCATAAAATTTCAATAAAATTTCTTTAATTTAACATGGATGACTTCTCAAATATATCAAAATATATCCCAAATCTGTTAAAAATAGGAAGTCATCAATTAATTAGGAGATGTAACACATTAGGTGGTGTTTATGAGTATTAATTAGGAGTTTATTGTCAGCTTTAGTTACCAATTTATACAAGTCGAACCTCACTGTCACAGGGTTAGAGGGCATTTGCCTGGCCTCGGAGCCTACTCCAAATTTTCCTTGACAGTGTGATCTTAATTAATGGTAGGCATTGCATCAATTGAAGAATGTGAGGTTGGAGGAGGACCTCTGTTCTTTCATTCCAGAGGGCCAGAATTGAAAATATATTGACTCCGTTTAGGAAATAGTGCGTTATCAGACCTTCGTTTAACATCAATTAATGTTGCGGTATGGCCCAGTAAAGAGCCAAAAGAGACAATTCAACGCAGTACAAAATTATATTATTCCTCCATATTTCAATGTGTATTGTATAGGTGATATTATTTATATGGATTGTGACCCAGTGCCATTGTGACATGTGTTTCTTAAAGGGAAGGATCTAGAATAACAAGTGCTTCTCCATCTAGAATATTAGCTACTGGATCTTTTGGGACAGAATTATTATATTGGAAGTCAATACCCAGCTATTCTCTGCCTCATGAAATTGTCACAAGCATCTATAAGCCCGAATTTTGGTTTAGAAACTCTGCGCATTAAAGAAGGCATATATGGCATTAAAAAAACAGGATGTCATGTAACTCTTCAAGAGCATTATATGGTTGAAACTTGAAACTCGTGGCTCTCGTGTTTAGCTCTTGCACAAAGCCTTCATGACAGTAAGTGCAAATGACCTCTCTCCCTCAAATATTTAAAAAAGATTCAATATTAATTAGACAACCAAACCACTTATCTCCACGCAGAAACTATTCTCACCACTAATAGCTAGACAGCTATTTATAGAACACAAAACACAGGTGAAAAGAGAAAAGATATACAAAGTTACAAACATTAAGTTTCACCAAAAACTAAGCTATTTAAAATGACAGCCTTAAACCCACCAAAGTAAAAGTGATTCCCTAATGACTATTTAACAAGGAAAAGAAAGGGTTTGTGTGCTGTGCTTGAAAAAGAAATGCTTATGGGAGGTTGGATAGAATAATAAGTGATAGGATAAGAAAATATTTTTAATTCTAGAAAGCAACAATTGATTCATAGGGAATGTATTTTTTCCCTTTTGGGGTAGTATCAGGAATATAGTTGATCATATTATGTATGGCAGACAGGCATGCAAGGAAAGAGGTTTATTTTGTTATATTTTTTAAGGTGCTGTATATATTGCTAGGCAAGCTAGATTGTTCAACTTAAGAGCCAAAGCAAACAGAGATAAGGTTCACACTTCAATACAAGATCACTAAACTCGAACCTTTGACTGCTTGAGGTATTGTCACCAAGGCCTTCTAATTGAGAATCAGTAAGTCTTTTGATTTGATCCACATACATAATAGAGTAGAATGAACTGCAAAATTAAATAGAAAAAGTGATTTTGTAAATATAAAGGACACATGTACTCCCTCCAGTCCTAAATATAAGATAAAATTTACTTTTTTGAAAAGATTAAGGAAGCTAATTAAATTAGTTTAAGTATTTATATTTGTTATTTCTTCTCCAAACTATTTTACTTAACTTATAAACTTATATATAACATAAAGATACACAACATATGATATAATTCAGTAACTTATTTAGCTTCCTTAATCTTCAAAAAAAAAAGTCAATTTTGTCTTATATTTATGACCAGAGGTAGTATCTCTAATGTCAAAGAATAATAAGAAGCAATATTGAGTAGTGACAATAAAAGGCTAAAGAGCTCTGCCAACCATTTTTTATGATATTTTGTCATTGAACATGTAATATTAGTATTTGTGGTTGCAGTGATTAAATATAATAAAGCATGAAACAGTTTTAGTCACGCCCCTTTGGTGGCAAGATCATACCATTAAGAGTTAGCCTGGCCAGACAAAAACAAGAGACACTAGCTCATGTGTGTGGAGAGTGAATCTTGGACTTTTGCCTCAACTGCCAATTAATCCAAGGAAAAATGCCAAAAAACTACATTGGAAATTGTAAAAGGACAATTCAGTACATTGAAAATGGGAAAGGACAGATCAGGCGGGTGTCAGATGGGCAGAGGAATCTATCCTTTGAAATCTCGGCCAAATGACGAAAATACCCTTCAGCCCTCAGTCGAAATAACAACATAGGAGTTGTTAATGCCGAATCCGGAGTTCTTAATGGCGAGATAGGTGTTGTTATTGGCCCTGAAACTTGCTAACTGTGAAAGAAGAAATTGGAGTTTTTAATTTCGAATCTCGAGTTGTTAATTAAGAGATGAGCAATGTTGTTAATGGCCCCGAAACTTGTTAAGTGTGAAAGAAGAAATTGGAGTTGTTAATATTGAATCCGAAGTTGTTAATTAAGATATCGGTGTTGTTATTGGCCCTGAAACTTCTAAAGTGTGAAAGAAGAAATTGGAGTTGTTAATGTCGAATAAGGAGTTGTTAATTAAGAGATAGGTGCTGTTATTCCGAAGTGGAGGAAGAAAGTAGACTTGTTAATGGAGAATACGGTGTTGTTAATAAAGAGAAAGGAGTTGTTATTAGCCTTGAAACTTATTTAGTGTGAAAGAAGAAATTAGAGTTGTTAATGTCGAATCCAGAGTTGTTAATTACTCCTAAGAGATATGTGTTGTTATTGGCCTGGAAACTTGTTTAGTGTGAAAGAAGAAATTGGAGTTGTTAATGTCAAATCCGGAGTTGTTAATTAAGATATAGGAGTTCTTATTGGTTCTGAAACTTGTTAATTGTGAAAGAAGAAATTGGAGTTGTTAATGTCGAATCCGGAGTTGTTAATTAAGATATAGGTGTTATTATTGGCTCTGAAACTTGTTAATTGTAAAAGAAGAATTGAAGTTGTTAATAACGAATCCGGAGTTGTTAATTACGAGGATCATGTTATTATTCTGAAGTGGGGATGGAGGGCTGAAGGGCATTTTGGTCATTTGGCCTATATTTCAAAAGGACAGATTGCTCTACCCGCCTGACACCCACCTGATCTGTTATTTCCCATTTTCAATATATTGAATTATCCTTTTACAATTTCCAATATAGTTTTTTAGAATTTTCCCTTAATCCAAACACACTAGACTTTTATTAATCATCAAAGTCAATATACAAAGTGAGCAGACCTACTTTATACAGACCCACAGACAAGAAAACACCCCAACTATACAAACATTACTATTTAAAGAATACCAAGAATATATCCCTGCAACATATATTCTAACCACTTATACACCCTCAAGTGTATTTTGTATTGCATATAACATGCTAAAATATTTTTTTCAGGCAGGTTCATGACTTTAAAATATTTTTTTAAATTCATCCAATCTTAAGATATTTTATGATGGTACAACCAGTATTTAAAATATTTTTTTAAATACATACAAAATATTGTAGAGAGCCAAAAAATATTATAAAACATCATTGGAGAGTCTCCACTCAAAATCCCGGAAATTCCTTCAACTTCAAGAGATAAAAAGTGTACGAAAAAGCATCTCCCCAATGGAGGTGATGAGGCCGGAGTGACAAGACAAGGATCCACAGACTTATTCCACCAACAACCCTCTTGACCCACCCACTCCATTATTGGAGTACTTTTGCTTCTCAACTTTATAATTAATTTTTTTAGTAGGCCATGGGCGGTAGCTATAATTAATCTCTTCACACCGTATATTTTTTCAACAGATTTTAATATTAGTTATAAGACCATCTTCATACATAATCAAAGATAGATATTTAAACGATTCAGTTAAATGTTAACTGTATTTAGCCTTATAATTCAGTTTATAATTAATTTATTGACATTGGTTTATCTTTTTCTTATGAGGTTAATTAATACTGGTGGATCAATTTTAGCTCGTCCAAGCCTATCTCATGGGTTTACGTTTTCTTTTCAAAATTTTAAGATAGGTCAGGATATCATATTTATTATTTTATAAAATTATTGTTATAAATATAAATAAATAAATTTAAAATATTAAAATATAATATACATAATTCATAACTACAATAAAAATTAAAAAAAATTGATAAAATACTATATTAAGATTTTTATAAAATATTAAATATGAACTATTCATCTTTTAATCTAGTTACATGTTTGAAGGAGACGTACTTATTAAGTAATATGAAAATTATTTATTTTTTAAGCCTCTAAAGAGAAATCTTTGGTAAAAATTATCAAAAAAAAGGATTAATGTAGCACTTTACTAGGAGACTGAAAGGACTGACATGAAAATGAGTATACATGCAAAATCCCAGAAATACCTTAAATTTTAAATTAAAAAAATTGTTAGACAAGGCCAAAAATTCTCCCCAACCGAAGTGATGAGGCTGAAGTGACAACTTACCGGATAAAGAGGGAGTACGATCATGGATTAAAAAATATATTAAATGTATTATTTTTGTGTTTTGCCCTGACTTCTCAATTAATTTTTTACTATAATATTTTATATTCTTGTAATTATTTTCAAGACTCTCGAAAATTTAAATAATTTCATTAAATTTTTAAAATTTTTAATCAATTATATGTATACTCCTCTAGTCCTATATATAAGGCACTTCTAACATATTTTACACATGTCAAGAGAAAACCTTAAACTTATTTATTTCCTATTTTATCTATTTCTTATTTTTGAAAAAGGAAAAAAAGGAAAGAAATAAATAAGAAAACCCTAATAAGGATAGTGTGTGCTGCAGTATTTGGGGCTTGAGGGGAAAAAAGGAAATTTCTTTATTGTTCTACGTGGGAAAGAATATTTTCAGTAATTTTTTAGTTTGAAGGGTTTTGATTTAGGTGATGAACAGTAGGAAATTATTTTGCAAGATTGATCAGTTTTTTTTTTTTTTTTTGCAAAAGTTGTAGACACATGGAACTTCACTTGCAGCCCTGATCATCTATTGGAGTCTTTCATTATCCTCAGAATTTTCTTGAAAAGACTGCAAAATGAAATAGAAAAAGTTATTTTGTAAATATAAAGGATATATGTATCTCTAACATGAAATAATAATAAGAAATACTCCTCTTATCTTTAATATAAAATATATTTAGAGAGTTAATCTTAATTTTAAATATAAGATATAATTTTTTATAATTAGCAATCTTTTTTCAATCTACTCCTATTGATATTCCCTCAATAATAATCAATGAGGAGAGAGAATTGAGGAATTAAGGAAAATAGCTATGGTGTTTTTGAAAATACATACCAGATTAACTAACTCAAATAACTTCCTTAATCTAATTAAATTATATAGATATGCTTTATATTAAAGACTAAAAAGTATTATGTCTTACTTTTTATTCAAAGAAAGGGCAATCATCTTCCACTACCGATTATATTGCCTCGTTTGGGTCAGCGGTAGAAGTTATTTTTACAACATAATTTATAGTGTACGAGGTAATACTGTGAGAAAAAATTTACCTTAATTTGTTTGAATATGCTTCTCCAACACCAACTCAATTTTGCCCACATACAGAAATCGTAAACGAGGTTTTAACTTCGCCCAAATTTTGAAAGACTCTGGGTCTGTTTGGGAACCCATTTGGGTCTAAAAAAAGCCCATCTGGGGGCTAAAAGCTCCAAAAGCTCATTTAATGTGTTTGGGAAAGCTTTTGGGATGGCTGGGTTTATGAAGCAAATGGAGCTTTTATAAGAAGCTCATCCAAGTTACTTTTCTCAATTTTTATGAAAAAAAAAAGTCACTTCTAACACTGTCAATCCAAATACAAATAATATCTATAAAGTTCTTTTTTTTTCTATATGACTTTTTCAAAAACCCATATATAAAAAAAGCTCCTTCTTCACCGCTAATCCAAACAACCACTCTATAATTTTCTAACTAGTTGGTTTTATGCTTGTTTTTTGTTTCTTCTTTAGTATTCGTACGTTTGTTTTTCAAGAATCCAATTCTCAAGCTTTGATCTTTACTTTTGTAACCAAAAAAATCGTTGCAAAATCATGGCCGTTGTTTCTTTCTTAACCTGTAGAAGACTATAATTCTTGTGCTTGAATGCTATTGGTTCGTTTTGTGTTTCCTATCTTTTAAAATTTTTTTTAGGGCAAGGAAAACTACAAATTAACAACTTGTGGCGATGATTTCTAAGTCGTATTTACTGTCATTTCACTTTTTTTTTATTTAAAAAAATTATAGTTGAGGCGCCAAGTCTTCTCCCTCTCTTACTTCTTCACCAAAGTCCTATTGTGGGGACACCACTGAGCTCAATTTTTCAACAATTCGAAAGTGATCTTTTACCAAGTAAAGTAACACATGGCACAAGTAATTAAATCTTGGGAGTGATCACAAACTGAAAAATACTTATACTTGTTAAAATATTCCTTTCAAAATTTAAAATTGTTTTGAAATTTTGATTTTCACGCATCACTTTATGTTTTAAAAAATTTATCCCTGTTTTAAAATTTTAGTAGCGTCTCCATCATTTCCCTTCCTTCATGGGAGACTAAATTTTGGGTGCAAAGTCCTAATATGTCTTTTGAATTTTTAAAATAAAAATAGTTAATAACAAAACCAAAATAATAATGTCGCTTTTTTTTTGTTGCTAGCTATTTTCTGATAACTACACTTGTTTGGCCATTAACTATCTTGTTTTGAAAATTTGAAACATTTTCTAGGAACTTTGCCAATGATAGTAACTAGCGAAACTAAAGTAATCAATAATAAAACACAATTACTACTTTTCTTTCAATTAATAACTTACTCCTACGTTCAAGAATCATTTAAAGTTTATAATGCTCAATGTGCAAATTCTACATGGTGTTTGGATGAACTTCAAATGATTCTTGAATGTAGGAGTAAGTTGGGTTAACATGTTTTTCCAATTTTTTAAGACATAGATCCATCGGATGTAAGGCATAAAAAAAAAAATTGGAGAAGCTTTAGCCAAACATGAACAGAGATTACAAAACAAGGACAAAGTAGAGAATTGGAGAAACTTTCATCCGGGGGGAGAGAGAGAGAATTGGAGAAATGCTTTATATGAAATTAGCCACATATCCAGTCGAGACACCAGTGGTTGGCAAGTTTTCTTTTACAATCATTTAATCATGTTTCCCATATTTTGAACCAAAAAAAAAAATATCATATTTCCCATATTTATTTAGATTTTAGATTTTTACATTATTTTTAATCTTGATTTAAATCCTTTATAATGATTTTTATAATTTTTCCTTTTCTCTCTTTTGACATATAATACAATAAAACTTAAAATATTTAGGAGTAATATAATAATATCGAAATTGGCTGGTCAGAATATATATGTACATATATAATATCGAAAGTGATCTCTTCTTTTTAAATAGGAAAATTTACATTTAAGTCTAAAAAAAATGAAAAAATATCCCGTAAAATTATTAATACCTACTCTAAAAGTTGTTTGGTGGGTTTGTCAATGAAACATTTTTTCGTTTTATAATTTTAGAAGTTGACTTTTTTCATTCCTCTTTTATTTGGATTTGAGTTTAATTTTCCCATTTAAATAAAACCTAACGAGAGCGGCTTTCCAGGAAGCAACTAAAGTAGGCCTCTACTTCTTACTTTAGCATTAAGCAAAGAAAATGGAAAAGAAGGTTCAATGAAGAGAATAGCTTTTGGTTCTTTCGTCCACGTCTCTCGTATATAGCAGTTCGGCTTCTTCATTCAGATCACAGCAGTTAGTGTCGAGAAGAAAGCAAGATCATCGTCTCGACAGCTTTCGTAGCACTAGATCACGGTATAACGAGCTTTATAGATGCTGCACAAAAATTTTCCATTATTTTACCCTCTGGTTTTAATTTCAAACCTCTAATTCCTTTTCTGGTTTTCCTGGGTTATTACTGATATGATTATGTTGTAACAGATTACCCTTTGGACAAAACGACGAGATCAAACTCCTGCAATGGCATATAGGGGCGGAGGAGAATCTTCTTCCGGCTCTGATACTTTTGATTCAACTCCAGAATGGAAATATGACGTGTTCTTGAGTTTTGCAGGGAAAGACACTCGCTTGAAGTTTGTAGATCACTTAGATGATGCTTTCAAAAGAAGTGGCATCATAACGTTTAGGGATGATGTAGATCTTGAGAGAGGGGGAAACATAAAACAAGATCTCTTTCAAGCAATTGAGGATTCTCTCTGTGCCGTTGTTATTATCTCTGACAATTATGCAAAATCTAAATGGTGTTTGGATGAGCTTCAAAAGATTCTTGAATCCCGAAATACTTTGGATCGACGTGTTTTTCCCATATTCTATGATGTTGATCCGGCTGACGTAAGACACCAACGGGAACGTTTTCGGGAAGC
The DNA here is from genome assembly GCA_963242795.1 of Inga leiocalycina. Classification (NCBI taxonomy): domain Eukaryota; kingdom Viridiplantae; phylum Streptophyta; class Magnoliopsida; order Fabales; family Fabaceae; genus Inga; species Inga leiocalycina. Next base: position 60,337,308 of record OY725325.1, on the reverse strand, counting down.
CTTAGCTGAACGTGAAGAGGAGTTCAAAGAAAATACAACGAAAGTGCAGAATTGGAGAAATGCTTTGTTTGAAATGGCCAACTTGTCTGGTTGGGACACCAGGGACAAGTAAGTTTTCTTTTACAATCATTTAATCATTTAGATTTTATATTTTTTGATCATCTTTAACTTTGGTTTAAATAGTTTATAATGATTTTAATATATGGTCTTTCTTTATTTTAACATTGGTAGTTGTCTCTCTGAAATTTAACCACAAATAATCTGTTTTTTTTTTTAATGATGATCAATATATTAGGTAAAATGATATTAGATACAAAGTTATGCTAGTCTAAATTGCAAATTTAGAGGAGCAACAATGATTTAACATCATTAACAGGCGATTAGGGATAGGGGATGCACAAATGAACTTTACATATGAAAATGATTTTAGCCTCAAGACAAATAATATGTTAAACCGCCGTTAATTGCCCAACGATTCTCTTTTGATCAGCAGAGAGATGACCTCTCCTTCCAATATTGCTCTATCAAGTTTTTGTTGATAAATAGACTGAATAAAGGAACTGCAAAATAAATGTTAAATTGTTAAATAAGGAATAAAGATAAACTAATCTTATTTACAAAGATTATCGATGTATACAATGAATTCTTCCTCTTGAAAGTAATGACTAAAACCCCAAGACTTCTTGATGACTTATGAGTTATGGACCTATGTTAACCCCCTACTTTGATGGTTTATGATGTAGGGCCTATGTTAATCCTCTTCCTTTGGGTGAGGACTTGACTCTCTTTCACACCTTTAAACGTCACATTAAACTCTTCATTTATAGAGCTTTAACTAATTAATGCATTCTAACTCTCCAACATGCCCCTCAAATTGACACCTCTTGTAAGTGTTAACTTGCAAATACAAACAATAGGATTTAGTAAAGTGAGATTAAACCAGATCACTTTGTGTTTGTGAACAACTCTTTTAAGAGACATCTTCCTCTTTGCCTTCATCTTCATGAAGACATCTTCCTCTTGTTCTTTGGAAGATTGTTCTTTCAACACTCCATTCTTCAATTTAGCATTCTTTATTAAATATGAGTCTTTCACTTTAATTGTGTTTGGTATTGCTTATTGGGAGTTAATAAGCATTTATTACGTAAGTCGAGATAAAACTCCTCTCACATACTTACCTCGTATACCATAAATCACGATTTATAAGCACTTCTTGTCAAAAAATAAGCTATCCCAAACAAGGACTAATGACTTTCAATCCCATAGTTAAGCTACTTCAAACATGTCAACAAAAGTGAACTTGCCCAACTCTTGAAGGCCCCACTTGTCACTGAGTATTAATTATAGGGTGCACTCTAATCCATGTTTCCTGACTATGAAGTTCATTGCCCTGCTTCTTCAACATCTCAGCTCCACTTATTTCATATTTAATCTATGCATCAGCATGGGCACCCATAGCTGCAGTTTCTTCAGGTGTTCCATTTGCTTTCTACTCACCAGATTCCATGTCTTCTGATTCAAGCAATAGCTTAAAGAATTCAGAAACATCACTTGATGCTCTTTATGCAGCTTTGAGTTTTACGCTAGCATCCTTATCTTTATCTAACTTTACTAGCTTGTCCCTCCTTTCATCTACTTGTTCTTCTCAACGAGCAACAAAAGGTGCAGAACCTTGTAGTTCCAAGTTGGCATCACAGCCCAAATTCAACTTTAATAGCTGCATTTAGTCAAACTAAATTCGCACTTATGATGAAGCGGTGCTGATAATGCTAAACCTTTCTTCTCTTCTGCTTGTTTAGATGAGTACCCACAATAGGAGTCCGAACTACCTCATACCCATAAAGTGCCATAGCCTTTTCAAGTTCTTCCTTAACGGCTTTGGAAATTTCATTCTCCTATTGAAGGAAGCAGAGCCCAGAAAATGGCGACAACTCCACCATTAATAAGAAAACCAGAATCAAAGCAATGTCCAAGAATCTAGAGAACTATAAGACCCTTATGGGATTCTTTGAAACATTTGTGACTCTTCTCGGTATTTCATCAAACATCTGCTGTGCATACCTGACTTTTTTTATTTGGAACGAATAGCCTTGTGAACCCCAAAGATAGACCAATGAATTATCTCAAAGCACACATTCAATATAACCGAGGGAAATGATCACAAGCTCCATTGGCATAGGCAAGAACTTGGGTCTTAAAAGAGCCCAAACAGAAGGCATCAATGCAGACCTCAACCATGAGTGCGGAACAACTTGAATCTTGGGAGATTAATGAGAACCGAAGAACAAATATCATCTAAATTGCAGCAGATTTCTAGCACTAATAACATGATTATCGCAAGGGAGGAGAGATCTAATGCTTCATTGGCTCACTGGTTTTGCTCTTCCCTACCTCCTCCTAGATTCGATAGAACAAAACTTGGGAGAGGGAGACAAGATCCGATGGTGAGAAAATCGTAGTCTGAGGCAAGGTCTTCAACGGCAAGAGGAGCAATCTTCTAAGGAGGCTTCGATGGTGGCTTTTTCTTGGAATGTGAACAGAGCATCGACGAACGAAGGCGGCAAAACAAGAGGATTATGCAGAGTCTACAATGGACGATCTGGCAGCGGCCAGGAGTGTGATCGTCGAGGCGGTCTTGACAAGAAATTACAAACCACGGCATCAATCCAGATCCCCCGCCGATGCCGAAGACAGTCTCCGCCAAATATATGAAGTCACTATGGCTAAAGGTCGTCCCCATCGCGGCGGAGATCGTAAGTCGAAACGGCGGTGAGGGCTACCAAGTCAAGCAACAATGTCTTTTTGCTTTTGGCTTGAGCGTGGTGGCAGATCAATCAAAAGAGAGTTGAATCAAGAACCAATGGGCTATGAGCAAATTTGACTTATAGGCTCAAAATCTCATTATACCATGTTGAGGTGCTAAATAAGGAATAAAGATAAACTAATCTTATTCACAAAGATTATCAATGTATATCATGAATTCTTTCTCTTAAAAGTAATGACTAAAACCCCAAGACTTTTTGGTGACTTATGAGGTAGGGAGTTATGTTAACCCTCCTCTTTTGATGGTTTATGAGATAGGGATCTATATTAACCCTCCTCCTTTAAATAAAGAGTTGACTCTCTTTCACACCTTTAAACTTCACATTAAGCTCTCTATTTATAGAGCTTTAACCAATTAATGTATTCTAACCCTCCAACAATAAAGTTGAATCATTTATGCCCCTACAAGGAATTCTCATAAACTTGACATAATAAGTTTTGTCCATAATAAAATTCCATATAGCCAACTGTTTGATCATTTTCTTTGTAATATATGAAGGCTCTTTTAATGATAAGTCCCTTTATACTTGTGCGTAAGATCATTTAAATTTGTGAGAAGTTCTCTTTCCATTGTTACAACGGAAAACTGAAAGATATTCTTTTTTATTTGTTAAGAGGAAAAAAAATCAATTTTTAGATGATGAATGGATTAACTTAATGACTGTACACGTTGATAATTAATAAGTTGATGAATTTATATCCATCAATAAAACGAAATTGTGTGTAAGTTGACTTTTTTTGAGAAAATAATCCATCTATAATTTGAATGGGGGATATATCTAGTCTGACTTGCTCAACAATTCACATTCCACTTATCTCCATCCTTGTTATCAAAAAATGTATGGGGGAGTTTCAGTAAACAATATTCATGAAAAGTCACATTTTTCATTATTATTTTATTTTATTGTAACTATATAACTCATATTAATCAATGCTATCTTTTTTTTTGGTAGGCATGAGGTAGATCTTATAAAAAATATAGTTGGAGAAGTATTGACTTACTTAAGTCCTAAATTACCATCTCATGATGAGAATCTGGTTGGGATTAAGTCAAGAGTGAATGATATGGTGTCAATCTTGGAGATTGGGTTGGATGACAAACATTTTGTGGGGATATGGGGTATGGGCGGTGTCGGTAAAACAACTCTTGCTAGAGTTGTTTTCGAAAAACTATCTTACAAGTTTGAAGTGTGTTGTTTTTTGGCCAATGTTAGAGAATCTTCATCGCAGAGAGATGGCCTAGTCTCTTTGCAAAACAGGCTTCTTTCTGGTTTCAATACAAAGAAAATTGATGATGATTATGAAGGAATGAAGATGATAAGAAAGCTTCTTTGCAATAAAAAAGTTCTTCTTGTCCTTGACGATTTAGATGACACGAGCCAATTAAAAAATTTGGCTGAAAGTCCAAATTGGTTTGGTGAAAGAAGCAGAATAATTATCACAACGAGATATCGTCACGCGCTCACCTCATCTAGAGTAGATGAGCAAAGAATATATGAGATGAAAACCATGAAGAATGATGAATCTCTTCGACTCTTTTCAAATAAAGCATTCAACAAAGATCATCCTGAAGAGAAATACATGAAGTTATCTGAATCTGTGGTTAAATATGCAGGAGGTCTTCCTTTAGCACTTGAAGTTTTGGGTTCTTTTCTTTGTGGGAGACGTGAAGATGAGTGGAGAGATGCCTTAGATAGATTGAAGAAGATTCCTAATAAACATATACTTCAAGTACTTCAAATAAGTTATGATGGATTGCATGAGGAAGAAAAAATAATATTTTTAGATGTTGCTTGTTTTTTCAATCATTATTGGACGAAATCAGAAGTGACTCGAATTTTGGAAGGTTGTGATCTTCACCCAACTATTGGAATAAAGGTCTTGATTGAAAAGACTTTACTAGTTGAAACGGAAGATTGCATATTAGAGATGCATGATTTACTTGAAGAGATGGGTAGGTATATAGTTCATCAAGAGTCTCCTGATAATGTTGGCAAACGTAGCAGGTTGTGGAAGTTTGAGGACATTAAGGCAGTATTGGAAAATAACATGGTCAGTACCTTATTTTCTAATTATCTCATTTTGTTGACATATATTTAATGTTTTTAATATTCTTTAGTTCCTTATCATTCTCATGTTTTTTTCCTAAAAAATGACATTTTTATTAGGGATCTGAAGCAATACAAGCAATTGTTCTAACCGACAGATGTTTTAGTTTTAGTATTCCAAGCAACATAGAAGTTCATCCTGAAGCCCTTTCAAAGATGAGTAACATTAGATTACTTCTCTTAGATATAGATGATTGGAGTGATGATACATCAGAATCAAATGTTATTCGATGGCCATCATTTCCTTTCAGAGCTCTTCCAGCTCCATTGGATGAACATACTGTAATGCATTTTAGCGATATAAAGCAGCATTGGAATGACAAACCGGTGAGATTGATGCTGCTGGCATCATTGTTTATCTTAAAAATATATATCTATGTTCATATTTTATTGATACATTGATTAGTGAGATTGACCCTACAATTTTTTCGTTTGACTAGTTGTTGGATAGGTTGAAAGTTATCCACATGAAAGGTCCTCATAAGTTTTCCAAAACTCCAGACTTCTCAGGAGTTCCATTCTTAGAACATTTACATATTTCTTATTGCCCATTCCTTGTGGAGGTTCATTCCTCACTTGGAAAGTTGGAAAAGCTTGCTCAGGTGTTCTTGACTAATTGCAAAAATCTTGAAATCCTGCCAACAAAATTGGAAACAAATTCTTTGATAATGTTATCCCTTCAGTTTTCTACAAAAGTTGCAATGCTCCCAGAGTTTGGGGAAGGTATGAAAAAATTATCATATCTTAATGTGAGCCATACTGCGATAACTACACTTCCTGAAACACTTGGATGCTTAACTGGTCTTAGATATTTGAACTTGACTTACTGCAAAGTTTCTAATCTTGGCAAGGTGTTGAAGACTTGCATAACTGGTGAAATTTCTGGCTTGAATGTAACGTGGTTAACAGAGTTAGATGTAAGCTATTGTGGCTTAAGTGATAGATCGATTCCTGATGATTTTGGCAGTTTATCATCACTCATTGCCTTCGATCTAAGTGATAATGATTTTGTTAATCTACCCACTGGTTGCTTCTCTAGACTTTCTCAACTTGTCTTTCTTTCATTGAACCGGTGTCGTTGGCTCAAGTCATTGCCAAGGCTTCCACCACAGTTAATTCGATTAAATGCGTCTGGTTGTGATTCAATGGAACCTTTATCAGATAAACAGTCATGGAATTTGGTTGCTTCACTTGACCATGAGGTATGTTTGTCTTCATACAATCTATCTAATGCTGTATGTATAATTTTTTTTACTACACACACACATATATATAACATGACTATTTTTTTTTTAGTATCGTGGGAGGACTAAATATGTAATCTCTTATGAGGAATTTGATTATTATGATAAATATGGTGATATATATTTGGTGCCCATGCACTTCGCGTCCAAGCACGATGAGGTATGTGTGTCTTCTTTTTATGTATTTTTGTCACATATGCTCCATCATTGGTAATTAATTAACAACAGTTTAGTATGTTTGCAGCCAAAATGTCTTCTTCCTCTGAGAGATTTTTGTGCAATTATTCCTGAATGCGAAATACCATCATGGTTTTCAAATAAAGAAGATTGTCAACAGAAGGATTATGGCTGGGAATATGTGATAAAAGCGAACATACCTCCCTCTTTGCGTGATAGTGAATGGTCAGGATTAGTTGTATGCTTCAATATCCGATATAATGTTGGTGTTGCGGTGTTTTCTTGGAGTACTAAAGCTGCAGAAGATGATGATTATATATGCAAAGAGTGGGCGCATTATTTTGACGACGTGTTTTTTGAATGGGACAACTTATGCATAATGGTGTTGGAATTAAATGAGGAAACATGTTGGCAGCACCTAAGACCTCCTAACAATACCCTTCACATTAAGTTTGAGGGATCATTTACAACATCTGTGCGGGGATGTGGGTGGAGAGTGATATGTAAAGAAGAGATACAAAAGTGGTGCAATGACAATGATTTCAACCAACTCACCCAATCCCAACTTGCTTGTCCTCATGATGAGATCAACCTTCCCTCGACAGTGTTTGACAAATTCATCATGAAAGTGAAGAGGATTGGAAAGTGAAGAAGAATGGTAACAATGACTCGTTATGATCAGCTTTTGGAGTGAGGAGAATGAACAGGAACAATTGGAAGTCCTTTTTTATTTTCTTTTTGTTTTTAATTTTATTTAAATTATTATCTGACATCCATTTTGAGGTTCAGGGCTTACCCTCCTAATACAAGTGACTCATCTCGGACTTGAACTCGAGACGCAAAGGGATTTAGTGTGGCTCTACAGTCTACACCGCTAGACTACCTCTATATTATTTTTTTGTTTTTAATATTAATTGGAGTGTACCATTAATTTAATTTAAAGACATGGAAAAAGAACATAACAGTGATGGGAATGTTCGAAGGAGTTGGATAAGCGATGAAGCCGACCAACTTTCCAATCCTCCTCCAATCAAGGAATATTTAGTAACTTTCATATATATATATATATATATATATATATATGTATATGTATGTATGTATATAAAAAAAAACTTAATAAGAAAATGTTCTGTTGTCGCTGGAAAAGTATGAAAGATAAATGGAATGGATGAAAAGTAAAATGAGTCGTCTTTATTTTTTTTCTGGTCATATTATTTTCCAATTTTTTTGGTTTGTAATTCGTCCAAAACTAGCTAAAAATAAGTTGAAATTGCGGCAAAAGCCAAAAAAATTAGAAAACATTTCAGTTGTTATAGGTACACTTCAACAAAACACCAAAAATTTGGCTAGCTTAATTATCACCCCTACAAGTATAAATAAATAATAATTAAAGAAAATGAGATGAGATGAATTACTTTGAGAATAAAACATTGGGCTCCGGATTTCAATCGCTAGAAGCATAGGGTTCTGGATTAATACTAATAGTAATTAATTTGAGAATAACTAAAGAAATTAAAGGGTTAAAAAAGAGAAAGATATTCAATCACTAAAAGCATTGGGCTTTGGATTTCACCCAACATGTTGCTAATTTCTATCCTTTAAATTCACTCTTGAATTAATTATAGTGACAACTATTTATAAGTGTCCTAATATTTTGGAAAAATTCCAGAAAACTACAAACAAAATTAGAAAAGGACAGAAATGTTGGGTGAAAATAATAAATCCCAAATCAGTGAGGCATGAGGAATTTGAGATATGAAATGTTAACAAAATGACCTAAATACCCTCCTAAAAAAGGGGAATTAAAGACACGAGCAGGCATATCAGATCAGAGAGTGACGGAGAGTCGTAGAGCAAGGAAGAGACATGAGGCAAAACAGAAAGGAGGAGACACAAGCTCGGGCTGAGGGAAACAAGGAGACAAGAGCGCGGGCTGAGAGAAACGAGGAGAAACGACTATTAGCAGCTTCGAATGAACAGGTTAGGACGGCGTCATGTAGATGAGAAAACACAACTTGTATCTGCGTAATAACATCATTACATTCGCTATTAACGACTATGCCTCGTCTATTAACATCTTCAAATGAACAAGTTAGGATGGCGTCATGTAGATGGGAAAACACAACATGTATCCACGTACTAACATTATTACATTCGCCATTAACGACTAGGCCTCATCCATTAATATCTTCGAATGAACAAGTTAGGAGGTCGTCATGTAGATGGAAAAATACAACGTGTATCCATGTAATAACATCATTAGGTTCGCTGTTAACGGCAACGACTAGGCCTTGTCTATTAACAACTTCGAAGGAACAAGTTAGGAGGTCGTCTGTAGGTGGGAAACACAACTTGTATCCATGTAATAACATCATTACATTCACTATTAATGACTAGGCCTCGTCTATTAACATCTTCAAATGAACAAGTTAGGACAGCGTCACGTAGATGGGAAAACACAACATGTATCCACGTACTAACATCATTACATTCACCATTAACGACTAGGCCCCGTCCATTAACATCTTCGAATGAATAAGTTAGGAGGTCGTCATGTAGATGGGAAAACACAACGTGTATCCACATAATAACATCATTAGCTTCGCTGTTAACGACTAAACCTCGTCTATTAACATCTTCGAAGGAACAAGTTAGGAGGTCTTCTGTAGGTGGGAAACACAACTTGTATCAACGTAATTACATCATTAGCTTCTCTATTAACGACTAGGCCTCGTCCATTAACATCTTCAAAGGAATAAGGACGTTGTCATGTAGATGGGAAAACACAACGTGTATCCACGTAATAACATCATTCTTTTATTTATTAACAACATTATGTTCATTGTTAACAACATTATTTCATTGATTAACATCTGCCCAACAAGAAATGTGAACTTTTTAGTGTCGCTGCCCAAACGCAATACCTTTCACATCTTCCATTCACACGAACAACAAAAGACGTGTGTAGGAACAAGTTTGCAAAAAGAGATGTTACCAGCATAATAACACCACTTGCCTCTATAATAACAACATGGTTATGTTGATTAACACCTTCATATATTTATTAGTTGCTGTCATATCACAATCTGCATAATTACATTCAACCCGCGCTCGTGTCCCCTCGTTTCTCTCAGCCCGAGCTCGTGTCTCCTCCTTTCCGTTTTACCTAGTGTCTCTTCCTTTCTCTCCGACTCTCTGTCACTCTCTGATCTAATATGCCTGCTCGTGTCTTTAGTTCCCCTTTTTAGGAGGGTATTTAGGTCATTTTGTTAACATTTCATATCCCAGATTCCTTATGCCTCACTGATTTGAGATTTGTTAATTTCACCGAACCTTTCTGTCCTTTTCTAATTTTGTTTGTAGTTTTCTGGAATTTTTCCTCATATTTTCCTAAATTATTATTATTATTATTATTATTATTATTATTATTATTATTATTTTGCGTTAAGTAGGTCTGAATTTGTTCTCATGATACCCAACACAACTAATCAAACCTTGAAGCTATATAGTCTTAAATCGCCACTAATACCTAGAACTATCCCTAGTCTACATATTTTTTGTTATTACATTCTCTTAACATTTTAAATATCTATCGACACCCAATCTGTAATATCCTGATTTGTGATTAGGGCTAATGACTTTGAGATTCATTGTAATTAATGTAATTAAACACTTTTGGTGAAATATGATATGAAATTGTTATGGATATTCATAGGTGCTTAGAGATCAAGGGTTGAGATTCATTGATCATGGGTCGGAATCCTATGTTTTGCATTGTGTGAGCTCATGGTGGAAGTGATTAAGATATTGACAAGTGGCATGGTGGTGGCCATGGGATGTGGCACTAAGTGACAAAAAGCCACTTTTCTCCCTTCTCTCTCTCCTATTCGGACAAAGTATAGAATTGGAGAAATGCCTTGTGCTCCTACTTCGTTAGTTCAAAGGGAGTATTAATCATTGTTCTTAACTCCGAACTGGATCGGCCGGTTTGGACCAGAAACCGATGAACTAACCGGTAAACTGGTTTAGTTCGGTATTTTAAAAAAAATGATTTTTTTTTATTTTTCTTTATAATTTCGTATTAATATCCCTAAAATCTTCAATTTTTCATCGGTTTGGCCCCAGGTTAGCTCCGGTTTAACCCACTGACCTTTAACCTAATAGCCGACCGATTCAGTGACCGGTCCAGGTTTAATTACCTTGGTATTAATTATTAATCATGACTTCAAATTTTAGTCAATTTTTATATTTTCTTTTCATTCATTTTGTTTTAAATCATTTACTTTGGTTCATAATCGATCATGTGCAGCTTTATTTGTGGTTGATACCCATAGATCGCTTCCTTTATGTTTTGATATATTATATTAGGATTATTTGAAAATTCTTTAAAACCTTTTTCCTGACTAACAATTACTTTTAAGAAAAATATTTTCCCTATAATATATTACCACAGAATATTAAATACAACCATGATGATATTTAATTATTTTCTCTATCTGTAACATATGGAATCTTGTTCTAAGAAATTTTCTTTTGCATTTCGCTTAAGAGACAATGTATTTAACTGGAATTCTTTAACTTCATTTACTTTTAAGAAGGAAATTTAGGTAAGGGATCAACAAAACACCAAAAATGTAAATTTGGCTTGCTCAATCATAATACTCCAAGAAGAATAATATAGATTCCATTTGCATATGTTCACTAGCTCATCCTAAAAACACTTCATAATGACAAGAATCAAAAAGACCGCTGATCATATCATCCTAAGGAAGGAGATTATACACTCAGCCTCTCTTGTTCCAATTTGCATCAACTGCAACAATCCATTAAGATCAGTAGAAAATCGTTTCATTTGGCGATCAAACATTTTAATTAATTTGATATGTATAAACACACACGCATACAATATCCATACTAAAAAAACTAAAAAACACGAGTTTCAAGTCATTTTCCATACATTCATTAAGAATATTATTAGACATACAGACTTTACTTATCCAGAAGAATTGGTGATCAAATGACAATCCTCTATAACACATTCTGTTATTCTGCTCATGATTAGTAGAACAACTGCTTACACACTGGTCACATCATAATGACTGATGTTTGAACTAGAAGATCAAAACGGCCACCAAGTTGATCGCAGATCTCTCCTTCCTTGGTTATGTCTCCTTGAGCTATCACGGTTATTGATGCTACCACCACGGGAACTACCCTGTCCTGGAGGCGGCAACTCAACACGGCAAACAGGACAAGAGTTATGCCAAACCAACCAAGGAACAATACAATCCGAGTGATAAATATGGTTATAGGGCATTTGCCTAGCCTCGGAGCCAAGCTCAAATTTTTCTTGACAGACCGGACAGTGTGAATCAGAGCAAAGATGCGCTCGTGTGATCTTAATGGTAGGCATTGCATCAATTGAAGAATGGGAGGCTGGAGGAGGACCTCTATGATCTTTCACGGTGAGCTATTGAATAAATGCTTCTCGTCCAGGGGCCATCAATAAACCGCCAAAATCAATTGGCCTAGGTTCCACTCTAGCACCATGAAACATGAAAGAAGGGCTAGAATTGAAAAAATCTTGACTCCATTCAGGAAATTGCGCGTTATCAGACCTTTGTCTAACATCAATGTTGGGGTATTGCCCAGCTATTCTCTGCCTCATGAAATTGTCAAAAGCATCTATGAGCCCAAAGCTTGGTTCAGAAGCTCTCTGCGCCAGAAAGGCATGTACTGCATCAAAAAAACCGGGCATATGATGAAACTCTTCAAGGGCATTATATGGTTGAAACTCAAGTCGCTCATTGAGCTCTTGTACAAAGCCTTCATGACAGTAAGGGCAGATGGCCTCTCCGCCTTCAACCGCAACTGGATGTCCACACTCAAAACACCAATGCGTTGGTCCACTTGACATCCTTGCTGTTTTGCCAGACTTCTAAATGGTAAATCTACAGCTAAAAGCCGATGCGCTGCACCAAATTATACTGCTTTATATATATAGCAACCAATATAAAAACTCATAAATAAGTATAATAAAAAGAAAGTTAATTAATTTAGAAGATTCAATATGCCATTGCTTCAGCTGGTAGCCAAGTCTTTTTTTGGGCATACCACTGGATTTTTCATCCATGAGACCCATGCTCACACACAAACACAGATACGCACAGCAGCAGCAATCCCACTTGGTAAGGGGCCAGAACAAATTTCACAGCTATTACAGGACATAGCATAAAACACAAGTTGAAAGTGCAAAGATATAAAAACATTAAGTTTTGCCATGAAGTAAGCTTACAGGACTGAAAATGACAGCCATAAACACACCAGAGTAAAAGTGATTCCTTAACGGCTATTTAATGAGGAAAAGCAACGGCTTGTGGGTTGTGATTGAGAAATGAATGCTTATAGGAGGTTGGAAAGAATAATACGTGATCGGATAAGGAATTTTTTTTTTAATTCTAGAAAGCAACAATTGGTTTATCAGGGAATGTAGTTTTTTTTTTTTTGGGTAATATCAGGAATATAGTTGATCATATAATGTATGGCAGACAGGTATGGAAAGAGGTCTAGTTTGTTTTATTTTTTGAAGGTATTGTACAGCTAGGACGGTAGATTGTTCAACTTAGGCGCAAAACCAAACACAGCCAGGGTTTACACTTCAATATGCGAGGTCACTAACCTGAACCTTTGACAGCCTGAGGTATTGTCACCAAGGCCTTTGAACACAGAATCAACGAATCATTTGATTCGCTTAATAGAGTGGAATGAACTGCAAAATTAAATAGAAAAAGTGCTTTTGTAAATAAAAAGGACCCATGTATCTCTGATGTGAAAGCATAATAAGAAGCAATAGGTAGTGACAACAGAACTATAATAAATATTGTATATCTCGGCATCTCGATTTTTCTGTAAAGACAGAGCAATCATCTGCCATTTCTGATATGATACAGAAATTGTGAAAGTTTCATCAGTTCCAATATCATAGGCACTTTGAACTTTTTATGCAACTTAGACTGACTTAGGAACACAGGTGTTAGATAGATATACATATCATGCCCCAAATAGTCCAGCTAGGTGATTGCAATAGGGAAAGATAAACATATAAATTGTCGCATTTCATTTCAGTTATGAGCACAATAAAACAGGAAGAATACAAAAAACATACTGCATCCTGTTCATTTGAAAATATCGTCCTCTGGGAGACTTCGTTGCAATTATTCCTCAATGTGAAATACCATCATGGTTTCTAAATAAAGAATATTGTGCTTTGAATGAGTATAGATGGGAACATGAGATAAAAGTGAATATACCTCCAAATTTCCGTGATGGTCAGGAATTGTTGTATGCTTCAATATCTCAGGTGTTGATCGTTCAATGATTAGTGGGAGTAGCGTGGGGAAAAATGAAAGAAAGATTTAGTTGGAGTAGTAAAGCTCCAGAAGATGATGCTTATATATGTAAAGAGTGGGCGCATTCTGCTTGCCTTGCGCCTAATGATAATCTTTACATGTGCATGATGGTGTTGGAATTAGATGAGAAGACATGTTGGCAGCACCTAAGAGCTCCTAACAATTCCCTTCACATTAAACTTCACTACTTTAGTAGTGGTTATGACGCTGGTGATGTAGTTGAAAGATCTATAATGTGCGGATGTGGGTGGAGATTGATATGTAAAGAAGAGATAACAGAGTGGTGTAATCTCCACGATTTCAACATTGTCACCCAACCACAACTTGCTTCTCCTGATGATGACATCAACGTTCCCTTTAGCATGCATTACCTATTAATGTGGGAGTGAATTAGTAACAGTGACTTGTATTGTGAGCAGCTTTTGGATTGTGGAGAATGAACAGGAACAAGTGGAAGTCTTTTTTTATTTTCTTTTTGTTTTAATAATTGAATGTACTATTTATTTAATTTTATGCCTAAGAAAAAAACATAACAGTGATGGGAATGTTGGGAGGAGTTGGACAAACATTCAAGCAGACCAACTTCACAATCCTCGACCAACCAAGAAATTACAGGGAAATCAATCAACAAACTATACTTGGTTTCAAAAAAAAAATAAAGAAAAATAATATTCAGCAATTTTCATTAAAAAGCTTCATTAAAAAAAAAAGAATATTCAGGAACTTTCATTGGGTAAAAAAAAATTCGTAAAAAAAAATGTTCTTTTGCCTCTAGAAAATTAGAAAAGATACATGGAATGGGTGGATTGGTGGAAAGTAAAAGGAATCATCTTTATTTTCTTCTGGTCATTGTTTTCCAATTTTTTTATAAAAAAAATAGATGAGTTCGATATTGAGGACTCCTCAGGACATGCTTCTATTTTCAAAGAATGCCTATAAAAATAATTACAATCAATGACCAACATAGTCCTCATATCAATAGTTTTTTTTTTTTTTTTGCAAATCTTCCAGGATTAGCTAAGTAATAGGTTAAAATTGCGAGAAGAGTGGAAAAAAAAATCGATGAAGTACACTTGCAGGGCTAAATATTTTTTTATAAACAATATTTAATTTATTTTTATTGTTACATTCTCTTAATATTTGGAATATCTGTCGGCGACCCATTCCCCATCTACTCTCATCAACTAAGGGTGTATTTGGTTTAGGGGGAAAGGAAGGGAGGGGTGGTAAATTATAATTTTGGACGAGAGAAACAAAAAATTTACCCTTTTATTCTTTTAAATTTTGGATTCCCTCCCAAAATTTACTCTTTCATTTCTTTTAAATTTTGGGTTCCTACCCAAAATTTAAATTCCTTCCAACTCAAAAAGGTAATTTAACCCCCTCCCCTCCCCCCCCAACCAAACACACTCTAAGACAAGCACAATTGTCATCTTTTTCGTCATGTTATTTAACAATAGCAATTTTCTTATTATTTTTAATCCATATGTATAAAAAATTGTCAAAAGACATTTTTATTATATATTATTATGTAAATTTATAATAGCTGCATAATATAAATAGTAAGCAACATGCATCATTCTTCTTATGTTTTTGCACATACAGATGTGTTTAATCAATCTATTGATGCAAGATATTGGCTAAAGAGTTGCTGTATAACAGAAAATTGAGCCGAGTTTCTTGCCTTGTAAAACTCAAAAAAAGATCATATATATATATATATATATATATATATATATTCCCAATTTGGGGGGTTCGATTAAATGCATTGCAGGATTTTGACCTCTTGGTTTGTCCCAATAGTAATTTTCAATAACATATCATGTTACTTGCCGTTGGCCCAAAAAAAATCATATTGAGCTCCTTGTTAAATAGACAAACCTTTTGCTTTATTTTTCTCCAACGCATCATGCATTTATTTGAATATCAACAAGTTTATCCAATGAAATTAAGACATGAGTGATTCTGTTTTCCATTTTCAGGAAAAATTAATATTTTACTTATTGAAGTTTGACTCGGTATAATTTATTCACTGAACTTTTGACTCGTGTGAAACTCATATTCTAATCTTTCTGTCATTTATAATTTTATCCTTATCTCCCATGAGTTAGCACTGAGTTATCTTATGTGGCAAAAAATATTAATAATATTGCTATAATAGTTTCTCATGTGGCTTCCAAATCAAGCTCCAATTTTACATGAAATAAAACAAAAAAAACCAGTTGGTCTTGAACCTTTAAAAACCTGGAACAGAAACTAAGAAGATGATGAAGGATGACAAAAAACTGGGAAGAGTTCAATGTATATGTGGAAGCATAATGTTGGCAATGCATGGATGTATATATTTGCTCAATATATTCTACAATACAAAATCACACGCGAAATGGAACTCTAATATCCCAAACTCACATCTAAATTTCATGTGTTTGGGAATAATGAGGTAAAGTGTAAAGAAGGATGAAAGAGGGACAAAAAAAAAACATAAAAGGAAGAGAGGGATTGGGCACGAGGGACCAATTACGCCCCCGCTAATATTCTTTTACTTTATACTTTTCTACTTTTTATATACAAGACATTCTGGAAAAACTAAAAAAACAGGACTTTTCAGTTTAAAACCATGAGAAAAATGTGGCTAAACATATGAAAAATTGGGGAAAGCCAAATTTTATTCTTTTTTTTCTCTTTTGTCTTTCTCTCTCTTTCCCCATTTTACCCTTTTTCTCTCTCTTTCCCGATTTTCACCTTTTTCCTCCCCTTTCTCTTTCTTTCCCCATTTCCCCTTTTTGTCTCTTTCCTTCTGTAATGACCTTTTCTGCTTGAGTTTATTGCCATGGCTTTTTTTTTTGGCAGTTTAAAATGATGATGTAGTTGTAAAATAAATATAAGTAGCCCCAAAATGTTTAATTAGCATGAATATGGGCATGGTTATAGACCATGAGATTCAGCATAGCAACGAAAAAAAGTTGAATAATTCAAATTACTTTTTTTTGCCCGCAAAATAAATCAAATTACATTAATAAAACAATGAGGTTAATGACATAATTTAGTGACCGTAAAACCTTTTTGATTCTTTTGTTGTAATCTATCATGAGACTACAAAAATTTAATAACCAAAATTTTTAAACTATTTTATTATTATTAAAATTGACTAATGTTATAATTTTTAATTTTTCAAATTATTTAAATTTTATTATTTTATTAAGAAATTTGATGTTAAATATATTTGAAATGGAATTTTATACTTTATCTGTAATTATTATATTATCTAATGTCCTTTTTCATAATTTGCATATAAAAAAAGTGATTATAATAACAATTATCCAAACATTCTCATTTTATCAGAATCACTTTTTTTCATAGAATCTATTTTGATCATAATAATCTATTCTTTATAATCACTTTTATCACTTTTTTTTTTTTCAAAAGTTATTCTCCGAAAGCGAATTCAAACACTCTCACAGTTAATATGAGGAGAATAAACAAGAACAAATGGTAGTGCCTTTTTTGTCCTTTTCTTCTTCAATATTTTGGAATTTGCTATTTATTTATTTTTATGACCGGACGAAAGAACATAACAGTACAGTTATGGGAATATTGGAAGGAGTCGAATAAACATTAATTGATGGAAATCAACAACAAACACTACTTAGCTTGATAATTACATGAAATTCGTTGTTAAAATCCATGCACAAGTTATATGCAGAGGCTATTAAAATGATGTTGTAGTTTGTCCGCTGAACTCAACCGATCACAAGTCAATGAACCTTTGTGACCACCCTGTATCCGACTCTTTTTTCTTTCGTTCTATGCCACATTTATCTGGTGGACTTCAAATAACAGCATGTGGATGGAGGATGTTATGTAAACAAGACGTGCAACAGGTTTGCCACCGGTCAGTTACTTCATAATGACAATAACCAAAAAGACAGTTGATGAAAGGGATTATTATAAACCCAAGTTCTTATCATCAAATTTGCATCAACTGCAATAATCCATTAAGGCTGATGTTGAATCTTTTCGCTCAGCTATCACCTATATGAACACTATCCATATGAAGAAACTGAAAATCCACGAGTGTTTCAAGTCATTTACCATATCAATAAACAAGAACATTACTACACAGGCAGACTTTACTAAGCATTAGTGATCAAATGACAATCCTCTATGACAGAAATAAAGAAAATGAAATGAAAATAAGAAACATATCTCAGACTATTTCCTGTAAAAACGAGGTATCGCAATGAGGGAAATAAAGAAAAATGAAATGAAAATAAGGAACATATCTCAAACTACTTTCTATATCAAATTAATATTCATCACAAATTAAAAACTCAATTATCAGATGGTAGGGTAAGATGAATTAATATTTGATTGAACTATATTTTTATATGAATTTTTCATGATTAATTTGGGATTTTAATGTATTTTCTGGGACATTATTGCATTATTAAGCATTAATTGTGATTAGGGACAATTATATATGAATTTTCCATGATTAATTTGGGATTTTAATATATTTTCTGGGACATTATTGCATTATTAAGCATTAATTTTGATTAGGGACAATTATTTTGAATTAATGGGAATTATGGTCAAAATTCATTAATTATTATTATTATTATTATTATTTTTTATATATTGTCCCTTGAACTTTTGATATTACCTTGTACTTAATATTGCATTTCAGGTGTTTTGGAAGAAAATTGTAGATTTTTGATGTCAAATTAATATTTTGAAGATTGGGGAAAATCACATAAAGGGGCCCTAGATTTTGGGAAAATTACAAAAATCATGAAGAAGAGGACAGGGTATAATTAAAGATAATTACCAAAAAGTTTCATAAATTTTAGTCCGCCTCACAATTATTTCAAAATATTGCACTTTGGTCCTTCCTTCAGAACTTTTCAAGTTGCAAATAGGTCACGTTTTGACCAGGATCTATGTTACTGTTCCCTTTCTTCATCAGCAAAGAAAACATACCGATTGGAGATGAAAAACAGAGACCCGGAACTGGTTTTGGGCTGGAGCAACACAGACCAGGGATTGGTTACGGTTTGGGCTTCTGGAGTTGGGAGCAAAGGAAGTTAGGCCCAATATTCTGAATTGAACAGGAGCCCCTAGCTGAAAGACGCAGATCCGAGAGGGACGCCGCTGAGAATAAAGCGAACAGAGTTGCGCCGCACAGGGGGATCATCATCGGACATCATCTCATCATCACCTTCTTCCTTTTCTGTCCAAGGTTGCCGGCGACCTTCTCTCTTTCATCCCTTGTCGCCGGCGACCCATTGAAACACAGAGTCATCGTGAGCTGAGTTGAAACAGATTCGAAACAGAGTAGGCGCTGCAACACACCAGAACCATCCTCTTCATTTCCTCTGATCCTCAACATCACTACTACCATTAACATCCTTGGAGTGTTCATTTTTTCCAGATTTTCCCATCTTAATTCCTCATTTTAATTCAGTCTTCCATTGAATTTAAATGGCTTTACTGAGGTCTGAAAATTCTGTGGGGGCTGTTCAAGCGATGAGTGGCTGATTTTTGCTTGAGTCTTGGTGGTAGAGGAGGTGGCTAGAGCTTCAAGGTTCTATAAGGGGAGTTTATTATTTTCCATTAGCTTAAATTATACATTATGTCTATGTGGATTGAATTTGCATTGATATGTGTGTATGTTTGAGATTTAGATAAGTGATAATTTGTTTATGATGGATTATTTTTCATTGAATTTGGTATTGGTGCATTTGAATTTTATTGGATTTATTTTCCTATTTGATTAATGAAGTTATACATTCTATGTGATATCTAGATTGTGTGATGGATTTAATTTAATTTGAATGTCGCGATTGTGCTTTCAATTAAGAGGAACCAAGTGCATTAATCCATTTTCAATACACATCAAGTGGGTATTTAACAATTTACCTAGGAGGTGGTTAAGAATGCGATTGTAGGACTAGTCAATTATTAGGTAGATTGGACCTAATGCGATTGCTTAGGGTTTTAAATTTGACTTGATGCAAAAATAACTCTCAAATTATTTTAAAGAAGCTAGGAAAACCACCAAATTTGTCACCAAAATTCATTTCATCATTCATATTCATATTCCAATTCCAAATTTCTTTCTATTCACTCCTTCACCATTTTTATAGAAAAGATAAAAAATAGTAGTTTAGAGATTTTAATTAACTTTTGCATTAATCCTCTAATTTTTAATTAACTTTTGCATTAATCCTCTAGTTTATTAATTTAAAAATCCAAAAACCGTTTTCCCCTTATTTTTATTGTATTCGCATGATAATTAGGTTACTTAGGTAGCTCAATAAAGGCTCCTCAAGAGAACGACCCGAGTATTACATTATACTGCAATTCTTGAATTAAAAATATTTTGTATTTGATCCTAAGGCGTAAATACACGGTCAAATCAATATTACATTTCAAAGATAAAGTATACAACAATCCATGCAATAATTGCTTGAATTTAAAACAAATAGGATTATAGTAGCACCACCAACCTCTACTTCTGTTAGCTTGTTGAAATCGATGGTAGTGTTGCCCCACTCTTGCATCTCTTCTTTACATAGAGCCCACATCCACTTTCACCTTCCACAAACCATCTCATACAGTCTTAGGAGTATGATAATGGTAAAACAAGTCTTGCTAGTGTTGTTTGTGAGATATATATATATATATATCTTATAGATTTGAAATGCATATAAGACCCACCAAGACATTAAAAGAAAATCAATTAACAAAATAGACTTAGTAAAATTATAAAAAAATAGGAATATTCTGCAACTTCAAAATGTCTTTTTCTCACTATAGAGCATTATAAAGGATAAAAGATAAACTTATTTAGTTTGGATTAACCCTCCAGCTGAACAGAGTAACACTCCCTTGTTTTGAAATTGAAATTTGGATAAAGTGCAGAATTGGAGAATTGTTTTATAATTTATGTGATTTGAGAAACTTATCCAATTTTCTTTTCAAATGATTTAATCATTGATTTTAATATTATTTGTTTTTCACATTTTCTTTTCTTTTCATTTGGTCCAAATCTTTTATAATGATTTTTTTTGCCTTTCTTCTCGTTTTTGCTTGGATGCATTAAATTATGCTTTTCTGTGATGAAATGATTCATAATCTGTAATGTGTAGCTTTTTTTATATATGATTCAATCCCATAGGTCGCTTATTTTATGTTTTGATATATTATGATTATTTGAAAATTCTATAAACCTGTTTCCCTGACTTTCATTTGCTTTGAGAAAAATATACTCTCTATATGCAACCATGTATATGATAATATGTAATTATTGTGATACATGAAATGTTGTAATAAGAGATTTTCTTTTGCATTCTTCACTTAAAGTGATTATCGATTTCACTTGAAAAGTCTCTATGTAATGTACAATATTACTTAAATCTTTGGCAAGAACTGTAACAAAAAAAAAATTGTGGGAAGAAGTCAGAACTCTTTTCTTTGTGACCCCTGAATTATTTATTAGGAGTTCTATGCCATATTTATTTGGTGGACTTCAAATAACAGCAAGTTACGTAATGAAGATATGGATTAGCCCCCTTACTCACAGGCTATGTAAGGTGAACGTGAAAGTTACAAAGTCCTAGTTGGCAACAAAAAAAGAAAAAGTAACTTCAGAAATTCTCTTATTATGTAATGTAAATGACAACTCTAGAAAGGAAGTAAGCCAAGCATGAAGCAAAGCAGATGTTACCCCAAATTATATAAACCTCAGCAACCTTAACTAATTAAGCTTCTCTAATTTCAGAAAAAGAAAAAGTGTGAATCATCAACATGAATATATTGCAATTGAGACTTGTACCACTTCCTCAACTATTTAAGCTTTCAGCTATGCATGTCACTTTTAAAAGCATCAAATCTTTCAAATAATCATCAGTGTGTCTCCACAAAATGCATGGCTTCATCAGTTCTGCATATATTAACTGAGCAGAGGAGTATTTAAATAGGACAATAGAAGATGAAAGTCATCATAATCTATTTCTCTCATATTGAAAAGCACAAAATATGATAAAAGAGAATGAGTGAATAATGATCGCTTAGCCCTACTTTCCATTATACAGTGAACAATTGTATAGAGAGTACGTGGTCCTGCCCTAGGGAATATCGTAGAGCATATTACATAGTCTGTATTCTAACACTCTATTTTTTCTTTTACTCAAAGGTTTTTATAGTTCTGCCCAATGCAGTGAGAGGAAGGCAGACCTCAGAAGCATCCATTGATTTGTTCATTTAATCATCAGTGTGTGTTCACTCTTTCATATCTTCTTTACATATCTCTGGATCGACATGATTTATTTATTAGGAGCTCTATGCCATATTTATTTGGGGACTTCAAATAAGAGCAAGTTATGTAATGAAGATATGGATTAGCCCCCTTTCACACAGGCTTAGTGATTTGACACAACCTTAATCGTCTTGGGGTCAAATCAATAATTTATCATGAATTAAATGCAATATAGTGCAAACAACTCGGGATCGTTCTCTTATCAAGGAGCCATTTATTTTGACTTCTCTAAGTAAAACTAAGTGCTATAAGCAGGGTTAGAAAAAGGGTTTTGAAATTGGTTTTCTTCAAATCAAAATTCATGAAAATAAAGCTATTTCTAATCTTTTTGGTATTTTTGAACATAATGAGAAATGTCAAATTAAAAAGTGAAGATATGTATAATGGATGCTCTTGGTGATGAAGAAAATGCCTATCCTTGCTCAAAGAGATTATAGGAATTGAAACTCATTAAGTTTTAAGAAAAACCCCAAGATAACACTTGAGTCAAATATTCCTAATTAATAGTAGCTCATATGAACATAGCTAACTACTAACTCTTGAGATATTGTTTAAAACCACTTAATGTGCAATTGAAATTGGAATAGTGTAACTTGAGTCTTCTTGAATTTGAGTGCTAAACAGCCCCTCAAGGATACAAATAAACCACATTAACTAGACAATAACATACTAATTAACATCATATCATTGCAACCATAAAGAAATTCAAACATATATAATTTCACACTTATAAAATCCAATCTCAACTATAAATATCAAACCAACAGAGACAATTAATATCAATCTCAGTTCCAGAATCACATATATAAAAATTCTTAAAACTAGACAATCCAAATATATAATTCTAGACTAATAGAATGATAGCAAAACTCCCTTTATAGTCCATTAAGCTCAAACACATATCCTCATCACTAAGAAGCAAGCAAAATCAGCTACTCATGTCTCCAACAGTAATCACAGCATATTCAAAACTTGTAGAATCCATAGAAATTGAAGTGAAGACAGAAGAGGCAGCTGGCAGTCACAGTGGTGTTGAAACAGAACCGATGACAGAGAATCAGAGGAAGGCGAAGCTGGTCTGGTTGTGGAAGCAGGAGAAGTACGGTTATACTGGTGGTGCTGAAAGCTATTGGCTATGGAAGTGAAGAAGGAAAGTGACAGTGAAAGGGGTGGTGAAGGAGAAGGTTGATGGTGGAATGAAGGGAGTGCTGTGATGATGATGACGGTGGTGATGGTTTATGGCAGTAGAGGATGGTGGTGTAGCTTGATGGTGGAGTGGACGGACAGATAGACTGTGGCAGCTGCTTGGTGGTGGTCTGAAAACAGCAGAACCTTGTCGGGAGTTGCAGAACACGCCGGACAAGGGTGGTGGTGGTGCTGTGACGGTGGTGTTGGTCCTGAGCTGCAGTACTGTCTCCCTCTCAAACCCACACCGTGATCAGAGCTTCTCGGTTTTGTGTCTGGTGGTGATGGCGATTGGTGGAGCACAGTGGATGAGCTCCGGCTCGGTGGACTGTGCGAACGTCGCTGGCGACGTTGGTGCTGGAGGTGGACGCCGCCAGCGACGATGATGGTGATGGGAGGTGAAGAAGATGATGCGATGAAGGTCCTCCTCCCCTTGTGCGGCGCTATGCTCTGTTTTAATCTCAGCTCGCTCGCGTCTCTGTCTTAGTCGGGTCTCTGGTCTGTATACCCGACTTTCAGCTCCCCATGGCCAATTCTTCAATGTCAGGCCCTGTTTCAACATCTCGGGTCCTCACTCCCAGCTGCGGCCCAAGTATCTATATCTTCCAGCTCGGATCTGTTCTCTGCCGAAGAAGGTGCTCTACAGTAACCTAGGCACTGGTCAAAACGCAAGTTTTGACCAGGTACCTATTTGTAAACTTGAAAACTTTTGATGAGGGAATAAAGTACAAATTATGAAATGTTGGCAGGGTTTAACTGTAATTTCTTACAAATATGGGTATTTTATTGTGATTTTTTCAGGTCATTTTCTT
The DNA here is from genome assembly GCA_963242795.1 of Inga leiocalycina. Lineage (NCBI taxonomy): Eukaryota > Viridiplantae > Streptophyta > Magnoliopsida > Fabales > Fabaceae > Inga > Inga leiocalycina. Next base: position 60,313,230 of record OY725325.1, on the reverse strand, counting down.
CACATTTTTGTAATTTTCACAAAATTTAGGGAACTCTCCTGTAAATTTCCCAGACCTCAAAATATTAATTCTGACCCCTAAATCTCAAAATTTCTTCCTTCACACCTACAATGCAAGTTTAAGCACAAAGTAGCATCAAATGTCCAAGAAGCAATTGTACAAAATAATTAACAATTTATCCCTAATTGCAACTAATTCAATACAATCGTCCCTAGCTAAAATTAGTGCTTAATCATACAATAATGCCTTAGAAAATGCATCAAAAATTTCAATTTAGTTATAAAAAATTATATAAAAATACGGGGTTAATCATTCAGTAAGATGAACATGAAAATTAAAAAGTTCAATATGCAACCATGTATATGATAATACGTACACAATGGCTTCTATTTTGGACTTATAACTGCAATGATTATTCCATTGTTTGATCTTGCTTACCCTTTCAATTGTTGGAGTTGTTGTGGTTTGTTCCAAATCAAATTAGCCATACAGGACGAAGATTTTCTCCAAGTCAGGTAATATCAATGGCCACAGCACGAACAGTTGTTTCAAATACCTCAGGAAGGTGCAGATGACCAATACCCTCATTCATTACCATACAATCGGATGCTACCATTATAGGATGTGCGCTTATTAACAGCGTCCCATTGGCGGGTTGTGTTTCAATTTTACAAGTTTAATGATTTTAGATGCGTCATTCACACTCAGGTATACTTTGCAGACATGGCAATACATTCATGGTGGTTCACATCGACAAAAACTTCTGGTCCCTTACAGATGCAGCTTTTGGCATTGAGGAAGGCCTTAATTTTCGTGTCCAATCAAGGCTTTGCACTAAACCCATATAGTATTCCTTTGTTTTGTAAACTTATCAAATCTTCTCATGTTAAACTACTTACTTTAAGATATCCAAACCATACTTCAACGTTTTGTATATTACAGTTTCCTTTGTTAATGTTAAATTACTCATTATTAAAAAAAACTAAAAAAGCAAAAAAAAAAAAACTTGAGAAATTCTCTCTATTATGTAATGTAAATGAAAGGAAGTAAGCCAAGCCTGAAGCAAAGCGGATGTTACCTCAAATTATATAAATCTAGGAAACCTTAACTAATTAAGCTTCTCTAACTTCAGAAAAAGAAAAAGTTCTGATCTCCAACAAAAATATATTTTAATGAGGCTTATATCACTTCCTCAACTATTGAAACTTTCATCTATGCATGTCACTTAAAAAGCATCAAATATTTCAAATAATCATCAGTGTATGTCTCCACGAAATGGCTTCTACGGTTCTGCATATATTAACTGAGTACAAGAGCAGAAATAGGACAATAGAAGACAAGAGTCATCATAACCTATTTCTCTCTCTATTTTTTCACTCAAAGATTTTTATTGTTCTGTCCAATGCAGTGTGAGGAAGGCAGACCTCAGAAGAATCAATTGATTTATTCAAATAATCATCAGTGTGTGTCCACTCTTTCATATCTTCCTTTCGTATAACACGCCATGCACAACCTCCTATCTTAAGCATCTCTCGACATGGACAATGAAAAGTAAATTTGATGTTGAGGCAATTGTTTTGACGACCTCTGAGATGTTGCCAACATTTTTTCTCGTTCAAGTGCAACACCATTGTGCAGAGGTGAGGACCCTCCTTAAGAACAACACCAATTTCATGTGCCCACTTCTTCCTTATGTACTGATCATCTTCAAGGGCTTTACTACTCCATGAAATGTGAAAACTATCAAATATACATGGCATAATTTGAAACTTGATGCAAACAGCAAGCCCTAACCATTCACTTTCACCAACATGTTGAGGGGTGTCCACTATTAATTCATATTTGGATCTATATACATCTGAAGGAATATGATCCTTATTTGGGAACCATGATGGTATTTCAGATCCCCAAATAATTGCAAAAAAATCTCTCTGAGGAAGATATTCTGCTACCTGCAACAAAATTCACCTATTATGAACTATACCTACCTACCCAGAACAAAAAAAAGCAGCATGTAGAAATACAAAAAAAGGGACTAACATACCTTAATGTGCTTGAGCAATGTATTCTCATATTTAACTTGATGACGGTACTAAAACAAGAAAATAGTCATGTTATTGTACATAGGTAAAAGAAAAGAATTCATAAATGAGTGGATAGATCATAGTTAGGTGAATATACCTCATGGTCAAGTGATGAAATCATATTCCATAACTGTGTTTCTGATAAAGGTTCCATTGAATCACAACCCACTGCATCTAATCGAAGTAACTGTGGTGGAAGTTTGGGTAGTGACTTAAGCATCTTGCAAGAACACGGAAAGAGAAAGTGTAGTTGAGAAGAATTACAGAGCCAACCATCAGGTAGATTGACAAAATCATTTCCCCCAAGATTTAATGCAATTAATGATGACAAGCCGCTGAAATCTTCAAGAATTGATCCATCATTAAGGCCGCAACCGCTTAAGTCTAACTCTATTAAGGACAATAGATTAGAGCTGAAGCCTTGATCACTTAATGGAGCATTGAGGAGAGTCATGTCTTTTCTGAAATTTTCACCCATCGTCATGTCCTTCGCAGGCCCAGTTTCAGTCAATCTTTCTTGCCCCTTTGAAAGTTTTGAACAATCAGAAATGTCAAGCATTTTGAGATTCTTCAAATTCTGGAAGACAAGTAGACAAAACACCAGATGTACACAACTTCTCATTTTCAAATCTCTAAGACCAGTCAAAAATCCAAATGACTTGGGAAGTTCCCTCATAGCAGTATAACTCACATCAAGCGATGATAATGTTGTCATACCTTTCCCAAACTCCGGGAGCATGAAAACTTTAGAACACCGCCGAAGGAGAAACTTTTCCAAGGAATTCATTTCCAATTTTGTTGGAAGGAATTCAAGACTTGTGCACCCACTCAAATTCAAGTTGACAAGCTTTTTCAATAGTCCAAGGGAATCATGAGCCACAATAAGGGATGAGCACCCTTCAAGAATTAAATTTTCTAAATTCGGAACTCCTGAGAAATCTGGAGTTTCAGTCATATTTACAGAAAAGCTCATATCAATAAACTTCAAGTTTTTCATAATCTGGACAAATTAACAAAAGATAGGAAAATTAGTGTCAGAAAACAATGTCATGATATACAACATACTCATCAATATATATGGTAATATTCGTACGTGATGAACAATGATGAATGTAGTTACCGACCTGTATGTCATTCCAAAGTTGCTTTACATTGCTATGCTGCATTTGAATATCAACAAGTTTATTCAATGGTGTTCCAAGAGGAAGAGCTTCTAGAGGGCAAAATTGCCATTGAACAACTCTCAATGCACTAGAAAGGCATTCAAGACCATGGGGAAGTTTCAATCTTCTTCGAATCATGAGTAATTTGAGATTAAACATCTTCAAGAAAGCATGACGCTCCCAATATAATTCAATTCGGTTATGATCGTTAGAAAAATAATCAGGACCACCCCATTATTGTGAGGAATCTAACACAATGCTTTGTATTGCTTCAGTCCCCTGATAAAAATATTGATTCCCAAGAAAATAACATGACAATTGTTAGGTTTCAGATAAAATGTAAGAGAGATTAGGCAACTAGACATATCATTATTTATATAATATGTTCAATAAAAATGGCGGTCCAGTACACAAGGTTTTCATCAGATAGGATCTGAGGAGACATAAATTGTGAATCAACAAAAGGAGTAGCAGTAGAATAGGTTTTAGGCTTGTGAATACCATCTTTAAAATGGGTGATCGTACTATGAGTATTCACAAGCCTAAAACCTATTCTGCTGCTAAACACATGGAGTGTAGAATAATTAGGAGTGGTGAAGGGAACAACATCATGAATAATAGAGGAAGGAAGAAGATTTGTGACAATAAGTAGCTACCCATGGACTGAAAGACAAGAAGCAGGACCCTAGATATCAATACAAGTTCAAGTGGTGAATTGTATATTGTGGAGGATGGTGAAGGCAGTTTATGTAATTTACCCATACAGCATGCTGAACAAAAAGTACTATTGTATTTATTGGAGAAAACAACATTATAGTCTTTCAAAAGTCTAGGAAGCACCGCAAAAGGAGAGTACACCAATCTATGATGCCGCAAATGTATATAAGGTTGTATACATTAAGAGTAGAAAATAAAAGTGTAACAGTAGAAAAACTTGAAATATTAAAACAACAAATGAGTATTAAAAAAGAAGGTGCTCACTTTGTAATTTTTCAATACTTCATCAATGTCTTCTAAATTCCACAACCTGCTCCGTCCATGAACGTGATCAGGAGATTTTTGAAAAACAATACTCCTAGCTAATTCTTGAAGTAAATCATGCACCTCTAATATGATTTCTCCATCCAATGTTTTCTTTTCAATCAATAGAGCTCTTTCAATCAAGATATTTATTCCAATTGTCTGGCAAAGATCACAATTTTTCAAAATTTGAGATACTTCGTCCCTTTTCCATCCATTGAAGAAACAAGCAATATCTAAAAATATTGTCTTTTCTTCATCATTCAATCCATGATAACTTATTTTTAGAATTTGAAAAATATCTTTGTTTGGGGTTTGTTTCATCCTTTCTAAAGTTTCTTCCCTCTCAAGGAGACTTCTTCCATAGAGTAAGGAACCTAAAACATAGAGTGCCAAAGGAATGCCTCCTGCATATTTAACCACGGTTTCTGACAATACATAATAGTGATCTTCAGGATGATCTTTCTTAAATGCTTTCTTGGAAAAGAGCTCAAGAGATTCATCTTTTTCCATTGGTTTGACCTCATATATTCCATGCACTCCCTGTGATTTCAATAAGTGCAAATTTCTAGTTGTTATAATTACTCTACTCCTTGCCCCAAACCACTTTGGACTTGCCAAATTTTCTAACTGACTCACATGATTTACATCATCAAGAATGAGGAGAACCTTTTTATTCCAAAAAAGTTCATTCAAAATGCACTTTCCAAAATGCTCGTCGTATATCGTTTTCCCTACATTGAGATGTAGAAGAATATCTTTTTGTAAACTTACTATGCCTTGTCTTTCTGAAATCTCTCTAACATTTGCAAGGAAGCAAGACAATTCAAATTGGCTAGAGATTCTTTCAAAAATAACTCTAGCAAGCGTTGTCTTACCAATACCACCCATACCCCATAGCCCTACAAAACGAGTGTCATCCGCCTCTATCTCTAAGAGTGAATTTATCTGCACCATCCTTGAGTCAATTCCAACTAAATCATCATCATCAGATGGCATATTAGAGCATAAAGTGTTCCGTATTGCTTCAACAATGTCTCGGATGACTTCTGTTTCATGCCTAACAAGAAAAAAAAAATCATGAGCAAAATATGAATTTAGCCCTTCACCAAAAAAATAAAATAAGAATTATAGTCACAATAAAATAGAGAAATAGAAAGATGAAAACTGTTCACTAAAAATATTATAATCGATGTTCATCTTTAATTGGGATGCAGTTTTAGGCCACTTAACATTCAAAGCGTGTCGATGTAAGGCTTATATTTGATTATGGGAAGAGGGAGCATTGATAGATATAATCCATATTTGGATATGATAAAGAGCTTTAGTGGGAAGTTTGACTTCAAATTGTGGATAAGGACATCATCCATTGTGATCAATTAGCTCATGAGCTAAATAACTACACTACTATATATATAAATGAAAAAATCATGCATGTGAATTCTGTGCAGTGTCACTAAGTTAACGTAGGATGCAACTTTTGAGTTCGCTACTTGATATGTATAACTAGAAAAGAAAAAAACCTTACCGACTCCTAGTGTCCCAACCTAACAAATTGCTAACTTGTGACAAAGCTTCTCTCCATTTCTGAACCTTGGCTTTGCTATTTTTGAATCTCTTTTCATGTTTGGCTAAAGCTTTGGCAAAACTTTTTCTTTGATACCTTACATCAGATGGTTCTACACCATAGAAGACTGGAAAAACTTGTCTACCAAAATTTTTTCTAGATTCAAGAATCTCCTCAAGTTCATCCAAATACCATGTAGAATTTGCATAATTTTCAGAGAGAACAACAACAGCACAGAGAGACTCCTTGATGGCTTGAAGGAGTTTTTCTTTAATAACTTCTCCTCTCTGTATTCCTTCATCATCCCTAAAACATCTGATGCCACTTCTAATGAAAGCTTCATATAAGTGATCAGTGAAACTCCATCGAGTGTCTTTCCCTGCAAAACTCAAGAACACATCAAATTTCCATTTCGAAGTAAAGGAGCTCGGGGAAGATTTTTCTTGTGGGGCATAAGGCCTTCGAATGCATCTGTCACTTGGACGCATTTATCCATATAGTAATCTGCAACAACATCATAAAATCACTGCTTGGAAATGGAAAGGAAGAGGAAAGTAAGACTAGCGGTAAGATTTACAAGTCGTCTAGTTCAGTCCATGCTCATCCCTATTAGGATCTATAGATATGCAGTGAAAGATGCTGTACTCTTGTCCCAGGGATCTTTCTTTCTGTTGGGCTCAGTGCTGCGATCTCAAGTCAACGAACCACAATCTAAAAGACAGATATAATAAGACATATATTGACAAAAGGCTAAAGAGATCTGCGTGCCATTGTTTATGAGATTTTTTCGCTGAATATATATTATTTTATTTGTGGTTCAAAGTGATAATATAAAATAAAGCGTGATGCAGTATTAGTGAAACATTATAAGTGAATTTAATATTCAACGAAAGAGAATCATTCTTCCAAAATATTCCCCTTGGAAATCAATTTGCTCTAACATCCACAGTCTGCGATGGCACGATCATACCACCACTAACCAAGCAAAAACAAGAATAAATATTGTAGATTTAAAATTATATTGTCGTTTTCCCTCGAACTCGATGCTGTGTGCGTCCGCTAGATATATGGGAAATTTGCATATTAAATTAATTATAAATAAGAATGTTAAAAGATCTTAAGTTTATGAAATTAAATTACCCTTAAGGACTTTGGTATTTTTCTATTATTCTTCGAAAACGACAGCTGAATTTGCACGTATCATTTTGTTATGACTTTTTGTACGTGTGACTTGCAAAGTTTTTAAAAGTTTGCTAAATTAAGGTAAAGAAACCTAAACTAACAAAGGTTGGTCTAATTAATAAAGAATTTGTCTCATAATCATATATAAGGTTGTAAATACAAATACCACCAATGTTAAGATCTTGTTGGTGGGCGATCTATAAATAATTTTGTAAGCATTTTTTGAGTCCGAAGACATATTCTAGCTTCAGTAGCTCCCTACCCAACTTACCAAAACTTTTTTTTATCAAAAAAAAAAATTAAAGAAACCTAAATTCGAATGCATGTTCTTTTTTTAAAAAAATTGTGGAAAAAAATAAATTCATTTAATGGTAGGCATTGCATCAATTGTAGAATGCGAGGCTGGAGGAGGACCTCTATGACCATCCATGGTGAGCTGGTGAATAAATGCTCCCAGTCCAGGGACCATCAATAAACTACCAAAATCAATTGGCCTAGGTTTCCCTCCACTAATGTTGGGGTATTGCCCAGCTATTCTTTATCTCATGACATTTTCAAAAGCATCTATAAGCCCATATATATCTTGATTCAGAAGCTCTCTGAGTCAAAGGCATGTATGGCTTCAAAAAAAATCAGGCATATGATGTTTTGCCGGACTTCTAAATGGTAAATCTGCAACTAAAAGCCCATGTGCTGCACCAAATTATACTGCTTTGCATGTAATAGAAACCATTATCAGAATTTATAAAATAACTATTAATGAAAAGAAACTTTATTTAGAATATTCAATGTTTTTGGCAAACAAATGGTGGGGTTCAAATCCCACCCCCCACCACTTTGCCAAATAATTATTGCTGCCACAGCTCCAATGTCAGCAGGGATGGGTCATAGCGTCTAGCCGTCGCCAGTGGCCTGCGGAGTTGGGGGTTATATCTTTTAAAAAAAGGGAAAATTACACTTAAGATCCAAAAATAAGAAAAATAAAAAATAGTTTTTAAAATTGAAAAATAAAAAAATGGTTCTATGAAATAGTCAATGCCACTCTTTGAGTTGTTAATGACCCACTCGTGTAGTTGTCAATAGGACTATTTTTTCATTTTGTAATTTCAAAAGACCATTTTCTCATTTCTCTTTTTCTTTGGGACTTGAGTATAATTTTTTCAAAAAAAAAAATCGACATAAGGCTATTTGTGTAATTTTTTTTAATTTAAAAAAAGAAAAATCAGATACTCAAGACTATATAATATTATGAATATTTGAAACACCATTTTGCCTTTTATTATTTTTAAAGTTATTTTTTTAACTAATTTTCTGTTATACTTTTGTTATTACATTCTTTTAAAATCTCTACCAACATCCCACCTACTCTTATCAACTAAGACAGGCACAGGTGTCACCTTTCTTGTTATTGTTTAATTATAGCAACTTTTTATTATTTTTAACCCACGTGTATAAAAAGTTGTCTGTGTTATAAAAGTATATGTATTAAGAGAGAAGATTGATAGAATCCAGAGAAAGGATTATAGAATTTCTAGAGAGAAGTTAGAGAGAAGTTCTCATTCAGTTCAATTGAAACAATCGATTACAGCCCTTTATATAGAGGCAGAAATCTAACCCTGGTTGTATTACCATGGTTATATTTAAATGACCATGGTTATTTTATATCGTCTTTATGTCCTTGTCTTCTTTTGCTTTTGCTTTGTGTCATATCTTCTTTTCTTCTTTATGTCAAGTTGACTGGAAGATTAATATGAGTCAATGGACATCCACATATTTAATATTCATAACACTCCCCCTTGGATGTCCATTATGAATGTGCCTCATTAAAAGCTTTAACTAGGAAAAACCCACTGGGATAAAAACCTAGCTAAAGAAAAGAGTACATCATTCATTGATACACCGTCGAGTGCTGCCTCATTAAAAACCTTTCTAGGAAAACCCAGTGGGACAAAACCTAGATAAGGGAAAAAGAGTACAGCGTGTATCGACTCCCCCTCTTGATAATATCAGTTGAAATCTTTGAATCTCCGAAGACCAATATTATGAACAAGTTTTTCAAAGATTATACCTGGAAGTGACTTGGTGAATAAATCTGCTAGATTTTCACTTGAACTGATTTGCTGGATATCTATTTCACCATCCTTTTGAAGGTCGCGAGTGAAGAAGAATTTTGGTGAAATATGCTTTGTTCTATCGCCCTTGATATAGCCTTCTTTAAGTTGAGCGATACATGCAGCATTATCCTCATAGAGGATTGTTGGGATCATTTTGCCGGAAGATAAATGACAAGTTGTACGTATATGATGTATTACTGACCTCAACCACATACATTCTCGACTTGCTTCATGTATTGCTAGAATTTCTGCATGATTAGATGATGTGGCTGATATAGTCTGTTTCATAGATCGCCATGAAATAGCTGCACCTCCATATGTAAATAGATAGCCCGTTTGTGATTTACCATTATGTGGATCAGATAAAAATCCAGCATCTGCATAACCAACCAGTTCATGCTTGGATACATTTGAGTAGTATAACCCCATGTCTGTTGTACCTCTGAGATAATGAAGAATATGCTTTATTAAATTCCAATGCCTTCGTGTTGGTGAAGAACTATATCTTGCTAGTAAATTAACAGCAAATGATATATCAGGACGTGTGTGATTAGCAAGATACATTAGTGCTCCAATAGCACTAAGATATGGTACTTCTGGACCAAGTAGTTCTTCATCACCTTCTTCACTAATTTCTCGAGGTCGGAATGGGTCTTTATCCACCTTCAAAGATCTTACAATCATTGGGGTACATAACGGATGAGATTTATCCATGTAAAATCGCTCTAGGACCTTCTTTGTATAAGTTTCTTGATATACAAAGATCCCTTTCTTGAAGTACTCGATCTGTAATCCAAGACAGAATTTTGTTCTTCCCAAGTCCTTCATCTCAAATTCTTTCTTCAAACAATTAATTGCCTTTTGGAGCTCTTTAGGAGTTCCAATGATGTTGATATCATCAACATAAACAGCAATTATAGCAAACTCACTATTAGATCTTTTCATAAAGATGCATGGGCATATCGGATCATTTTTGTATCCTTCTTTCAACAAATATTCATTAAGGCGATTATACCACATGCGTCCTGATTGCTTCAGGCCATACAGGGACTTATTTACTTAACTGAGTATTGTTCTCGAGAACTTGAATTGGATGCTTCTGGCATCTTAAGTCCTTCAGGGACTTTCATATAAATATCACTATCAAGTGATCCATATAAATAGGCAGTCACAACATCCATTAGATGTAAATCAAGTCCTGCATCTACTGCTAGACTGATTAAATAACAAAAAGTAGTCGCATCCACTACTGGTGAATACGTTTCTTCAAAATCAATGCCAGGTCTTTGTGTAAAACCTTGGGCTACTAGACGTGCCTTATATCTAGTTATTTTTCCCTTTTCATTTCTTTTTCATACAAAGACCCATTTGCATCTAACTGGTTTTACATCTTCAGGTGTAAGGACTACAGGTCCAACTACTTTTCGTTTTGCCAATGATTTTAATTTTGCATTAATGGCATCTTTCTATAGGGGCCAGTCTTTTCTTTGTTGGCTCTCACTAATGGATTTTGGCTCATAATCCTCATTATCATTCATTACATCATATGCTATATGATAAGCAAAGATGTCATCAACGTTGACTTCATTTCTATCCCATTGGATTCCATTCATAACATAATTTATTGAGATCTCATTATTTTCACATATATCAGGTACCTGGGTCTCTTCTGGGACTACAATGTTCTCTTATGGAGATAATATCTCTTCAGGAGATGGCTCTTCTGGAGCTACTAATTTTTCTTCATTATCCTCGACTTGACCATCTATATTCTTTGCTCCTTTTCTTTTTCGAGGATTTTTATCTTTGGAACCGATAGGTCTGCCACGCTTCAAGCGTATTTTAGATTCATTCATAGCAGGTTGTCCTTCAGGGATATCAATTTTAATAGGAGCATTAGCAGCTGGGATATGTGACTTTGTCACTTTCTTTGGGTCAGTAAATGCTTCTGGCATTTGATTAGCTAAATTCTGTAAATGAATTATCTTTTGAACTTCAAGTTCACATTGTTTTGTACGAGGATAAAAATGAGCCAATGATAATTCATTCCAACTAATTTCTTTACCCAGCTGTTTGTTTTCTCCCCCTAATGTTGGGAAAAATGATTCATCAAAATGACAATCGGCAAATCGTGCCGTATATAAATCTCCTGTGGATGGTTCCAAACATTTTATAATTGATGGAGATTTATACCCAACATATATTCCCATCTTTCTTTGTGGGCCCATCTTAGTGCGTTGTGGCAGTGCTACAGGCACATATACCGCACACCCAAAAATTCTTATATGGGAAATATTAGGTTCCTGACCAAAAACCATTTGTAAGGGGGAAACCTTTAAATAACTTGTTGGCCTAATGCGAATTAACATTGCTGCATGCAAAATGGCATGGTCCCAAGCAGAAATTGATAGATTAGATTTCATAAGTAAAGGTCTTGCAATTAGTTGCAACCTTTTAACCAATGATTCTGCAAGTCCATTTTGCGTGTGAACATAAGCTACAGGATGTTCAACATCAATTCCAAGGGACATACAATATTCATTAAAAGCTTGTGATGTAAATTCACCAGCATTATCAAGACGTATTTTCTTGATAGGATAATCAGGGTAATGTGCTCTTAATCTAATCAATTGAGCAAGTAATCTCGCAAACGCCAGGTTACGAGAAGATAATAAGCAAACATGCGACCATTTAGTTGATGCATCAATTAAAACCATATAGTACCTAAATGATCCGCATGGTGGGTGTATTGGCCCACAAATATCTCCCTGTATCCGTTCTAGAAATGTGAGAGACTCACTTTCTACTTTGCTTGGTGAGGGGCGAATAATTAACTTTCCCTTGGAACATGCAGCACATGAGAAATCATGGGATTGTGGTATTTGTTTACACTTCAGGGTATGTCCACATGAATTCCCAATTATTTGTCGCATCATTATTGAACCGGGATGGCCTAACCGGTCATGCCAAACATTAAATTCATTAGTAAACTTCTGGTTTACATTATCAAACTGCTGGTTTGTATTGACAAACTTCTGGTTTGCATTATTGAACTTCTGGTTCTCAATAGTATGTGTTTCAATTGTGCTTATATATGTGTAATACAAACCAGAAGAAAAAATAGGAAAACTTTCTAATATGCATTTTCTACCAGCAACTATATTTGTAATTACAAGATATTCCTTATTATCTTTAGCTGTTGTTTCTAAATGATATCCATTTCTGTGGATATCTTTGAAACTCAATAAGTTTCTTTTAGACTTGGTAGAATAAAATGCATTATCAATGCATAATTTTGATCCTTCAGGTAACAAAATATTAGCTCTTCCGAAGCCTTCAATTAAATTTATACTACCAGATATAGTCTGAACATTGGCTTCTCGTATTACCAGGGAAGAAAAATATTTATCATGTCTGAGTATGGTGTGGGTTGTTGCACTATCAACGAGACATAAATCTTCAGGATTGATGCCAATAGAATTCATTCTTCATAAAAACATAAATAAAATTAATACATATGATAGAAACAACTGTAAATAAAATATAACAGTTTAAATTATATTAAGAAATCTGCAACATCCAAATAGTTATTATCTAGATCGGCATACTCAGAATTCTCGCCTTGATCAACATGATTAACTTCAACATTTGATCTTTTACCAGTATTTTTTTATTGATTCTTGCTAAAGATCAACTAGGTGCCTTGGTGTACGACAGGTAGGAGACCAATGGCCCTTTCCACCACATCGATAGCATAGATTAACAGCATATTTGTTATGCCTACTGCTTTCCCCTTTTTGGTTCTTATCAGTCTTTTCCCACTTCTGGTAGGAATTTGAACCTCCATGATATCGACCACGACCACGCCCACGGCTGTAGCCACGCCCATGTCCACGTCCACGGCCACGGCCACGGCCACAATAAGATTCATTAGTGACTACATTCACTTCAGGGAATGGAGTTGAGCCTGTTGGACGGGATTCATGATTTTTTAATAAAAGCTCATTATTTTGTTCAGCCACAAGGAGACAAGAAATTAACTCAGAATATTTCTTGAAACCTTTTTCATGATATTGCTGCTGCAGGAGCAAATTGGATGCATGAAATGTGGAGAATGTCTTTTCTAACATATCATCATCAGTAACATTTTCTCCACATAATTTCAATTTAGAAGTAATTCTGAACATAGCTGAATTATATTCGCTTATAGATTTAAAATCTTGCAAGCGTAAATGCATCCAATCAAAATGAGCTTTTGGAAGAATGACCAACTTCTGGTGATCATATCTTTCTTTCAAATTGTTCCAAAGGACAAGTGGGTCCATAACTGTCAAATATTTAGTTTTTAAATCTTCATGTAAGTGGTGGCGAAGAAAAATCATTGATCTGGCTTTATCTTTGTTGGATGCCTTATTCCCTTCTTTAATCGTGTCTTCCAGACTTTTGGCATTCAAGTGAATTTCCGCATCCAATTTCCAAGATAAATATTTTTTCCCGGTAATGTCAAGAGCCACAATTTCAAGTTTTGCCAGGTTTGCCATTGTTCAAACTAATTAAAGAAATAAATAAAAATAATTAAAATATGAAATGTAAATATGCCATATAATAACTGTAAATTCATAAAGACAATAAATAATTCATAAGGCAAGATAAGAAAATTAAAACATGTATGGCTTCGGGCCATTTAATCTCATGACTTCAGGCCATGTATGGCTTCGGGCCATTTAATCTCAAGATGAGGAATTAACTATTATCTTCAGGATAAAAATTGTACATGACTTCTGGCCGTACAATAAGATAAAAGATTAAAATATATATAGCTTCTGGCCATATAATAAGATGAAAAATGTATATAGCTTCTGGCTATATAATAAGAATGGATATGGCTTCTGGCCATATTATTAAAACATTATGACTTCTGGTCATAATTTCAAGAATCAGATATGTATGGCTTCTGGCCATAATAACAATAATAATAATAATATAAAAGAACTTGTATATAAAAACAATAACGATCTCCGATCTTTAGCCATGGAACCCGATGTTATATAACAATCGGTAAAAGTATCTCTCTAATTCCATATAGTGGCTCAGATTATCCCAGATCTATAAAATAAAACAACGTATATATAATTACTAAAGAAACCATAAGAAGATCATACCTTCTTTTAGAGCTTCGTGATGATAACGTGTTATAAAAGTATATGTATTAAGAGAGAAGATTGATAGAATCCAGAGAAAGGATTATAGAATTTCTAGAGAGAAGTTAGAGAGAAGTTCTCATTCAGTTCAATTGAAACAATCGATTACAGCCCTTTATATAGAGGCAGAAATCTAACCCTGGTTGTATTACCATGGTTATATTTAAATGACCATGGTTATTTTATATCGTCTTTATGTCCTTGTCTTCTTTTCTTTATGTCCTTGTCTTCTTTTGCTTTTGCTTTGTGTCATATCTTCTTTTCTTCTTTATGTCAAGTTGACTGGAAGATTAATATGAGTCAATGGACATCCACATATTTAATATTCATAACAGTCTGAAGATATTTTTATTATATATTATATAAATCATAATAGCTGCATTTTATAGATTGTAAGCAATATAAATAATTCTTCTCATGTACTTGTAGAGATTCATATATAGATGAGTTAATCAATCTATTAATGTTGGTTAAAAGTGCACCTAGCACATGTTCTATTTTTTTTAATGTGTATCTAATACTTTAAAGCATTTAATGATACAATTTTACCTCTACTATATATTAAAAGTAGTTCAATTTCACCCTCCACAACTAGATTTCAAAGCGTTAGTTAATGCCCAAGTTTTCCAAAAAAACTCACCTCCGATCCTTATGCGCTTCTTCTTCCTCAAAGAACAGAAACCAAAACCAATAATTTAAAATTTAAGAGATCAAAATTAAAGTTAGAATAAATTTAAGAGATCAAATATGATATTAACATATAAAAAAATAAATAAATTGTACACTATCCAACCTTACTAATAACTAATAAGAATCTAATATAAAATTGAAAGATTAAATAAATTATGTACGCATGAAAAAAAGAAACGAGTGGTGCAGGCACGGGTTGTGGACCACACATGCACGGGTTGTGGACCACACATTTCCCCCCCAAATCTCTCCAATAGTGGAGAGAAACAACGGGAGGAAGATGGACACCTTATTTTCCTCCCCCACTTTTTCTTTCTTCCCTATTTTTTCTTAGGCTAAGGTGTAAACATACTCATGATTTTTTTTTTAAAAAAATGCAGCAAACACTATAAATTTTTTTCAGGTACAAAAACTGTAACAACCCCTCTTAATTACCATATAATTAATTTCCAAACCAAGCAAAACATTAAATATTACATAATACAACATATTATGGGCTCCGTCCACAGCATAAACCCCAGTATGCAGCGTAGTATTCAACATATGCAACGTAAAACCAAAAAGACCCTTAAGTTTGGCAATATATATTATGCTCATGTAGATAAACGAAACATACGATTGATATCAAATCAAGTCTCGTTTGCCTTCCCCTTGGTAACACCACCTGAACTCTCGTCTGAAAAATTTAAAATATTGATAGGGTGAGTCACACGGACTCAGTAACCACAATTCCACTTTAACAAATATGCAGGGATTGATTATAATATAATTAAGCGGGCAAATATATTCATATAACATAAAGTTAACCTTTCCAAAACATTATTATTTCAAGAAAACAATCCAATATGCATAAAACTCCCTCAACCATCCTTATAACCTCCTTAACCGCTGACAAAACCCATGAGCTATAACATATAATAGGATTAGTCTCTTTGACAAGACTGCACCAAGCTCTCCAATAATGAGATGTAACCCGGCCAAAGGCTACAGAACTCATATCAGATCATGGATTTCCTTTCCTTCGAAAATGGAAAGGTGTCACCTACCCTTGAGCTGACCCTTAACCCGGCCAAAGGAAAGGGTGATACCAAGGGTCCTGAATGCCAAAGCCATCCACTGTGCACACGGTGTTGGCTATACCACGTGGTATAAAAGAATCAAACCTCCTCAATCACAACACCACATCCAACATCTCAACATCACAATTTTCAATATCAATAATTTATTCATATATTTCATATTTAATGCTATGCATCATCAATCATGCAAATAAATCATTCATGCCCACTTAACTAAAAATTTCTAAAAACATGATTAATACTATCATTGTACATTTTTCATATATAAATTACTATAACATATTTATAGCAGTTAAAAATACCAACATACGCATATAATCATTTCAACAAGCATACATGATAAATTGGAAAGTGGTTACCTCAAGTTCTTGACACCTAAACTTGAGAATTTAACTCCAACAAGCCAAATTCAAATTCACTCCACAATAAATAAATATATATATATATATATACACATGTTAATATAATTTATAATAATTGTTGACTATTACAAAATAGCAAACAATAATCCCCATAATTGACTCAATTTTCTTAAAAATAACAACAATTTATCTATTCCTCAAATTCCTTTTAAATCAAAATTTCTAAACTCTATTTTACTCAATAAAATATTTAATAACTATAATTTTCTAACCATAATATTAAATCATAATTTATAATTTCACATAATTCAAAATCTGCAAAACTAAACCGATTAAAATTTCAATAATACTTCTAATAACTCAAATAAATTGTTTAATCCAAATTTAATCGGTAAAAAATGTTCCTAAAGCATAATTTATTATTTAATTAAGAAAAAAATTAATTATAAAATCATAAAACAATCAAATGGTAAATCTAAACCGATTAAAATCAGCTATTATTTATTCTCTACATATCTATAACCATCTTTTGTAAAAACTCAAAATTCTCCCAAAATCCTAACCCCAAAATTCTCGTTAATCAAAATAATATTACTATCAATACGAAGATCAAAATACGTAGAACAACTTTTATGAAGGAAGTTTGCTAAGAAAAAGTGATTTTAAGTACCAAAATTATCTGCTAAATTCAGAACCTTACCTATTAAAATTACGTTCGCTCCGCTCGCCTGCTCGTGAAGCATACGAAAGTGATGAAGGGAAAGGGTATTAATAATACCCTCCCTCACATTTTTTTCTTCCAGCGGGCCCCATGTGTTTTTTTTTCTTTTCTTTTTCTTTCCTTGCCGACAGTTTGCCCCTCTCCCACATTTTTTTTTATTATTATAATATTACAAAAACACCCATGAACTTCTCAAAATGGGGCAAAAATGTCAAACCGTTAATTGGTACAAACATCCGTTTTGTGGGACTCACAATATTATATTTTGATGTGCAAAAATACTCATGAACTTTTTTCAAAAGTGCACCCAACACTATAAAATTTTTCTAGGTGCAAAAATGCCCATGAACTTTTCAAAAGTTTATGGTGTTGGGTGCTCTTTTGAGAAAAGTTCGTGGGTATTTTTGTACCTTAAAAAATAATATTGTGGGTCCCACAAAACGGACGTTTGTACCATTAACGGTTTGGCATTTTTGCCCCATTTTGAGAAGTTCATGGGTATTTTTGCACCTAAAAAAAGTTTATGATGTTGGATACACTTTTGAAAAAAATTTATGGATATTTTTGTACCTTAATCCTTTTTTCTTTAATCTAAGCCACAGAAAACCTCATTCTCCACCTCCTTTTTCTTTTCTCTCCTATTTTCTCTTCATCTAGGCGAAGTGAAAAAAGAAAAAGAAAAAAAAAAACCTCTCGCGCTTCTCCATCTCAGTCAAATACGTGCTCACTCTACCAAACCCTCTCTCACCTCTATCTGCTCTCACACCCCCTCTCTTTCAATTATTTAATTTTATTTTTTAATTAGTTAAGAAGGAAAATAAATTTTTTGATATTATATGACATTAAGTAACTTTCTTCTTGATTGCATAAAACGAATTGGTAGTTAAAAGCAATAAGTGTGTCAAAAATGTTACTCCCTCCGGTCCTAATTATAAGACAAAGTTGACTTTTTTGGAGAAATTAAGGAAGCCAATTAAATTACTTTAGAGTATTTATATTTTTATTTTTTCTCCAAACTAATTAATTTGACTAATAAACTAATATATAATCTAAGGGTACTAAAAATATAAACACTTTAAAGTAATTTAATTGGCTTCTTTAATTTCTCCAAAAAAGTCAACTTTGTCTTATAATTAGAACCGGAGGGAGTATATTTTTTCTATATATGCCCTACCTATGAAAAGAGTTTAGGAGAGAGAATAGATAAAAAGTATGAGAGATAATGAGTTTAAGATATGGGAGATAATGAGTATTTAATAAGAGTAAAATAGGGGGAAAAAAACTTACATTTTCAGACAAAAAGTGAAAGTTGCTTATAAAAGGGATCAGCCCTATGAGAGAGAAAGTTGCTTATACATAGAACCGGAGGGAGTAAATCTCAAGTACTTCGGAGAGGTAGTTAACTCAATTATTATAGAGTAAATTTTTAACTATACCCTCATTTATGAATGGATACTTTTCAACTCTTTCTTTTCTATCTATCTTTAAATTATTTTTTCATTGGTACAATAAATAGGAATAAAATTGTCACAATCTCATTTACTACATTGAAATTGGACTTATAAATATGACCAAATTTTTTGATAAAAAATACCTTATAAATAGGACCAAAGTGGTATATTAATAGTGCACCCAACACCTTAAATTCTTTTTGGGTGCATAAATACCTACAAACATTTAAAATCAGAGTAAAAATGACACATCCCTTAAACTAGGTTAACGTCAGTTACTTTTTGTACTGAGGCCCACTCTTTTTTCTGAAAGTATACAAAATGCCCCAGTTCAAAAATAGTAAAGGTGTAAAAATACCCATAAATTTTTACTCAAAGTGCTTCAAATACCATGTTTTTTCAAATATGAAAAAATATCCATGAATATTCAAAATAGACACGGGAGTACCGAAATACCCCCAAGTAAAAAAAACATACACATACACGGTGAATATATTTTATGAAAATTATTTATATGTATTTGCTGGTTAAATTTAGAGCTCGCATTTAGTTCCCTTTTTTTCTTTTGTTTGGTCTAAAGATTTTGAATCTAGCTCAATTCAATGCTTTAATTCTTTTTTTAATTAAATCAATTTTATATCCCAGCAACTTTAATTTTTTTGACATACCATTTTTGAAATGGGGGCATTTTGTACTTTTAGAAAACTAGCGTGAGCCCCACTATCGAAGGTAACGAACATTAGCTCATTTTATCCTATGTATCATCTTTTCTTTAATTTTAAATGTTTATGAGTATTTTCATACTTAAAAAAATTTATGATGTTTATTTTTTCTTAATGTGTGGACCGAGAAAATTTTGAAATGTCATTGGAGAGTCCAATGGCAAAATCCTGGAAATGCTTTTAACTTAGTGCTTGTTTGAATTAGCGGTAGAAGTTATTTTTCTAATGTGATTTATGATGTATGAGATAAGTATATGAAATGAGTTCTGTTTTAACTTATGTGAACGGGGTTTTTAAATGTGAACCCAAACATACCCTTAATAAGATAAATCAAGGTTGTTACTGCTGACCCTCCCTCTGGAAAGGCTCGGGAAGCTGCCACAAAGCTTCCCAGGGAGCCATGAAAATCTTAAGTTGGAACTGCCGTGGTTTACGGAAGGCCTAGGCAGTTCAACGGTGTAGGCGCCTGGTAAATTTGCAATGCCCGGATATCCTCTTTTTGTCTGAGACCAAAATCTCTACCCAAGATGCTTACTTTTCAGTTTCAAATTTAGGATTTAGTTCTTTTTGTGGCACTGATGCTGTTAGGAAAGGAGGAGGTCCTCTAATAGCTTGGAAATCTTGTCTTCCACTCAAAATCATTGATATTTCCCCTTTTGTATGTCATTGTGAAGTTAATGAAAACAATGTGCCTTCTTCTTATTTTGTTTCTCTTATTTATGGGCCTCCTGAATCTCATATGAGGCATGTCCTTTGGGACTGGATGAGAAACCTTGCTAGCTCAATTCATTCCCCTTGGTTGTTAATAGCTGATTTCAACCAAATTTTATCTTCTAAGGACAGATTGAACTCTTTAGGACAATCCAGCCACATGAACTCTTTTAAGCAATATCTGGATGATTGTAACTTGCTCCAAGTACCATAGAAAGACCCAATTTCACATGGTCAAATAATAGACGAGGTGATGATTTTATCCTTGAACGTATTGACAGAGCATTTATCAATCTACAGTGGCTATCTTTGTTCCCCTGTTCTTTTGTTAATACTCAAACTATTGCCTCCTCAGTTCATAGTCCCATTCTTTTTCTGTCAGCATGATGATATCAAGGGAAAATCTTTTAAAAAATTTGAAGAGTTCTGGTTTTGATTCCAAGAATGTCATGCCATAATTACTAATTACTGGTCTGCTAGATATTATAGTTTTGCTTCCTATATTCTTTCTTGCAAGCTCAAGGTAACTCTGAACTCTTTATTAGAGTGGAATAAATCTTCTATTGGCAATAGTTTTCATAGAATTTCAGATGCTAAGAAAATTCTTCAGACTATTTCATCATCCTTAAACATGTGCTACCATGTACTGAGGAACAAGAACAAGCTCTTCTTAGTGCCAAACACAATATGGAATTTCTATATGAATGTGAGCATAGCTTCTGGGGAGCTAAGCTCCGTTGGATTGTGGATGGAGAACAAAACACAAAATTCCTCCATGCTACGATTTCAAGAAGAAAATCAAAAAATAAGATAAGTAGCATCATGAGGGAAAATGAAACATGGACCAGTAATACTAAAGAGATCTTATCCTTGGCGTTATCCCACTTTAAACATGTTTTTTGTCCCACTGAGAATCTGCCTTATTCTGAAATTCTGTCTGGCTTGCAAGATTTATCTCTTCCAAGGCTATCTAGTGAGGATTTCAATTTCCTCTTAAAACCTTTCTCTTTGGATGAAATCAAGATTGCTGTTTTCTCCCTAACAAAAAATAGTGCACTTGGACTAGATGGCTTTTATGCCAATTTTTATAACAAGTATTGGAATTTAATGAAGGATGATCTCTTTCATATGATGCAATCTTTTTGGGATACTGAATTGATTCTTCAATCCTACAACAGAACCAACATTATTCTCATTCCTAAGTCTGATAGTGTTCAATCTTTCAGAGACTTAAGACCGATCAGCCTTTGCAATATGGTATATAAAATTATATCAAGGTCCTTTGCTTAAGAATGAAATCTATTCTTAACAATTATATTGTTCCTTTTCAATTTGCTTTCTTGAAAGTACGGGTTATTACAGATAATATCCTTCTAGCCTCTGATTTGATGAATCGGATTCATTCGGCCACTGCTGGTAGGAGGAAATTATTGGCTCTCAAGGTGGATTTCTCCAAGGCTTTTGATTCCCTTTCTTGGAATTTTATTCACGCCACGTTGAAGGTTATGAATTTCCCTGATAAATGGATTGCATTGGTGACGCAATGTATTGCTACTGTTAAATATCAGGTGATTTTGAATGGTCAGATAACTGGTAGCATTTCTCCAACAAGAGGCATTCGTCAAGGGGACCCTCTTTCTCCTTATATCTACATTCTTGCAGCAAATGTGTTATCTTGTAGTATTAACAAGTTTGAACATGCAAGACAACTGAAGGGCATCAGAATCTCCTCTAATGCTCACCCAGTATCTCATCTATTATATGCTGATGACTCTGTTTTCTTTTCTAAAGGAGATGATCCAAGTATAAATTCCATTAAAGCATCTTTGGATTTATACAGCTTATGGTCAGGTCAAATGGTGAGTCAATCCAAATCCTTGATTGTCTTCAGTCGCAACATTACCCATACTCAAAAGATGGTTTATTCACGTTTTTTAGGGATAAGATTCACGAATCGATTAGGTAAATATCTTGGCACTTGGATTGATCCAGGCAGGAGCAAAGCAATGGTATATTCACAGGATCTTAACTCAATTGATCAAAGAACTTCTTCTTGGAAAGGCCAATTGCTTTCTCAAGCTTCTACACTTACCTTGATTAAATCGATTCTTTCTGGTGTTAATCTTCATGTTCTCTCCTGCATCAAGCTCCCTGATTACATATGTTCCCAAATTGACTCAAGATGTGCTAATTTTTTCTGGGGCATTAATGGAGATGCAAATAGGATTCATCTTTAAAGCAAGGATTTCATATTCAGACCGACTCAAGAAGGGGGTTTAGGTTTCAAGTCTATTTCGAAAGTCAATGACTCATTACTTGCAAAACAGATATGGCGAATTTTGAGCTCAACACCAAGTGAATTGTTAGTTGAAACACTGAAGATCAAATATTTTTATATTGACAATTCCACCTTGATTAAGAAGCCATATAATTCTTCATGGATGTGGAAGGGTATAATTAAATGTGCATCAATTATTTGTGATCATTTACAATGGCAAGTGAGTAATGGACATCATATCTCTTTAAACCACCCTATGTGATAGCCTATGCAGTCTGGGTCTCTAATGGAAGTTCATGTTACTAAAGTTAGTCACCTATTAATGCATCTTCCATCCTCTTGGCACCCAATTAGATGGAATATAATGTTCCTCTAGTAAGGTTTTTATACCCAAGGTGAACAGCTGATATAATTACTAGTATCCCTCTTTCTATAAATGATGCAGATAATAAACTTCTTTGGAATCTTAGCTCCTCAGGAGCTTACTCATCTAACGATTGATTCTGACTGTTGTCAAGATCAAATTCTAACTCTTCCAGTGATCCGTTTTGGAAATTCCTATGGTCCTTATCACTTCCCATGAAAGACATATTATTCATTTGGAAAGTCTTGAATGAGGCTATTCCTTCACTTGATATCCTTAATGCTCATCATCTCAACATCAACGGGCAGTGTGTTTTTGGATGCCTAGAATCAAAATCAATTGAACATCTATTTTTAAATTGTCCTTTTACTAAGGCAGTATGGTATGGTAGTTTATCTGTGCGGTTTCAGTTCTCTTCCTTTGATCAATTGAAAGGCTGGACAAAAGCTAACCTCCCCCTCTTACTTAGTCAAGGTCTCTATTTTGAAATTATCAAGGTGTTCAAATTATTCTCCATAATTTGGATGAAAAGAAATCAACTTTTACATAAGCTCATTCATAGTGTTTCTCCTGTTGAGGTGATAAGAGAAATTCAGCATGCTGCATCTGTAATAGAATATGCGCACAAATCTAAGGATTCTCCTGTTCAGACGACTGCCTCATCCCTTTTGGAGGGACAAACACTTCATACCATTCCACTTCAGGGTTGAACTGTCCTATTATGGAAGAAGAAACAAGCTGCCCTCATAGCTAGTCATGGATATGCTTTCATGGACAATCAGTTCAATAGTTTATATGGAGAAAAGTTTCTAACCAACCATTTGTTACTCTTCATTGCCTAAGGGAAGCTTTACTTTGGATTGCCAATTCTACTCTTTTTATGGATAATGATGATAGATGGCTCAAGATCCTTTGTTACAAAAATCAGATTCTTCCTCCTCATTTGAATTTAGTTAATCCTCGTAATGTTTTATACAAGGATATATCCTCACTTGTAAGCTCTTTCCAGCATGGTCAGGTAGGTAGGGTCTCGAATATAGGTAACTCCATCTGTAGCTCACTACAATCATGTACTAGTGTGACATTTGATGTAATATCTTTTTCCATATTTAATGATAATTGCATTTTATCAAAAAAAAAAAAAAAAGAAGATAAAAGTGTTAGAAAATACCAAAACACCTCCCCAAATGAAAGCGATGAGGCTGGAGTGAGAAGATAAGGACCCACAGACTTTTTACTCTGATGCAAACACATGATATGTTGGGGTTCTCTATTTACAATCCCACGCGGGCATTTCCGTACCAGCAATCCGGGAAAAAATCCGCCAACAACCCAGTGGACCGCCAATAGGAGAACTTTTACTTCATCACTGTATGATTAATTCATACTGCTGTATCTTTTTTTATGAAGTTGATTAATAGTCCACCGTGTTTAGTACAAGGGATGTTTAAAAATTTTATCTTAGTTTTAAATATAAAAAATGGTTTTCATATTTATTAATATATTTTTTAATTTACCTCTATTGGTACTCTCTCAACAATAATCAATGACGAGAGGGAAGGAAAATATTAAAGAAGATGACTAGGGTATTTTAGAAAATGTATGTCATATTAACTAATTTAAGTACTTTCTTAATGATAGGCACAAAATATAGAGCCAAAAACTCTACAAGTGCACGGGCCTTATTAAGTAATAAAGAGTGAGTAAGATATCATTCCCATGAGGACTTAGTACCAACAATGCAATGGAGTAAAAACTTTACACTTTTGTTTAAGTTGAATCAACATAATTTGAATTATGAAAAAAAGCTAACTAAAGAAAAGAAGAAAACAAATCTAACTATTGTAACAGCTAAGGGTGATTCTAAATCTTAAGTGGTAACTTGAATTATTATACTCTTGATTACTTCTTTCTGCGTAATTTCTCTATTAACTGCATTTAAAATAAGATTCTTATTTACCTAAGAGTGTCTTCCGATCCATTAAAAGGCATTCCAATTATGTTAATTCTTTGCTTATTAGGCAATCAGTGCTTAATTGGATTAATTTAAGTGCATGCCTAATGAAACTATATAAGGCCGATAGGTATATGTCCCTACTAGCAAATTAAGTCTGAAAAACCTAATCTTACACGATTTAGTTGAAAGTCTAGTCTAAATTCCCTATGGCTAAGCTCATTTAGAATACTAAAATAATCCCAATCAGATATCTCTTGTTTCAGGATAATTAAGCACACAATTAAACCAACAAATATAATATTAAAGTAATTAACAACAAAAATTATCATCAACTAATTCATAACCAAACTAAATAATCCAAAACGAATGTTTAACTATATAAATTAAACACTTTCATGATCAAAATAATAGCTAACCAAATAAAAGTTAAAAAGACAAAGAAAGAAGAGAAGAGAAAGAAAAAACAAAAACTCAATGTCGAATTTTCACCTGTGCTGTCGCTTTTCTACATCTCCAAACTTTAATCTCCCTCCATTAAGGCTCTTGTCTTGCCATCACCAACCAAGAAAATAGAACATATCTCCTTCTTGCTACTCCTAGCATATGTATAGGTATACATTGTCTCCCTATGTACATCTCTATCACATTATCTTAATTTGTCTCTTTGTTTTATCAATTATCATACAATATAAATATATTATATTGATATTTTTTTTCACTTGAAACTTATAATATCTTATGCAAAATAAATTAGAATATAAGTGGATTTTATATCAAAATATTATTATTTTTCTTATAATTAATTAAAGGATATAAAAATATATAAAAGATAATTAAATAAGTGTAAAATTTTAATAAATTTAATCAGATATATCTCAGAATCTATACTTGTTTAATTATAAAATATATAATTATCACTTAATATAAATACTAGTGGAGTTCACTCAATATATATAGTTCTTCCTCTGGTCTTAATTATAAGATAAAATTGACTTTTTTGGAGAGATTAATGAAGTGAAATAAATTATTTAATCATATCATATATTGTGTATTCTTAAATTATATATTATTTTATTAGTCAAACTAATTAGTTTGGAGAAAAAAAATAAAAATATAAATACTCTAAAGTAATTTAAGTAACTTTCTTAATCTTTCCAAAAAAAAATTAACTTTGTCTTATATTTAAGACCGGAAGAAGTAATATATTATAAAACATCTGATTTTTTATCTCCCCAGGATCACATTTTAGGAGCCCACGAGGGGCACTCTCCCATCTCCATTCTTTTGGAGTTCCACGCTAACACCTCCACCCACCTACCATTCTAAAATATGAATCATCTAATAAAAAGATTATTTGGTTTATAATATAAGTCACTTGACCAATAATTAATTCTTATTTGTTAATTTTAACATTGCAATTAATACTTCAAGGGTTATGATGTAAAAATACAAATAAAATTTCTCAAAAATGCATCGAACACCAAATATTTTTTAGAGGGTAAAAGTAACTATAATATTCCAAAATATGTGTAAAAATACACTTTGACCGTTGATTGTTTGTTTAAATTTTTTAAGGATTAAGGTACAAAAATACATATGAGATTTCTCTAGAAGTGCACCAAACACAAATGTTTTTTGAAGAGCAAAAGTAACTATACACTTTCAAAATATGTGCAAAAATACATATTGACTATTATTTGACTAATTGTTTGAAATTTTTGACTGAAAATAATGACATGGAGGATGCAGTGAATGATTAAGAAAAAACCTGAAATAATAATTTGTCGACTAGGCAAGAAAATTAATTTATACCTCATCCTTTATCTCCATCTCATCACTTTATCTCCGCTTAACCCTTCTCTCACTATTAAAAAAAAGACTTCCAGCGGCAACAAAAGTCACCGCTGAAAAGTTTTCAGCGGTGACTATGCGACTGTCGCTGAAAGTTTTATTGTCGTCGCTTAAAGTATAGTTTCAGCGGTGACAAAGGTGACTTTCAGTGGTGACTTTTATGTTGCTGCTGAAAGTGTCAATTTTTTTTTAAAAAAATTCAAAAAATATATTTTTTTAAAAAAATTAATTTATAAATTCCACGTGCTTGCTTCTCAAAGCGCCACGTGTCCCCCTCCTCTGATTGCCACGTGTCACCTCCTCATAATTCCTCAATGACTCTCCTCTCGTTCGAACCCGCGACCTCAGGGAGCCGCTGCCTTCACGCGTCAGTCTTTGTCAGTTATGCCGAAATAACCATGTTTCATATTATTACATATTATTATATATATAATATTATCATATATATAAACATACATACATATAATTAATTAATTATATACATATAATTAATTATTAATTAAATATAATATTATTAAAAATAATGAAAAAATTAATAAAAACGAAAAAATATTTATATATTTAAATTAAACAATTTTTTAATTAATATTACTTAATAAATATTAATTTAATATTATAAATATTTTTTTTAATATAATATAAAATTATAAATATAATATTAATAACATATATATTATTTTTAAATAAATAAAATAAAAAATAATATAATAATAATATCATAAATATTATTTTAGTAGAAAATATTAAATATAATATTAATAAATAATAATATAATTTTAATAATTAAGTTTAAATATAATTATTTAATAATTAATATTTTAATTTTATAAATATTAGTTTTTTAAAAAATTAATTAAAAAAAATTGAAACTCACTTTCAGCGGTGAATTAAAATGTCGCTGCTGAAAGTGGTCGCTAAAACTCAATTTTTTTGTAGTATCTCCCTCTCTTTTCTAAAAGAAGTGATGAAATGGAGATAAAGGGTTAAATGAAAATTAATTTTCCTTGCGCAGTTAGCAAATTATTATTTCAAGTTGGAGAAATATTAACATACCCCAAGAGTACCACATCATCTGAACTTTATTTAATGAAAACACAATAACTCATATAATTTTAATCCTAGTTGGCTAATAACTCATCTGAAAAAAAACAAATTTATTTTGCTTTTAAGAAAAAAAATATTAATTTAAAAAAATTAAAACAAAATGATCAACTAATATTTTTCTTAAAAACAAGATAAAATTTAAATTTTTTCAGATGAATTATCGGCCAACTAAGATTAAAATGACATAAGTTGTTATGTTTTCATTGAACAGAGTTTAGATGACGTGGTACTTCTAGAGCATGTAAATATTTCTTTCCAAGTTGTTTCTTAATCTTCTACGTCATTCTCAATGTCACCAATTTCAATCAAACAATTCAAATAGTCAACTAATGGTCAATGTGTATTTTTACACATATTTTGGAAGCTCACATTTACTTTTGCCCTTTAAAAAAACATTTGTGTTGAGTGCACTTTTGGCAAAATCTCATGTATATTTTTGCACTTTAATCTTTAAAAAATTTAAACAAATGGTCAACTAAAGGTCAATGTGTATTTTTGTACCTATTTTGAAAGTTTATAGTTACTTTTACCCTTAAAATAAACATTTAGTGTTGGAAGCACTTTTGAAAAAATCTCATATAATATATTTTTGTCCCTTAGCCCATGCATAAATATAGCTTCTCGTAATTTTTTCTTCTTCTTCAAAAGTTCATTTATACAAGGGTAAAGTTGAAACTTTAATTTAATGAGTTAACCACGTGTTTTTCTTTAATTTCATTGAGCGGTGGTTGAAAATAACTTTTATTTTGAATAGGAGAGAATATATATATATATATATATATATATATATATATATAACGTTCAGTTGGCATATACTTAACGTGAGTACATTGATTGTGCACATTGAGGTATTTATGTCTCTCTTATTTAACTATTTTTTGGAAAAAGATTATCGAGGTAATCGTAACACAGTTGCCTTCACATTAGCCTTTGTTGTTGGCATAATCATGATTATGAATTTCAAATACCGATTAAGCCTTCACATTGAGGAAATTGGCGAAAAACATGGTGAATATGTAATAATAATATAATATACAACCAAAAAAAAAATTTATCCCATTTGATGGGATCATCTACATAAATCGTAAGACGTCATTGTGTTTTGTCGAAAATTAGATCTTTGAATAGATTAGTAATCAAAAAATCATGCTCTATAATGTCATTAAATATTGGCTTAAGTCTTAAGGATGTAATAAAATAATATAATACCACTCTAATTCTATTTATAAGTCTTTTTTAAAGAAGAATTTTTTGTCATTATTATAAGTTCTCTTTTAAAGTAATAAATGTGATTTTCACATTTTTCCCTATTAGTTATAATAAAAAAAATTTATTCATATTGACTCTTGAATCCATTCATAAATAAAGATAAAATTAAGAATTTAACCCATAATTATTAAATTAACTAACTCTTTTTAGTATGTAATAGGTAGTTAATTGAAACTTATAAATAAAAGGGTTAAGGTGCAAATTTACCAACAAAATTTTGTCTGAGGAGTGTCTGGCACAAATATATTTTAAAAGGGGCAAAAATACCAATAAACAATTAAAAATGGTGCATCTAACACAAAACCGTTAAATTTGACCTAATGGTGTTAAATTATAAGAGAAGAAAACCCCTAACGGCGTTAGGTCAAATTTAACGATTTTGTGCGGGATGCACTCTTTCTAATTATTCACTGGTATTTGTGTCCCTTTTAAAAAATATTTGTGCCAGACACTCCTCAGATAAAACTACATTGATAAATTTGCACCTTACCCCTAAATAAATAAAAATAGAATGATATATAAAACTTAAAATATTAAGGAGTAGGAACATCGAAAGTGTAAGGGGGAAAAAAACAAAAGTGACGTTTTCTTCTGGGAGAATTGCTGATAAATACCTTTTTGGCAAATTAATTGCTGAATGCTACCATTGCACATAACGGAAGATGTTTTGCACATAACGGAAGATTGCTTGCACATTTATACGGAAGACTTTTGCACACACGGAAGATGATTTGCACAAAACGGAAGATCGCTTGCACACACGGAAGATCCTTTGCACGCTTGGTAGCAATCAGCAATTAATTTGCTTCCAAAGTATTTTTCAGCAATTCTCCCTTTTCTTCTTTTCCTATTTTTTATAAAAAGTTATAGAGAGCGGCTTTCCCGGAAGAAACCTTGCGATATAGTAACAGCAAATACTGAACTTTTTTGGACAGAACAAATAGTGAATTTCACACTTAAAAAAAAACAGCAATATAATAACAGCAAAGCGCCAAAGCCAATGGAAAAGAAGGTTATAAAAAGAATATGTTTCGGTTCTTTCGTCCACATCTCATTTCTTGCAGTTGAGCATCTTCAGATAACAGTAGTGAGTATCCAGAAGAAAGCAAGCTTGCTTTAACAAATTTTTCCTTTATTTTTACCCACTAGTTTTAATTTCATACCTTTGTTTCCTTTTCTTGTATTCCTGATACGATTATGTTGTTGCATATTAGGATCTGTACAAAACGAAAAGATTGAACCCCTGCGAATGGCATAAAGTGTCAGAGGAGAATCTTCTTCTAGCTCTTATACTTTCAATTCAACTCCAAAATGGGAGTATGATGTTTTCTTGAGTTTTACAGGAAAAGACACTCGCTTGAAGTTTTTGAGTCACTTAAATGAAGCTTTCAAAAGGAGTAGGATCAAAACGTTTAAGGATGATGTTGATCTTGAGAGAGGGGGAGTCATAGAACAAGATCAGTTTCAAGCAATTGAGGATTCTCTCTGTGCAGTTCTTATTACCTCTGAAAATTATGCAAATTCTACTTGGTGTTTGGATGAGCTTCTAAAGATTCTTGAATCTCAAAATACATTGAATCGATGAGTGTTTCCCATCTTCTATGATGTTAACCCAGCGGATGTAAGAAAGCATACAAACTGTTTTGGGAAAGCCTTGGCTGAACATCAAAACAAATTCGGAAAAAACAGAACCAAAGTGCAGAATTGGAGAGATGCTTTGTTTGAAATTGGCAACTTGTCTGGTTGGGACACCAGGAGCAAGTAAGTTTTCTTTTACAACGATTTAATCATATTTTCCATATTTATTTTAGATTTTATATTGGGAAAATCGCAGTAAATACTACATAAGCAAATTAATTGCTCTTTGCCACCAACACGTATGGGGTACTAAACTTGCATTAAATTTGAACTTAAAAAGACAAAAAAAGCCCTTAGTTTGACAAGAAGATTTTAGGCGGGAGGAAGGAGAAAGTGCAGAGCTTCTAAATCCCTTCTTCCTCTTCCATTTCCGGCATTCTGCAGAAGTTCAGCGTCGTCTCCTCTTACTCAGCTGTCTCCTTGGCTTGTTTCCGTCGGCAGTGTCGTCTCCGGTTACTCCTCCAGCGGCCGCTGTCTAGTTGGCTCGTGTCCTTCGGATCTGTCATCTCCGGGTGCTCCTCCAGCGGCCGACGTCTCCTTGGCTTGTGTCCTTTGGCAATGTTGTCTCGGGTTGCTCCCCCAGCGGCCACCGTCGGAGCCTAGTCCTCAAGCAACCGTCGCTTGCTCCTCCAACCTAAATGCCTCCTTCATTCACCTGATCTTTTCCATAAGTGCCCAATGGTCATCCACGCTATGTGCAAAGGATGAAGATCCATTATGTGTCAATGATCTGTTGTTTTGTGCAATTATTCTTCCTTCATGTGCCAATTATCTTCCGTTTTGTGCAATTAATCTTTCATGATGTTCAATTGATCTTCCATGATGTGCATCTGATCTTCTGTTTTGTGCAATTACTCTTCTATGATGTGCAATTGATCTCCCGTTTTGTGCAATGGATCTTTTCCATGGTGTAAAGGATGATCCATTGTGCCAATGATCTTCCATTGTATGCAATTACTCTTCGTTAATTTGTAATTGATCTTCCGTTTTGTGCAACGGATCTTTTCCATACGTGTCAAATGGTAATCCACGCTATGTGCAAAGGATGAAGATCCATTATATGTCAATGATATGTCATTTTGTGCAATTACTCTTCCTTGATGTGCCAATGATCTTCCGTTTTGTGCAATTAATCTTTCATGATGTTCAATTGATCTTCCATGATGTGCATCTGATCTTCCGTTTTGTGCAATTACTCTTCTATTATGTGCAATTGACCTCCCATTTTCTGCAATGGATCTTTTCCATGATGTAAAGGATGATCCATTATGCCAATGATCTTCCATTATATGCGATTACTCTTCCATGATGTGCAATTGATCTCCCATTTTGTGGAATGGATTTTTTCCATAGCGTGGATGACCATTGGGCACGTATGGAAAAGATTCGATGCACAAAAGGAAGATCAATTGCACATCATGAAAGAGTAATTGCACAAAACGGAAGATCATGTGCACAATATGGAAGATTAATTGCACATCATGGAAGAGTAATTGCACAAAATGACAGATCATTGGCACATAACGGATCTTCATCCTTTGCACATAGCGTGGATGACCATTGGGCACGTATGGAAAAGATCAGGTGAATGAAGGAACCATTTAGGTTGGAGGAGCAAGCAACGGTCGCTTGAAGACTAGGCGCCGGTGGCGGCTGCTGGAGGAGCAACCCAAGACAACACTGCCAAAGGACACGAGCCAAGGAGACGCCGGCTGCTAGAGGAGCACCCGGAGACGACAGATCCGAAAGACATGAGCCAACGAGACGGCAGCCGCTGGAGGAGGAGTCGAAGACGACACTGCCGACGGACACAAGCCAAGGAGACGGCCGAGTGAGGGGAGACGACGCTGAACTTCTACAGAATGCTGGAAATGGATGAGGAAGAAAGGATTCAGAAGCTCTGCACTTTTTCCTTCCTCCCGCCTAAAATCTTCTTGTCAAACTAAGGGCTTTTTTGTTTTTTTAAGTTCAATTTTAATGCAAGTTCAGTACCCCATACGTATTGGTGGCAAAGAGCAATTAATTTACTTATTTAGTATTTACTAGCTATTTTCCCTTTTATATTCCCCCAATGATCTTTAATTTTATTTTAATCGTTTATAATTATTTTTATAGTCTTTCTTTTCTTTTTGGTAGACATAATTGTAGTGGACAATAACAGAACAATAGCATGCAAAGGGCCATTATCATTCCACGTCTTGTTTCTTCTCGTAGCTAAAATCCTCTCTCTTGGAACTCGTGCCAAGCAAGTGTTTCTTCTCGATGGATATCCCCGGCGTCCGGGAGAAGCCGCCGGTGGATGTGTTGAGTGAAAAGGACCCGGCTGCGGTAGCTAGGAGCGTGCTCTCCAAAAATGGCATCACTATTCCCGTTGAAGGGGCAAATCATTCGGGGAAATCCTCAGATAATCCAAAAAGTGTCAAGGTTGATTCCACTCCCAAAGCAGGGCACGCCCCCTCATACAAAGACTCCCTCATGGGACCTCAAGTTTCAGATTCATCCGGAGGTGGCCACGGGAATCCTTCCTTAGAGGATAATGCCCTTCTTCCAGAGCTTCTAAACCAAAACTGGGAATTGCCAGAGCTTTCAGAGGATATGAAGTTACTCATGGATACTTATCCATCTATGCAAATCACGAAAGAAGAGCTCAACCGTTGGGCTAAACCTTGGAATGCCTCCCTAGTTATTACCATCCTTGGGGCCAAAGTAAATTTTTTCAGGCTTAAAGATCACCTTCACAGAATCTGGCAATCAAATGGGTTCGACTTAATTGATCTACCAAACAACTATTACGTTGTGAAATTTAAAGATCAAGCAAATTGTGAACAACTCTACAAGAAGATCCTCTTTGGGGGTCCCTGGACGGTTGCCCAACACTCAATTCTTGTTCAGAGATGGTCTCCCTTCTTCGACCCTCTCAAAAATCCTCTAGGCCGGGTGGCTACTTGGGTTCGCATACCCAATGTCCCTCTCCTCTGCTATAACAAGGAATGCCTTTGGAGAATGGGAGACTTGATTGGAAAAACCATTAAAGTCGATATGAAGACTATGGAAAATCCTAATGACAAGGAAACTACCATTCACAGGGGACGCTATGCAAGACTCTGTGTAGAAGTAGATTTACAGAAGGAACTCGTCCCCAGAATAATCACAGCATCCAATCTGTTCAATATAGAATATGAAGGCCTTGGACTTATCTGTTTTGCTTATGGCAGATACGGTCACCGCAAAGAGCACTATGGATTTTCACTCAAGCCAGAAGGAATGGCCTCTGCTAGGTCTTCATCACCGGAGAAGGATTCTGCATCTGTGCAGAATCTAAGCACCGCCTAGATTTCTTCTTCCTCTTCGATGGCACCGCAGAAGCATCCACCTCCGACCAAGGATCAGCCATACGGTCCTTAGATGCTGGTTTGCAAACCAGCCAGAGCGCTCCGTCCGAGAAACTCTGGGAATAGGAATGGAGTTGGTGAGCAATCTCACTTCGGTTCTGATCAAGGTATGGTCGATGGCAGCGTGACCCAGTCCAGATTTGCAGTCCTATTGGACTCTGAACAAGCAGTAGGCTTGACTTCCCATCAGATTTCAAATCTGGGAAAGGGTTCGGAAATGAAGAAGAAGCAAGATGCTGTGAAGTCCACGGATAAAGGTATGCTCAGGAAGGGAAATAGGGCCAGTCTCGGTCAACACCCTAAAAGTATTGGGGTCCACGTGGGAAAGAAGAAAATCTGGTCTGAAATTAAATCTAATGGTTTGTTAAAACCCATCATCTCAGCCAGCGGAAAAGAGAAGGAAATGGGCTCCATTTTGAGCCCCAATATCCCGATTTCCCCTCCCATTGCAAAGCCCAAGAAAGGAATTAGAGAAAGGACCCACACCTTGGTCAGAGGATGTTTGGCGGATAAGGTTGAACCCAAAATAGGATCCTCACATGGTGGGCCTTCAAACCTCACCGAAAGTGTAGGTGGTCACAAGGAAATGGACCACCTGGACCTCTCATGTGCGTTGAGTGATTTAATTCACTCCCCAACCCCTCACAATGCTGACCAAGAAGAAGTTGAACCCTCTCCGCTAGCTATGATAATTCCCAGTGATTCCGTGAGGCTTGAAATGAACAACAATTTGGAGTTTTCGCCCTTGGCTGTTGCTCCCCTAGAGCCCCCTAATCCTAACCAGAATTTGCTTGTTCATGGGTCTGAGTTGCGCTCCGTCTCCAAGCTTGAAGTTGTGGTGTAATTGGAAGATAAACCACCAGATAAGTAAGTGTTTTGAGCTTTCCCATTTTTAAATTTGTCTATGATTATCTCATCTTGGAATTGCCGTGGGGCGGGTGGTAGCTCTTTTCCTAGAGTGTTGAAAGATGTGGTTAATAATTATGGAATCAATGTTATGTGTCTTGTGGAGCCTAGAGTTAGTGGAATTAGAGCTGATAAAGTTGTTAGGAGGCTGGGTTTTAATGACTGGCTGCGCATTGAAGCTTCCGGCTTCGCTGGAGATATTTGGGTGCTTTGGAATAACTGGGAGGTTCACCTTGAATATATTGCCTCTAGTACCCAATTGATTCACTGTAAAATCTGTGATAAAAATAATTTGAGTCCGATGTTTGTGACTTTTGTTTATGGTGATACTAGTGTAATTAAGAGAAGGGATTTGTGGTCGGCTTTGCATGCCATCTCCCAAACAGCTTATCTCCCCTGGATGGTTTTGGGTGATTTCAATGCCTATCTTTCTTCAAATGATAAGCAGGGTGGGGCAAATCCCAATCATAGCTCTATGATGGATTTTCAATCATGCATTAACCGCTGTAATCTCATTGAGGTTCCTTTTGAGGGTGATAGATTCACTTGGGAGAAAACTGGGGTTAAAGAGAGGCTTGATTGGGTTTTCTGTAATTTTGAGTGGGAAATCCATAACCCCCACTCCAAATCTCTCCACCTCCTTAGGTTCAAGTCTGACCATCGCGTTGTTACTGTTGTGGATCAAAGACATAAAGCTGGTTGTAACAGGGCAAGAAAGTTTATCTACCAAGCTGCGTGGTGTATCGAAGATGGCTTCAGCGACGTGGTTAAAGGGGCATGGCAGGGGAAGGACTGGCTTCATGGGAAATCCCAATTTGCTAAAGATGCATTGGAATGGAACGACAATGTGGTGGGTAATGTCGCAAAAAAGAAAAGAGAAATCCTCCGTAGGCTGGAGGGCATTGACCGAGCCAGGCTCCGTGAGGGCTCACGGAATGGTCTCCACAGGATTGAAAAGAATCTTTGGGACATGTACCAAAAATTGGCTATGCAGGAAGAGCTGATCTGGTTCCAGAAATCTAGATGTAAATGGCTTAGTGGGGGTGATAGAAATACAAAATACTTTCACGCCAATGTGGTGTCAAGGCGTAAGCGAAGTACTTTCGGAGCCCTTCAAGATGATAACGGTAACTGGGTTTTTGAGGAGAATCGTCTGAGAGCTATGGCTCTTGAGCATTTCCAGAATCTCTATTCGGCCGAGAATGCTTCTTCTCCCTTCTCCCCTTGGGCTGCTTGTTTTCCTGCCTTGGGCACTCTTCAGCTTGATCATATTCACAAGCGGGTTTCCCCGCTTGAGATCAAGAATGCGGCTTTTGAGATGGGGGCTTTCAAAGCTCCGGGTCCTGATGGTTTGAATCCCCACTTCTTCCAATCTCAATGGGATTTGATCGGGCAGAAGATTTGTGACCTGATCACTAGGATCTTCGACAACCCGGATGAGGTGAAAGCAATTAACCATGCTAACATTGTCCTTATTCCTAAGGTTGATCATCCGGTTTCCTTTAAAGATTTTAGACCCATCTCTCTTTACAATGTGAGTTATAAAATTGTCAGTAAAGTTATTGCCAACCGTTTTAAAAGTGTCATGGGTTATCTTGTCGCTGACAACCAGTGCAGCTTCATTGCTGGGAGGCAAAGCGTTGACAATATCATTATTGCTCAGGAGGCTATTCATTCCATGAGGAATAAGAGAGGGAAGAAAGGCTTCATTGCTCTGAAAGTGGACATGGAAAAGGCTTTTGATAGGTTAGACTGGCGCTTCCTGGAATTCACTCTCCAAAGCCTTAGTTTGCGTGGGAATATTATCAAGTTAATCATGAGCTGTGTTTCATCTGCCTCCATGAGCACTATCTGGAATGGGATTCCATCCGAACCCTTCGTTCCTTCAAGAGGGGTTCGGCAGGGGGACCCTTTGAGTCCATATCTTTTTGTCTTATGTATGGAGCTTCTGGGCCAACTCATTCACCATGAAGTTGATATTGGGAACTGGAAGCCTCTTCAAATTTTCCCCTCTGGACCCCGGATTTCGCATCTCTTCTTTGCTGATGACCTTCTTCTTTTTTGTGAAGCTTCGCTTGATCAAATGGAGGAGATTAGAAATGTTATGGAACATTTTTGTAGGGTCTTTGGACACAAGATTAACTTGAGTAAGTAAAAAATGTTTGTGTCCAAAAATGTTCACTTCAACAGAGCCCTGGAAATGAGTCAGGTCGTGGGGATTGGGCTCACTGCTGATCTTGGAAAGTATCTGGGTGTTCCTCTCCTTCATAAACGTATGGTCAAAATGACTTTCACCCCTCTTCTTCAAAAAGTCAGGTCCAAATTGTCCAGCTGGAAAGGTAAATTCCTCAGCATGGCTGGTCGGACGGTACTCATCAAGTCGGTTCTCTCAGCCATTCCTCAATATCAGATGCAATCAACTCTGGTTCTGAAAGGTGTCCTCTTAGCAATTGAGAAATTAAGCAGAGATTTTTTTTGGAATCAGCATGACGAGTCCAGGAAAATGCATCTTGTAGCTTGGGACATTCTTAAAAGGAGGAAGCATGAAGGTGGTTTGGGGATTAAGGACCTGCGGTGCCAAAACAAAGCTTTTCTCATGAAGCTGTGTTGGTCTCTTGTCACCAAACCGGAAGCTCTGTGGGTCAAGTGCCTTCGTGCTAAATACTCCTGTGGTTCTTCATCAATTCCTCATGTGCAAAAGTTGCGTAATCAATCGGCTGTGTGGAGTGGAATTGTTGCGGTTTGGGAGGATTTCCATAGCGGCCTTGGGAAGAAACTTAAAAGTGGAAGAACCACGCTTGCCTGGCAAGATTGCTGGGTCCCTCTTGATAAGCCTCTTAAATACTTTATAAGTAGGAACTTGCATCTTATGGATATGGATGCTCCAGTTTGCTTCTACACTTCCCCCTCCGGTCATTGGGACAGAACGCATTGGGAGGCTTTCCTTCCTTCTTGGGTTGTGGATAAAATCATGATGCTCCCCCCTCCCTCGGGTTCGGGTGATGACGTGTTTTGTTGGCGCAATGCTCCTGATGGTATCTTCAGCGTGAAATCTGCCTACGAAGGTATCTACCATAGGCAGGCCCCCCTTCCTCAACCTCTTTGGCGTCAAATCTGGCATTGGGGTGTTCCTGAGAGAGTCAAACTCTTTATGTGGCAGGCTTTCCATGAGAAACTCCCGACAAATGAGATTAGAGCGAGACACAACCTGAGTGCCCTAAACACTTGCCCTTTTCAGTGTGAGAGTGAAGAATCCATCCTTCATGGTTTGAGAGATTGTGAGCAGGCCCAGAGAGTGTGGCTTTATTTAACTAACCATTTATATTCTACTATGTTTGCTTCTGGTAATTTGCAGGACTGGTTCACATGGAATTCACAGCACTCCCCTGGAAACCAGAGAGTGGCGAGATGGGCTTGGCAAAAAGTATTCAGTACCACTTGCTGGCTTCTCTGGAAGAACCGATGTTGCCAAGTGTTTGAAGGAAAGGCGGATAAACCGAAGCAGCTTGTTCACAGATGCATTTTCCTTCTTTCCGAATCGGTGGAGGCCGGTCGCTTTCATCACCAGATCTTTCAATATCCGGAGAGAGGACTTCTTAACTGGCGTCCTCCGGAAGAGGGTTTTATTAGAATCGACGTGGATGGTTCAACAGCTAGCGACGGCATGTTAGCCTGTGGAGGAGTCATTCGCGATCATCAAGGTAACTGGGTTTGTGGATTTCAACAGAAGTTAGGAATCTCCTTCCCAACTGCTGCGGAAATCCATGCAATCTATAGAGGACTTCACCTTTGCAAGCAGTTGGGTTTCAAAAGAATCAGACTTTTCACAGATTCGGTCCAGGCCGTCCATTTATTGTCAACACATTGCGAGCTTGACCATCCTTTGCACGATGTTATTCTTGATACCAAATCCCTAATCTTTGCAAACTGGGACTTGAAGATTTTCCATACACATAGGGAGAACACTCGATGTGCCGACTACCTTGCAAGATCGGCTATCTATAACAATTTCAGTTATGCCGAATTAAGCTCTCCCCCGGTGGAATGTATTAGTCTTTTTGCATTAGAACGTGGTTTGTTGCCACAAGAACAATCTTTGGGGCCTTGCCCTTGATCTTGTTTCCTTTCAAGCTTTGCTTGCCTTTGTATCTCAAAAAAAAAAAGAACAATAGCATGCATTAGGCTTTAGAGGTAGAAAAAATATTTAATTGTTTTTTCTCTAATATGAAGTCTCTTAATGATTTTTTTATCATATTTTTCATTATGGATATTTTTTTAACTTGAAATCAAAAGTCACTTGTGCGCAAGTTCATTTAAATTTGTCAGATGTGACAACATAAAATTGATCAAAGGTATTCATTTTCATTGATTAATAGAAAAATAAAATTTTAAATGATGAATGGATTTATTGAATGGTACTTCACGCACTGATAATTAGTAAGTTGATGAATTTATATCCATCAAAAAAACGAAATTGTGAATAAGTTTTTTCTTATTAAAATGAGCACATTTCTAATTTTATTGGGTTGATGGATTAATTCTAACTTGCTCCACAATTCACATTCCACTTATCTCCAACCTTGTCGTCGACACGTTATATTTTATGAAATTTGAATTCCCAGTTATATCCAAAAATGTATTGTAGCTTTAGTAAACAATATTCATGTTTCCGGCAAAAAAATAGTAACCAATATTCATGAAAATTCACATTTTTCATTGCTATTTTATGTCATTATAACTATATAATATAGTTATATATATATATATAAAACTCATGTTAAAGTGTTATCTTTTTGGTAGGGATGAAGCAGATCTTATAAAAAACATAGTTGGAGATATATGGACTTATTTAAGTTCTAAATTACCATCTTATCATAACAATCTGGTCGGGATTGACTCAAGAGTGGGGGATATGATGCCATTGTTGGAGATTGGGTTGATTGACAAATGTTTTGTAGGGATATGGGGTATGGGTGTTGTCGGCAAAACAACTCTTGCTAGGGTTGTTTCAAAAAAACTATCTGACAAGTTCGAAGTTTGTTGCTTCCTTGACAAAGTTAGAGAAACTCACTTGCAAACCCTTTGTAAAAAAGCTTCTTTCTGATGTTGAATTAAAAGACATGAAAATTTATAATGGTTCCAAAGGAGTGGAGATTATAAGAAATCGACTCTGCAATAGAAAGGTTCTTCTAGTCCTTGAGGATGTAGATCATATGAATCAATTAAAAAATTCGGCTGAAAGGCTAGATTGGTTTGGTAAAGGAAGCAGAATAATTATCACAACAAGAGATAGCCACTTGCTGACTGCATCTGGGGTGGAAAAAATATATGAGATGAAAACCATGAAGAAAGATGAATCTCTTAAACTCTTTTCAAACAAAGCATTTTTTAACGGTCATCCTGAAAAGCCTTATTTGAAGTTATCTGAATCAGTGATTGGATATGGAAGAGGCCTTCCGTTGGCACTTGAAACTTTGGGTTCTTTTCTTCATGGGAGAAGTGAAGCTGAATGGAGAGATGCTTTAGATAGGATGAATAAAAGTCGTCATAATGATATTCTTGAAGTACTTAAAATAAGTTATGATGGACTAGACAGTTGTGATCAAGAAAAGACCATATTTTTAGATATTGCTTGGTTTTTCAAGGGTTGGAGGAAAAAGGAAGTGACTCAGGTTTTAAAAGGTTGTGGTCTTAATCCAACAATTGGGATAAATGTTTTGATTGAAAAATTTTTACTAGTTGAAATGAAAGACCGGAGACTAGATATGCATGATTTACTCAAAGACTTGGGTAGGTATATAGTTCATCAACAATCTCCCAATGTTGGCCAGCGTAACAGGTTGTGGGAGTTTGAGGACATAAAGTATGTGTCGGAAAATAACAAGGTGAGTGCCTTGTTTTCTAAATCTCTCATTTTGTTGACATACATTTTTTTTGATATTTTTTACTTATCATTTTCATGTTATTTTTCTGGAAAATGACATTTTGATTAGGGATCAGAGCAAATACAAGTTATTCTTATGAGAGGTTATCATGGGAATAAAGGCAAAATAGAATTACATCCTGAAGCCTTTTCAAATATGAGTAATATTAGATAACTCTTCTTAGATTTGAGCATTAATGGTCCACTTATCTTACCAAGGGGATTGAGATTAAAAGTTGTCATATGGCCACATTTTTTCCTTTTGAAGCTCTTCCACTTCCATTGGATGAACTTGTTCATATCGAAATGCAAAATAGACACATAAAACAACTTTGGAATGGCATACAAGTGAGGTTGATGCTTTATGCATAATTATTTATCTTAAAAATATATCTATAAGTTAATGCTTTATTGATTCATTGTTTAGTGAGACTGATCATTCTACAATCATATGTTTAACTAGTCCATGAATCACTTGAAATTTATCAACCTAAGCAATTCCTCGGATTTTACTGAAACTCTAAACTTCTCAAGTGTTCAATCTTTAGAACATTTATGTCTTTCTAGCTGCAAATCACTTGTCAAGGTTGATCCCTCGCTTGGAAAATTGAAAAGGCTTGTTGAGGTGGACTTGCTTGGATGTGAAAATCTTGAGACCCTACCAAGTAAATTGGAAACAAATTCTTTGAGAATGTTAGATCCTAGTGGGTGTAAAAAAGTTGCAAGGCTCCCAGAGTTTGGGGAAGGTATGCAAGAATTATCATATCTTGATGTGAGTGGAACTGCTTTAACTACACTTCCTGAATCCCTTGGATCTCTGACTGGTCTTAGAGAATTAAATCTAAGTGCAACTAATTTAGTTAAGCTACCCACTGGTTGCTTCTCTAGTCTTTCGGGACTGGTCTTTCTTTCATTGGAGCATTGCAAAAGGCTCAAGTCATTGCCGAGGCCTTCCACCTCGGTTAAGTCGCTTGGATGCATCCCATTGTGATTCATTAAAACCTTTATCAAATAGAGAGTTATGGGATTTTCTTGCTTGACTTGACCATAAGGTATGTTGGTCTGTCGACAATCTAGCTATCTATTGATTTATGTGTTTTGTTTTTTTAATACATATGCATTACATGACTAATTTTTTATTTCAGTACCGTGGGCAAACTAAATATGCAATCTCTGACAAAGAAGAAGATATCCCATTCCATAATTGGAAATATGAACGTATCTCATTATTATTATTGGAGTTGAAGGAAGTTAAGGTATGTCTGCCTCAATTTTGTGTCTTTTTCTTACATGTATATGGTCCCTTCATGGGCATTTAGTGTTAACAACAGCTTAGTATGTTTGCAGCTAGAATATCTTCCCTTGAGAAATTTCTTTGCAATTATGCCACCAAGGATAGAAATACCGTCATGGTTTGATTGAAACATAAAATATTCTTATGTTCCGTTTGAATATGAGATCATAAAAGTGCGCGTACCTCCATATTTCCGTGGTAGTAAATGGTGCGGAATTGTTGTATGCTTGATTATCTTAGATTTTAAGGGTTTGATTAGTTGGAGTACTAAAGCTCCCGAAGATGAAGGCTGCAACTGATACGTGGAAAAGCTAGGACACAGGAAACAAAAGGCTATGCAAGATGTTGCTGCTCCAATATTCTTTTGGGGAGAAGAGTGTTTTGAAGATATCATGTTGTAAATGAAAAATTGTTCAGTTTAATTCACCTTACCCATGTAGTAGTTTGTGTTGTTTAAGTTGAACACCATGAGTCAAGTAGTGTTCAACTTAAGGGAGCTGGTGAAATTAACTGTATAGTTAGTTAAGGCCGTAATTTATATAAAAAGTTTTAGTTAACATGGTTGAAGAGCCATATCGTGGGGCTATCAAATAAAACTAAGCTAAATGCATTATAGAGCAACTAACCTAGGTCGATCTCTATGTGGAGCCTTTATCTAGTACCTAAGTAATTTAGTGTAAATAACAAATTAACCAAAAAGTATGGGATGTAAGTTTCATCTATCTAATTAAACTAAAGAGCTACTTATTTATGAATTTTTCAATGTATAAAGTGAGTGAGTGGGTGTAAATGCAAGAGATGAATGTCCTAGGTGATTGAATCCATTAAACATCCTTATTCAATTTTAATTCTATGTTCTTCTCTTAGCTAAGCACAAGGACTAGTAATAACCCTTACTAATCAATATTCCTAGCTTCTCAATTTAATCTAAACATACACTCAATTGATCAATTAGGAATACTTTGTGGTACTTAGCTTATGATAGATTCATAAAAGATCCTCTCTACAACCAATTAATTCTTAGAAACCTAGCAAACAATTGATTTCAAGAGAATAGAGGGAAGCAATTGAATAAGAAAAGAGTGCTATAGTTCAATCACAATCCATGAGTACAAATCTAACACAAGTATCATCATCCAGATTACATCAACCGATTAAATCCTTATCCATATACAAAAATCACAAACTCTAGAGCAACCTAGAATCATAATCTGTATATACATAGAGTAGAAGATGAAATTAAGATACAAAGAACTCCGCTAGTTGCTCAAGGACTCAGGTTAGCTTCACTATCACCATCGGACGAAAGAGTCTAGCCACTCATGATTCAAAAATCAGCTCCTCTGGACCTCTGGACTGTCATGTTCGTTGCAGATGCGAGAAAACAGAGAAAACAGGGAATTAATCGATGGAAAGTGGAAGGAGAAGGAGAAGCGGTGGTCGGTGGGAGTGGAGAGAAACGGAATTGAGAAAATAAGAGTGCACTCAAGGAAGGCCGCCTCAGCATCAGATGAAGAAGTGTTCAAAACGTTATATCCTTCCCTGAAGAAAGCTATCGCAATTTTGGATCTCCATCTCTAGTCCAAGGGCGTGTTTGGAAACTGATAATAATATGAGGGATCTTAAGGCCAAGAATAGGTCATTAATTCAAGCCATCAAACAATGCCTAACTCCTTTCTTATGCCTATTAAAATCAAGAAATTGGGAAATAAAATATGCGCATGTGCTCTCATTTAATTTCATCTTTGTCCTCTATTAAGCTCCAATGTACCATGTCATCACCTACATAAATTAGATACAAAGAGGTAATATCATAGGTTCACAATTAAAGAATAATGGAAATAACAAATATTACTTAGAGTATATCAATTTAGCCACTTTAATTCCCAAATCACCTCTGCACTCAAATCTCACATTAATACCTAATTATGCCCAAAAATAGTTAATCAAATCCCACAAAAGCCTAAGGTTAATTACTAAAAGATATATGAATATTTAGCTCTATCAGTGTTTTAAGGTATTAGAATAGTTAGATCCTCACCATGACTAGAGAGAGAATAATTTGAGAGTCTCTCTATAAAGGGAAGTCCCTCTTAATCTCCAAGTGGGGTTGGTTATCTCCAAGTGAAGTTGGTTATCTCCCTCAAATGATGGTATATCATAGATAACTCAAGTGAGTTATAATTTATAGGAGCATATTACTTTTGTGACTAATACATGATTCTTCATATCCTTCATTCCGTTTTCTCTTATTGCCATTGTTTATAATCTAAACTAAATCGTTTCATATATTGATGAATAAAGA
Organism: Inga leiocalycina; assembly: GCA_963242795.1. Classification (NCBI taxonomy): domain Eukaryota; kingdom Viridiplantae; phylum Streptophyta; class Magnoliopsida; order Fabales; family Fabaceae; genus Inga; species Inga leiocalycina. The sequence continues at coordinate 60,268,882 of OY725325.1, read as the reverse complement.
TATACTAGTATTTTAAAATTAATAAACTAAATCAAAAGCTTGTATAAAGTTAGGAAACTAAAGTTATGTTTTATACTTGTAGATATTAGTTATGGGGAAGGATTTATATACTAAACGAATAAGTACAATTTTGAAAATCAAATCGAATAATCATTTTTCTGAATTTCATTTCAATCCTTGTATGCTTTTCCAGTTTCAAAATAAAATACATCTCAGATCAAAATAAAATTCAATAACCTTCTCATCAAAATTTCTCTTGGCAACCAAGCCATGACAATGGATTCTTATGAAGGATCTATGATACGGGCATGTGGATGGAAAGTGATATGTAAAGAAGATATACAAGAGTGGTGCAATGACAATGATCTCAATCAATACTCAACCAAACCCAGCATGCTCCTCCTCCTGATGAGGTCACGCTTCCCTTGAGATTACTTGGCAGAGTCATTGGGCAGGTGAAATAAATAGTTGCTCATTCAAAACCAATACAAAAATGGACAAGAATAGGTATTATTGTCTACCACTAGCTCCTCTTCCATTCTAAAATAATAATAATAATGGTCACTTTTAGATATTATTGTTTGTCCATGAATTATTCAGGAATTTAAACACTTAATTGTAGAGTTTAATTAAAATTTTAATTTTTAAATATTTTATTTTAAGAATATATGTTGTTACAGTTTCATGCGCAGTCGCAATTCTCCCACACTCTCGGACGGACTCTCATTTGGCATGATCGGATTCTCTATTCCCTCTGATTTGTTCCAAAAGCTGAGACCACACAATCCATTAGTTTCCACCTTTTTCAATCTTCAATCATTCACTCTCTTCAGATCATCCAATTCACTGATCCATTGCTATTTCCATTTGTTCATGATCACGTGCTCATCATCTCCCTCAACACTACTCATGGCCCAGTCTCCAACTTAAGCTTGGTGAAGCAATATTTGTGGCTAACAGGACTTGGATGAAGGCTTGAGGCCATTGCACGTCTTTTCTCTCATCTTATAGCTCAATTCAATTTTTGTAATCTTGATTTTTTGGTTCAGAAATTATGATTGGAAGATTGTATTGAAAGCGTTTGCTTAAATGTCTTTGTTGTAGATTTGAATGAGACTTTGATCATTGACTACTATATGTTGTTTTCTAATATGTTGATTCCTCGACACTTCGGATTGATTTGGCTATGTTTACATCTAAGTCATGATATTGCTTTGTATAAAATCGGTTGGCCTTAACTCCTTGTTAGAGGTCAAGTTATTGCAATACATTTTCACTGAGTGACTTGCCTTGTAAAACTCCGGGGGGGGGGGGGGGGGACACATTTTCATTTTGGGTTTGAGTTTTATGCTGATCAGAAAAGCTTGCAAGTGTATTTCACTTTAGTTTAATTTAATGTGGGAAAATCAACCAATTGTGAAATGACTGAGCTCGAGAGGAGAATGGAGAGATTACCAAACAGAATGAAGCCCCGAAACTTCCAATTTGGATCAGCCCTCCTGCCGTATACTACAACTCTCCAGTTCCTAATTTTGAAAGAGAATACGATCCAAGTTTCACACATGGTTACAGGTTTAAGTTAGCCCATAAAACTATAGAAGTTGGCTAAAAAAATTACATAAATTGATTTAATATTGATATCAAATACTCTGTTTGGTCCATAACATAAGAAGTCTTCTAGAAAAAAAAAATTGATCCAAAATATAAAATGTTGACAGGATAATTAATTATTATTTTTTACTTTTACCCCTTGCAGGAGAGAGCAAAGATGTGATAGATTTTAAATGCATTTTTAAAAATAAAATTTTTTTAATAAGGTAAAATAAGTAAATTTTATCAATTTAAGACATATTAAATAACTTAACTAAATTTCTTAGTTCATGCAAATTAGTTAACAATGTCTTATGTTATGAACCGCTGATAGAGCTAAATATTTGTATATCTTTTGGTAATTAACCTTAGACTTTTGTGGGATTTGATTAACCATTTTGGGCATAATTAGGTATTAATGTGAGATTTGAGTGCAAAGGTAATTTGGGAATTAAATTGGCTAAATTAACATATTTTAAGTAATATTTGTTATTCCCATTATTCCTGAATTGTGAACATATGATATTACCTTTTTGTATCTCATTTTTGTAGGTGATGATGACATGGTACATTGGAGCTTAATGGAGGGCAAAGATGGAATTATAGGAGAGCACATGTGCAGATTTTATTTCCTAATTTTCTAATTTTAATAGACATGAGAAAAGAGTTAGGCATTGTTTGGTGGCTTGAGTTTCTTTGCCTCAACATCCCTTACATTTTTGCTTGCCTCCAAACACAGCCTTATGCCATATGCTCACCCAAATCAGATCGCGCAACAAAGACGTTCAGAACTTTCAACAATTGGTGGTAGAGAGGATCTTTTATGAATCTATCATAAGCTAGGTACTTCAAGGTATTCCTAATTGATCAATTGAGTCTATGTTTAGATTAAATTGAGAAGTTAGGAATATTGATTAGTAAGGGTTCTTACTAGTCCTTGTACTTAGTTAAGGGAAGAACTCAAAATTAAAATTGGACAAGGATGGTTAGTGGACTCAATCACCTAGGACATTCATTTCTTGCATTTACACCCACTTACTCACTTTATACATTGAAAATTCATAAACAAGTAGCTCTTTAGTTTAATTAGATGGATGAAATTCACATCCCATACTCTTTGGTTAATTTGTTATTTACACTAGATTACTTAGGAACTAAATATAGGCTCCACGTAGAGATTGACCTAGGTTAGTTGCCCTATATTGCATTTAGCTTAGTTTTATTTGATAGCCCCACGATATGGCTCTTCAAATTTGGCGCCGTTGCCGGGGAGCCTAGGTCCTAGGTAATTGGGTGTCATTTGCAAAATTTGACCGGGGTGTAGTTTGTGTAGGTTAGGAGTTCTTGTTTTCAATTTATATAAAAAAAAAAAAGAAGAAGAAAATTTTCTGGAAATACTAAACAAAGAAATTTGTTTCCATTTGTTAGGAATTAGTTTTAGTTAGGTGTCACATTTTACTTGGCTTTTGTTTGGTTCACATTGGTCTCATTTTCTGTTTTTTTTCCCCTGCATGCTGCACGACATTATTGAAGGTATCAATCTGTGCTCATAATTGCTTGCTGAATTGTGACTTTGTGAAACTTGCTGCATTTCATTGCTGTCCAGATTGAGGCACTGTGATTAATTATGTGAAGGGAAGTGGGGGATTTGTTGCTGTCCTGCTTTGTTTGGGAATCTTAGATTGATTTATAAGTATCTTGGCCTTGTTTTAGCTTGAGTGGTGCTTTAGAGCGTATTTTAGTGATCTGAATTTTGGCCATTAAATCTATTAATTAATCTGAATCTGGAAATTGTTTTGCTGTTGCTGAAACTTGCTGATACATTGTGATTTTAACTACTGAGATTTGTCCTGTTAAAGATCTCTGTGAATTGCATGAAAAGGACACAAAAAAAAAAAAGTGCTGGTTGGTTCTTAATATGTGTTCCAAGTCTTGAATTTCTTGAACCAAAGCCTTGACACTTTGCATCTAATCATTTCTCTGCATCGTGGATTTTTCCTGAACTTTTGCCCTTCCTATTTGTTTTTATAGACTTTTATTCTTTTGGAATTGTGAGGTCTTGCTTGCTGGAACTGACATTTGAGTGGCTGTGATTTGGAAGTTTAATTGATCGGTGTCTTGGAATTGGTCATTAGCTGTTGGAAGTTAAAATTGGACTCTGTGAAACTGTTACTTTCACATTGGCGTCTTGGTTGCTGTGATTTTGTGCTGTTATTGACTCTGGAAATTACATTTTAATTGTTGGCTATTGGAATTATGTTGTTGCAGAGAATTTGGAAGTTGATTTGTTGTCATTGATTTGTATGCTATCACTTGGGGATTTTTGCTGTCAAAAATTCGTTACCCTGCATTTTGTCTTGCATGACTTCATTGTTGTCATTATGACCATTCTCTATAATTGACATTGGGCTCAGTCACATAATTTCTCACTTAATTGAAGTGGTGTGTTGTCATAAACTCTGAATTTGCTGTGGTAAATAGTCTGAAAATTTCTTGCTGTTAGAGACCGTTGCTTGTGGTTGTGTTAAGGTCAAACACCAAGAAAAAGGCATTCTACTCTTATTTCTGCTGTAATACACTTTTGCTGAAATTGAGAACCAATTATGTTCTTCATTTTTGCATTCTACTCTGATACTTTATGTCGCACTGCTGCACCTTGGTTGCTGGTATGAATTTCTTTTGTTGAGAAAAGATATATATTACTGAGGTGGTCACTTGCATGTGCAGACTTGTTTTCTGTGATTTTTGGAACTATTGCATTGACTGATTACTACTCACTGCCTTGCTGAGAACTGATTCATTGCTGCAACTTGATTTCAAGTATTTGCACTTCATTGAAACAATTATTTGCTGAGGAGTTTTGCATCGTTTTTGCTCTGAATCAGATGTGTTTTGGGAAAATCACTGCTGCTATGATGGAATGACTGGTTTTGCCACTTGTTAATTAAATCTGAATCTGTATATTTTGGAATGTTTGCTGGGTGATCAATTTTCCACTGAATTGTGCTGATTGACAATGATTTCTTGTCCAAACTTGGTTTCAATCTGTTCCTATTATCTGCTGGTTTAAATATCTGAATTTTACTTGCTGCCTGTGATTATTGCATTATAGTCATTGGAAATTGGAGATTAGTATAATTATTGGCTGGCTGAACTGTTGTGGTCACGAACACTGTTATTTGCTGTCACAAAATCAGTTTTCAATTAATCACTGCTGTGCTACACTTGTTGCTGCTAACTTGAGGTCTCATTTGCTTTCTGACTTGTTCAGCCTTGCTGAACTGATGTGCATTAGTTGGATTTAATTACTGGGAAATTTGTGAAATATCTGACTGCATTCTGAGATATTGTGCCTGCATTAAGTTTGAACACCTTGCTGAATTTTCTTGGTGTTATCTAAAAGGAATTTTGAGTGTGAAATTGTTCTGTTTTTGAATCAGTTTTGCTGTCATTGTGCTGTGTGACAAGCTGGAAATTGTTACTGATAGTGGTGATTTGTTTGTTGATTTCACTGATTGCCCTTTCATTGATAATCATATTGTGCTAGATCAAAACATGGATGGACACATTGAACATCAAGATCATGAGGTTCCTAATAATGGCCATAATGAAGTACCTCATAATAATAATCATGTGCATGATGATGTAGGAAATAGGAGCATAAGAGATATAATTTCTCCCAATGTTGATTATAATCCTTATGGCTTCTATAATTTCAATGCTAATTTTGAATTAAAAGGACATTTGATAAGTGCTTTACCTAAATTTCATGGTAATGAAGGTGAAGATCCTCATAGGCATTTGGAGACTCTCCATGTGGTTTGCTCATCCATGAAGCCTCTGGGTGCTGACTTGGATGAAGTCATGAGCCGTGCTTTCTTCTTTTCTGTGGAAGGAAAAGCTAAAGAGTGGCTTTATATGCTTCCTCGCCACTTTGCAACCTTGACTTGGGAGCAAATGAAGAAAGTCTTCTTAGAGAAATTCTTTCCAGCTACAAGAACTGCTAAGATGAGGAAAGAAATATATAGCATTCAACAAGCAATAGGTGAGAACTTGTATGAATATTGGACTCGCTTTTTGGCTCTCCTTGCCAAATGTCCACATCATCAAATTTCCCAACCACACTTGGTGGAATACTTTTATGATGGGTTGCTTGATCACAACAAAGACACCATTGATGCTGTAGCCGGTGGTTCTCTGATTGATTTAACCACTCAAGAAGCTTGGGGTCTCCTTGAAAAGATGGCTGCCAATAACCAACAATTTGGTACAAGAGAAAGAGCTCAAGCATGTGGAGTTGGAGCTTGGTCCAACGATGAGATTTTGAACAAGTTGGCCATTTTAAGTGATCAAATGGGTTGTATGCAAAAGACCATTCAAGCTCAACAAGTCCACAATGTTGGTGCTTCATAACCTCCTCCTATGTCTCAAGCCTTGGTGCCTACTTCTTGTAAAACTTGTGGTAGCCCTATGCACACCACTTTGACTTGTCCTTCTCAAGCTAGAGAATGTGATGTGGCTGCTATGAATTATCAAAGGCCACTCCAATATAATCAAAACAATTTCAATGGAGGGTGGAAGGACAATTCCACTTCTAGATGGGGAGGCAATGATAATAGAGGCTATCAAGGGAAGGAGAGCTTCTATAGAGGTGCTGAACATTCTCAAAGACAATTTGGGAATCCCTCTATGACTTCTTATCAAGGTCCATCAACATCAAGGGAGGTACCTATTCAAGAACCTAACACTAATGAGGCCTTGATGAAGATGATGAGCAAGCTTTGTGACAAGATTGAACAAATGGAAGTGAAGCATGACAATCTCCAAACATTTGTTTCTCAATTGGCTAATGCAAAGAGTGAGAATGATGCTAAGAAGGGAACCTTGCCTTCTAATGTTGTAGTGAATCCTAAGAGTTTAAATGCAATCCAACTAAGGAGTAGGAAGCAAGTTGGACTTGATGATCCAAAAGAGGATGAAGAAGAAGTTGTTTATGATGAAAGTATACAAGAGCAAGCTTCCACATTCCAAGTCATTCCTTCATCTGAGAGCCAAACGGAGAAAAACATCTTGAAGAAAACTTCCTCCACCAGTTCTACAAGCCAAGAGAATGAGGGAGCTGCACAAGGAAGCCAACATGAGCATTATGGAACTATTGTCCACAAAGGTAAAGAGGTAAATTTGAAAGATCTTCCTTTCCCTCACGCTTATCTTCAAGGCATGAAAAAAGCTAGTGAAAAGCATGATAATGATTTGTATGATTTGTTTAGCAAGATTGAAGTCAATATACCTTTACTTGAACTTGTTAAACAGCCTAAGTATGCTAAGATCTTAAGGGACCTATGCAAATACAAGAGAAGATTTAAGCCTAATGAGATGGTTCAACTTCCTTCTAATGTGAGTGCATTGTTCAAGCCCCAATTACAGGTTAAGTGTCAAGATCCGGGGAGTTTCACTATACCTTGCACAATTGGGAATTTCACAATTCCTAAGGGGTTACTTGACCTAGGTGCTGCAATAAATATGATGCCCAAATCTGTTTATGAGTCTATAGGAGTCACTACACTCAAGCCCACTAGTGTTATTTTGCAATTAGCGGATCAAACAATTAGATATCCACTTGGGCTTCTTGAGGATGTGTTAGTTAAAGTTAGTGACTTGCTCATTCCCTCAGATTTCTATGTTTTAGACATGTCTAAGGAGAGTATGAGTGAAGGTGCATTGATTTTGGGTAGGCCTTTCATGAGAACTGCTAACACTGAGATTAAAATGAAGGAAGGCTCTATAACTATGTCTGTTGGTGATCATTTTGTGCATTTTAATATGTATGAAACAATGAAACACCCACATGAAGACTATTCTTTGCTTGATGTGCATTTTATTGATGAATTGCATGATAATGATCATATTGAGCATGGGTTAGTTTCTAGTGGACATATGACTCATATTAATGCAAATGTGATTAATTCTACCCCTTCTATCCCCTATTCTTCTATTTCCCCCTCCCATGGTAGTGATGTCAAGTGTTCTAGTGCTAGTTCATTGGACTACACTTGTTCCACACCATCTGTTATTTTACCAAATGATGCTATGCTTGTTGAGTCTTCCATTAACCCAAATACTTTTGAGAAAGGTGTTGTTTGTGATGATAATACAGGGTATAGTGGAGCTGCCAAGACTCATTCAAAGCGGCCATTGAACATTTTTAAAGACTTGAGGCAAGTTTCCAAACAGATCAAGGTGGTGTGCCAAATCCATACTAATCCACCACCTAGCAAAGAGAAGCCTTTGAGGCCTAAAGATGGATTTGGAAGCTCTTCACTACTTCCACTCCATGCTTTGTCCATTGATCCAAGTCAACTCACTCATGCGGAGCTTCAAGCACAAAAGACCACTTTTAAAGTTGGTGACTATGTCATGGCTTATGTGCCTCATTATTCGGCTCCACATGAAGAATTCAAGGAGACATGGATTGGTCCTTTAGAAGTGGTTGCCAAGTGTGATAAGAGGACTTATAAAGTGAAGGATGGCTATGGCGGACACTTCCATACTCGAGCCAACTGTCTCCGTTTGTACCACACTAGCTACAAGCCTCCATGATAAGGTTGCTTCCTTCCTTTATCTTGTTCTACTATTTTGGGCTGTTTATTGCATGATCTCATGATGTTGAACAAGTGTGGGGGAGGGATACTCTAGTAGGAAAAGGTAGCTTGTGTCTTGTGTGTTGTTTTTGTTTTTTCTTTGTGTGTTAATCTACTCTTTCTCACATTGATTCTTCGCTACATTATTGAGCACCGTTGTCATATCATTACTCTCTATGTGCATTGAGGACAATGCAAAGATTAAGTGTGGGGGAGAGATGGATTGTGTGTTTTTTTTTTGTTTTGTTTTAGGGACTCTAATATGCCATCATGTTTTGTGCTAGCTGCTGCTTCATCCATTTTGAGCCTAATTCTTCAAAAATTTTGAGATGTTTAAGCATGATCAAGTATCCCAATTGCATGTGATTAGATATTGATGTTGAAATTTGTCTAAATGAAGTGAGTTTCCATATGTTCCAAGTCTTAGAAATGATGCATAGTTTAATTTTGATGAGTTTGTTAGGAAACAAAAGCCTAGTTGGAAGGTATTTTGGGCCTATTCGTTTCATTTCATTGTGCGATTTGTCCACTTAGGCTATTACTCTCTAGAACTTGTCCTATTTCTTGCTTGAGGCTACATTTTGCAATGGTATAGATAGAGATGACATTGGCATTCATTTCTAAACCTTTTAACCCAAACACAAACCATTCATCATTCACCTTAGTTCCCCCCTTTGAGCCTTTCACTTTCATTTATATTTCATTATACAAATGTTATGTTTGCATCTTTTATCAAGTTCTTCCTAGCACTATTGAAAAAAAAATGCCATGTGAATAACCAAGAGAAAGAAAATAGAAGGAAAAAAAAAAGAAAAAAAGAAGAAGAGAAAAAGCGTGAAAAAGAAAAAGAAAAAGTAAAAAAAAAAAATAGTCACGATGGTAAATATGTGAAATAAGTCAGTTCTATAGTGCTAAGTGATCTAGCAAATTATTTGGTGCAAACATAGTGTTTGTTATATTTTCCATCATTTGGCCTATTCAACATTACAACCCTATAAAGTCCTTTGGATTTATTTATGCCATTGTTGCAAGTAGTGGAGAGCCTAGAAATATCACAAGCCTATGGTAGAGTGTGGTCAAAGTGGATGCGAGTGAAAAATTACCTTACATAAGAGTAGAGTGCAAACACTTATCCTATTAAGGGTTTCCAATTGAACTCGTTTGGATTAAGCTTTGCATCTTTGCTAGTTCTTCTAACATGTGGCATGCTTGTGGAGTTTGGATAGATGGATACTTCATTGTTTATCAAATGTGATTCTTGAAGATTGATCATACTTGTTCATCTCTATTCTTGGTTCTTGGCTTGAAATGATTTTGCCCGGGAGTGCAAAAGCTAAGTGTGGGGGAATTTGATAGAGCTAAATATTTGTATATCTTTTGGTAATTAACCTTAGACTTTTGTGGGATTTGATTAACCATTTTGGGCATAGTTAGGTATTAATGTGAGATTTGAGTGCAAAGGTAATTTGGGAATTAAATTGGCTAAATTAACATATTTTAAGTAATATTTGTTATTCCCATTATTCCTGAATTGTGAACATATGATATTACCTTTTTGTATCTCATTTTTGTAGGTGATGACATGGTACATTGGAGCTTAATGGAGGGTAAAGATGGAATTATAGGAGAGCACATGTGCAGATTTTATTTCCTAATTTTCTAATTTTAATAGACATGAGAAAAGAGTTAGGCATTGTTTGGTGGCTTGAGTTTCTTTGCCTCAACATCCCTTACATTTTTGCTTGCCTCCAAACACAGCCTTATGCCATATGCTCACCCAAATCAGATCGTGCAACAAAGACGTTCAGAACGTTCAACAATTGGTGGTAGAGAGGATCTTTTATGAATCTATCATAAGCTAGGTACTTCAAGGTATTCCTAATTGATCAACCGCGGAAAGTAGCAACAGAATATTTTGGTGTGCAACATATTGATGTATTGATTATAAAGAAACGAAGAATATATATATATATACATATATATATGAATAAATAGACGTACCTCAACGTGAGTGAGTAATGTTGGCAAGATATGGAAGAGACATATGATTAACTGAAATTAAAAATTAAAAAAAGCGCATTAAATTTTTAGACAAATGAAAAGTGTTATTATATATAAGATCAATAACTCTGTGAGAGAGCGATAATAATTATATATAAGACTGGGGAAAGTATTTCTTTATTTTAGTGTAAATAGGTTAGATCATAGGAGTACTTCTTCCGATCTAAAATATAAGTCACTTTCTACTAACTCACCAAAATTAAGAAATTAAGAATGGTTAACTCATTAAATATGTATTAAATTGGAAAAAAAATCAACTTTACCTTACCTCCTATGTGTCTCACACACACACACACTCTCTCTCTCTTGATATTCAATGTATACCACCAATAAATAAATAAGAGAAAATTAGAAAATGGTAATAAATAACTCACTAGCTGACCTATATTATATTATAGATACAAAATTTCTTAAAAGTTAAAAGACACCCTATACTTTGGCCAGATGCATAACATTATTATTCCTTTATTGCAGTCTTGTGGTCAAAGTAAACGTGTGAATACATTGATCGAACCCATTGAGGCATGTCTCTACTTCTTTTTAACTAGTTTATAGATAAAGATTATCGAGGACATAGCACATACTAATTGCTTTCATATTAAACTTAGCCTTCGATATTGTCGGTATTTGAATTTCAAATATCGAATATATGCGTTCACATTGAGGAACTTGGCCCAAAACATGGTATGGAAAGCTTTATGTGGTCAACAAGAGTATGCATGAAAACTAGAGAGCAAATTTAAAAATGGGTGAAAAACGACATTATGAATTTTTTATTTATATTTCTAAGTAGTTAATATACGTCAAGTTAACCACTCTATCAGCTTAAGATTGCTTGTAGCTTTGGCATACCAACTGCCTTTGATTTATTTTTGAAGTTGGATCCCAATTTTGTCTTTTATCATTTGGCCTACTTGGCTCAAGGATATGAACCAGATAAAATGATGAATAAGACCTAAAACATATTTAAATTGTGTTGTCAGAGCAATTTAACCACTCTACCAGCTAAAAACGACATTTTGAATTTTTTATTTCTATTTCTAAGTATTTAATATACGTCAAGTTAACCACTCTACCTGCTCGAGATTGCTTGTAGCTTTGGCATACCAACTCGCCTTTGATTTATTTTTGAAGTTGGATCCCAATTTTGTCTTTTATCATTTGGCCTACTTGGCTCAAGCATATGAACATGATAAAATGATGAATAAGACTCAAAATATATTTAAATTGTGTTGTCCGAGCAATTTAACTACTCTACCAGCTAAAAACGACATTATGAATTTTTTATTTCTATTTCTAAGTATTTAATATACATCAAGTTAACCACTCTACCAACTCGAGATTGCTTGTAGCTTTGGCATACCAACCTGCCTTTGATTTATTTTTAAAATTGGATTCCAATTTTGTCCCTTGTCATTTAGCTTACTTAGCTCAAGGATATTACCCTGATAAAATTATAAATAAGACCTAAAATATATTTAAACTGTGTTCTCAGAGCAAGTAGACGAAAATGACACCTGAACAAGAATTATTAATTTTGATATATGGTAATGGCCTTCTAGAAATCAATTTTGCCACAGCGCTACGGTACATGCTAATGAAACTAAATACGTACTGCTTCCCATTTTTGACAATGAAAGAATGTATTTGCTGGATTCTACAATACAATCTCATGCCAAATGGAAACTCCAATATCCGAAACTCTCATCTAATTAAATTATTCAACATGAATTCCTCACCTTGTACAAGGAAGAACGTGCACACACCCAAATATAATATGATCGGATATTGCTTCTTTGAATGCATCCCTTTTGCTCGTTTACTTTGAATCGAGAATAAACCTAAATATCGAGTATATACTACTTAAATGTTATTATTGTGTGCATATTATCGTCGCATACTTTGAAATATATGTAGTGAATAACCACTTAGATTATAAATTATATGTAGATAATTAATAAACAAAATTAATAATAGGGTTCTCTACATAAATTTGAGTTTAAGATATTGATTGTAAAATTTTGATTTTAAAAGATTAAGAAAATTATCTTTACCTGACATAAAATTATCTTCTCATCATCTGCTCTATTTTTTTTATTATCAAAATTTTAAATTATAAAAAGAAAAATAATTAATTAAATTCAAATTTCTAAATTTTAATAGGAAAAATCCTAATTAAATCCAGTTGAAATACTATAATCTAAATTTAGGCCTACACTTTTAACAAATTCCTAATTAGGCCAAGAGACCTCATTAGGGATTTTTTAATATTGTTAAATGACCATAGTACCCTTCTACGCTTAAAAGAAAAAATTGAAGGTAGGTTTGCCTAATTTCAATTTTGATTAAATAAATCAAATTGTGTTACTCGGGAAAAAATTCCATGTTGCCTGCTGTCTTTATAGGTCACATATCCAATATTCTCGACACCCATGACAGATCCTGTGAAGAAAACTTTTTCGTGTTTCATGATCTTCGTAAGTTTTCCAAGCCACAAGCAATCATCCACAACACACACACACACAACGTAACTTACGTTACTTTCTCCCATATAAAACAGGAACTTATTCACTTGATTCTCTGAAATTAAACTATCATGTCCAGAGAAATTTTATGGGGAATGAATAAATTAATAGTGAGTTCATATGTTAATCAATTTATATATTTATATGTCAATTGTCCAAGAAATTGAAGGAAAATGATCTGTTAAGATTTGATTTATTTAATTAGTGCCAAAATCATATCTTTTCTTTTTGGCCAAAAGAAAAAAATCAAAATCACATCAACACCTACTTTCAAGTTTCCTTTTTAATTATATAAAGTGGGGCACCATGGTCTTTTAACAATATCCAGAAATCCTTAATGAAGCCTCTTGACCTAATTAAGAATTTGTTTAGTGTAGGCCTAAATATAAATTATGGTATTTTAACTGGATTTAATTAGGATTTTCCCATTTTAATATGAATAATATAATACTATGATAAATTAAAAAAAATATCTTGTATAAGACCAAATCTAAACAATTCAAATGTTGATCTTATGAAATTCGTTAAGAGTGAAGCTGTGACTTGGAATTCGTGCCCGTGAAGATTGTCTCCCGATGGTTGACCCCGGCGTCCTGGTTTCGTCGCCGGGGGGAATGTTAGTCTCTAAGGAGCCTGCTGAACTGTTAGCGTTTGCCACATGTTCTGCGCATGATACCCAGGCTTATCCCCCATGCTTCCCAGACCCTGCTAGCTTAGAAGCGGATCTGGTAGGATCTAACTTGGTTAGGCCTTCTAGTAATTCCGTGAAGGCTACCTCATATAAGGATATTCTTTCGGGTTTTAAGGGATCAGATTTCAATGGGACTTCATTTAGGAATCCCAGTTCAGAGGAGGGAGAGAATGTAACTGAGCTTTTTGAAAATTCCTGGGACCTACCTGAGCCTTCAGAAGAGATGAAAAATCTTATGGAGGTATACCCTACCATGGAATTGTCAAAGGAAGAGTTTAACCGTTGGGCTAAACCTTGGAATAAGTCCCTCGTTATCACTGTCCTAGGTGCCAAGTTCAATTATCATAGGTTGAAAGATCACCTGGCGAAAATATGGCAGGTTAGCAATTTCGATCTAATTGACATTCCCAACAATTACTATGTCATTAAATTCAGAGCACAAGACATGTGGGAGAAGGATTACAAAAAAATTCTTCTGGGAGGTCCTTGGTCAATAGCGTAGCACTGCATCCTTGTTCAGAGATGGACTCCCTATTTTGATCCACTTCATAACCCTCTTGGTAGAGTGGCAACATGGATCAGAATACCTCAGATCCCACTTTTTTGCTACAACAAGGAATGCTTGTGGAGACTTGGGAACATGATTGGAAAAACCCTCAAAGTTGACATGAACACTATCAAGAACCCAGATGATGAGGAAGCTGTAGTTCACAGAGGACGGTTTGCAAGGCTTTGTGTGGAGGTGGACTTACAGAAAAAACTTGTACCCAAGATCATTTCAGCCTCAGCGATTTTCAATATAGAATATGAAGGGCTCGGTTTGATTTGCTTTACCTGTGGTAAATTCGAACACAGAAAAGATGAATGCCATTCAAGGAAGTTCGAGGCTGCTGGTCACTCTGGACCTCTAGCGCAGCAAGGCCCCCAGCTAACGGATGAGCACACTCGATCGGAGATTCTGCACAGAGCGACGGAGCCACCACCAGAAATCCCTTCGTCCAAGGAAGATCTCTTCGGACCATGGATGCTCGCCCGAAGAGCTCCCAAAGTGCGAAACCCAAGAAGATCTGATCACAAGAACAAAGTTGGTGCAACCCATACCGTTCTTGCAGAGAATAGTGACTTGGGAAGAGCATCACAGTCAAAATTCGCCGCCCTGGCAGATGAGGTCTTAATCGAAGGTGCAGATCTCGAGAGTATTTTGAATCCTAAGCTTGTTGGGAGAAATACCTCAGCGGTGGAAGCTGGACTAACCAGGACCGAAGATGGAAATACTGAACGTGGTGTGCAGAAGATAACAAGTAATGGATTAAGTAAGGTGAAGAAAGGTTTTCATGTGGGCCCCAAACGTTGGGCCCAGGTGGAAAAGTCAAAGGAAGCTTCCAATGTTGATTTGCATGGGCTGAAGGCAAAAAATAAGGACATTAAGATGGTTCAGGAATCCACTCGTGGTCTTGTTGGGCATATGACGGTGAAGCCCACAAAAAGCACAACGAAGAGGGACCACATCTTAACCAAGGGCTGTATGCAAGATTTAGGGCCTTCTCGTGGTAAAAGCGCTGACCATGGATCTCATTCCTCTGTTCAGAATCCTAATCCCCAAAGGAACAATAAGGGCCGAGACAAAAATAAGGACCAAGAAGAGGATTTGCCTTCTAATGATCGAGTTACGCAGGGAGGTAATTTCTCTCCAGGACCGTCGAGCTTGCCTATGTCTCAACATAATGATGCAAACACTAATGAGGAAGTTGATAATCCTGGCTCAAGGAAGCACTCGGTGTCCAATCTGGAAGTTGTGGTCATGATGGAAGCTAAGCCTCCAGATAAGTAAGCCCTCTGTCCCTTCTCCAGCTTGTTCATTTTATTTTATGATTGTTTCCTCCTGGAACTGTCGCGGGGCTGGTGGACGCACGTTCCCACGTGTGTTGAAAGATGTGGTTCATAAATATGGTATTAATATCATGTGTCTAGTGGAACCCAGGATTAGTGGTAGTAGAGCTGACAGGGTTGTTAGGAAATTGGGTTTCAATGATTGGTTGAGAATTGAAGCCACTGGGTATGCTGGGGGTATTTGGGTTCTATGGAATCATTGGGAATTTCAACTTGACTACATTTTTTCAAATACTCAACTTATTCATTGCAAGATCTCTCCTAAAAATAATCCCAACCCCACATTTTTTACTTTTGTTTATCGGGACACTAGTTCAGTAAAAAGGAGGGATCTGTGGGTGTCGTTGCATGCTATTAAGCAATCGGTTAACTCTTCATGGCTGGTTATGGGTGATTTTAACACCTTCCTTAATCCTAGTAATAAGGATGGTGGTGTGCTTCCTGCTCTCAGTTCCATGAAGGACTTCCAAGATTGTATTGATAGCTGCAATTTACTTGAGGTCCCGATTGTTGGGGACAAATTCACTTGGGAAAAAACCGGAGTCAAGGAACGGCTTGATTGGGTGTTTTGCAACTTCGATTGGGATATTCTTAACCCACAAGCAAAAGCATACCATAATCTTAGATTCAAGTCTGATCATCGGGTGATTGTTGTTGCGGATGGAATCAATATGGCGGGTCGTAAAAGGGGAGGACATTTCCTTTACCAAGCAGCGTGGAGTATTGAAGATGGTTTTAGCGAGGTGGTCAAAGATGCTTGGAGTGGGAAAAACTGGGCCCAAGGTCAGGAGCAGTTCTCAAAAGATGCCGCGACGTGGAACTCTATAGTGGTGGGGAATGTGGCAAAAAAGAAGAGAGAAATCATTCACAGATTGGAAGGGATTGATCGGGTTAGGAGTAGAGGAGGTGGGCCCAATGGTCTCTTCAAAATTGAAAGGCAGCTCTGGGATATGTATCACAAAATTGCTTTACAGGAGGAGCTGATTTGGTTCCAGAAATCAAGATGTAAGTGGATTGGTGGTGGTGATAGAAATACAAAATTCTTTCATGCAAGTGTAACCGCAAAAAGGAAGAGGAACAGGATCGAGGCTCTGCAAGATGACACCGGAAACTGGGTGTCTGATGAGTCTTTGCTAAGAGGCATGGCTTTCGATTATTTTCGGAATCTCTACTCAGCTGAAAACTCTTCTTCTCCTTTTTCCCCATGGCCGGCAAGATTCCCTCCTCTGGATGGTCTCCAATTAGATCTTCTGCAAAGATCGGTTTCCCCTACGGAGATTAAAAATGCGGCATTTGAGATGGGAGCCTTTAAAGCTCCAGGCCCGAACGGATTGAATCCTCATTTCTTTCATACCCAGTGGGATCTTATTGGGCAGAAGATTTGTGACTTGGTGATCAGGACTTTTGAGAACCCGGAAGTCATCCAGGACATTAATCATACGAACATCACTCTAATCCCCAAGATTGATCATCCTACATCTTTGAGGGACTTCAGGCCTATTTCTTTATGCAATGTGAGCTACAAAATCGTCAGTAAAGTTATCGCCAACCGTTTCAAGAATGTAATGAATCATTTGGTTGCTGAAAACCAATGTAGCTTTATAGCGGGAAGACAGGCTGTGGATAATATCATTATTGCCCAGGAGGCAATTCACTCTATGCGATTCAAGAAGGGGAATAAAGGTTACATTGCAGTGAAAGTAGATATGGAAAAGGCTTTCGATAGGTTGGACTGGCGCTTTCTTGAGTTCACTCTTCACAGCTTAGGATTAAGAGCAGATTTTGTTAAGCTGATTATGACCTGCGTCTCTTCCCCTTCAATGAGCATTATCTGGAATGGCATTGCCTCCGATCGCTTCCATCCCTCTAGAGGGGTGAGGCAGGGTGACCCGCTGAGTCCTTTGCTGTTCGTCCTCTGTATGGAACTGCTAGGTCAATTAATTCACCAAGAGGTTGATTTGGGGAACTGGCATCCTTTAAAATTGAGCTCTTCTGGTCCAAATATATCCCATCTTTTCTTCGTTGATGACCTTGTTCTTTTCGGGGAAGCTTCAAACGAACAGATGTGGGAAATTCGCAATGTCATGGATCTTTTCTGCCGGGTCTCTGGCCATAGGATTAATTTGAGCAAGTCCAAAATGTTCGTTTCAAGGAATGTCCATTTCAATAGGGCTTACGAGATGAGCCAGATCGTTGGAGTTGGTTTGACTGCGGATCTTGGGAAATATTTGGGTGTTCCCCTACTACACCAACGGATGGTTAAGAGGACTTTTGCTCCGTTAATCCAGAAAGTGAGATTGAAATTGGCAAATTGGAAAGGTAAATTTTTGAGTATGGCGGGCCGAACAACTCTTATCAAGTCGGTCCTTTCGGCAATTCCGCAATACCAGATGCAACCAACTCTTGTTCCGAAAGGGGTGCTTGCTGCTATTGAGAAGCTCAGCAGAGACTTCTTTTGGAACCAACATGAGGACTCCAAAAAATTGCATCTGGTTTCCTGGGACGTCCATAAAAGAAGAAAATGTGAGGGTGGATTGGGATTAAAAGATCTACATTGCCAAAACAAAGCTTTCCTCATGAAGTTGTGCTGGTGTTTAATCAAAAAACCGGATGCCTTTTGGGTGAAATGTTTAAGAGCAAAATACTCATGTGGATCATCTGTTGATCCCCTCATCCAGAGAAGGAGTAAACAATCGGCGGTTTGGAGTGGAATTGTAGCTGTCTGGGATGACTTCAAGAGTGGCCTAGGCAAATGTCTGCGAAGCGGCAGGAATACGTTAGCTTGGAAGGAATGTTGGACTCCTGTTGATAAGCCGCTTGAATTCCTTATAGACAAAAACTTGCACTTAGTGGATAGGAGTGCCTCCGTGCGCTCTTTCATGACACCATCTGGCCACTGGGACAGAGCTAAATGGGCTTCTTTTCTCCCTAACTGGGTGGTGGAGAAAATAATGTTGATTTCTCCACCTTTAGGGGACGAAGATGATATTGTTTGCTAGAGGAATGCTACTGATGGGAACTTCAGCGTAAGATCCGCATATGACGCTATCTATCATCAGCACAGCCTTAGGTCCCAACACCACTGGCAGTCGCTATGGCACTGGGGAATTCCAGAAAGAGTCAAAATTTTCTTGTGGCAAGTATTCCACGACAGGCTTCCTACTAACGAATTAAGAGCGAGACACAACTTGAGCGTCTTAAACACCTGTCCTTTTCAGTGTGATGGTGTGGAGAGTATCCTTCATATATTGAGAGATTGTGAGATAGCGCAGAGCGTGTGGTCATCCTTAACTAATCCCCTATATTATAGTATATTTTTTTCTGGTAATTTGCAGGATTGGCTAAATTTGAACCTACAACACTCACCAGGAAACAACAAGATGGCGAGATGGCCATGGCATAAAGTCTTCAGTTACACATGCTGGCTCCTTTGGAAGAACCGATGCAGTCAAGCCTTTGAAGGGTCATCCGATAATTCAAAAGGGATAGTCCACAGATGTATTTACCATCTCTCGGAGGGTGTGGAGAATGGCAGGTTTCGACATCAGATATTCCAGGTTGCAGATCGAGGTCTTGTTCATTGGCATCCCCCGGACCCAGGATTTCATCGCCTTGATGTTGACGGATCGGTGAGTAGGGAAGGTCAGGCTGCTTGCGGAGGTGCTATTCGGGATCACGGAGGTAACTGGATACGTGGATTCCAGCATAAGTTAGGTCACACCTTCCCAACTGCTGCTGAAATCCATGCAATCCGTCAAGGCCTTCTACTGTGCAAAAAGCTCGGACTGAAGAAAATCAAGTTGTTCACATATTCTCTTCAGGCGGTACATCTACTATTCACCCATTGTGATCCTGATCATCCCTTGTATGACGTTATTTCAGATACTAGATCCCTTGTTTATAGCGACTGGGAGTTGGAGATTTCCCACACTCATAGGGAAAGTATTCGTTGTGCTGACTACCTGGCGGGAACGGCTCATAGTAATCCACATGACTACATCGAATTAGGGCTTCCCCCATTGGAATGTATTCACCTTTTTGCTTTGGATTGTGGTTCTTTATCACAAGACCATTCTGTGAGGCTTAGCCCATAGATTATGTCACTTTCAAGCTTTGCTTGCCCTTGTAACAAAAAAAAAAAAATGTTGATCTTATGATTAGTAAAGGAAAGCCAACAAAGGTTGGTCAAGTTGGTAAGGAATTGACTTGTAATTAACCTATCATTGCTCTTTAAGTTTGGAGGCATGCTTTGGCCCCTATTAGCCCCCAATAACCAATTTATCTAAATTTTCTCATAACAAACAGAGAAGAAGGGGGAAGGGGAAGGAAAAATAAGAGGTTCCGTATATATGAGATTATAAAATTTAAATATATAACATACGACTGGACTTGGACTTGGGTCTAATTGCTCATATCATTATAATCAATTATGCAGTTAATTTTTAACAATTGAATTTTATCATAAATATAATTATAATCCTTTATATGCAAGCAAATGATGAACGAAGAAAAAAGGCTAATATATATAAGCAAATGGATCTAGGTCTCCTTCATGCATATATTTAATACTAGTGATCAATTTCGTGGGATCAAAGTTAAACTGTATGTCCCTCTTTGCTCTCTAGTTTTGGTAGTTCTGTGACAGGGATCATTAGCAGTGGGTAGAGGAGAAAGTAGCAGTCTGTGCTATAATCGATCATTGTGTATATATAGATGCCTAAAACTCATTTCATTTTTCCTCTGTTTACCCTATAGATATAAATATATCTTTAGTTCTAATTTCATGTCCGATTCCTTTGCTTTGGCAATTAGTGGTATGATGATTTGGCTAGTACAGATTGATATTTGGACACATACAAGGGACGAAACCGTGAAATGGAACATCTTCTCCCAGGAGAATCTTGCACTTCAGATTCAACTAATCCATCAAAATGGACATATGATGGATCAGTAGGCTAGGATACGTGAATGCACCAGTGCAACTTCACGAGGTTGACAGCACACACAGCATAAAACATAGCATAAGCCATAGCAAGAAATAGAATTGTAAATACAGGGTTAAGATAACAGAATGAATGCAACAAAATCTAAGATAATAGTAAACACAAAGTTAAGAAAGCCGAATGAATGCAGCAAAAGAAAGCTCATCACCTTGATAATTTATAGCACATACAGGAGGCTAGGTACACCTTAACATGTCACCATTGAAAGCCAAAAACACAGGAGGTGAAAAATGAAATGAAAGGATTCAATGGGGACTAAGCACAATATGGGGAGTAATAGCATTAGCACTTCGTGAAGGCCAATGGCCTTTAGCGCTAAAAATACAGGAGATAGGAAGTGGCATGAAAAGAATCCGCGCGAGAGAAGCACCATCGAGACAATAAGAAAGTAAAGTATTTTATTGCTTAAATAAAAATGGCTTCTAATTTCTAAAAATGATTTTTGGGTAGTCGTTTTGAAATATAAAAATAATTTCTAATTTTTAAAAATGTTATAAAAATAATTGCTAATTTTAAAATGATTTATATTTATATAATAGATAATAGATATTGTTATATTTAAAAACTAAAATATACATGCAAATAATAAGTTGATTTTAATTTGGAATATTTTGTTCCCAACAATGTAATCCTTTACAATCGGGATCAATAGGAATGTAACACGATAAGATTTCAAAATATTTTATTTTTATTATTTCTTTATTTTTAATATATTTATTTTAAAAATATTTTATTTTATATCAAAATATTTTATAATTTGTAACTATCTCCCCTTATCTCTCTTTATTTTTGAGCATATTTTATTTTTATCTTTATTATTTTAGTTGTTATGATATTATCTTGATTATTTTAGTTCTTATGATATTTCTACATTCAAGATGCCGGGAGGTGGAGAAGAATGTCTCTATTGATCCTTCTCTCTATTTCCTTTCTATTGAATGTCTCCATCATTAGATTAAGTTTTAATGGCTGAGATTTAATGCTATATAAAAATGTTAATGTAACATTAAATCTCAACAATTGAAATTTGATCCAATGATAGAGACATTCAATGGAGAGGAAATGAAGAGAGAAATCAATAAAGACATTTTCTTCCGGGCAGGAGAAGGGTATGCCAGATAACAGGAGGAGAGAATCTTAACATCCTTCTTTTATATAGTCAATACATAAAATTCCACTAGATAGGCATAGCAAGCATCAATATAAAAATAAAACGCGCCAACTTGACACAATGGCATCGCATACAAAATTAATTAATTAATTGTCACTGGCAAAAAAATAAACTAATTAGTTGCCGGCCGCTTATCTTTTCATGAATTGTCTAACACTACTTTTGTCTCTTTATCATTTGCTTACTCACCACACATACACATGATTAAGGTCTAATTTTATTTTAGAAGTTTTCATTGAGGAGTAGTGGTTATTTGAAAATTTTTTTTGACTCAATTTCGCCCTGAAAGTTTCAAAATGATAGTAGATTTGTCCGGGTCATGATGTAAGGTTAAATTTGATCATTAAATTATTCATTTGACTCTTTGAAACACGTGGTAACTTCACATTAGCATTCATTTTGCCTGCTCATCATCCATATGCCGAAGAAAAAGACAAAGTGAATGACTAAAGCTTGGGTAAGACGGAGAGAGGCGCGGAGGAGTAGGGAGAGAGACTACTTTGGCGGGTATCTTTGTCTTTTTCTTGGCCACATAGATGATGAGCTGGTAAAATGAATGCCAATGTGAAGCTACTTTCAAAGAGTCAAATGAATAACTTAACTGCCAAATTTAACCTTACATCACGGCCCAGGCAAATCTACTACCATTTTGAAACTTTTAGGGTGCAATTGAGCCAAGAAAAACTTCTGAGGGTGTCCATTGTTCCTCAATGAAAGCTTTCAAAGTAAAATTGGACTTTAACCCTATACACACATATGAGGTTTTTTATAAAAAAGAAAAAAGTTTCTAATATATGACAAGAAGAGGGCTGCGTGTGTATGAATATTTTACCACATTGTTCAACATGCAAGTGGGCAAAGTAAACGATGGCAACTTGACATATATGGCATATCTATCCTGTGGAATATTTTTGACATTATCAAATGTTAAAAAAAACAAATCCACACACACGAAATAGTGAACTTAATTAGATTCATAACTTGTTTATATTCATTCATTATAATCAACTAGAGGTTTCTCCCTGCGCACGGATTTTGTATTAAATGATGTAATTTTAAATTACGATCAAGAAGAAATATTTTTATTGTTTTAAAATTTGTAATTGGTTGTACTTGTAAATGGTTTTTTTAGTTCATTTTATTAAGTAGTATAAGTTATCAAGCAAAGATCAAGTAGTTGTTTCTTCATTAACGGGAAAGAGTTTATGTTTTTTTTTTCTGAATAATCATATAGGTGGTTGATGTATCAGGTTTATGTAGTAGGTAGGTATCACCATCTTATTCCTAGGAAGTTTCAATTCTCCCCCTTCGAAAAAATTCATTTATTTCTTGTGTAAAATTTGACAGCAACTATAATATTAATAAAATTGAACTTGATTGGGCTTAATGTTAAAATTGATTTTAGCCTTGCTCCCCCAATCTTGATATTTTGTTTCAATCCCATCTTCCTTTGCCAAAATAATTATAAAGTAATCACTACAAAAAGGGTCTTTTAGCAGCGATTTTTTTAGTTTCTATTAAAAAGAGGTTGTGACGAGTTTAGTTTTTGGAGGAGAGACATTCGAGTTGATAATCTTTGTTGGTGACCCAGCGCGTGGTGGTGACATAGCACACAGGCAGCAGCTAGTCAAAAATTTTCTCTGGCAATATTTTTTGCATCGCTGCAAAAGTGACTTATAGCTAAAAACTTTAGAGACAGTTTCTACAATAGTAATTGAAAGTCAATTTATTTGTAGTGAATATTTTTGGTAACACCAAAAGGAAATAAAACAACCGCCAAAAGGAATGGCAATTGAACTAACTATGACATTGTTTTAGTTTTCTTATTAATTTATAATTAATAAGAAAACTAAAGTAATTATGTTTCAATTAATTAATAATTTAAAATAATTATGTGTGTTTTTTAAAATTAAAACTGACATTTTTTGTAACATCATAAGGAAATTTTTTTCACACTAGTATTCTAACAACTGACAATTTCAATCCCAAATAATTTAATATTGAGTTAATATACATGCAAGTCCATGAAATATTTTTAGGGGCATCTAACACCTTGAAATATTTTGTGGTGCAATTTTACCCCTAATATATTAAAAGTATATCAATCTCTCCCCTCCCATTAATCATTAATTAAATTTGGTGTACACGTATTAAAAAATATTTTTAAAATTAAATTTTAGAATGGAAAAAAATGACAATTATGTTAAGATATAAAGACTTGCTTAGCCTGATTAAAAATTTATTAGGCTTTCATTAAAAAAAACTTTATGCTATTAATTTGTTAGATATTAAAATTAATTTCAGGCCACTCCCAAAATTTACGTATATATTCATAAATAAAGGTATGTTTGGGGGAAAAATATATCTCTTATAGATTCATTGGTTTTACCTAAGTTTGATCACCAGTTCATTTTGCATAATCTGGATAGTTGTTGCTTATAATTATAAAGGACTTGGGGAGTATTATATGAGTATTCCTTTAATGCCTTTTTCAAAATTGCTATAGAATCCCAATCATACCACCCAATGCCTAAAATGCATGTGTAATAAACCTTGGTACTAATCAAATTATTAATTAGTACTCAAACTCACTTCTTAAGTAATTCTTTTCCAACCCAAATCCACCAATGAATCCAAACTTCCATCTCTAAGCTCCACAATCAAACTTTTCTCAGCAGATTTCAATCTCTCCTGATTCTTTAAATCCCTTCTAATCTACTTCGCTTGGATCTTCAAAGCCCAATAACTTTTCATCACCATCTTCACCGATGCCTAACCAACACCTACTTCATCCTCCTCATTAGCCACAACGGCTCATATTCCTTCATCATCTCTAATTGTGGCTTAAACCCCGATTACTTCATAGTTACATGCCTCCTGGCCTCTTCCCTCTTTATTGGTAGACTTGTCGTTGGTTGAACCCAAATTCTATCAAGCTGTCGAGATATACTCAAAGGGTAAAAATGTTTTCCAGATTTTCCACCACCCCGGAAAATGGGTTCCCACCAAAACAAGTGGGAGAACCTGTTTTTCTATGTATAAAGGAAAATAAGTTGCCACCAACAACTAATTGCTCCCACCCTAATGAAAAATGTTGATTTTCCTTTTCTATCATCTCATTTTTCCTGCAGTAAACATGCACTAATAGTAATATAACCCAAGAGGAGAGAGGATGAAGGTCTGCGGATAGAGCTCAATGTACACTGACTACACACTAGGTATTGTCTTTTATAAGTAGGGAGCATAACATGACTATTGATGAGCCAAAATGTTAATTAAAGGTGGCTAATGATGATTAAACGACAATTTCTAACCGTTGACAATTATGGGCTTATGGCGATCTATGGCAATTCAATATGGTTAATAAAGAGAATAAAACAAAGTAATCAAAATGCATAAATGCTCCAATGGTTAGTTCTAAATACTTCTCTTTTCCGCTCTTTTATTTTTCTATTTAAAATGTTGCCAACACAATTAAAAATTAAGTGGCTTTTCATTTTCCGACCGATTTACAATTAACATTCAAGTGGCTTTTTTTGGCAGGCATACGAAAGGTGTACACTTGAATAGTGAATGTACTTGCCTTACATTGACATTTACTATTTCAAAGATAATATTCATGTGTTTTTTCATTTTCCAAAATATTTATAATTAATATTCAAGTAGCTTTTTTAACCCCCTACCTTAAGAGCCATGAATATAGTTCGAAAATGTGTCATAATGTTAACCAGGAGACCAAAGGATAATTTAAAACTCTTTAGAGGTCCCGACTTTAAGACAGGATTTAGTCTTGTGATAAAGTGGGTTTCAAAAACTTTTCAAAACAGGATTTGGTCTTATGCATATTGGAATGTTGAATTACATCATTGTAAACGAGAAGTGTTGCAGTGTGCTGATGTGCTGGCGAAGAAAGCTCATGAGGTGGCAGAACAGAGTTGCCTTTTATCTGAAGTGCCGACGTGCTGCTAGGATTCCTTTTTGGAAGACAAATCCTTGGCGGTGGATAGCCATCTGTCTGGTGGTTAAATGTAACTTATTCAAGCTACTGCTTGCCTATGCAATTCAAAAAAAATAACTTTTCAAAACCTGTTTAATAAGGTCTCACTTCCACTTTTTTGAATTTATTTGACTTGTTCGGTTCTATTCCATTCATTAATATCAGAGTACTTAACAAAATTTCCCGATGAACTCCCGGGTTATATTCAACAACTAGTAGGGTTTACAGGGCATAATCGCCCGTCATATTTCCCACACTGGGGATTACATACCAATACACCAGTCTATGATAGATACATTCACCTTTACTACTTTGAACTTAAATTTACATCATAAACATTCTTCCAAAAGTTGATAACCAACACAAAACTCTAATTTCCTAGCCGTGAGCACTAGCCGCCCTTGTTTATCTGCTTCTCCTTTAATTCGCTTGCCTTGGCTATAGGTTAGTCATTGAAAAAAGTGAGATTCATTTGAATCTCAGTAGTAATATTTCACTTATATGATATATAATAACAAGGCATGTAAGCAATTATCACAAAGAAGCATTCACAATGGCATTCACAACAACTTACACAACGACATTCATAGCAACATACACAACGACATTCACATTCATGCCTTTCGTCACATTCGTCAAATTCATGACATTCATGGCAGCTTTCACAGCCAAATACACATTCATGACATTCATCACATTCACTACAGCTTTCACAACTGTATACACATTCGTGACATTCATCACATTTACGACAACTTTCACAGCTGTATACACAACAACATTCACCTTCATCACAATTCAATGATAAGCATATAAATACAAAGCATTATACATAATATAAGAGACAGAGTCACTACCTTGTTCTTTCTGTTCGTGCTCAGGCACAGGTTACTTACGCTTAGGGCAAATGTCAACTCCTATAAATCAGAATTAAGGATGATGAGTTATTACCCATTTCAAGTCTTAAATAACTCCAAAACACTTGGGGTTAATTATCATTTGAGCCTTTAGGTAGCTTCTAGAAGCTCAAACAAAAGCCTAAAGGGTTAGGGAGAGCTAGACCAGAAACCACTTTTCAGGAATTCAAAGTGCAGGATTTTGGGGGTTGGCCGCGGCCAAGAGATGACCAAAAAGTTTTGGGCTGCAGCCAAGAACAGGACAAAAACTTTTGGGCCACAGCCAAGAATTGGTCAGACTCTTTTTGGCTATGGCCAAAATGCTTGGCCACGGCCAAAAACTGGTATGTTTCTTGGCTAACTCCCAACGACCATAACTCCCAACATATATATCCAAATGACACCCACTATTTATCATTTTAAAGCTTGCAATGTCTACTACAAAACTGAAAATTTCATAACTTTTTGACATCATTTGCTATTTCAAAACACTATGCAAACTAGCTCCCCTACACAGAATTTTCATTACCAAAACTTTCAATTTTTCATCCTAAGTTTCTAACGGTTCAAAATCCACAACCAAGACTACTCCCACACCGTTTTTCACATAGAATCCAATAGAAACATCAAAACCACCAAATTCACATTCATTTCAAATGTTCTATTTTGGGCAGAATTTACACACAATTCTCACAATTTCCAAACTTTACATTCAAGACTCAAATCAAGTTCATTTATCCAAACCACAACACAAGACACCATTGCAACAATCAAAAAATCCCAAACTCTATAAACCCCAATATATACGAAAATTAGGGATAAAATAAACAAGCCAAAACTCTCAACCAATGATCACAATATATATGTCAAAATGTTGCTTTTGCTCACCTCTACCTCTTTCTCTAGCTTGTTCTTTGATTCTTCAACCATTAGTTTTTCTTGAGCACACAAAGCACCTCCTCTTAAAAATTTAAAACCATACAAATGAAGCTTTCATCAAGAGGAACAAGGTTAAAGAAGAGGTTTTTAGCAACAGAAGCCATCTTCTAGGTCAAAATGCAAGAGAAAGAACTCACATTTAACTTTGCTTCTTTCTCTTTCCTCCTCCACCTTCAACCGAACTTGAGAGAGCTTGGAGAGAGAGAGATGATGATGATGATTAGTTTTTTCCAGCCTCCCCATGCCTCTTGACTGAATTTGAGAGGAGAGAGGAAGTGTTGGAAAGTTTGAACTTTTGACTTCAATCCAATGGTGACAAGTGTCAAGACCCCAAGGCTTCTCATAAAACATGTAACCATATAGTTATTCTAACTAATTCCATTAGCCATTTAGTCACACCATTTACTCTTTTAGTTGATGGTGAATTTCCCCTTCGGTAGCTGAGTAATTGACCGATAAATTTCTTTCTTCCTGTTTTGCCCCTGACTATGGCAATTTCTATTGGATTACCTCTTAATGCATTATTTGACCCTTCCATGTGCCCTTCCCTTCATTTTTAATTCAATTTAGGCTTTGTCACCATGATTGAGCTTAAATACTGAGTTTGAGCACTTTCTACTGCTAGGTTGGGTAATAATTCAAATTGTAATCTTCGAAAGTGTTTGTCTAACATTAATTACATTCACTTTTGAGCCCTTATACACAATTTGAGGCATTACAATTTTTTTCTCCCAAACTATCTTTCTCACAGTTTTCCTAAAAAGTTTGTACTTTTAATTTGTAAGAATATTAAACCAATTTCATGTCACTCCCAAAAATTTAATATTTTATTTTCAATATTACCAAAAAAAATAGTTTATTTTTAATCCTTTAACCCAACCATCAAAAGATATCTGAAAACTTGAATAGCTCATGTACTTTTTTTTTTTAAACAAGCTTATGTCTTTTGCATAGTTTTGTGAGGTGGCTTTTCATTTTCCGACCAAATTATAATTAACATTCAAATGATTTTTTTTTGGCAAGCATGTGAAAGGTGTACAGTTGAGTAATAAATGGACTTGCTTCATATTGACATTTATTATTTCATAGATAATATTCAGGTGCCTTTTCATTTTCCAAATGATTCACAATTAACATTCAAGTAGCTTTTTTTCTCTCAAACAATCTTTCCCATAGTTTTCTCAAAAAAAATTATAATTTTAATTTGTTAGAATATTAAAGTCAATTTTAGGACACTCCCAAAATTTTAATATTTTATTTCCAATCCCTTGGCGCAACCATCAATAGATATATGAAAACTTGAATAGCATTTGACTTCACTAATCAAGGTTAAAAAGTTAACACAGTTAGTATGCATGGTTACTATTTTTTTCTCCCAAACAATCTTTCCCATAGTTTTCTCAAAAAACTTTATACTTTTAATTTGTTAGAATATTAAAATCAATTTTAGGACACTCCCAAAATTTTAATATTTTATTTTGAATCCCTTGGCGCAACCATCAATAAATATATGAAAACTTGAATAGCATTTGACTTCACTACTCAAAGTTAAAAAGTAATACAGTCAGCATGCATGGTTACTACAAGCTTTCTATATATATAATAGATTATGAAGTTAATTCTCAACATTTGAATTTTATCATGAATATAATTATAATCCTTTATAAAATACTCTAACCATCCTTCTGTTTTACCTTAATTACTCATATCTCCCTCTATATTGAAAACAAGCACTTAAATCTAAGCCATTAATTCCATTAATAATATTCTAAAAAATATTGATATAAAAATTTATGTTTTGAATTAAAATTTATATTAAAATAGAATTTATTTACTAATTTACCTTTAATACTAAATCCCGAATTTTAATTGACAGCCGGTAAATATAAAAAGCTTTTAAAAATCTAATCATTTTTTTAAATATTTGTAGACAAAAAATATAAAATTATAAATCTAAATGATGTATACAATCTCTCAAACATATATATTTTATTATTTCTTATAGAAAACAACGTGTTTGATATATATTTTTAGTGACTTAAGAAACTGAAAATAAATAAACTTCAATAAATATGAAGAAAAATTGAAATGGTACATTTTATAATCTCAAATAATTAAAGGATACTTTTAGTCCTTTAAGTTTATAAGAGACATACTTTTTGTTCTTTAACTTTATAAAATATACTTTTAGTTCTATAATTTTAACACCATTAATGTTGCTAATGAAAAATATTGATACATCAAAATCAAGTGATGACTGTATAGTTAAATGTTATTACTCTTAAATTTAATATATGTGTGAATTTAAAAATATATAAAAACTTAATGATGCTATCAATATCAAAACCTTAGTTGTATTAAAAAAATTTAGTTTAATAATTTAAATATCAAAACCTTGGTTTCATTCATAGCAATTTGTCAGTTTATTTTAGTTTAATAATCTGAATATACTATATTAAAAGATTAAAACTAAAATAAGTTTTGTCAGGTTCATAGTTTTTTTCTTATTAATTACAATAAACAAATAGAATTTATTTATACTGACTCTTGAAATCATTCATACATAAAAATAAAATTGAAAATTTAGTTTATAATTAATAAGTTAATTAACTCTCTTATATGAAACTTAATTAACTGCATCTTATAGAACTAAAACGGTGTATAAAACTTAAATATTAGGGAGTAGTAACATCGAAAGTGGATGAAAAAAAAAAAAAACAAAAAGTGGCTTTTTATAGAGAGCGGCTTTCCTGGAAGAATCCTTGCCATATAAAATATAATCAGTGAATGACAGCAAATACTGATTTTTTTTTTTGGACAAAACAAGCACTTCTTAAAAAACAGCAATATAATAACAGCAAAGTGCCAGAGCCAATGGAAAAGAAGGTTATAAAAAGAATATGCTTCGGTTCTTTCCTCCACATCTCTTGTTTCTTGGAGCTGAGCATCTTCAGATAACAGCAGTGAGTATTCAGAAGAAAGCAAGATTGCTTCAACAAATTTTTCCTTTATTGTTACCCTCTAGTTTTAATTTCATACCTTTGTTTCCTTTTCTTCTATTCCTGATATGATTATGTTGTTGCAGATTAAGATCTGTACAAAACGAAAAGATCGAAGCCCTGCAAATGGCATATAGTGTCAGAGGAGAATCTTCTTCCAGCACTTATGCCTTCAATTCAACTCCAAAATGGGAGTATCATGTTTTCTTGAGTTTTGCAGGAAAAGACACTCGCTTGAGTTTCACAGATCACTTATATGGAGCTTTCAAAACAAGTGGAATCAGATGTTTTAAGGATGATGTAGATCTTCCGAAAGGCGAAGACATAAATTCTCTCTTTCAAGCAATCCAGGATTCTCTCTGTGCAGTTCTTGTCATCTCTCAAAATTATGCAAAATCTACATGGTGTTTGGATGAGCTTCAAAAAGTTCTTGAATCTCAAAATACATTGGGTCGGAGGGTTTTTCCCATTTTCTACAATGTTAATCCAGCTGATGTACGAAATCAACGAGGAAGTTTTGGGAAAGCCTTGGCCGAACTTGAAAAGAGATTCGGAGAAAAGACGGCGAAAGTGCTGAATTGGAGAACTGCTTTGTCTGAAATCGGCAACTTGTCTGGTTGGGTCACTAGGGGCCAGTAAGTTTTCTTTCACAATCATTTAATCATATTTTCCATGTTTATTTAGATTTTAAATTTTTTCGACCATGATCTTTAATTTTTCGACCATGTTTACTTTGTGGATGTTTAACTTGAAATTAAAGTCCCTTTATACATGTGGATAAGACCAATTACATTTGTGAGGAGCACTCGTTCCATTGTGACAACTGAAAATTGAAAGGTATGTATTTTGGTTTGTCAAGAGAAAAATCAAATTTTAAATGATGAATGGATTAACTGAATAACAATACACATTGATAATTACTAATTAAAAAGTTTATGAATTTATATCCACCAATAAAATGAAATTGTGAATAAGTCGATACTTTTTCTTTGGAAAATAATCACATTTCAATTATAATGGAAGAACGGATCAATTCTTACTTGCTCAACTATTCACATTCCATTTATCTCCTCCCTGTTGTTAACTTTCTATTTTATGAAAATTCAATAGCACTTTCCAGTTACATAAAAAATTTTATTGTACCTTTAGTGAGCAATATTCATGAAAAGTCACATTTTTCGTTATTATTTTATTGGTAGGTATGAAGCAGATCTTATAAAAAATATAGTTGAGATGTATGGACTTATGTAAGTTCTGAATTACCATCTTGTCATGACAATCTGATTGGGATTGACTCAAGACTAGCTGATATGAAGGCATTGTTGGAGACTAGGTTGGATAATGACAAGTGTTTTGTCGGGATATGGGGTATGGGCAGCGTCGGTAAAACAACTCTTGCTAAAGTTGTTTTTAAAAAAATATCTAACAAATTTCAAATATGTTGCCTTATTCTCCATGTTAAAAAAACTTTACGAGAAAAAGACGGTCTACTCTCTTTGCAAAGGAAGCTTCTTTCTCATCTCAAAATACAAAACATGGAAATATCTAATGGTTGCGATGGAATGGAAAACATAAGAAAGTTCCTTTGCGAGAAAAAGGTCCTTCTTGTGCTCGACCATGTAGATGATATGAGTCAATTGAAGAATTTGGCTGAAAGTCCATATTGGTTTGGCGAAGGAAGCAGGATAATTCTCACAACAAGAGATAAACAATTGCTCATCTCATGTGGAGTAGATAAGCAAAGAATATATGAGATGGAAACTATGAAGAGGGATGAATCTCGTCAACTCTTTTTGGGCAAAGCATTCAACAAATATCCCCCTGAAGGAGGTTATTTGCAGTATTCTGAATCTGCGATTGAATATGCTGGAGGTCTTCCGTTAGCACTTGAAGTTCTGGGTCATTTTTTTTTGTGAGAAGAGTGAAGCTGACTGGATAAATGCTTTAGATAGATTGAAGCAAGGTAGATTGAAGCAAATTCCCAGTGATGATCGTATTCTTGAAGTACTTAGAATAAGTTATGAAGGACTACGGAATGAGGAAGAAAAGACAATATTTTTGGATATTGCTTGTTTTTTCAAGGGTAGGCAGAGAAAAGAAGTGACTAAAATTTTGGACGATTGTGATCTTCACGCAACAACTGGAATAAATGTCTTGATTCAGAAAACTTTACTAGTTGAAACGGAAGATGGTAGATTAGAGATGCATGATTTACTTGAAGACTTGGGTAAGTATATAGTTCGTCAAGAATCTCCCAATGATGTTGGCAAGCGTAGTAGGTTGTGGAAGTTTGAGGACATTAAGGAAGTATTGGAAAATAACAAAGTAAATGCCTTATTTTTTAAATATCACATTTTGTTGACAAACATTTAGTGTTTTTAGATTTCTTTAGGGAAAATTCCAAAAAACTACATTGGAAATAGCAAAAGGACAATTCAGTATATTGAAATTGCAAAAGTACAGATCAGGCTGTGTCAGACGGGCAGAGGAATCTGGCATTTTGAAATTTCGGCCAAATGACGAAAATGCCCTTCAGCCCTCAGTCGAAATAACAACATAGAAGTTGTTAATGGCGAATCCGGAGTTGTTAATGGCGAGATCGATGGTGTTATTGGCCCTGAAATTTGTTAAGTGCGAAAGAAGAAAATGGAGTTGTTAATATTGAATCCGGAGTTGTTAATGGCGAGATCGGTGGTGTTATTAGCCCTGAAACTTGTGAATTGTAAAAGAAGAATTGAAGTTGTTAATAACGAATCTGGAGGTGTTAATTCCGATGATCATGTTGTTATTGCCTGAAGTGCTGAAGGGCATTTTCGTAATTTGGCCGAAATTTCAAAATGCCAGATTCCTCCTTTTTCTGACCCCCGCCTGATTCGTCTTTTCTGAATTTCGATGTACTAATTTGTCCTTTTTATATTTTGAGTGTAGTTTTTTGGAATTTTCCCATTTCTTTACTTCCTTATCATTCTCATTTTAATTTTCTAGAAAATGACATTTTTATTAGGGATCTAAGGCAATACAAGCTATTTTATTGCCATATCCTTGGGGCTTAGACAAAATAACAGTGCATCCTGAAGCCTTTTCAAAGATGACTAGCATTAGATTTCTCCAAATAGATGCGATGAGAATTAGTCCACTCTCCTTCCCAAGTGGATTGGAACTTTCAGGTGCCTTAAAAGTAGTTCAGTGGGAATCATATCCTTGGGACGCTCTTCCACTTCCATTGGATAAACTTGTTCATATTAAAATGTTTGGCAGCAAAATCAATCGACTTTGGAATGGTAGACAGGTGAGATTGAATGTTCATGCATCATTGTTTATCTTAAAAATATGTGTCCATGTTTTATTGATACATTGTTAAATGAGATTGACTCTATAATTTTTGTTTGACTAGATTATGAGAACGTTGAAATTTATCAACTTGAGCTTTTCTTTGAATTTGACCGAAACTCCAGAGTTCTCAGGAGTTCCATGTTTAGAACATTTACATCTTAGTCACTGCACTTCTCTTGTCAAGGTTCATCCCTCACTTGGAGAGTTGAAACATCTTGTTGAGGTGTACTTGAGTTATTGTATAAGTCTTGAAGTCCTACCAAGAAAATTGGAAACAAACTCTTTGATAACTTTAGATCTTGAATGGTGTCAAAGACTTGCAGTGCTCCCAGAGTTCGGGGAAGGTATGAAAAGATTGTCATATCTTGATGTGAGTGGTACTGCCATAACTAGACTTCCTGAATCACTTGGATCCTTGATTGGTCTTAGCAAGTTGAAGTTGCACGGTCTTAGCATAACTCGCCAAGTTTCTAGCTTGATGACTCTACAGTCATTAACAGAATTATATTTAAGTAGCTGTGGCTTAAATGATGAATCAATTCCTAATGATTTTGGCAGTTTGTCATCACTTATTGTATTGGATCTAAGTGATAATGACTTTGTTAACCTACCCACCGGTTGCTTCTCTAGTCTTTTTCGACTTGTCTTTCTTTCATTGAATGATTGCACAGCGCTCAGGTCATTGCCAATGCTTCCAACACGGTTAATTCGATTGAACGCATCTGGTTGTTCTTCCATGGAACCTTTATCTGATAGACATTTATGGAGTTTGGTTGCTTCACTTAAACTTGAGGTTTGTTTGTCTTCCTACAATCTATAAAATGATTTATCTGTGTTTCTTTTTGAACTACTTACACATGAAAAGACTAATTTTTTATTTCAGCTTCGTCGGCAGACTAAATATGTAATCTCAATTGATGAGGAAGATGTTGATGATATCGCATTGGAATTCAGGCGGGCTGGGGTATGTTTGCCTCATTTTTGTGTCTTTTTGCCACATATGTTCCCCTCCATGGGTAATTATTGTTAATAACAGTTTAGCATATATGTTTGCAGCCAAACTATCTTCCCCTGAGAGATTTCTGTGCAATTATTGAAGGATTTGAGATACCACCATGGTTTCTCAATGAAGAATTTTATCCTTTGGAAGAGAATATATTTGAATATGAGATAAAAGTGAATAAACCTCCATGTTTCCGTGATAGTAAACGGTCCGGAGTTGTTGTCTGCATCCATAACTCAGGTGGTCTTGAAAGTGCAATTTCTTGGAGTAGTAAAGCTGCAGAAGATGATGCTTATATATTCAATGAGTGGGCACATCTTGCTCGCACCTTAAGTGATCATAACATGTGCATAATGGTGTTGGAATTAGATGAGAAAACCTGTTGGCGGCACCTAAGAGGTCATAACAATACCCTTCACATTAAACTTTCTACACGCTACATACTGAGAGGTGGGTGGAGATTGTTATGTAAAGAAGAGATACAAGATTGGTGCCGTCGCAATGATTTCAACCAAGTCACCCAACCACAAATTGATTTTCTTGATGACGTCATGCTTCCCTCGAGTGTACTTAGGCAATTCATTGGGAGGGTGGATGAAGACTGGTTTTTACTAGTATGAAAAAGCATTTCCACTGCAGGCCTTTTACATCATTTGTTGGGGCCTTGGGGGCTCCATGTACATAGTACATAGTACATAGATAGTGTGACTAGTGGTGTTTTCATAAATAAACAGCTTTTTTTTTTAGTTTCACCTCACATTTAATATGAGCAGCTTTTGGATTGAGGAGAATGAACAAGAACAAATGAAAGTGCCTTTGTTTTCTTTTCTTCTTCAATATTTTGGAATGCGCTATTTATTTATTTTTATAACAAAAAAAAAAACATAACAGTTATGGGAATATTGGAAGGAGTTGAATAAGCATTAATCGAAGGCAATCAATCAACAAACAATACTTAGCTTGGTAATTACAAGAAATTCGTTGTAAAAAGCCATGCACAGGTTATATGCAGAAGCTATGAACCACACTCTTCAGACAAATAGGAGAAATGAAGAGATCTACCTGTCATTTTTTTATGAGATTTTTTGGTTTGATCTAGTTTATAATACCTGACTCTAGGGTCACTTATCAGAGTTATTTAGTCATTTAAGAACCACATTTGACCCAATAGGTGCCCTTAAAAAGAACAAAAGCTTAAAACTCTTTCTCAAATATTAGGTACCTTAAAATAATGAATTATCCTGAAAATTTATGAATTCATAACTAAATCGTTTTAACTCCAAAAATAGTGGTTCAATACACTGTTTTTAACTTTTGAGAATCTCATTATATGAAAAATATGATTCAATTCATCCTTTAACCTATCTATTTCTAAAATTCTCATTTTCTAAAACTGTATAACGCAATATTTGCAGCTATTCCCAATTTTTGGGTAAACTTCAAGAAATCATAATCTATTCTATGGGGCTCAAATTGAGCTCATTCTTGTCTTCTTAGAAAGCTTCATGAGACCTCTCTATAGGGAAAACTTGAATAATAGTTAAACACAAGCCAATTAGTACAGCTTATAAGTAAGATAAAATTGCTCTGCTTTTCCCCTGCAAATTCCAGATTTCTTGTCTTCATTTTGAAAATTCATATCATAGTCTGCACTTGTTCAAATGAGATCATCTTGGACTTCTTCTTAAGCTATCGAAGTCTTATTCCATGGAAAAATTTGCTGCATTAACTATTATCCTCCAAATTCATGCAGTTTGTTTGATCTATAAAACTGTCGTGTTGGCTCAACTCACTTTGTTCAGATTATATACTTTAACTTGTAAACCTTGTATCTTGAATTAGAGGGCTCCATTTAGCTTGGTTAAGTACTTGTTGGAAAGCTTTTGAAGTCCTCTATAAGATGAAAATATGAATCTTGAGCTTTGTTGGCCTTGTTGTCATCTTCTAATCAGTAATCGTATGCTGTCAAGGAAGCTCATCACTGGTTCAAGATTGTCATTCTCTACCTTGTAAAATACATAACTGATGTTCCAGAATTCCAAATAGCATGGTTCCAAGTTTATATTAAACTTGAACATGTCTGGCTTAGTCATAATAATTTCCATGACCATTGGACACGTTTTGGTGAACTCTTTGATCCACAAAAGCAACATAGAGTAGGATGGAATTCTGATTCCAGCATTACAAATACAGACATGCATGTTTACATATATCTTGTCCAAAACGTGAACATACCATTTTCATAAAATCATAGCTCCTCCAAGAATCATAGAAACAGAGCCTAACAATATGTATACACCTCATACATTGTTATACATAATTTACATGCGAAATATATAAAACAGTCTCAAAGGATCTTTGAATATCAAGTCTTCAGATTTGCCTTATGCTCGATTTCTTTCCCCCGAGAAAGATATACAACTGAGAGAGAAATGAATAGGCCAAGTGAGTAATTGCCTCAGGCCTTGATGTTCTATATATAGCAAAAGATCCATAACAGAAATCGGTTACAAAAGAATATATGCTGTACAGTGATGAGAGAGAAGAATCCTACCAGCTGGCATACATTGGACAACAAATATTTACAGACGGTAAATGCTAACTACACTTATGAATTAACTAATTACTCATTAGTTCTAACATTCCCCCTCAAACGAAAGGGTGTGGGACACAGACCGAGTTTGCTTCTCAAATAAGAAAATTGTGAATGAGTTAGAGCTTTTGTGAGACAATCTGCCACTTGATGCTGAGAGGGAACATAGGCAACAGTAACATCTCCAGCTAAGACTTGGTCTCGTATAAAATGCACATCAATGTCTATATGTTTGCTGCGAGCATGATGAACTGGATTTGATGCAAGTGCTTGTGCACTTAAGTTATCACACCATATAATAGATGGTCTCTTGAGAAATAAACCAAGTTCAGTTATTAAAGAACATAACCACTTTAATTCTGCAGCTCCATCAGCAAGTGCTCTGTACTCAGATTCAGAACTTGCCCTTGACACAACTCTTTGCTTCCTAGAAGCCCAAGAAACAGGAGTGCCACCCAAGTATACACAAAAACCAGCCATTGATCGTCGATCATCTAGGTCAGTGGCCCAATCCGCATCAGTGTAGGCCATTAACTGAAGAGATCTAAAAGGTTTGAGATGTAAAGCATAATGATAAGTAGCTTTAAGATATCTAAGGATACGTTTCACTCCTTGAAAATGAACATCAGTGGGACAAGACAGAAACTGACTTAGTTTGTTTACAGAATAAGCAATGTCAGGTCTGGTAGTAGTCACATATTGTAAAGAACCTATGGCTTTTCGGTACAAGGAAGGATCAAACATAGGTGTACCATCAGTAGCAGAAAATTGTCGTCCAGTTACCATAGGCGTAGGAACAGGATCACAATCAAACATATTGAATCTTTTCAACAAATCCATTATATATTTTCCCTGATTGAGATAGAGTCCTGATTCATCTCTATAGATCTCTAAACCAAGGAAATAATATAGAGGCCCCATGTCCTTCAAAGGAAAAACATCATTTAACTTGATTATAAAATCTCTGATAAAATTAGAACTATTTCCTGTCACCAGTATGTCATCAACATAGATGAGAATAAACACAATGAGAGATCGAGTCTTAAGAAAAAATAAAGAGATATCACTCTTAGAATTTTGAAATCCCCACTGAGTCAATATATGTCGAAGTTGATCAAACCAAGCACGTGGTGCTTGTTTAAGACCATAAATAGCTTTAACCAGTTTACATACATGAGTAGGTTTCTGAGAATCACAAAAGCCTTCAGGTTGATGCATATAAACATCTTCTCGAAGATAACCATTCAGAAAAGCATTATTAACATCGAGTTGTCTAATTTCCCAATGAAAAGTAACAGCAAGAGTTAGAATTAATCGTACTGTTGTAGGCTTTATAACGGGACTGAAAGTCTCAAAATAATCCACTCCAGCAGCTTGTTGAAACCCCTTTGCAACAAGATGGGCTTTGTATTTAAGAATTGATCCATCAGCACGAAATTTTGTTTTGAAAACCCACCGGCAGTCCACTAGCTTCTGTGATCTGTTATACGGCACCAAAATCCAGGTTCCATTTTTGGTAAGAGCATCATATTCCTCTTTCATCGTATGCTGCCACTGTGGAGAAGAAAGAGCTTCAGAAATGGTACGGGGTTCACTGGCCTGAGACAACAATGTCGGTGTTTCAGATTGAAGCAAACCGACAAAGGGATACCAAGGTTTGGTGATACCAGCTTTTGCCCGAGTTATCATGTGGTGACTGTTTTCAAGAGTTTGTACTGGTGTGGGTGAAGAAACATGGGCCTCGGTTTGGGCCGGAGAAGTAGCCAAGCCGTCATTAAGTGACGAAGATGGACGTGATTCAATAGACACTGAATGAGGACCGTCAGCAGAAGATAATAATGGACTAGAAGATGGACTTGAAACCTGATCACGAGAGCTGTCCACAAAAGAGGATAAGCCTAAAGATGTATCAATAAGAAAGGGAATAGCAGTGTTATCTGGGTCAGATGTTGAAGTCCTGCGATTGAAAAATCCTGAAACACAAGGAAAAACGAAGCATCAAAGACCACATGCCTTGAAATATAGATCCGGCCAGTTGAACTGAGGCACTTGTAACCCTTTTGCTGAGAAGCTGGTCCAAGAAAAACACATTGTTGACTATGGTATTGAAGCTTATGAGCATTATAAGGCCTTAAGCATGGATAACAAGCACACCCAAATGGCTTCAAAGTATAATAATCAGGCTCAATATTAAAAAGACAAGACAGAGGTGAAACGTCACCAATAGTAGATGTTGGAAGACGATTTATTAAGTACACTGCCATTTGAAATGCTTCTGTCCAATATGCCAATGGTAACCTTGCTTGAGCTAATAATGTTAATCCCATTTCTACGATATGACGATGTTTGCGCTCAGCTCTTCCATTTTGAGAAGAAGTATAAGGACATGTATAGCGCATTAAAATACCAGCAGCATTTGCAATAGGCACAAGAGGCTTATACTCAGCTCCATTATCACATTGAATAGACTTAATTGTAGTATTGAATTGATTTTCAGCGTAATGACGAAAATGATTAAAAGCATTGATAGCTTCACCTTTGTGTTTAAGAGGATATAGCCAAGTGTATCTACTATAATCATCAACAAAATGAATATAATATTTATGTCCATGAACTGATTGAATTGGCGAGGGTCCCCATATATCAGTATGAACAAGTGCAAGAGGTGAAGAAGCTCGAGACAAAGATTTAGAAAATGGTAATTTCTTTGATTTGCCACATTGACAAGCTGCACAGACAAAATTTTCACTAATTTTGATATCAATATTACAACTCTGTAAAATTTGCTTCAAAACTTTATTATTTGGATGTCCCAACTTGTAATGCCATTGTAAGAACTCATCATCATCCTTCTTAGAAGCAGCTGCCATATGTACTTGAGCAGACGAGATCACCTTACTCATGGGATACAGACCCTGCTTTGCTGTTCCTCTCATTAACAACCGCCCTGTTTTCTTTGCCTTCATAACACAACCATCATTAGTAAAAGTAATAGCCACTGGATTATCCTCAACAAGCCTATTAACACTTAGGAGATTTTTAGTTGCAGATGGCACCAATAAGACTTCCTTAAGTCTGAGATTAGAATCAGAACAGGAAAGAGAAGCAGAACCAATTCCTTGAATGCGTGTCTTATTACCAGTGCATGTGTATAAAAAAGATTTACCTGCCGGTGTAGTTGAATCAAGCTGAGTTGAATTTAGGGTCACATGATGACTAGCTCCACTATCCATATACCATTCTGGATCAGCAACAACATGTGGGTCTTCATAATAAGCTTGTGGTGCAAAATTCTGAGAAGCAGATCCTCGAGAATAGTTGGAATCTTGGCGCTGATAGCAAGTGTCAATATAATGACCATAACGCTCACAGTAGTCACAATAAGGATGATGACCACCACGATAACCAGACCTTCCACCTCTAGAACGGCGACCACGAGAGCCACGAGAGCCTCTCCAAGATCCACTAACCGAAGTAGAGGTTCGATCAGCTGAAAAATGTCTATCAGTAACAGAGGTGCCACGAGCTGCTATATTAGCTGACGGTTGAATAGACATAGACGCGAACTGATTAAGCTGTTCGAGATGACTTTCGAAAGCCAGCAGTGAAGCTTGAGCCTCAATCCAGGTCAGACCAACTTGATCTATTAGCTTAACAACAATAGCATTGTAGTCTGCATCTAAACCGTTAAGCGTGTGAAGAATTAATTCATCAGTCGAGATCGGTGCTCTAGCAAGCACAAGTTGATCGGCTATAGTCTTCATTTTAGCCAAGTACTCATCCATTCGCATAGCATTTTTCCGAGTTTGGTGAAGTTCAGACTGATAAATCATAACACGTGATTTTGAAATAGCACAGGTGAGAGCCCGAGCACCAGTCCATAACTCAAGCTCAGTGCGACAGTGAAGCAACTGAGCACCGATTTCTTGTGTCATGGTATTGCGTAGCCATCCAACAAGCATTCGATCCACAGCATACCATTCCTCAAATTCTAGGTTAGGAAGAACCTCCGATGATCCTGAAACAGAGCGAGTCATCGGTGGAATAGAACCATTGCCATTGATATGAGATTGAAGTCTATTTCCTTCAATAAAAGGAAGCACCACTGATTCCCAAACCAGAAAATTAGTCCTATCCAACTTGATGGACGTGGTTTGGCTAGAAGAATGAAAAAGGGAATAGGTCCTGACAACAGAAGAGGACGCAGCGTCAACGGAAGTTTGAGATGAGAGCGACATGACGAAGAGCAACAGAAAAATGAACACTCTGATACCAAGAAAGATATACAACTGAGAGAGAAATGAATAGGCCAAGTGAGTAATTGCCTCAGGCCTTGATGTTCTATATATAGCAAAAGATCCATAACAGAAATCGGTTACAAAAGAATATATGCTGTACAGTGATGAGAGAGAAGAATCCTACCAGCTAGCATACATTGGACAACAAATATTTACAGACGGTAAATGCTAACTACACTTATGAATTAACTAATTACTCATTAGTTCTAACACCCTGGAACATTTTTTGGGAGGGTGAGATTTTATAATCCCAGTGGCAACCCAGGCCATTTCCCACAAGTAACATAAGTCATTCATGTAACAACACAATATCACGTGTACAAATATATGCCAACTAGACATGGTGTGCAATCTTCTTACAAGAATTCATGCTGTTAAAATCACACTCTTCATATAAACACGGCGCCATATTTACAGTAACAAAAGTAACATTTATTAATACTACAACTTGAAACTTTATCAACCATGTCAATAACATGAATAGAAATTGCACAAGAGAAAAAGGGCAAGGTTGCTACCTTGATTGCTAGGTGCATTCCAAGATTATTCTTCTTTCTAACAACTTTACTGTTTGTGTTCTTCGTTTCTATTAGATTCCCTAAACAGAATATACAACAACTTAATGCATAGAACAACAACCTAAAGTCATCCAAATCAACTCTTTTGTCCTACTAGGTTCACTTTGCCTTGAATTTGGCCTTTCATTAATTGAACCATTGTCTTGCTTTATTTAATTAATCATTTAGCACCTTAAATATGTCTAGAATATTAGGGAATCCTTGTGTCTTTCTACTGTCTAAAACAGGGCATTATGCATGTCTAACATTTACCTAATCATATCTTAAGAAAACCATACCAAAAGCTGGAAGATACTTACCCCTATCCTTGCTTAGGCTAACTTTGATTTTCTCCTTCTGCCTTCACCTTGTCCATTCTCAAAGTTTCCCTTATTGAGGTTCTAAAACCATAGATAGGTAGTTCTTGACTGGTACGGAATGTTTTATGGACATCACTTGAGCTCTAGAGGTGGTTTAGTAGGAGAAAATTGCTAGAGTTTCCTTCTCTTGAATGTCACTCTTGGAGCTTTTAAATTCTGTTTACTCTCCTCTTCTTCGGTTTTCAGCTTATGGGAGATACATGCTGAAGCTAAATGACGCTTAAATTGGCTTACTGAAGGTCGGTCAAGATGAGGTCCAATAAGGATGAAACACTTAATCCCTTATTAATCTAACACTGCCAAGGGTATTCCACTAGCCTCGGTTAATTCTGCACTTAGTCTATCTTCCTTTAATATGCTTTGTCAGATCAAAGGAAAGGAAAAGGATGACCTTTGGAAAACTAGACGTACTATAATATTGAAGAAGTACGGCGGTGGTCATTATCTGAAAATTTCCACTTAAATTTTAATTCAATAAACTACGATATGGAGCTGCCACTTCTTGTATTTTTCACCCTTATAATTCTAAGCTCATGCCACATAATCAATCTTTAAAACACCTAATGCAGTTCTACAAATGGCTTATCACACAAGCCTGTGAATTTTGGCATTTCATGAATAATTCCTTTAAAATTCCGTTTGAACTAGGCTTTTTGAGTAATTAATCTAATTTTGAGGCCTTCATCGTAAACACTTATCTTCATTCTCAAAATTATTTTAGAAGCCCTTTAATTTATCTATGTCTAAAATTTAGGATGTTACATAGTTCAGTTTTTTTATAAAAAAAAAATTGAATATATATTATTGTATTTGTGGTTGCAGTGATTATAACTGGCAATTCAAGTAAGCCTGCGGGCTAAACACCAGCCCACCCCTTGGCAGAGTGGTCGTCAGCCCGCCTATTATTTTTTGAAAAATAAAATTATTTCACTCCTTTTTTTTAATTCTCACTCATATTCTCTTTCACCCACTGACATCACACTTCTCTTCTTTTATATATTTGTGTTAGGAAACCAATTTCATTCTTACTTTCCTTTTTTTCATCTATTCATATCACAAAAACATATAAACATATCTCTTTTAAATTTAATAATAGTATAATAAATAAATATAATATGAAAATAAAAACGTTAAATAAAAAATATGAGGAAATAGTTAAACATAACATCAAAGGATAGGCAACAAGGATATTTGAATTTATTTTTAAAAAAAAATAAAAAAAATAAGCGGACCGTGGGCTGCAGGCTGAACAGGGAAGGCAAGCCAGCCAAAGCCAGCCACTTTTAGTGGGCTGCAGTCCCAACCCATTTTATCGGCTCTACAATGACAAAATATATTAAAGCGGGAAACAATATTAGTCACAATGGACGGACGAAAGTGGATGTATATGATCCTTCCAAAATATT
This sequence comes from Inga leiocalycina, assembly GCA_963242795.1. Classification (NCBI taxonomy): domain Eukaryota; kingdom Viridiplantae; phylum Streptophyta; class Magnoliopsida; order Fabales; family Fabaceae; genus Inga; species Inga leiocalycina. The sequence goes on along the minus strand of OY725325.1, from coordinate 60,224,909 downwards.
CCTCTTCGAAATGAATTTGCTCTAACATCAGTGCTTCTATTGGATCTGAGTGGAGATAATTTTATTAATAAAAATATTCTACTATCTTCTTTTGAATTCTCCCACCATGGTTGATATATTCGATTAGATACTGCCAATTGTGACTCAATGGTGTGTTTATTGGACTAACAGTTATAGGATCATAGGTACGCTCTAGTGAGGAACAAGTCTTGGCATCATCACTACAAACAGAAAAATAATCAAATTTCACCGTAGAGACAATTGTTATAATTGCATTCCCTTCTCTCTCCATGTCTTTTCTTCAACTGTGGAACCACATTTTTGTCATTTTCTCTAATGTTTTCCTCTCTCTCCATTGTGAGGTAGGAAAGGGATCATCTCCTTTGCCCTTCCCCTCCTTTTCCCCTTCATTACCCCCCTCAACTCTTCGAGAAGGGATCCTCTCCTTTGCCCTTCCCCTCTCCATTACCCTCCTCTACTCTTCATCATTCTTTGATCAAAACTTCAATAGTCCATACTTGTCATTTTATGAAAATAGTTATTATTATAATTTTAGATAAAAATAGATAATTAAATTTAAACTGGTAAAATTTGATTTGAATAGTTCACTTTTGTACTATTATTATAAAGTAATTTTTTTTAATTTTTTGACATCATTAGTTCAGATGGAATTCTAACAATTTAATTTTTTTTATTTTTCATCTGAAATAATAATTATAATAATAGCTATTTTTGTAGAATGTTAAATCTGGACCATTGCATTTTTAATCCAATGGGTGATAAAAAGTAGAGGAGGGTAATGGAGGAGAAAAGGAGGGGAAGGGTAAAGGAGAAGATCCCTTTCTTGTGAGATAGTGGGGGAACTAGTTTCCCTACTTATCGTAGGGAGAGCTCATGCCATCTAAACTGTCCAGATGAGATCTGGACAGTCAAGATTTAATTTTTTTTAAATGAAAAAAAAAATTTGAAAAAAAAAATGTTACTTAAGAACTTATCTTTATTTTAAATTTTCTACCCATTAAAATAATTTTTTTTAAAAAAAAAGTAAAAAGATTAAATCTTAATCATCCAAATGAGATTAGCTCTGCCTACCTATCATCTGAATAGGCGGTGAAACTGGTTCCCCTTTAAGCAACCTCAAAGCTACTTCGCTTTTACCGCGCGATTGAACCCAAAAGTTGTATTGCCGCAGCGCTGTCCCAAACACTAAGGTCCCTCATCCATTGCCATCCCTCATCTTCGTTTCATCAAATCTCAAGGCCAGAGGGAAACCAAACCCAAGGCACAAATTGGAAACAACAAATGCTTCACTATTTCTACTTGGTACTTGCATATACCACAAATTGGAGAGTTTGAATATTTCCTTCTAAAAATCACATCTTTAGTTGCCAAGGCTCCACACTCTGCTCTTCATGGAAAATGAACAACCTTAGGAGGCACTCTCACCTTCCACAAACCATCCCATACACTCTTGGGAGTAAGATAATGGTAAAACAAGTCTTGCTAGAGTTGTGTGTGAATTTAGATTTCAAATATATATAGGACCAACCCCAACATTAAAGCAAAATCAATTAACAAACTATATTTAGTAAAATAACAAGGAAAAAGGGATGTTCAACAAGTTCAAAATTTTGTTTTCTCACTATGGAGAATTAATAGGGACAAAAAATAAACTTATCCAATTTGGATTAACCCTCCAGCTGAACAGAGTAACACTCCCCTGTTTTGAAATTGAAATTTGGACATAGTACAAAATAGGAGAATCGCTTTATAATTTATATGATCTGAAAAACTTATCCAGTTTTCTTTTCAAATGATTTAATCATAATTTTAATATTCAGTTTGTTTTCGTACTTTCTTTTCTTTTAATTTGGTTCAAATCTTTTACAATGATTTTTTTGTCTTTCTTATCGTTTTTGCTTGGATACATCAAATAAAGAAAATGGAATGAAAATAAGAAACTATGCCTACCTAGCTAGAACAAAAAAGGAGCAGGCTAGAAATACACAAAGAGGAGACTAATATACCTCAATGTGCTTGAGCAATGTATTCTCATATTTAACTCGATGACGGCATGCACTAAAACAAGCAAATAGTCATGTTTTGAGAACATACATAAATGGATAAAAGAAAAAGATCCATGAATCAGTGGATAGATCATAGTAAGGGGAACATACCTCATGGGCAAGTGATAAAATCATATTCTATGATTGTGTTTCTGATAGAGGTTTCATTGAATCACAACCCACTGCATTTAATATAATTAACTGTGGTGAAAGCTTGCGTAGTGTCTTAAGCTTTGACAGGAACCCAGACAAAGAAAGTGTAATAAAAAAGAATTACAGAACCAACCATCAGGTATATTAACAAAATCATTTCAAACCATTGAAATCTTCAAGAATTGATCCATCACTTAGCTAGAACTGTTTAAGTCTAACTCTATTAATGACAATAGACATTTCATTATTTATGTGATATGTATAGTATTTATACATAATACACTAAGAGCATACTTTCCTAACTAAATACAGAACAACCCAGCTAACTTATAATTTATTAGTTATATACTATGACAGCCTTCGATAAACTCAAGGCATCTTAGACCATGAGTTTAGACTTCAACAAATCAAATATTAAGGTAGACAGTGGCTTGGCAAATATGTCTGCTATACGATGTACAGAAGGAATATGATCATTGATGAACAAGTAATTGGTTTTACAACAGTGAGTTGTAAAATAGGAGCAGCAAAATAGGTTGTAGGCTAATCATTCATCATAGGATGAGTATATGGAGGGAACAGAAGAGAGTGGAATTGGCTAGAACGAAAATGGATGGTGCAGGGACAATAGATTTGAAGGGAACAATTGATTCATTAGAGATGTATATAAGTCCATCTGATACATGCAAGACATTTATATCCATGATGAGCCATGCTATGCCCTTAGAAAGAAAACTCCACTGAATGAAGTGACAGTTTATGAGAGTCATCATATGGAGGATAACATGAACAACCAAACACATGGAGAAAAGAATAATTGGGAGTTTTGCGAAACAACTTGGTGTGAAAATCACAGTTATCAAATAAGATAAAGTGTATAGCACATACAATAATTCCTAGCTATAAAAGCTCTAACCTCTGGTTCTGTTAAATTGTTGAAATCAATGGTGGTGTTGCCCTACTCTTGAATAGCGCCCGCCATCCACATTCCAATTTAAGTTTATTAGACGAATGATATTTGATACTAAGTTTGATGTGAAGGCACTGGTTTTTACTCTTTAAATGTTGCCAACATGTTTTTTCATTGAAATTCAAAAGATACACAAGTGAAATCTCATTTGCATGTTCTCTGCAAATATAATAGTAGTCTTCCTTGACTCCTAGCCAGGAGGTGGATGAAGGCTTGAGTTCAATATGTTGAAGGCTAAGTCTATACGCTGGTCTTATAGATCAATTCAATTTGTGTAATCTTGATTTATAGGTTTAGGAATTATGACTGGAAGATCGTATTGATAGTGTTTGGTTAAATGCCTCTTTGTTGTAGGCTTATGCTGTAGTTTTGTAAAATGTTTGATTCCTCAGCATTTTGATTGATTTTTGGCTATGTTTACATGTAAGTCATTGCATTGTTGCTTTGTATATGTGGTTGAGTGATTAATGATAGGGAAAAAAAATTATAGTCTAACACTTTGCAAGTGTAAGGACCTTATCAAATAATAAAGTAATAAGAAAAGTATCATTCCCATGAGAACTTGGTACTAATAATATAATTGAGTAATGACTTTACACTCTTGTTTAAGTTGAGTCAACACAATTTAAATTAAAGATAGAAAAATAAACTAAATAAAAAGGGGGAAAATCAAATATAACTAAAACTAAAAATAAACGTGACTTTAGATCTTAAGCGGTGACTTAGATAATTATATTCTTGATTACTTCTTAGTGTTTAATCTCTCCCCTTAATTGTGTTTAAAGTTATATTTGCTAGTATAGGATTCTTAATTACCTCATAGTGACTTTTGATCCATTAAAAATCATTCCAATTATGTTAATCTCTAACTCCAATTAGGTGATTAATACTTAACTGGATTAATTTAAGTGTAAATCAATGAGATTATTGACAAATCCCTAATTTTATTATATATTCACATATTTTATTTAGGGATTTTGTCATAATTTATGAGTTTAAAATGTCTTTTTTGTGCTTAATTGAGATTAAGGGTGAATATATTAAATTAGGACTAAAAAGGGTAAAATTGTGATAAAAAATTTGTAATTACCCTTAATCATTTATTTTTGAGAAGATTTGATGATGGGTAGAATATTTTTACTTGTAGGAGCTTGGAAAATGAGATTAAAAATGAAAATGGCAGTTTGGGACTTGAATTTATAAAATGCCTGATTGGTCCCACGAATTTGAGAAATTCCAGTTTGGTCCAAGAGTTCAACTGCTGCGTTTTGGTCAGCATGTCCTAGGTCAGATCTTTAATCAGTTTTTCGCTGGATATAGAACAGAACCAGGGACGCGAAATCGCAGAGCGGCAACACACACACATCGAACCTTCATTTATCACCTTCCTCTCTCGCCGGCGGCACCGTTTACCACCACCACAGCCGCCGGCGAGCATCATCCACAGCAGCGGCAGAACAGAAGCTGAGAGGAAAATCGCAGAGAGCTGGACTAGAGGAGACGAGAACAGAGCAGAGCAGTCGGAAGTGAGAAAAGAGAAAGCTGCCGTGAGGAGCTGGGGCAGTGACCTTCAACATCACAACCACCATCGTTTCACTACTACCTCTTCACCGTCATTCCTCCACCACCGTCCATCACCGTCTCGTCGGTCACCAACAGAGTTGGGGGATGGGATTCGCAGAAGAGGGGCGGCGACCTTCAAAGCACAACATATCACCTCCGCCATCTTCACTTCACATCCACCGTCTTCCTCACCATCACTGGCTGTTCTTCCATTTCTGACTGTACAGCCAGCAACCTCCTTGGACCGTGGCTCCCTCCAATCTGATTTATCTGTGTTTAATTTCAGCCATTGACCTCCTTTCATTTAGTGCTATTTGATTGCTCTAATCAGTGTTGTTCATGGCTGAAATCTTGACATTGTTAGGAGATGCTGTGATGAATAATTGCTGTGACTAATTCTCTCTAATTCTAAGGCAATGGATTGATTTTTGATGCTTGTTCCTATATAAAGGGGAGTTTTAGTTTACTTTATTAGCTTGACTGATTTTTGATGTTTAGAGTTATAAAAGGGGAGTTTTAATTTACTTTATTAGCTTGACTATATATTTGTGATTTTTTTGATTTAAGGTGTTGTAATTTGTAATTAAAATTAATATGTTTGGTTTAATCTTTATTTAAATCAATTTGTGATTTAAATTAGTTTATGTTGAATATTATGCTCATCAATATATGTAGTTACATATATGTTTCATTGTAATTCTCTTGATTCTCTATTATCTTGTATGATATTGTTTGGATATTGATTTGGTTTTGGATTACTTTGAAACCAATTGCATAAATTAATTCAAAATCACACACTAAGAGTGCTTAATAATATCTCTAGAGTAGGGGTTCCTCTCTTTTGGTGTTAGACTCATCGGTTGATGGGGTTTGGTATTTTAGAGAACTTAGTGATTTCATAAATTGTATACAAAGTGGTTTTTAATAGTGTTTTAAAAAGTTATTATTTTTTAGGTTTAAGAATAATCATTGATTAATGCACTAGACTCAACGGTGTTTGAGGTTTGGTATTTTGAGAGACTTTGGTTGCAATTGTTAGTGTCTTGTATTGAGTTTTGGTTAGAGGGGTTAAACCTGTGGAAGTGTTTAATCAATCTAACTTAAGCTAGCTCAAAGGGTCTTCTGAGCATTTTTGTCAAACTAGCACACTCCCGTTATCTTTTGAAATAAATGATAGATGAAATTCATTGTTCTAGGAGGTTTTATCACACTCTTCTAATCCAATTCCATTCCTCCTTATTTGAAAAATCCCAAAAATATTAGTTTTAATTGCATTCAATTAATAGTTTTAAAAATCAATTAATCATGTTTTACCCTTATCAAATTTGCATTGTAATTATTTAGTTTATTAGAAATTAATTTTATAATCGGCTCCTCAAAATGAAACGACCTGAGTTGTGCGCTATATTACATTAATTTGGTTTTTATTCTTGATAACTTTGAGGCGATTAAAGGGCTTATTTTAATTATATAGGGCCAGTGGATATAAATCTATTCTATAAATAAATTAAGTTTAAAAACTTAATCCATTCAATTAAAGGTATACATCACAGGGAGACAATCCAATGTAGTACATAATTATATTATTGGGAGAATTACATTTAAGTCCCATGGAAGAAAAAAAATGAAGAAAAGGTCCCTGTAGATTGCAAAATGAAAAAATGGTTCCATTAACAACTCTATGAGCCTATATTGACAACTCATTAACAACTCCAGGAGCCTGTATTGACAACTCTATGGGACTATTTTTTCATTTTGTAATTTATAGGGACCATTTCTTCATTTCTCCTCTTTCTTGGGACCTGAATGTAATTCTCCCTATATTATTCCTCCATATTCTACTGTGTACAGTAAAGGCAACATATATGGACTGTGACCTAATACTATTGTGACATGTGTATCCTAACAGGAAGGATCTAGAATAACAAATGTTTTTTGGGCCTGAATATTTATATTGGACGTTAATACCCAGCTATATTCTTTGCCTCAAGAAATTGTCAAAAGCATCTATAAGCCCAAATCTTGGTTCAAAAACTTTCTGCGCATAAAATGCTTGTATGGAATTTTAAAAAAAAACAAAAACAAAAGCCGGCATGTCATGTTACTATTCAAGTGCATTTTATGGTTGAAATTTGAAACTCGTGCCTGTCGCTAAGCTCTCGCAAAAAGCCTTCATGACAGTTGTAACAAAAAAAAACCTTCATGACAGTAAAGGCAAAAGACCTCTCTTCCTCAAATATTTAAAGAAGATTCAATATTACTCTATGTGTTCTAAATATAAGATAAAATTAATTTTTTTTAGGGATATTAAAGAAGTTAAATAAGTTACTTAATCATATCATTTGTTGTGTATCTTTAGATTATATATTAGTTTATTGGTCAAGTTAATTAGTTTGAAGAAAAATATATATAAATATAAATACTCTAAGCTAATATAATTAGTTTCCTTAATTTCTCTAAAAAAATCGGTTTTATCTTATAATTAGGATGGGAGGAGGTAGATAGTAGACAACCAAACCACTTATGTCCACGCAGTAACTATTCTCACGACTAATAGCTTGACGGCTATCTACAGAACACAAAACACAAGTGAAAGGAGAAAAGATACACAAACATAAGTTTCATTAAAAACTAAGCTATTTAAAATGACAGCCTTAAATATTGATATATAATTGGTCTAGTGGTGTAAAATTCCATTAGATCCTTCTGAAGTCTTGAATTCGAGTTCTAGAGAAGAGATTTATGTTAAGAGAGACATCTACAAACCATGAACTGGATGCTAGATCACAATATCAAAAGAAAAACAATGACAGCTTTAAACCCACCGAAGTAAAAGTGATTCCGTAACGACTATTTAACAAGGAAAAGAAAGGGCTTGTGTGTTGTAGTTGAAAAAGGAATGTTTATAGGAGGTTGGATAGAATTAAAAGTGACAGGAAGGAAATATTTTTAATTCTAGAAAGCAACAATTGATTCATCAGGATGTATTTTTTCCCTTTTGGGGTAATATCAGGAATATATATAGTTGATCATATTATGTAATATGGCAGACAGGTTTGCATGGAAAGAGGTTTATTTTGTTATTTGTTTTAAGGTGCTGTATAGATTACTAGGAAAGCTACGTTGTTCATCTTAAAACAAAAGCAAATAGAGGTAAGGTTCACACTTCAATGTACAAAATTACTAAACTCGAACCTTTGACCGCTTGAGGTATTGTCACCAAGACCTTTTAACTGAGAATCAATAAGCCTTTTGATTTGATCCATGATGAACCCATGTCGTGTGAGTTCATAAAATAAAACTAGGTTTAAAAATGTAGCGTAGTAGCTCAACCTAGGTCGTTCTTGTGAGGAGATTAATTTCCAATTTTCTAAGTAGTAAAGTGATAAAAAGCCTTAAAGTGGTAAGAAATCATTTTTGAGAAATTGCATTTATAAACTAATGAAGTAAACTAAGCTAAAACAATATTTTTGTATTTTTCAGTTTTTAAAACAAAGAAGCAAATGGAATTGAATTTAACACTAATACCAAAGTAAATTTAATAAACTAGAATAATGATGAAATGGGATTCCCTTGAGTTGAGGGTTTAGTCTTCCTTGCTTGCTAATAATATGAATTCCATAATGAGTCAAGAGGATGGAACTAAGATACCACTAGCTCCATACTTGCAATAATCATTTAATTCATTCAACCGAAGCAATTAAATGAATACTACCAATTAATAGTGACTCAAGGAGACGAATAACTAACTTCCAATTCTAGCTTGTAATTACCATTACGACAATTCAAAACATTCAGTTTAATCATTTAAATCCACTTAACCAAGTTGAGATAAACAATTCAACCTACTCCTAATATGAATCATACAAAGCTTAATTAATCAACTCCTAACTCAACCACCAAGTTTATTCACTTGGCATAACAATCTAGATCACAATTACATACTTAACCAAGCTACATAATCATGAATTAAAAAGAGAGCTTAAAGGAATTCCATTGAAGTTTAGAAGCTCAAACCATTACCCAACTCAAGGAAATCACCAAAGCTTAACTACTCATGGAGGAAGAGGAAGATAATGAAGCTTGAAGAAAGGATGAACAAGCACCCATGGAAAACTAAGATGCAGCAGCCTCCTCTTCTATTCGGTCATTCCCCTTTTTCTCTTCACAGCTGCAACCCGTGCTTCCTTTTCTCCATCTCGCCTTTTACACAGCCTAGGGATGAGCAAAAAACCTGGTAGTCCAGGTAGTCTGACCCGACCCGGTCTGATCAAAAAATTTTGGTCCCAGGCAGCTTCTCACAGACCAGACCGGACTGGTCTTCTCGGGTTGGACTGGACTTCGGTCCAAGGTGCCCAACCCCATAGTCTGGTCCGGTCTGACCCGAGTTGTACACACACATATATATATATTTTAATTCCCTATTACCAAGCCCCAAAACCCCACTGACGCACCCAGGCCTGATCCACCATGCACCCAAGCCCCAAAACCCCACTGACGCACCCATGCACCCAATACCCCACTTCAGTGTTTTTTTTTTTTTTGCTGATCAATAATCACTACCTCAGCTCACTCACTGCTCTTCGACCTTCATTTCATTTTCTTTTTTTTTGGTCATGGATTGTAATGTTGTTGCTTTCTATTTATTTTGAATGGTATCTTATTGCCTAAATGTAATTGTTTCCCCATTGAAAAAAAAAACGTTGTTATGTGCTATTAGGAATCTGCAAAAAAAAAAATACCAAATGGGTCTTGGACTGCCTGGACTGGTCCAGCAGTCCGGTGGACCTGGTCCGGTCCGGCCCGAGCTCGGGCTGGTGCTGGACCAGACCGGACCTCGGGCTGCCTTGTTCAGCCCGAGGTGTTTTCCAGACCAGACCTCGGGTTGAGGCCAAACCCGATCTGGTCTTATCCTTGATCAACCCTAACACAGCCGCAACCATCCTCCTCTTTTATTCAATTCGCGTCTCTCCCTTTTCAGACCCAGCAACACCTCCTTTTTTCCATTCCAGCCGTCAAACCCTTTCCATCTTTTATTCGGTGCTGTCCTCCCCTTACTCACGTGGTCTTCATCCCCTTTTTTCTCCACACAGCCGCTGCTCCTTTGGTCCAACTCATCTCAATTCCTTCAATCGGTCCAACCCCTCCTTTGGTCCAACTCATCTCAATTCCTTCAATCGGTCCAACCCCTCTTCCTTTGGTCCACAATGGCGGCTGCTTCAATTGCTTCTTGTTGCTCTCATTTAATTCTTCAATTGCTCACTTTGTTCAGCTCTCATTTGATTCATCCATTCTCCTTGGTCAATTATTTCGGCTGCTTTCATTGTCTTTACTTTCGGTCTTCTTTTCTTTTATTCCCTCCCCCTTCAGCTCGGTCCAGCTGCATTTAATTAATCCATTCGGATCACTCTCTTCTTGTCTTCAATAATTCCCTCACGGTTCAGCAACTTCTGATTCTTTAAGTCCGTTCTATTGATTTCCATCTCCAATTATTAATTCATGCTCCCTTCTCATTTCTTTTCAGCCGCCACCCTCCAAACAATGGTCCCCACTCCTTTTCTTTCTCAATTCACTAGGTTAAATGAGTTAAAGGCATGTTTGGATAACAGATAAAAATCCATTTAGCATTAGACACAAAATTGCAACCACCAAACAAGGCCCTTAATCATTTAACTTCCTCCTAGAAAAAATGTGAAAATAAATTCTGTACTTGTGATGTTCCACTTTTGTCCTTCATTAAGCTCCAAAATAACATCTTTGACCTTGACCACTCAAGTTGTGCCACATCATCACCTGCAAAATTAAATTCACAAAGGTAATATCTTTTGTTCACAATTAAAGAATAATGGAAATAACAAATATTAATTAGAAATATAACAATTAAACCACTTTAGTTCCCAAATTATTCTTTCACTAAGATCTCATTTTAATATTTGATTATGCCCAAAATATTTAATTAAGTCCCACAAAAGCCTAAGATTAATTAATAAGAATATATAAATATTGAGCTTTATCAATCCACATACATAATAGAGGGGATTAGGGGAATGAACTGCAAAATTAAATAAATAAAAAAATTGATTTTGTAAATATAAAAGACACATGCATCTCTAACGCCAAAGAATAATAAGAAGCAATGAGTAGCGACAATAAAACTATAATAAACATTGTATATCCCACTTTTTATGCTAATAAAGAGCAATCATCTTCCATTTTTCAGATAAGAAATATATGTATATAAAAACACACACAAAAGGCTAAAGAGATCTGCCAGCCATTTTTTATTAGTTAATTTTTTCGTTGAAAATGTAATATTAGTATTTGTGGCTTGCAGTGACAAAATATAATAAAGCGTGAAACAGTATAATTAGTCATGCCCATTTGGTGGCAAGACCATACCCTTACGAGTTAGCCTGGCAAGACAAAAATAAGAGACACTAGCTCATGTGTGTGGAGAGGTAATCCTGGACTCTTGTCTCAACTACCAATTACTCGAAAGTCGAAACACCCTAGTCTTTTATTAATGAACAGAGTCAATATACAAAGTGAGCATACTTGTTTTATATAGACCCACAATAAAAAATACCCCATAACTATTCGAACAAGACGATTTAAAGAATAACAAGAATTTGACCCCTATAACATATATTCTAACCACTTATACAACCTCAAATATATTTTGTATTGCAACAAACAAGCTAAAATATTTTTTTCTGGTAAGTTTATCATTTTAAAATATTTTTTTAAAAATACATCCAACCCTAAAATATTTTATAATGATGCGTCTAGTATTTTAAAATATTACCTTCAAGGGCATACAAAACAAAGTAAGGAGCCAAGAAGATTTTAAAACATCATTGGAGAGTCTCCCTCCAAAATCCCGGAAATTCCTTCAACTTCAAGAGATAAAAAATTAAGAAATTGTACAAAAAAAGCCAAAACATCTCCCTGATGGAAGGGATGAGGTTGGAGTGACAAGACAAGGACGCATAGACTTATTCCGCCAACAACCCACTTGACCCCGCCCACTCTATTATTGGAGGACTTGTGCTTCTCTACTTTATAATTGATTTTTTCTGGCAGAGTATATAACGGTGGCTAATCCATGTATAAAAGAAAAAAAAAAATGGTGGCTAATACACCGTAGATCTTTTGAAAGGATTTTAGTGATCTTCATGAGATCCTCTTCATACACACCATCAAATGTCAAAAATAGATGCTTAAGGAATTTATATAAATGTTAACTATATTTAGCCTCATAATTCAGTTTATAATTAATTTATTGACATTGGTTTATCTTTTTTTTCGAGGTTAATTAACAATAGTGTATCAATCTCCAAACCCATCGCATGGGTTTAGGTTTTTTATTTTCTATTTTTAAAATTCTATATCCATCTTAGATTAAAAAAAAGATAGGTCAGAATATCATATTTATTATTTTACAAAATTATTATCATAAATATAAATAAATAAATTTAAACTATTAAAATATGATATACATAATTTATAAATACAATACAATACAAATAAAAAAATATCAATTGATGAAATACTTTATTGAAATTTTTATAAAATATCAAATATGAACCATTTATTTTTTAAACTAAATACGGATATAGGATTCAAGGGGGGAAAAAAAGGAAAGGGATTCTGAAACATTTTTATCCCACATTAGATATTTTAGTTAATTAAAAGGACTTTCAACATATTGTTGATTCATGTGGTAAGGGGCTGCAAACACGTAAGGAGGGAGTACAAAATATCTCCCCAATCGAAGTGATGAGGTTAGAGCTACAACTGACCAGATAAGAAAGGAGTACAATAGTGAATTAAACAATATATTAAATGTACTATTTTTGTGCTTTCCCCTAACTTTTCAATTAATTTTTTTACTATAATATTTTATATTCTTATAATTATTTTCAAGACTCTTGAAAATTCAAATAATTTATGTATTTAATTAATTTTTCAAAATATTTAATCAATTATATGTATACTCTGTAGTCCTATATATAAGACACTTGCAATATATTTCACACATGCCAAGAGAAAACATTTTTCCTTTTTTATCTGTTTCTTATTTTTTGAAAAAGAAAAAAAAGGAAAGTTAAAAAAAGAGAAGTAAAAAAAGGAAAGAAATAAATTAAAAAAACCCCAATAAGGATAGTGTGTGCTGCTGTATTTAGGGTCTGAGGGGAAAAAGAAAATTTCTTAATTACTCTTTGAGAGAGAATAATTACAGTAGTTTTCATCCTAAAGAGTTTTGATTTATGTCGGAAGATGATTTCTGGTAGGATTTATCTGAATTTTCTCGTAAAGGTTCCAGACACAGAACTTCATTTTGTAAGGTCTGATCATCTATTGAAGTCTTTTATTATCCCCAGAATTTTCTTAAAAAGAACTGCAAAATGAAATAGAAAAGTGATTTTGTAAATATAAGGGCACATGTATGTCTAACGTGAAAGAATAATAAGAAATACTCCTCCGATTCTTAATATAAGACGTATTTGGAGAGTTAGTCTTGGTCCTAAATATAAGATATAGTTTTTATAGTTATCAATCATTTTCTAATTTATTTTTATTGATGCTCCCTCATTATAATCAAATAGAAGAGGGAATGAAAGAATTAAAGAAGATGACTAGGATATTTTAGAAAATACATGTCAGATTAACTAACTCAAAGAACTTCATTAACATAATTAAATTAGATAATTATACCTTATTAAGGATTGAAAGACTATCATGTATGTCTTGCTTTTTATTCAAATAAAGAGCAATCATCTTCCACTTCTGTAACCCAAAAAAAGTTGCAGAATCATGGCCCTTGTTTCTTAATCTCTACAAAACCATAATTCTTGTGCTTGAATGCTATTGGTTCCTTTTGTGTTTCCTCCTTTTTCCATGTCTACCCCACTGTGCGAATGGGTCCTCAATCATCAAGTCTAATGACAAAAATATCTCAATTTATTTTTTCCATATTTATTATTTTTCTCATATTAATTTATGTAACTTATAAAAGTTATATATAATTTAATGTTAAATAGAGGTATTTTATGAAGATTATTTCACATTAATTATAATTATTAATCGATCTCATTTTCTTTATCTAGATGAAATAGTTTATAATAGCTCGTGTATTAAAGACGAAAAATAATATGAATTTTTTTGTTCCTTAATTTTCTGCTTTTTCTGCATCCTTAAATTCACTCATGTGAATTATATCATGTGGCCGTGCGCGCGCGTAAGCGTGTTGTCCTATAGTTTATATATATATAAATCCTTTATAAGTAATTAAAACTAAATAAATTACGCATATTTTGAAAAAATATCCTTAATTAATTGCAATAAACTCTAGCACAATTCTTTTGATCTCTCTTTATCCATTTGTCCATCGTGATTTTTTGACAGCATTCGTACTATATTACTATTGGAAAATAATATTAATTTTTTTTCGTAAATTTTGCATATTTAATAACCAATGAATAAGAATATAAAATGCTTCCAGAAGGAAAGTGACTCTATTTAACTTGATTTTTTTTTTAATTGCCATGACCCCGCGTATATATGTTTAAGAGAAAACGAAGAAACGCGTGAAGCTTAGCCGAATGAAATGTCGTAGGTATGAACAGGGAGAGATTTTCAGTGACCACAACCATTACCATCATTTATAAGGACTACATCTCTACTGTACACGTGTATAGAGATAAGCATAGGAAAGCTGTAAATTTATTCCTATTTCTATTTACAATTCATAAATTATCTTTTGCACTCACATAAAGTTATAAATAATCTTTTAGCAGTGAGTCGTGAGTTTGGAGAACAAAGTGAGATCGCTGGAACAACTTTGGTGAAAAAGTATTGGTTATTGTATAACGAGTTTTATAGATCTGCACAAAATTTTTTCTTTATTATTTCGTCTACTTGTAATTTCATACCTCCTATTACTTTCCATGTTTTCCTGGGCCATTAATAAGATTAAGTATTTGCCGACTACACTGGGGATAAAACGAAATGATCGAACCCCTGAAACGGCATATAATGTCGGAGGAGAATCTTCTTCTACCTCTAATACTCTTAATTCAACTCCTGAATGGAAATATCATGTGTTCTTGAGTTTTGCAGGAGAAGACACTCGCTTGAAGTTTCGGAGTCACTTAAATGAAGCTTTCAAAAGGAGTGGAATCAAAACATTTACTGATGATGTAGATCTTGAGAGAGGGGGAGTCATAGAACAAGATCTGTTTCAAGCAATTGAGGATTCTCTCTGCGCGGTTCTTATTATCTCTGAAAATTATGCAAATTCTAGGTGGTGTTTGAATGAGCTTCTAAAGATTCTTGAATCTCAAAATACATTGAATCGACGAGTGTTTCCCATCTTCTATGATGTTGACCCAGCGGATGTAAGACAGCAAAGAAACAGTTTTGAGAAAGCCTTGGCTAAACATGAAAAAAAATTCCAAAAAAAGACTACCAAAGTGAAGAATT
Source organism: Inga leiocalycina (assembly GCA_963242795.1). Classification (NCBI taxonomy): domain Eukaryota; kingdom Viridiplantae; phylum Streptophyta; class Magnoliopsida; order Fabales; family Fabaceae; genus Inga; species Inga leiocalycina. Next base: position 60,209,672 of record OY725325.1, on the reverse strand, counting down.
GGAGAGACGCTTTGTCAAAAATTGGCCACTCGTCTGGTTGGGACACCAGGGGCAAGTAAGTGTTCTTTTACAACGATTTAATCATATTTTCCATATTTATTTTAGATTTTACATTCCCCCAGTGATCTTTAATTTTTATTTTAATCGTTTATAATTATTTTTATAGTCTTTCTTATCTTTTCTGTAAACATGATTGTAGTGGACAATAACAGAACAATAGCATGCATTAGGCTTTAGAGGTAGAACAAATATTTAATTTTTTTCTCTGTAATATGAAGTCCCTTAATGATTTTTTTTATCATTTTTTTCATTATGGATATTTTTTTAACTTGAAATCAAAAGTCACTTGTGCTCAAGATCACTTTTGTGAGATGTGACAACAGAAAATTGATCAAAGGTATTCATTTTCATTTATTAATAGAAAAATCAAATTTTAAATGACGAATGGATTTATTGAATGATATTACGCACTGATAATTAGTAAGTTGATGAATTTATATCCATCGAAAAAACGAAATTGTGAATAAGGCCCCGCCCCCTTCTAAAATGAGCACATTTCTAATTTTATTGGGTTGATGGATCAATTCTAACTTTCTCAACAATTCACATTCCACTTATCTCCAACCCTGTCGTCGACACGGTATATTTTATGAAAATTGAATTACCAGTTATATCCAAAAATGTATTGTAGCTTTAGTAAACAATATTCATGTTTCCGGCAAAAAAATAGTTAAACAATATTCATGAAAATTCACATTTTTCTTTGTTATTTTATGTCATTATAACTATATAATATATATATATATATATGTATAACTCATGTTAAAGCCTTATCTTTTTGGTAGGGATGAAGCAGATCTTATAAAAAACATAATTGGAGATGTATGGACTTATTTAAGTTCAAAATTACCATCTTATCAGGACAATCTGGTAGGAATTGACTCAAGAGTGGGGGATATGATGTCATTGTTGGAGATTGGGTTGAATGAAAAACGTTTTGTAGGAATATGGGGTATGGGCGGTGTCGGCAAAACAACCCTTGCAAGGGTTATTTCAAAAAAACTATCTGACGAGTTTGAAGTTTGTTGCTTCCTTGACAAAGTTAGAGAAACTCTCTCACAAAGAGATGGCCTAGTCTCTTTGCAAAAACAGCTTCTTTCTGATGTCTATGACAAGAAAATTTCTAACGGTTCCAAAGGAATGGAAATTATAAAAAATTGTCTCTGCAATAAAAAGGTTCTTCTAGTCCTTGACGATGTAGATAATATCAATCAATTAAAAAATTTGGCTGAAAGGCCAGATTGGTTTGGTGAAGGAAGCAGAATAATTATCACAACAAGAGATAGCCACTTGCTTACTACATTTGGGGTGAAAAATATATATGAGATGAAAACCATGAAGAAAGATGAATCTCTTAAACTCTTTTCAAACAAAGCATTTTTGAAAGATCATCCTGAAAAGCCTTATCTGAAGTTGTCTGAATCAGTGATTGAATATGCAGGAGGCCTTCCGTTGGCACTTGAAACTTTGGGTTCTTTTCTTCATAGGAGAAGTGAAGCTGAATGGAGTGATGCTTTAGATAGGATGAATAAAAATCCTCATAATGATATTCTTGAAGTACTTAAAATAAGTTATGATGGACTAGCGAATTGTGACCAAGAAAAGACCATATTTTTAGATATTGCTTGTTTTTTCAAGGGTTGGAGGAAAAAAGAAGTGACTCAAGTTTTAAAAGGTTGTGGTCTTAATCCAACAATTGGGATAAATATCTTGATTGAAAAATCTTTACTAGTTGAGACGAAAGATCGGAGATTAGATATGCATGATTTACTCAAAGACTTGGGTAGGTATATAGTTCATCAACAATCTCCCTTGATTGGCCAGCGGAGCAGGTTGTGGGAGTTTGAGGACATAAAGTATGTATTGGAAAATAACAAAGTGAGCGCCTTGTTTTCTAAATATCTCATTTTGTTGACATACATTTAATTTTTTATTTTTAATATTTTTTTACTTCCTTATCATGCTTACGTTATTTTTCTGGAAAATGACATTTTGATTAGGGATCAGAGCAAATACAAGCTATTGTTTTGAGAGGTTATCAAAGGAATAAAGGCAAAATAGAATTACATCCTGAAGCCTTTTCAAATATGAGTAATATTAGATTACTCTTCTTAGATTCGAGCATTAATGGTCCACTTATCTTACCAAGGGGATTGAGATTAAAAGTTGTCAATTGGTCATTTTTTCCTTTTGAAGCTCTTCCACTTCCATTGGATGAACTTGTTCATATTGAAATGCAACATAGCAACATAAAACAACTTTGGAATGGCATACAGGTGAGGTTGTTGCTTTATGCATAATTATTTATCTTAAAAATATATCTGTAAGTTCATGTTTTATTGATTCATTGTTTAGTGAGACTGATCATTCTACAATCATTTGTTTGACTAGTCCATGAATCACTTGAAATTTGTCAACCTAAGTAATTCTTCGGATTTTACCGAGACTCCAGACTTCTCAAGTGTTCAATCTTTAGAACATTTATGTCTTTCTAGCTGCAAATCACTTGTCAAGGTTGATCCCTCGCTTGGAAAGTTGAAAAGGCTTGTTGAGGTGGACTTGCTTGGATGTCAAAATCTTGAGACCCTACCAAGTAAATTGGAAACAAATTCTTTGAGAAAGTTGGATCTTAGTGGGTGTAAAAAAGTTTCAAGGCTCCCAGAGTTTGGGGAAGGTATGAAAGAATTATCTTATCTTGATGTGAGTGAAACTGCTATAACTACACTTCCTGAATCCCTTGGATCCTTGACTGGTCTTAGAGAATTAAATCTAACTGCAACTAATTTAGTTAATCTACCCACTGGTTGCTTCTCTAGTCTTTCGGGACTCGTCTTTCTGTCATTGGAGCATTGCAGGAGGCTTCAGTCATTGCCAAGGCTTCCACCTCGGTTAAGTCGCTTGGATGCATCCCATTGTGATTCATTAAGACCATCAGATAGACAGTTATGGGATTTGCTTACTTCACTTGACCATGAGGTATGTTGGTCTTTCTACAATCTAGCTATCTAATGATTGATGTGTATTGTTTTTTTCACTACATATGCATTACATGACTAATTTTCTATTTCAGTACCGTAGTCAAACTAAATATGTAATCTCTGACAAAGAAGAAGAAGATATCCCATTCTTTAATTGGAAATATGATCGTATCTCAATATTATTATTGGAGTTGAAGGACGTTAAGGTATGTCTGTCTCAATTTTGTGTCTTTTTCTTACATGTATATGCTCCCTTCATGGGCATTTAGTGTTAACAACATCTTAATATGTTAGCAGCTAGAATGTCTTCCCTTGAGAAATTTCTTTGCAATTATGCCACCAAGGACAAAAATACCGTCATGGTTTGATCCATACGTAAAATATTTTCTTCGGCAGTTAGAATATGAGATAGAATTGCGCGTACCTCCAAATTTCCGTGGTAGTAAATGGTGCGGAATTCTTGTATGCGTGAAAATCTCAGATTTTAAGGGTTTGATCAGTTGGAGTAGTAAAGCTCCCGAAGATGATGATTATAATATATGGAATGAATGGCGGCATCTTACTTTCCCCCGGGGTCGATATGGTCACCTCTGCGTAATGGTGTTGGAATTTAATGAGAAAACATGTTGGCAGCACCTAAGAGGTAATAACAATGACCTTCACATCAAAATTTCTGTTGGCAACCAAGACATGACAATGGATTCTGATGATATATCTAAGATAACAGCAGTTGGACGGAGAGTAATATGTATAGAAGAGATACAAAAGTGGCGCAATGGCAATGATTTCAACCAACTCACCCAAACCCAACATGCTCCTTCTCCTGATGAGGTCACGCTTCCCTTGAGATTACTTGGCAGAGTCATTGGGCAGGTGAAATAAATAGTTGCTCATTCAAAACCTATTCAAAAATGGACAAGAATAGGTATTTGTCTACCACTAGCTCCTCTTTCATTCTAAAATAATAATAATAATAATGGTCACTTTTAGATATTTGTGTTTGTCCATGAATTATTCAGGAATTTAAATACTCAATTGTAGAGTTTAATTAAAATTTTAATTTTTAAATATTTTATTTTAAGACTATATGTTGTTACAGTTTCATGCGCAGTCGCAATTCTCCCACACACTTGGACGGACACTCATTTGGCATGATCGGATTCTCTATTCCCTCTTATTTGTTCCAAAAGCTGAGACCACACGATCCATTAGTTTCCACCTTCTTCAATCTTCAGTCATTCACTCTCTTCAGATCATCCAATTCACTGATCCATTGCTATTTCCATTTGTTCATGATCACGTGCTCGTCATCTCCCTCAACTCTACTCACGGCCCAGTCTACAACTTAGGCTTGGTGAAGCAATTTTTGTGTCCAACAGGACTTGGATGAAGGCTTGCTGAGACCATTGCACGTCTTTTCTCTCATCTTGTAGCTCAATTCAAATTTAGTAATCTTGATTTCTTGGTTCAGAAATTATGATTGGAAGATTGTATTGAAAGCGTTTGCTTAAATGTCTTTGTTGTAGATTTGAACGAGACTTTGATCATTGACTACTATATGTTGTTTTCTAGTATGTTGACTCCTCTACACTTTGGATTGACTTGGCTATGTTTACATCGTTGCTTTGTATAAAATCGGTTGGCCTTAACTCCTAGTTACAGGTCAAGTTATTGCACTACATTTTCACTGAGTGACTTGCCTTGTAAAACTCAAGGGGGAAAAAACACATTTTCATTTTGGCTTTGAGTTATATGAAGATCAGAAGAGGTTGCAAGTGTATTTCTCTTTAGTCTAATTTAATGTAGGAAAATCAACCAATTGTGAAATGAATGAGTTAGAGAGGAGAGTGAAGGATAGGTTACCAAACAGAATGAAGCTCCAAAACCTTCAATTTGGACCAGCCCTCCCGCCGTATACTACACCTCTCCTGTTTCTAGTTCTGAAAGAGAACACGATCCAAGTTTCACACATGGTTACAGGTTTAAGTTAGCCCATAAAACTATACGAGTTGGCTAAACAAATTACATAAATTGATTTAATATTGATATCAAATACTCAGTTTCGTCCATAACATAAGAAGTCTTCTAGAAAAAAAATTTTGGAATGAGTGGCGGCAGCATCCTACTTTCCCCGCGGGTCCATATTTATCTCGCAATAGCCTCTGCGTAATGGTGTTAGAATTTAACGAGAAAACATGTTGGCAGCACCTAAGAGGTGAGAACAATAGCTTTCTCATCAAAATTTCTCTTGGCAACCAAGCCATGACAGTGGATTCTTATGAAGGATCTGTGATGAGGGCATGTGGATGGAAAGTGATATCTAAAGAAGATATACAAGAGTGGTGCAATGACAATGATCTCAACCAACTCACCCAAACCCAATATGCTTCTCCTCCTGATGTGGTCACTCTTCCCGTGAGATTACTTGGCAGAGTCATTGGGCAGGTGAAATAAATAGTTGCTCATTCAAAACCTAATAGGTATTTGTCTACCACTAGTTGCTCTTCCATTCTAAAATAATAATAATAATGGTCACTTTTTAGATATTTTTGTTTGTCCATGAATTATTCAGGAATTTAAATACTTAATTGTAGAGTTTAATTAAAATTTTAATTTTTAAATATTTTATTTTAAGAATATATGTTGTTACAGTTTCATACGCAGTCGCAATTCTCCCACACACTCGGACGGACTCTCATTTGGCATGATCGGATTCTCTTTTCCCTCTGATTTGTTCCAAAAGATGAGACCACACAATCCATTAGTTTCCACCTTCTTCAATCTTCAGTCATTCACTCCCTTTAGAACATTCAATTCACTGATCCATTGCTATTTCCATTTGTTCATGATCACGTGCTCATCATCTCCCTCAACTCTACTCATGGCCCAGTCTCGCAACTTGAGCTTGGTGAAGCAATTTTTGTGGCTAACAGGACTTGGATGAAGGCTAGAGACCATTGCACGTCTTTTCTCTCATCTTATAGCTCAATTCAATTTTTGTAATCTTGATTTCTTGGTTCAGAAATTATGATTGGAAGATTGTATTTAAAGCGTTTGCTTAAATGTCTTTGTTGTAGATTTGAATGAGACTTTGATCATTGACTACTATATGTTGCTTTCTAATATGTTGATTCCTCTACACTTTCGATTGATTTGGCTATGTTCGCATCTAAGTCATGATATTGCTTTGTATAAAATCGGTTGGCCTTAACTCCTAGTTACAGGTCAAGTTATTGCAATACATTTTCACCGACTGATTTGCCTTGTAAAACTCCAGGGAAAAAAACACATTTTCATTTTGGGTTTGAGTTATATGTAGATCAGAAGAGCTTGCAAGTGTATTTCACTTTAGTTTAATTTAATTTAATGTAGGAAAATCAACCAATTGTGAAATGAATGAGCCAGAGAGGAGAATGGAGAGATTACCAAACAGAATGATGCTCCTAAACTTCCAATTTGGATCAGCCGTCCCGCTGTATTCTACAACTCTCCTGTTCCTAATTTTGAAAGAGAATACGATCCAAGTTTCACACATAGTTACCGGTTTAAATTAGCCCATAAAACTATACGAGTTGGATAAAAAAATTGCATAAATTGATTTAATATTGATATCAAATACTCTGTTTGGTCCATAACATAAGAAGTCTTCTAGAAAAAAAAAATTTGGGCAAAAATATAAGATGTTGACATGATAATTAATATTTATTTTTTATTTTTACCCCTTGCAGGAGAGAGAAAGATGTGGTAGATTTTAAATACATATTTAAAATTCACATTTTTTAATAAGGTAAAATAAGTAAATTTTATCAAGTTAAGACATATTAAATGACTTAACTAAATTCCTTAATTCATGCATACTAGTTAACAATGTCTTATATTATGAACGGCGGAAAGTAGCAACAGAATTTTTTGGTGTGTAACATATTGATGTATTGATTATAAAGAAACGAAGAATATATATATATATACATATATATGAATAAATAGACGTACCTCAACGTGAGTGAGTAATGTTGGCAAGATATGGAAGAGACACATGATTAACTGAAAGTAAAAATTAAAAAAAGCGCATTAAATTTTTAGACAAATGAAAAGTGTTACTTATATATAAGATCAATTACTCTATGTGAGAGAACGATAATACTTATAGAGACTGGGGAAAGTATTTCTTTATTTTAGTGTAAATAGATTAGATCAAAGGAGTACTTCTTCTGATCCAAAATATAAGTCACTTTCTACTAACTCACCAAAATTAAGAAATTAAGAATGGTTAACTCATTAAATCTGTATTAAATTGAAAAAAAAAAATTCAACTTTCCCTGGCCTCTCTCTCTCTCTCTCTCTCTATATTCAATGTATACCACCAATAAATAAATTAGAGAAAATTAGAAAATGGTAATAAATAACTCACTAGCTGACCTATATTATATTATAGATACAATAACATTATTATTCCTTTATTGCAGTCTTGTAGTCAAAGTAAACGTGTGAATACATTGATCGAACCCATTGAGGCATATCTCTGCTTCTTTTTAACTAGTTTTTAGATAAAGATTATCGAGGACATAACACATACTAATTGCTTTCATATTAAACTTAGCCTTCGTTGTTGTCGGTATTTGAATTTCAAATATCGAATATATGCGTTCACATTGAGGAACTTGGCCCAAAACATGGTATGGAAAGCTTTATGTGGTCAACAAGAGTATGCATGAAAACTAGAGAGCAAATTTAATAATGGGTGAAAAACGACATTATGAATTTTTTATTTCAAGTTCTAAGTATTTAATATACGTCAAGTTAACCACTCTATCAGCTCGAGATTGCTTGTAGTTTTGGCATACCAACTCGCCTTTGATTTATTTTTGAAGTTGGATCCCAATTTTGTCTTTTATCATTTGGCCTACTTGGCTCAAGGATATGAACCTGATAAAATGATGAATAAGACTTAATATTTAAATTGTGTTGTCAGAGTAATTTAACAACTCTACCAGCTAAAAACGACATTATGAATTTTTTATTTCTATTTCTAAGTAGTTAATATACGTCAAGTTAACCACTTTACTAACTCGAGATTGCTTGTAGCTTTGGCATACCAACTTGCCTTTGATTTATTTTTGAAGTTGGATCCCAATTTTGTCTTTTATCATTTGGCCTACTTGGCTCAAGGCTATGAACTTGATAAAATGATGAATAAGACCTAAAATATATTTAAATTGTGTTGTCAGAGCAATTTAACCACTCTACCAGCTAAAAACAACATTATGAATTTCTTATTTCTATTTCTAAGAATTTAATATACGTCAAGTTAACTACTCTATCAACTCGAGATTACTTGTAGCTTTGGCACACCAACTCGCCTTTGATTTATTTTTGAAGTTGGATTCCAATTTGTCCCTTGTCATTTGGCCTACTTGGCTCAAGGAAATGAACCTGAAAAAATTATGAATAAGATCTAAAATATATTTAAATTGTGTTCTCAGAGCAAGTAGACGAAAATGACACCTGAACAAGAATCATTAAGTTTGATATATAGTAATGGCCTTCTAGAAATCAATTTTGCCACAGCGCTACGGTACATGCTAATAAAACTAAGAGTAAAATGCCCTGACAATCCTTCTGTTTTGCCTTAATTACACAAACATCCCCTCTATTTTGAAAACTCATATAAACATCCCTTAGAATTAAAATGTATGTTACACAAACCTCCCTTGTGTTTTAAAGATTTTTTTTCCATCCATCCAACCGTTAGCGGACCGTTAAGTTTGACTCCCAAACTTTTTTTTGTGCAAAAATACTCCTATTTGACAAAAAAGAATTGTTGAAACATTTATATTTGCCAAGAAAAAATTATACAATGAAAAAAATAAATTCAATATATATTTTCAAAATTATGATATTTTTTAAAACTTATTAATTTTTATTATATTGTAAAATTTTATAATTTTAATTTGTATCATATTTCTTGAAACGTATTTATTTGGGCTTTTTAAAATAGATTAAAACATATTTCAAACACATTTTTGTTATTATATAGCATAAATAATATAAGTTAAATATATTATATAAATAATTTAAATTTATAATTTATAATTTTTAGACACATCTTTTTTCTTTAAACATTTATAAACATTAACCAAATAACTATTTGTATAAAAAATAAAATTAAGGAAAATAAAAAGAAAGTTCTTGGTCATACAAAACAATTTAAAAGAAAGCTTTAAACATGTTGGTATGATAAACCGTATTTTACGCGATTTAAAGAAAAAAATAGCGAACTTTATACTTTTTGGCTATTATAATTCTCCTGGGTGGCATTTCTCTTCATTGCTGAGGTCATAGAATTAGGGATTTGATAGGGTAAAGGGTAAATTAGTGAATAAAGTTTTATTTTAATATAAATTTTAATTAAAAATATATTTTCAGAATCTTTTTGGAATATTCCTAACGGAGTTAATAATTTGGATCTAAATGTATGCTTTCAAAATAAAGGGGAGGTGCACGTAATTAAGGTAAAACAGGAGCATGGTCAGAGTATTTTACTCTAAAACTAAATACGTATTGCTTCCCATTTTTGACAATGAAAGGATGTATTTGCTGAATTCTACAATACAATCTCATGCCAAATGGAAACTCCAATATCCGAAACTCTCATCTAATTAAATTATTCAACATAAATTCCTCACCTTGTACAAGGAAGAACGTGCACACACCCCAATATAATATGATCGGATATTGCTTCTTTGAATGCATCCCTTTGCTCGTTTACTTTGAATAGAGAATAAACCTAAATATCGATTATATACTACTTAATTGTTATTATTGTGTGCATATTATCGTCGCATACTTTGAAATATATATAGTGAACAACCACTTAGATTATAAATTATATGTAGATAATTAATAAACAAAATTAATAATAGGGTTCTCTACATAAATTTAAGACTTTAAGATGTTGATTGTAAAATTTTAATTTTAAAAGATTAAGAAAATTATCTTTACCTAACATAAAATTATCTTCTCATCATCTTCTCTACTTGTTTATTATCAAAATTTTAAATTATAAAAAGAACAATAATTAATTAAATTGAAATCCTAAATTTTAATAGGAAAAATCCTAATTAAATCCAGTTGAAATACCATAATCTAAATTTAGGCCTACACTTTTAACAAATTTCTAATCATTCCAAGAGGCCTCATTAGGGATTTTTGAATATTGTTAAATGACCATAGTGCCCCTCTACGGTTAAAAGGTAGGTTTGCCTAATTTCAATTTTGATTAAATAAATCAAATTGTGTTACACGGGAAAAAAATCCATGTTGCCTTCTGTCTTTATAGGTCACATATCCAACATTCTCGACACCCATGACAGATCCTGTGAAGAAAACTTCATCGGCTTGCCACGTTTCCGCCATTTCAATATCGCGTTTCATGATCTTCGTAAGTTTTCCTAGCCACAAGCAATCATCCACAATACACACACTCAACGTAACTTACGTTACTTTCTCCCATAAAACAGGAACTTATTCACTTGATTCTTTGGAATTCTCTGAAATAAAACTGTCATGCCCAGAGAAATTTTATGGGGAATGAATAAATTAATAGTGAGTTCATATGTTAATCAATTTATATTTTTATATGTCAATTGTCCAAGAAATTGAAGGAAAATGATCTGTTAATATTTGATTTATTTAATTAGTGCCAAAATCATATCTTTTCTTTTTGGCCAAAAGAAAAAAAATCAAAATCACATCAACACCTACTTCAAGTTTCCTTTTTAATTATATAAAGGGGGGCATTATGGTCTTTTAACAATATCCAGAAATCCTTAATGAGGTCTATTGACCTAATTCGGAATTTGTTTAGTGTAGGCCTAAATTTAGATTATGGTATTTTAACTGGATTTAATTAGGATTTTCCCATTTTAATATTAATAATATAATACTATGATAAATAAAATTAAAAACAATATCTTGTATAAGACCAAATCTAAGCAATTCAAATGTTGATCTTATGATTAGTGAAGGAAAGCCAATAAAGGTTGGTCAAGTTGGTAAGGAATTGGCTTGTAATTAACCTGTCATTGCTCTTTAAGCTTGGAGGCATGCTTTGGCCCCGATTAGCTCCCAATAACCAATTCATCTAAATTTTCTCATATCAAACAAAGAAGAAGGGGGAAGGGGAAGGAAAAATAAGAGGTTCTGTATATATGAGATTATAAAATTTAAATATATAACATATGACTTCACTTGGGTCCAATTGCTTGTATCATTATAATCAATTATCCTGTTAATTTTTAACAATTGAATTTTATCATAAATATAATTATAATCATTTATATGCAAGTAAATGATGAACTAAGAAAAAAGGATCTAGGTCTCCTTCATGCATATATTTAATACTAGAGAGCAATTTCGTGGGATCAAAGTTAAACTGTATGTCCCTCTCTGCTCTCTAGTTTTGGTAGTTCTGTTACAGAGATCATAGAAGTGGGTAGAGGAGAAAGTAGCAGTACTACTGTAGAAGACACTTTTAACGACCTTTTTTACACCCTTTATACGACTGTTTTCAAAGAGACATTTAGGTGAGTGTCGTTGAAAATTCAAGAAACGATGACTGTTGTTAAACAATCATTGTATCTAAGATACAATGACTGTTTTAGCAAAAACAGTCGTTGTACCTCTGAGATAAAATGACTGTTTTTGCTAAAACAGTCATTATATCTATATTTTTTTAAAAAAAATTTACGTTTTACAGGATACAACCACACCAACGCCATTGGAAAAGCACCAACCCAAACAATTACATTTTAAGTCTTCAAAGTTCTATCATGACCATATATAGTGCATATATCATCATAACATCATTTTAATGTTCAAACTTCAACTTTCAAACTAAATCATGACAATTATATAGCCAAAGAGATGACATGCTTCCCTGAAATTCCTATGCTTCATCATCAGTTTCCAAAGTGTTCTCTATAAAGCAAAATGCCTTAACAAAGTCAAAGTACTCATAAATAAGAAACTAGGAAAAGTATTCGAATATGCAAACTTATATAGTATTGTACAAAACCACTGCACTATGTAAAAAAACCTCTACACATCATCATCCCCTATGTGTTGTAGAAGATGTCCGGACAAAAGGTCTCAGATCAAGTTAATGTCTTCGATTGTGTAGGGATCCTGATTGCCAAAAATCTGTGCCAAAATGGAGAATATGTTAACATAAATCAATAAATTGAATGAAATAGCCAACAATTCAATTACAAGAAAAGAAATGAAATTCAATTGAGAATCAAGAAATGATCACATGTTCAAAATTAGTTGTAAGGCCATTGAAAATGATGTTATATATATATAGTATAACATAGAAGCCGCACTCAATTTTCCTGCTTGCCGAGAGCACTATACATAAAAAACAAACGGTAAAAAAGAATAAAGGCCTATGTAATGCAATAGTCAATCAAAGAACTTGAATGTAAAGAACTAACCTTTGGCTGGAACCACTTTGTCGGACCACTTTTACCTTCACGCTTCCCACCCATTATATAATATGTCTTCAGTGCACTGTGATAATTAAAATGATAAACAGAAGATATTAAAACAACTGAGTAAAATCAAAAATCAATGATTGACAAACAAATTAACTTATATGTTAAAAATGTTTTTGATATCTACGTCTGGCTTACGACCTAATAAGTCAAACCAAAAGATGACGTTGATCGAGGGACAAGGAACACAAAGACTCCAATGATAACATAATCACATATATAGATTAAAATGAGGTTAGATAACATGATACTTCTTAGCAAAGTGAATGTGTATAAATATATCAAATTAAGTTACTTGCCCTTCAACAATTGGTGCTAGATAACAAGGCAGCTAAGTCTCACCTATTGTATAGCCTACATAGCTCATCCGATTTTCCAACCTCTTGTTATTATGCCGTGACATATTGCCAGGACATAAGAAGCCATGTGTAGTGTTGAGCTCTCGTTTGACACACATTTTGTGGAAGCAGCTATAACATAAATGAAATGGGAAATGACTCAATAAATGTAGAAACCTAAAACTCCTAAATATCAGTGCATTAATTAAAGTTAAAAATTATAAATAAACTCACATGATTGCAAATGTGACCCATACTATGTCTATCTCCTCCAAAGATAGGAACTCTCTAATATCTTTGTTATCAAGTCCATAATTATATGGATTCTCTGACCCACAATCTCACAAGGCATCTACAAGTCGACCTTGTTAATGTCTTGATGAATATTTTGCAGTTGTGCCAATAAGGTAAATTTTGTCGCTTCTTCTTTTTCCTAGTAACACACAAAATAAAGATTATAAGTAGAATGTCAATGATCAATAATAGTAAGGTGTTTCCTACCATTGGAGGGACTGGCACAGTTTGAACAAGATGTTTAGGCCACACGATAAAAGATCCTATTGCCTAAACTAGTCTGACAACCTCTTCATTGGGGAACGGGACATCTACACCTTCCTACCCCTGTCAAACACTTGTGACATTGACCTTACGTTGATCGTCTCGGATTTGGTTATTATGGTGGGTGGTGGCATGCGTGTATACTACAGCATCAGCAACAACACACAGGTACAAGACTTCCAAATACAAAATGCAAGGTTCCCTAGGCTCTAGTGAAGGACCAGGGTCGCCATGTCCAACCTCTGCCGGATTGTAACCGTCTTTAGTCCTGGGAAAGACTGGTAATTCCTGAGTAAGAGAAATGAAAGAATTAATTACAATAACATAAGGAAAAAATCAATATTATATTAAATGAAATTATTTACAATCCTGAGATCTAGGCTCCGCGTAACACATCCCGCCTTTCATAGTTCTGCTCGGATTTCCTCTCGAACCCTAGCCACAGACTCCTTACTCATTTTACCTTGTCCATAAGGTTGTGAACCTCATCCAAAGCATCTTGAGATACCAACTCCCCTTGGCTCCCCTCTAACTTGACCAGGGTGATCTGGCTTCCCAAGTGCCATTGCTAAGATATCCATCCTTCCAGTTTGAGTGAAGGAACCCTAGCTGCTCTGCTCTTCAAGTTCATCCTATAGCATATAATGAATAAATAAAAAGTAATTACATGCAATCTTGTTAGGAAAATGAAACACACTCACAATCCTTTTAGCGACATCAGCAACGACTAGATTTATATATTTTTCTCCCTTTATCCTCCCTACTTTCCATTTTTTGTGATGGTGGGGAGGAGGTGGCGCTTGTACGACAATACTAGGATCTGCTTGGGCTGCTTCCTCCAATTTCTGTAATTCAGCCTGCATCATCTTCTTTTCCAGCTTCCGATAACCCCCACGCGACATGTAATGCAGATAATTATATTTAGCTCGCCTCTCTTTGTTTGATTGACTCAATTCCTACATAAACAGAGAAAAAAGAAAACTGAGTTAATGAGGTCAAGTAAGTTCAAGTAAAATGTTACACACTAAGATGAACAAAATATATATACCAGCAATTTAGGATCCTGGCGCGATGCCACAAACAACCTCCAATCATTTAGAGAAAGAAAAGAATACTCTTTACAAGGATTTTCATTGCTCTTTGACCCTCGAATGTACTTGGTTGTGAGAGTGGACTTGAAATCTTTCCATCGAGTCCGAACTTCCAATGCTTGTACATCTGCCTCGTGTTGGGGACATCATAGGTTTGCTACAAAGCAAAATATATAATAGTTATATGTGAACACATAGAAATAAAGACAGAGATGAATATACAACTTAATTTATATGCCAAAAGTTGTTCCCAAATCATAGCTTTCGTGTCCTTTGAAATTTCCCTCCAGCTAGAAAGTAGAATGCTAACTTTGTTCGAGCCAAAAAGCTAACATAGCTAATGAACGTGTCTCCATCTTCGCCGAGTGGATTCAAATCAGCATCAAATTCCATGTGAACCCTCTCCTTCTATTCCTCATGACGTTTGACCAACAAGCGCAGCTTCGTGCTTCCTCTAACCTTTTTCTTAGTAGGGGAGCCACCTAAGTCACCCGAATCTGTACTTGCCATGTTCCTGCTAAGAAATGAAGGTAAGATATGATAAGTAAATTGCAATTAGATGAATACTTTTAACAATGCAAAGTCTTACTTTATCCTGCTAAGAAATGAAGGTAAGATATGATAAGTAAATTGCAATTAGATGAATACTTTTAACAATGCAAAGTCTTAATTTATCCTGCTAAGAAGTGAAGGTAAGATATGATAATAAGTAAATTGCAATTAAATGAATACTTTTAATAATGCAAAGTCTTGCTTTATGTGTTTTCCCAAATTCCTTCATAATGATCAATTCTAGCTGCATATTCATCATCATCTACCAATTCCACTTCGGTTGGTCTAGTAGGATTTATAGTGAAAGAAGATGTGTCGTCAAGATTCAAACTTGGATCACCATCCTTCTATTTTTTACTTTAGAGAACAATAGACAATTTCTCATTTGCTGGATCAATGACATAAAACACTTGTTTTGCCTGGTTTGCTAGAATGAATGACTCATCTTTATAACCAGCTCTATCAAGATCAACTAAGGTAATCCAAATCGATATATTTTAACAGCATTATTGTTAACCCACTTGCATTTGAATATAGGGACTCTCAACTTAGTGTAGCTTATCTCCCAGATGTCTTCAATAACTCCATAATAGACCATAGACGCCAATATGGGGTTCTTGTCTTTCGAACTAGAAAAGTGCATTGCTTCGGCTACCACCATCACCCCTACTATTTTGCACAGTACTTCTATTATCCTAGGCTTTTGAGTAGAAATAATACTTGTTTATATCGAAACCATTCCAAGTTATGACCTCAAAAGAAGGCCCCCAAGCTAACTATTTGATTGTCTCAGACACATTGGTCTCATGCGATACCTTTTCCTTGAACTACTCTATGAAAGTCTTGTTTTGCTCATTAGCTATTTGCATGTCATTTTTTCTTGGATATATCTCCTTCAAACTCTTTCTGTGTTCATCTAAGTAAGGTTGAACTTCATCCGTATTATTCAAGATATACAAGTGTGCTTGCAACACCTCTTCATGATACATACTCTTTACCTTGAGCCCTGTAACCCCCTACCTTAATAACCATATTTATAGTTCGAGAATGCGTCATTAAGTTGAAATAGAGACCAGTGGTTAACTTAAAATTTTCCAAAACTTGTTTAGTGCGGTCTCACGTTCACATCTCGAATATAATTGGTCTGACCAGTTCGGTTTCATTCATACATATCAGAGTGCAACCAAAAATTCCCGACAACGCTCAGGTTTCGTTACTTAATAAAGGGTTTACAACGCTTAG
Organism: Inga leiocalycina; assembly: GCA_963242795.1. NCBI lineage: Eukaryota > Viridiplantae > Streptophyta > Magnoliopsida > Fabales > Fabaceae > Inga > Inga leiocalycina. The sequence continues at coordinate 60,193,299 of OY725325.1, read as the reverse complement.
TTTCCCATACAGGGGATTACACAACACTATTCAATATATACAACATGTGCAACTAATCCCCAACAAAATGACAACCAACTATCAAAATTAAAATTCCTAGCTAGAAGCTCTAACCGCCCTTCATTACTTGCTTTTCCTTTGAACCGCTTGCCCTTGCTGTAGGTTAGACATTGGAAAGAATGAGATTCAAAAGAATCTCAGTAGTAACAATTCACTTATAACATGTACAATCACAAAGCATGTAAGCAAATCATAACAACAACAACACAACGGCATTTCTACAACAGCTTTCGCTACATTCACAACAGCATATTTCACAACAGCATGTTTCACAACAGCACAACAACGACATTTCACAACAACAATGTTACATCACGGCATATTCGATGAAATGACATACATGCAAGGCATCATACACATAATAAGAGAAAGAGTCACTACATTGTTCTTTCCGCTCGTGCACTGGCACTGGTTTATCACGTGCAGGGCAAATGTCAAATCCTATAATTAGAATTACGGGCGACAGGTTATTACTTAATCCAATTCTTTAATTCAAATACTCAAGTTGGTTATCATTAGGGACATTTAATCAAATCAACTAAAGAGTTAAAGTGGTCAATTAACCTAAAAGACCAATTCCTAACCCCAAAGTTCAACAATACTACATTAAGCCATTACATTTTCAATTTTCGCATAAGAGACCAAATCTGCCAGAATTTTCTCCAGACTTTGAAAAATCATAACTAATTCTACAAAAATTGAAATGAGGTGATCCCAAGTCCTATGGAAAGCTATTGAAGTCCTCTCCATAGGAAAAATATGAATCATTACTGGAAATCACCACACAATTCCAGAATTACACAAAATCCCACACTGCTCCAGAATTAAGTCGAGTTTCGACATCAAACTTTGGGCAACCAGAACTCACAGCTCAAAAAACGAAATGACACAAAGTATATGTCCATTTTGAAGCTTGGAATGTGAACTTTAAGACTGGAAAGTTTCATAATTTTTAGAGATCATTTGGTTATCCAAAAACACCACACAAGTAGAGTACCTCGCTGGAATCCTGTTCAGGCTGAAAACCCAAATTTACACTTTAAGTTCCAATGACCCAAAATTCACAACCTAGGGCTATTCCCACATAATTTTTCGTGTAGAACACAATGGTAACATCAAAATCAACAAATTCCCACTCATTCTCCATGTCCTGTTTTGGCAGAAAAATCAAAATAAATCCCAACAATTACCAACTTCTAATTTCAGCATCAAACTTGTGTCAAATGGTTTCCAATCATCATAAACCACCAATAACATAACCAAAACATCATGAATTACCCAAACCCTTGTTTAGGCAAAATCAGGGCAGATTTACACATGCCAAAATTCTCATTCAACCAACACAACCAATAGCTCAAATTGATGCTAATACTCACCTCTTGCTTCTCCTTATCTCCTTCCTTTGGTTTTTCAGCTTTTGTTCTTGGATGATGGCACAAAACACCTCCTCTTGAAATTCTAAAACCATAGAAATGAAGCTCTCATCAAGAGGAACAAAGTTTGTGAAGGACTCTTGAGCCATAGATGAGGTTAAAGAGGTGAAAATCCAAGATGAAACCCTTACCTTGTTCTTGTTTCTTCACTTGTTCTTTTCGTGTTTCAGCTGGCCGACTTGGAGAATGAGAGAGAGAGTGAATAATAATCAGTTTTTGCCTTCCCTTATCACTTAAAAAACCTGACCGAAAAGTTGGACAAAAAGGATAGGCAAATATGTGGTCCATATTTGTTCTTTCTTGCTAAAATCCTATGGTAATTTCTATGGTATAATTGATCCAATTTGGTCAACCTTTCTCTTTCCTACCCCTTCCTCACTTGGCCGACGTTTACTCCTCAAAAAGAAGAGGATGCATATTAATTAATTATTCACTTCCTCTCTTGTGATATGCCTTTGTTTTGGCCGAAATGTTTGACTTAGAGAAAGTGATTACATTGATCAAAAGCTCCATTTCTCTTGGCTCTTTGTTTTGGACGAAGTCCTCAAGAAAAAGGGAGAAGAGATGTTGACCAACATGCTCCCTTCTTGCTTCCTTCAAGTCAAGCCACAATTATTGACTTTTCAACTCTTTATTTTACTTGGCTAGAATTGCCTTCTCTTGGCTCTCTTCAATCATACGAAATAGCTTCTTGGAAGAGAATAATGATCTCTCAAAAATATTCTCTTACACCTCATTAATTAATATAATTTAATTTCCAAAAAAAATCACATGATTAGTTGACTTCTATGTCATCTTTTCTAGGGGTACTTCTGTTATTAACCCTGCTATCTATTCTATACATTTAGCCCTTGAGTACATTTTGGGATATTACAAGCCCTCGTGTTCCTTTACTTGTACCCTTTTCATGATGAGATTGGGCCTTCGACCTTGATAGATATTCTTTGCAAAAGTCCATAGCCTCTTCAACGACATATCTTTCCACAATTGAGGCTTCAGGTCGATACGGATTTTTCGAATACCCTTTTAAGTTCTTCATGTATCACTCAAAAGGGTATATCCACCTTAGTAAACTGGGCCGCATAGTCTTATCTCCCTTACCAAATAAACTATTAAATGCACCATTATATCAAAGAATGCGGGAGCAAAATGCATCTCTAATTGAGAAAGAATAGTATAACCCTCATTTTCTAATTCGTCTAACTTTCCAATGTCAACAACTTTGCTACAAATAACATTAAAGAAACTGTACAACGTTGTTATCGTGCTTCGCACATCATCTTTCATAATGCCTTTAATAGCTACTGGTAATAGTTGTTGCAATAAGACATGGCAATCATGGGACTTCATTCGTACTAACTTGAAATCTTCCATTGATACAAGCCTGCTCACATTAGAAGAATACCCTTGTGGCACCTTAATTCCATGCATACACCCATACAAACTTCTTCTCTCGGCTTTTGACAATGTATGCGCCGCTGGCTCCATATACACCCTCTTACCATCATCTTTTAGTTTTAGATATAGTCATTCTCTTATCCCCATTTCAACCAAGTCTAGCTCGCACTAATTCTATCTTTAGTCTTACCTGGTATGTGCAAAAGTGTACCAATAAGGCTATCACATGCATTTTTTTCCACATGCATCACATCAATATTGTGTCTTACATCAATACTACGCCATATAGAAGATCAAAGAAAATTGACCTCTTCTTCCATATGTTCTTCTCACCTGTAGTCCTCTGATTCTTACCAAAAGTGACTGATTTTTTTGCACCCGACTATAAACCTCATCTTCAATTAATGCCTTCAAAGCCATTCCATTCCCCGGCAAACCGTTAAAAGTCTTATTTAGCCTACGGCACGGGTGGAACCGAGGAAGAAATCGTCTATGACCAAGGTAGACCGTTTTCCTACTGTGCTTTAGTTGATGGAAGTATGTGCTTGCTTCACATATCGGACATGCTTTATGACCCTTCACACTATAACCTGACAAGTTCCCGTGTGTAGGGAATTCGTTAATCATGGTGAAAATCATTACATGTAGCTTAAAGGATTGTTGGTTATATGCATCAAACACATCTAAGCCATCCTCCCACAACTTCTTTAAGTCCTCTATCAAAGGTTCCAAGTAGACATCGATATCGTTCCCCGGCTATTTTGGTCCCGAAATCATTATAAAAGCATCATATACTTGTGTTTCATACACAACCAGGGAGGTAAGTTATAAATCACCAGCAAAACTGGCCATACACTATGTGTACTACTAAAAGTACCATAAGGATTGATTCCGTCTGTGCAAAGCTCAAGCCGAAGGTTTCTTGGTTCATTGCCAAATCCAGGATATATTTCATCTATTTTCTTCCATTGTGGAGAGTTAGTCGGGTACCGAAGGTATTTTCCATCACATATTCTGTCATCACAATGCCATCTCAACTTCTTCACTTCTTTCGCATTAGCAAACATTCGTTTAAACCGCGGAATGATTGGAAGATACAACAAAACCTTTAAAGGTTGCTTTTTACTTCTCTCATCACTTGTCTCATCACCACACCCAGCACCTTTCTTCACTTTGTATCTGAAAGTTTTACATTTCAGATACTCATTTAATCCTTCATACTCATTTATGTACAATACGCAATCATTAGGGCAAGCATGTATCTTGTTATACTCCATACTCATCGTAGACAAGATTTTCTTTGCCTCATACATATGATTTGGAAGTACATTATCCTCTGGAAACATATCACACAACAATTCAAGTAACAATGTGACACTACTATCGGTCCACCCACAAGTTGCCTTTAAGTTGACCAAGTACAAAATACCTGACAAGCGTGTATACTTAATACACCCAGGGTACAAAGGTGTCTCTGCATCACTCCGCACGCTATAATATACAGGCGATTGTGCAAAACATTCTACCTCAACATCATGAATCATTTTCTCCATTCTATCGTCATCTCCAACCTCCAAAACTTCCTTCTCGTGGGACGCACAAGCGGTTACTTCCTCACCATGCCATATCCACCTTGTGTACTAAAGATTTATTCCATCACAAACTAAGTGATCTCTTATATCATCAATATCCCGTCGAATCTCATTTAAACACTTCACACATGTACAAAAATACTTCCCATTTCTACTAGGTGCATTCATTTTAGCAAATTCAACAAACTCTTCCACCCCTTTCTCATATTCTTTACTAGTTCTCAATGCATTCATCTAGCTATGACCCATTTTATTACCACCTAATCCATTTGCAACGACACTCAAATTTACCATTGTGCTACTTAAAAAGTTATATACATTGGAAAATTTAAACAAAGAAGCTAAAAACTATATACAAATCATGGAACCCAAAAACAAGAAGATAAGAGAACCAAAGTTGCAGCTATAAAAAGTTATACACAATGTGCCTCTAATAAACTACTATACAATTTAAATGTCTTGATAGTAAAAGCACACATAATGCAAGGGATCATTCATGAATTGTGACCAATTTAACCTTTTAATTAATTCATTCTAGTCAAAAACATAGCTAATGATAAGTAAAATATTTACATATTAATTTTCCCTTATATGTGATTTTGTGGATGATATTTGAGCTCAATTTAATATATTTGGGTGTAATTAATAAATAAATAATGATTTTGGCATAAAATAGAATTTCTTGAAAAATACTAAATTAGACCCTCTTTCAGTTTTCAGGCAATATTTGGAGCTCTAGATGTCGGATTGGGACGTTCTTTATAGGGATAAAAAGCTATGAAAGAGCTCTACAACTTTGATGTTGAGATCAAAATCCAGTTCTATCTCCAAGGATTTCGAATTTTACTTGGAAGTCGAAAGTGGGAATCATCTACCATTCCACCAACTATTTCATCTACCACTTCATCTTCCTTTTCACCTACTACTTCATCTACCACATTCTATCTACTACTTCACTTACCACATTTCATCTACCACTTCATCTACCTTACTCCATTAGTCCCTATATATAGCCACCCTCTCCTTCACATTTCACACACCAATTCATATCCATTACTCTTCTCTCTTCTCCACTTACACACAATTTCATTACTCTAATCTCTTCTCAACTTGCCCCATCATCTTAGAATTAATTTTATGCATTGTATTACTTTTTGCATGCCTTCATCTTAGAAGGCTTAGGATTGTATTACTTTTTTCATGCCACCTACATGGAAGGTTTTACCTCTTGAAGGGACGGCTAGATTTTTACATTTTTCATGCATTTTTTGGTTGTATATTTATGTTTGAGAATTTAATATTCATGTTTTATGCAGTATTTATGAGGATTTCATTCTAGTTTTATATAATGTCAATTTATTTTGGTTTTGTTTTTAATTTTATCATGAGCTAAATTTTCATTTTCCTTGGGTGATGACGTAGCTTACTAATAACGGATTGAATCTTAACTTATTAAATCTAGTTTTAATTTTTCCTTCATGATTGAGTTTTAATTATTATTCTTAATGCTTTCATTTGATTGGCCATCTTTTGAATGATTTCAATATATATGTTGAGACCGGAAGGAGATACATGTGTGTGGACCCTATAATTAAAACCATAACTTGCATATGAAATAGGAATATATTCATATGAGATGTGTAGTCTTATAGAGTTCCATAAATTTTAATGCATAATTAATTGCTTAAATTCATATAGAAATATATTGGATTATCAATTAATTATAGAATTGCTTGACCTTGGAAGAGGCTAGTAAGTTAGGGAAACTTGACTATCAATCATGTGGAATAAATTAGGCTAGAATAAATAAGTGATTCAATCCAGAATTTAAAGTGAAATCTGACCCATAGGGCTTTTTCTCATATTTGTTTTCATATTATTTGCACTCATATTTAGTCATTTTATTTTGTTCTCTCAACCACCAACTACTTGATCGACTAAATTCAATTAAAATTACCCATTTTGGTACTTAGTGATCAATCCTCGTGGGAACGATACTCTACTCACTTCTGTATTACTTGATTATGACAATGTACACTGCACTATTTAATAGACCATTTACACTCGTAACAGCTACTGTTTGCTTCATATATACACAGGATCATTCATCATCTTCCACATATCATAATGTCAACCTATTATATATACAGTTCAGGCATACCCAGAAAAACTACTTGCACTGCTCATATGATGAAATAAAATTCAAAACCATCCTTTTCAATGAAGAAAACTTAAAGATGCTTTATTAAAAAAGGTGACTCGAAATCAATTAGTTAGGTTACATATATTATACGCAATATCCAATGTTGTCAAATTTGTGAGTTTAAACAAACTCGTAAGGGGGACGTAAACTCGGAAACGTAAACTCGTAAGAGTTTACCTTTGTTAATAAATAACAATTAAATTTATATGATAAAATAATTAAAATATTAAAGATGACAACAATTTGGTTTAAATATAATTTAAATCTAAAAAACTGAAATCAAATTCATTAACATTCATGATTTATCATACTTAACATAAAAATTTATATGAAATTCATGTACTAATATAAACTCACTAAACATGATTAAACAAAAATAATTATAAATTCAACAAAGATCATCAAATGTTGGATTATCATTATCTCCATTGTCTTCAAATTCTTCGCCTTCACCATTATAATCTCCATTTGCATCACCCACATCATCATCATCATCGTTATAATTTGCCCTAACATCATCAATGTTAAAATCAACATTCAAGTCAACTCCAAATAATGGATTAGCCATATTCTCATTAATTTCATGAGGTTGAAGAACCTCATCATCCTCTTCCTCCACATCGTCTCCATCTATCCTTCCTTCAGTAATCCATTCATCATCAGAATAGATATCATCAAAATCATTATTGAAAGCTCTACTCTTTTGCTTCCTTATGAGTTTCAAATTGCACATGACAAATGCCAAATCATTCATCTTCTTTTGATGCAAACGATTTCTTTTTTTTTTGTATGAATCTAAAAAAAATTGGAGAAAAAAAAGCTTCATTATTATTCTAACATTCAAGCAAAGTTACGTTGAAAATTAAAAAAAAAGGTAAAAATCTTACCATCTCAAAAGCACTCCAATTACGTTCACAGCCAGAAGAGCTACAACATAAACTAAGAATACGAATTGCTATTCTTTTAAGTTCTGGACATCCATCTCCATAAGAATCCCACCATTTTGCTGGAGGAAGTTTTTTTCTTAATGCTTGTGCAGTTTCACGCTCAAACATATCTCTTGCATTATGAAAGTCAGTCAATTGAAACTCAATTTTGTTAAGCTCATCTTAATCCCCAACCATTCTTGACAAACAATCATATAACCCTTGTTTAATCATAAAATGAGGCTTAAAATTAGTGTCATAATGGAAATGAGGATTGAGGTAGTATGCCGCTGCATGTAAAGGCTTATGTAGTTGAGCTTCCCACCTCTCATCAATTATATTCCATACAAGCTCATAGCTATCACAAATCGCAATCAATAAAAAAAAAGGGTCATTCCACAAAAATAAAAAAAATCAAATTATACAAAACATAAAACTTGCATAATAAAATTAAATACAAAATTTTAATTTAATACTTGCCTTTTTTTAACACTATTAAAAAAATTTTGATCTTTTCCTTCGTACTTTCCATGGCTTCGTATATGAATCCCATAGCTGGCTTCTCTTCTGAATCCACTGTGCGAAGAACTTTAACAAGAGGAGCAGCAGCTTTAAGGCATGTCACAATATTCTTCCACAAATTATTGTCCATAGCACTTTTTGCTACTTCTTTTCTATCTTTGGTAGATGAAAATTTGCTATCCTTCCAATCTTGAGAATTAAACAAATTTACCAGTGGTACTCTGTGCTCATTAAGACATGACAAAGTCAGGTATGCAGTGGCAAATCGAGTTGCAACGGGCCTGATTAAATCCTTTCCATTTGTGAATTTTCTCAATAGGCTAATGAGCATTGATCTTGTATAAATATATGTTGTGATTTTTCTACCCCTGCTAATGGTTTCTCTATGCAATATAATTTTCTTTTCAAAGTCCTCCAACATTAAGTCAATACAATGGGCTGCACATGGAGTCCAATACAAAGGTTTTCTTTTCTCCATTAATTTTTGCCCAACTGCTTTATAATTTGCAGCATTGTCGGTTACTATTTTTACCACATTTTTTTCACCCACTTTTTCCAAAACTTCATCAAGCATCTCAAATACTTTACCAGCCATCTTAGAAATTTCAGAAGTATCTAATGAATATAAAAATACTGTCCCTTTTGGACTATTCACTAGAAAATTGCAAATTGAACGCCTTTTTCTATCAGTCCACCCATCAGATATTATGGAACAACCTGTTGTTGTCCATTCACTCTTAAATTCTCAAGCAAGGCCTGTGTGCTTTTTAGTTCCAAGTTCAAATATTTTTCTCTGATCTCATGATAAGAAGGAGGCTTAAATCCTTGACCAAATCTTCCTATAACTTCACACATCTTTGTAAATTCAGGATTTTTTATACAATTAAAAGGTATAGCACTTGTATAAAAAAATCGAGTTACTTGTTGACAAGCCTCTTCCCTCAAGTCTCTCTTAAACATATGATTAATGGTTGATTGTGTGTTGCCTACCCCTTTGCTATTATTTTTTGTATTTCTCAAGAAATTCATCAGACCTTTCCCCGAATTTTGAGACTCAACTTGTGTTTGTGCACCTTGATCATCTTCATCACCGATATCAACCCATTGTTTTTTCCTCTTAGATGAAGCACATTTTGCATCATAAACAAGCTACAGTACTGTGGTCTTTACTTCTTCAAGAACATTGCCACAAGCTTTAACATCTATTTTAGTGCATACTAGATGATTTTTGAATCTATAAATACCCCCATAAACAATTTTTCCACAATAATTACACTTCACTTTTTTGCCATTCCCATCAACACCCATCCTGTGTTTCCATCCTATATCAGATCTATTACCCGGATAATTTTTTCTTGCAGCAATAACTTTTTTTCCAGTATTTTCCTTTGCACTTGAAGACATCTTCAAATTAATATACTACCTAATTAATAAGTAGTAAGAAGAAATTCTCAAATTAAGAAAAAAGAGGCAACCAAAAAAGACATCTAACATCCAAAGGTAAAAAATAAACTTCACCTTAGTTTGTCAGTTCTCAAAGACATAGTTTGTTTAATGTAGGATAGTGTTTAATAAATAAAATACTATTATGGAGATCACATTAAACAATAACAAAACAATATCTCACTGTTAAAAGAAAAAGGTTCTCATAATGTGCAAGCTCCTTGCTCCCTCATGATTTTGATAAACACAATATATATAATAATAATAATGAAATATTTGTTAATTAAAAACAACAAAAAAGTCAAGAAAAGGAGCAAATACCTGACTCCTGATCGGATGTGCAACGTCTCTTTATAGTTTCTAATGATATGAATTATGATCCTTTGCTTCACTTGGCAAAAAAAAAATTAGCCTTTGCTTCACAAATACTCAAGCGTCAAGATCACTGTATTACTTGGAAGTTGGAACTAAAGTCTAGCACTATAGCCTCACAAGTCAAACTTTCACCTAAATGAACAATTTTTAATCAAAAAAAAGGAACAATCACGTGAAGGGCTGAAGCACACAGTGACACTGACATAGTACAATATGCACATATCACAAGAGACAAAGGCATATTCCTCACTCCTCACAGATCACGAGAAAAATCGAAAACTCACGTTTAATTGATCTTTGCAATTGTTTTTCTCTCCCTGCCGGCTCCGTTCCCTCTTCTTGTTCTTCATCTTCGTTCTCTCTTCTTCTCATAAACCAGCAAGAACAAGCAAAGGCACAATCGCACAACGCTAACTGCAGAACAAAAAATAAAAGCTGCGAACTTGGGAAAGAAAGACGGTGGGAGGCGGCACAAGGTCTACAAACTTAAAATAGGGCAAGTTGTATAAATATTATGTATTTTTATTTTTTAAATTTATACTAGCTTTTGTTTTTAGTTTTTATTTTTTGAAGATTTTTGGTCGATTTCTATCCAGATCTCTGACTTCTACTACTCATATTTCTGACTCGCTGAACTTGGTTTTGAAACGGCGAGTTCACCGAGTTTGACCAAGTCAAAACCGAGTTTGACCAAGTTTATGTATAGAATGATTTCATAAGCGAGTTAACTCAATTTAATTAGCTAAAAATGTAAACTCGTCAAACTCGGCAAGTTGACTTGCGAGTTTGACAACAATGGCAATATCTTCTCAAAATTAAGCTTCTAAAATTTGGTAGATTTTCATTTTCACTGAGAAATTAAATCTCTCTCTCTCTCTCTCATCTATACTATTTCAATAGCTTGCTTCCACTTTGTAATTGTAAACTGTGTGCAATTTACCTAAGCACAAATCAACGTTGTGTGCAGCAAAAGGAAAAGGAAACTAAAATATATACAGTGTAGTGGCTAACCTGAACCGAAGAGAATAGGAGATAGTTAAACTGTGTGCAATTAACCTGAACCGAAGAGGTCACAGAAGGGAGCTGCAGAACCAAGATGAATGGAGGAATGAGCAATTAAATCTCTCTCTCTCTCTCTCTCATCTATACTATTTCAATAGCTTGCTTCCACTTTATAATTGTAAACTGTGTTCATTCTGACAAATATATATACAAAGAGCACAAAAAACATTCATTCTTCTTGCATATAAATAAAATTCCAAATAAAAGGTGCATACAAGTACAAATATAAAATATTTAAATTGAACTTTTTGCTTCTAATATACATGAAAATGTGGGTCCATATATTCAAAACTCAAACATTAAAATACGTGCAAGGGGGTAGAAATCAAGACTTTGCATGTAGACAAGGAAGTGAGAGAGAGAGAAGCTGTCTTTTGGAATTTGTGCCACTTTGATTTTTCTTGATGGAGGTTCCCGGTGACCTTGCATTGCTGTCGGAGGGAGTTTCAGGATCTAAGGAGCATGATGGAGCTCCTCCCTTAGATCCGGAGCTTCCAGGAAACATAATAAAGAGCAGGGATGCTTCTTTTACAAAACCTAAGCTTGCCTACTCTTTCAAAGACTCACTTACAGGATTCAGGGGAGCAGAGTTCAATGGTATCTCCCATGGAGCCTCTAGTGTGGAAGATGTGGTCTTTCTTTCAGATACCTTGAACCAGTCCTGGGATCTTCCCCAGCCTTCAGAAGAGATTAAAAACCCCATGGATGTCTATCCTACAATGGATATGTCCCAAGAAGAATTCAACCGATGGGCCAAACCTTAGAACAATGCTCTCATTGTCACTGTCTTGGGAGCAAGATTCAAGTTCTTCAAGCTTAAGGATCATTTATGCAAAATTTGGCTGACAAGCAATTTTGATCTAATCGATCTTCCCAACAACTATTATGTTGTAAAATTTAAAGAACAAGATGGCTGGCAGTAGCACTATGCGAATATCCTTTTCGGAGGGCCTTGGTTGATAGCTCAACACTCAATTCTGGTGCAGAGGTGGTCTCCATATTTCAATCCATTCCATAATCCTCTGGGAAGGGTAGCAACTTGGATCCGCATTCCTCATGTGCCACTTCTGTGTTACAATAAGGAATGCATGTGGAGGCTTGGAGATATGGTGGGGAAGACCCTTAAAGTGGACATAAACTCTTTGGAGAAGCTGGACCAGGATGAAGCAACAATCCGAAGGGGACGTTATGCCAGGATTTGTGTCGAATTAAATTTGCAGAAAAAGCTGGTCCCTCGTGTTATCTCAGCTTTGGAGCTTTTCAATATTGAATATGAAGGCCTGAACCTTATTTGTTTCTCATGTGGCAGATACGGTCACAAGCATGAGCAGTGTCCTTGGAAATCACCTGAAAGCGCCCCCCATGCGCGGGTTCCTTCTGGTTCTGTTAGTCAGGCACCTGTTCCACCACCGGAGTCATCGTCGGGGACTCCCTCCCGGCAAAAGATGAGGTGTTTGGGCCGTGGATGTTTGTGCGGCAGCCTGCCAAAGCGCGACCTTTGAGGAGTTATGAGGGCAGGTTCAGAACGAGTGTCGGGAACTATGTAGAAGGTAAAAGCAGCAAGGTCTTTGCAGAAGATAAGGGTATGGGGAGAGGGTCCCGTTTCGGCATGCTTGCTAGTGCGGATGAGGTAGGATATGAGTCTCCAGAGTTGCCTTTAGTTGCTATGTTGGGGAAAGGAAAAGGAAAAGAAAAATCGGCGGTTGAGCCAAGGTTGGTAAAAGAGAAGCATCTCCACGTGAAGCATCTCCAAATTTCTGCAAAGGATAGCCAAATATGCGCTGGAAAGAATGTGTCAAGTGAGGAATCCGATGATATTAGGTATATTAAAAAGGGAGTTCATGTGGGTCACCCTTGCTGGACTAAAGTAAAGACAAAAGGGGCTTATGGCAAGCCAAAGCTGTCGGTAACGCACATTGAAGCCACCATGCAAGACACGCACGGACCCACTACGCACGGACCCACCACGCACAACACGCATGCAACCATAGGTGAATCAGCGGACAACACACACGGACCCACCAAGCACAACACGCACGACACGCATGCAACCAAGATGAAAGGTGCTGGAACGAGAATGCATAAATTGGTTAGAGGGAATTTAAATGGTGGCGGACCCCACCAAGATGGTTTGATTATTGTGGATACACGGACTGCATGCAATCTCTCAACCCCGGTGGAGCCCGATCCTCAAAAGGGAAAGGAAGAACGAATATGTGCTGCCATGAGAACGTTTGGTGGTGCTGATGGGACCGTGAAGCAAAATGGGAATGCAAAAGAAGTCAGCGCGTCTCACTCCCCTGATAATGCCAAGAAGCAGACTTTATCTTCGGATCCTTTGTGCATGGAGGTGGTTCCGTGGATTGAAGAAAGCTCCACCAGAGACCTTAAAGATCAAGGTTCTGACGTGCTCCCCATTTCACAATTGGAAGTAGTTGTCATGATGGGAGGGGACCCTCCGGACATGTAAGTCCCGCGTTCCTATCTTTGCCTTTTGAATTTATTTTTTAAATATGAATGTTTCATCTTGGAATTGCCGAGGTGCGGGTGGTAGTGCGTTTCCTCGGATATTAAAAGATGTGGTTAAAAAATATGGAATTAACGTTATGTGCTTAATTGAGCCACGAATCAGTGGTGTTAGAGCCGATAAGGTTGTGAGGAAATTGGGTTTCAGTGGCTGGTTGAGGATCGAAGCCACTGGGTTCGCTGGCGGTATTTAGGTGTTATGGAATAACTGTGAGCTTCAACTCGATTATGTATCCTCAAGCACACAACTTCTTCACTGTAATATCTCTGCAAATAATAGCCTATGCCCCACTCTTGTCACATTTGTTTATGGTGATACTAGTGCTTTGAAGCGGAAAGATCTGTGGTCATCTCTGTCGAATATCCATCATACAGTGTCCACTCCATGGCTGGTACTAGGCGACTTCAATGCCATCCTTGGCCCCAATGATAAAATTGGTGGAGCTAACCCCATTCTTAGCTCTATGAATAATTTCCAAAATTGTGTTGATTGCTGCAACCTTATTGAAGTTCCGATAGTGGGGGATAGATTCACTTGGGAAAAAACTGGGGTGAAGGAAAGACTGGATTGGGTCTTCTGTAATTTTGATTGGGAAATTCAAAATCCCCAGGCTAAAGCTTATCATAATCTCAAATTCAAGTCCGATCATCAAGTAATTGTTGTTTCTGATAAAAATAATATGGCTTGCGGCAAAAAGGACAATCGCTTCCTTTACCAGGCAACATGGTGTATTGAAGATGGCTTCAGTGATGTAGTCAAATTAGCTTGGCAGGGAAGGAATTGGCTCCAGGGGAAACAGATGTTTGTTAGAGAGGCTACAGACTGGAACTTTAGAGTGGTAGGGAATGTGGCAAAAAAAAAGAGGGAGATCATCCGTAGACTGGAGGGCATTGATCGTGCCAGGGGTAACCACGGTTCTCAAAATGGCCTCTTCAAGATTGAAAAACAACTCTGGCACATGTATCAAAAAATCGCTTTTCAAGAAGAATTGATCTGGTTTCAGAAATCTAGATGCAAGTGGCTTAGCGGGGGTGACCGGAATACGAAATTCTTTCACGCAAGCTTTCTGTCAAAAAGGAAAAGATGTAAAATTGAAGCCTTACAGGACGGCAATGGACACTGGGTATATGACGAAGCACAGTTGAGAGGTATGGCACTGGATTATTTCCAAAATCTTTACTCGGCAGATAACATGTCTACCCCCTTTTCTCCCTGGTCAGCACGCTTCCCACCATTGGAAAACCAACAGCTCCACCACCTGCAAAGGATTGTTTCCCAAGTTGAGATAAAAAATGCAGCGTTTGAGATGGGAGCCTTTAAATCCCCGGGACCAAATGGCTTGCATGCCCATTTTTTCCAAACGCAATGGAATACGGTGGGACAACAGATATGTGATCTGGTTTCCAGCATCTTTGCAAAACCAGAGAACATTCATGAAATCAATCAAACGAACATTGTCCTCATCCCTAAGATCGATAAGCCTACTTCTTTGCAAGACTTTAGACCTATTTCCTTGTGCAATGTGAGCTACAAAATTGTTAGCAAAGTAATTGCTAACCGCTTTAAAAGCATCATGAGCCATCTTGTCACCGAGAATCAGTGTAGCTTTATCGCTGGCAGGCAGGCAGTTGATAACATCATCATAGCTCAGGAGGCAATCCATTCCATGAGAACCAAGAGGGGTAAAAAGGGTTACATAGCAGTGAAAGTTGATATGGAAAGGCTTTTGACAGGCTTGACTGGCGTTTCTTGGAGTTTACCCTCCACAGCTTAGGGCTAAGTACCGATTTTGTTAAGTTAATTATGTGCTGTGTCTCTACCACTTCAATGAGCATAATCTGGAATGGTGTATCATCAGCTAGTTTCACTCCTTCAAGGGGGGTGCGGCAATGAGACCCTCTTAGCCCTTATCTGTTTGTCCTTTGTATGGAATTGCTCGATCAGCTAATTCATCAAGAAGTTGGAAATGGTAACTGGCATCCTCTGCGGCTAAATGCTACTGGCCCCCAGATCTCGCACCTATTTTTTGCCGATGATTTGATTCTTTTTGGTGAGGTGTCATCTGAGCAAGTGGATGAGATTCGGAATGTCATGGAACTGTTTTGTCGAGTTTCTGGCCACAGGATCAATTTGCGCAAATCTAAAATGTTCGCCTCCCGAAATGTCCACTTCAACCGAGCGTATGCGCTGAGTCAACTTATGGGGATCGGTCTGACGGCCGACTTAGGGAAATATTTGGGGGTTCCTATCCTTTACAAACGAATGGTGAACATGACTTTTGCCCCGATTCTACAAAAGGTTCGCTCAAAGTTGACTAGCTGGAAAGGGAGATATCTAAGTATGGCAGGGCGGACGGTCCTCATCAAATCTGTTCTTTCCGCCATTCCGCAATATCAGATGCAATCAACCCTCATTCCGAAGGGGGTGCTATCTACAATTGAAAAATTGAGTCGAGATTTCTTCTGGAACCAGCATGATGAATCCAAGAAAATGCATCTGTTAGCATGGGACGTTCTTAAGAGAAGGAAGTGTGAAGGAGGCCTGGGGATAAAAGATCTACATTGCCAAAACAAAGCTTTCCTGATGAAACTGTGCTGGGGCCTAATCACTAAACCAGATGCCTTATGGGTGAGATGTCTCCGTGCGAAATACTCATGTGGAACGGATTTGACGCCCACGGTTCAGAGCTGTCGCAATCAATTGGCTGTGTGGAGTGGCATAGTCGCAGTCTGGAAGGATTTCGAAAGCGGTCTTGGTAAAAATATTAGAAATGGAAGAAGCACCTTTGCTTGGCGGGACTACTGGGGCCCGGTTGACAGGCCACTAAAATACTTCATTGATAGGAACTCGCACCTTCTCGATATTGATGCTCGGGTTGGTTCCTTCACAACTGATACGGGACAGTGGGATAGAGCCAAATGGGAAACTTTTCTTCCTGCATGGGTGGTTGATAAGATAATGATGGTATCACCCCCTACAAGCAACAGTGATGACGTGATTTGTTGGAGAAATGCTCCCGATGGTAACTTTAGTGTGAAGTCGGCCTACAATAGGATCTATCATCAGCAAAATCTCAGCACTCATTCTCACTGGCGGCATTTATGGCACTGGGGAATTCCTGAAAGAGTCAAACTCTTTATGTGGCAAGTATTCCATGAGAGGCTTCCAACAAATGTTACAAGAGCGAGACATAACCCAACTATCTCAAACACCTGCCCTTTTCAATGTGAGAGTAAAGAGAACCTCCTTCATGTATTGAGAGATTGTGACCAAGCCCAGAGGGTATGGTCCTCTTTAACTAACACAATATATTACTCTATGTTTTTTAGTGGTTGTTTGCAGGAATGGCTACAATGGAATATGCAGCACTCACCAGGCAACAAGAGAACCTCCAGATGGTCATGGTAACGAGTTTTCAGCATAACGTGCTGGCTATTATGGAAGAACAGATGCAGTCAAGCATTCGAAGGGGTAGCTGAGAAGCCACAAGAGATAGTACATCGATGCATGTTTCACCTCTCGGAAGGAGTGGAGAGCGGACATTTCCACCACCAGATATTTCAAGTCCCAGAAAGAGGGACAGTCCACTAGGAACCACCGAACCCGAATTTTGTTCGTTTAGACGTCGATGGATCTGTACTCAATGGAGGACAGGCCGCCTGCGGAGGTGTGATTCGTGACCACCATGGCACATGGATACGTGGATTTCAACAGAAGTTAGGTCACCCATTCCCCACTGCGGCTGAAATCCATGCAATCTACAAAGGACTTCATTTATGTAAGCAGATAGGATTTACCAAAATCAATCTGTTCACTGACTCCCTCCAAGCTATTCACCTACTATGGTCTAATTGTCCAACTTCTCACCCATTATACAATGTCATCCTGGACACCAGATCTCTTATTTTTTCAGACTGGGACTTGCGGATTTCCTACTCTTATAGGGAAAGCATCCGGTGTGCAGATTACCTTGCACGTTAGGCTCACATGCACAGCCAGACCTACGTTGAACTGGGGTCTTCCCCTACAGATTGTATCCTTCTTTTTGCCCATGAATGTGGTGTATCACCACATGATCGCTTTGTACGGCCTACTTTATAGGCCATGACAATCTACAAGCTTTGCTTGCCTTTGTAATACAAAAAAAAAAAAAAAAACGTGCAAGGGGCATCATAAATTGCAAGTCCACCAAATTGGGGTTCTCAATCTCACGCAATATTTGCTTTAATATTTTGTTAATGAAAAGTACTTATCCCAATTTTCTTATATATATTTCATCGAATTCTCCAATCATATCCAACCATGTGTCCTATTTTTTGAATTAGTATCATTGAACTACAAACCCATATAAAAAAATGAGGACACATAGTCATATGTGATTAGAGAACTTAATGTAATGGATATGAGGAACTTGATGTAAGTATACTCTTTTATTAATATATTTCATCTCTTTTTGTGCAGGAAATACATGGGAATTAGATCAAACGTGTTTACATGAAAGATAGAAAAACTTAATGAATTCTAATAAATAAATAACATATAATTATATCCTTGATAACAATGAAACAAATGACACAAAAAAATTAGAAAATGAACTTTCTTTTCCCCTCATTGTAGTCTACATCTCATATTAATGCTAAGTACTACAATAACAAGAACAAGCTTTATCCCATTAAGTGAGATCAACTGCATACATGAATCACACTATGTCATTGTACTCTAGTACCAAATAAGGTGCATAAACAAAATGATGATCCCTTGAATTTAATTGAGTAGGTGTTCTACCCATTGCTCTAGAATATTACAACCCATAATCTGAACCAATAGGTGGGTAATGGTAGTTAAAGACCGTGAAAATGGATTACCATTGGTGCTTTTAAACCTTCAACTTGATCAACCAGATATTTTTAGGGTGCTTTCATCTAAAGGTAAGAACAAAAATTAAAACAATACATTCTTGTAATTTTGGAACAAGTCATGGTGTAACTTTAATTAACACTTTTGGTGGTAATTTTATGAGAATTAGTGATTACTTACTTCAAGGATCCCTAGAAGAATTTTTATGTTTTAAAGTTTGTAAATGTCATTAATATGCAATTAACCTAAGCACAAATCCACGTTGTGTGCAGCAAAAGGAAAAGGAAACTAAAATAAATGCAGTGTAGTTGCTAACCAGAACCGAAGAGGTCACAGAGGGGAGTTGCAGAACCAAGATGAACGGAGGAATGAGAAGAGGAGACAGCACACCTGAACCGAAAAGGGAAAACAGGGCAGCTACAGAACCCACACCAATGGAGGACGGCAACGACTGTGGAGGCGTGAGAGGGGGAGGGAGAATGACGCACCAGAAAGACGGAACAGCTAGCCCACTTGCGACTTGTGAGGAACAATCTGTGAGGAAAAGTGAGGGAGGGTAGTTGGATGTTAGGTGGGAGAAGGAGGCGGGAATTCAAGAGCAAAAGGGGAAAATAAGGAACAGAGGGCACGGGAGTGATATTTAGGTCTCAGTTACAACGACCGTTCCTCAAAAACGGTCGTTGTGTGTTAGCTACGACAATCATTTTTGAATAACGGTAGTTATAACCTTGATTTCAACGACCATTTTGGAAAACGGTCATTGTAACTTGGATTCAATGACCGTTTTCAGAATAACGGTTGTTGAAAGTTTTCCTTGATCCATCTTACATCTGGTTCCTGAAAAGGGTCATTGTTTGGTGTTGTAGAATCTTATTTCTGTAGTAGTGGTATAATCGATCATTGTGTATATATAGATGCCTAAAACTCATTTCATTTTTCCTGTTTACCCTATAGATATAAATATATCTTTAGTTCTAATTATTTCATGTCCGATTCTTTTGCTTTGGCAATTAGTGGTATGATGATTTGGCTAGTGCAGATTGATATTTGGACACATACAAAAGATGAAACCCTGAAATGGAACATCCTGTCCGAGGAGAATCTTGCACTTCAAATTCAACTGATCCATCAAAATGGACATAAGATGGATCAGTAGGCTTGGATACGTGAATGCATCAGTGCAACTTCACAAGGATGACAGCACACACAACATCAAACATAGCATAAGCCATAGCAAGAGAGAGATTTGTAAATACAGGGTGAAGATAACAGAATGAATGCAACAAAAGCTAAGATAATAGTAAACACAAAGTTAAGAAAGCCGAATGATGCAGCAAAAGAAAGCTCATCATCTTGATAATTTATAGCACATACAGGAGGCTAGGTACACCCTTAACATGTCACCATTGAAAGCCAAAAACACAGGAGGTGAAAAATGAAGTGAAAGGATTCAATGGGGACTAATAACATTAGCACTTCGTGAAGGCCAATGGCCTTGAGGGCTAAAAATACGGGAGATGGAAAGTGAGATGAAAAGAATCCGTGCGAGAGAAGCACCATTGAGACAAGAAGAAAATAAAATATTTTATTGCTTAAATAAAAATGACTTCTAATTTCTAAAAAATGATTTTTGGGTAGTCATTATGAAATATAAAAATAATTTCTAATTTTTAAAAATGTTATAAAAATAATTGCTAATTTTTAAAATGATTTATATTTATATGATAGAAAATAGATATTGTTATATTTAAAAACTAAAATATACATGCAAATAATAAGTTGATTTTAATCTGGAATCTTTTGTTCCCAACAATGTAATCCTTCACAATCAGGATCAATAGGAATATAACAAGATAAGATTTCAAAATATTTTATTTTTATTATTTCTTTATTTTTAATATATTTATTTTATATCAAAATATTTTATAATTTGTACCTACCTCCCGCTTATCTCTCTTTATTTTGAGCATATTTTATTTTTATCTTTATTATTTTAGTTGTTATGATATTATCTTTATTGTTTTAGTTGTTATGATATTTCTACATTCAAGATGTCGGGAGGTGGGGAAGAATGTCTCCATTGATCCCTCTCTCCATTTCCTCTCTATTGAATATCTCAATCATTAGATCAAGTTTTAATGGTTGAGTTTGAATGCTATATAAAAATATTAATGTAACATTAAATCTCAACTATTGAAATTTGATCCAATGATGAAGACATTCAATAGAGAAAAAATGAAAAGAGAAATCAATAAAGACATTCTTTTCCAAATAAGAGGAGGGCGTGCCAAATAACATACAGGTGGACAGAATCTTAACATCCTTCGTTTATATAGTCAATACATATAATTGCACTAGATAGGCATAGCAAGCATCTATATAAAAATAAAACACGCCTCCCTGACACAATGGCATCGCATTCAAAATTAATTAATCAATTGCCGCCGGCAAAAAAATAAACTAATTAATTGCCAGCCTCTTATCTTTTTATGAATTGTCTAATACTACTTTTGTCTCTTTATCATTTGCTTACTCGCCACACATAGACATGATTAAGTTCTAATTTTATTTCGGAAGTTTTCATTGAGGAGCAGTGGCTATCTAGAATTTTTTTTTTACTCAATTTTATCTTGAAAGTTTCAAAATGGTAGTAGATTTGTCTGGACTGTGATGTAAGGTTAAATTTGATCATTAAGTTATTCATTTGGCTCTTTGAAACACGTGGTAGCTTCACATTGGCATTCATTTTGCCAGCTCATCATCCATATGCCCAAGAAAAAAATTTGGGTACGGCGGAGAGAGGCGCAGAGAAGGGACAAATACTGCTTTTGGGGGGAGGGGGTACCTTTGTCTTTTTCTTGGCCATACGGATGATGAGCTGGTAAAATGAATGCCAATGTGAAGCTGCTTTCAAAGAGTCAAATAAATAACTTAATGATCAAACTTAACCTTACATCATGGCCCAGTCAAATCTATTATCATTTTGAAATTAAGCAAAAACGAAAATTTCTGGGGGTGCCCATTGCTCTTACGTAAAAGCTTTTCAAGTAAAATTGGACCTTAACCCTATACACACAGATGAGGTTTTTTATAAAAAAGAAAAAAGTCTCTAATATATGACAAGAAGGGGGCTGTGTGTGTATGAATATTTTACCACATTGTTCAACATGCAAGTGGGCAAAGTAAACGATGGCAACTTGACATATATGGCATATCCTGGGGAATATTTTTGACGTCAAAAAATGTAAAAAAAAAAAAAAAACACGCGCGAAATATTTAACTTAATTAGATCCATAACTTGTTTATATTCATTCATTATAATCAACTAGAGGTTTCTCCCCTGCACGGATTTTGTGTTAAATGATGTAATTTTAAAATACGATCATGAAGAAATATTTTTATTGTTTTAAAATTTTTAATTGGTTGTACTTGTAAATGGTTTTTTTTGTAATTCATCTTATTAAGTGGTATAAGTTATCAAGCAAGGATCAAGTAGTTGTTTCTTCATTAATAGAAAAAAGTTTTTCTTTTTTTCGTGTTTTCCGAATAATCATATGGGTGGTTGATGTATCGGGTTTGAAGTAGGTAGATATCACCATCTTATTTCTAGGAAGTTTCATTTCTCCCCCTTTGAAAAAATTCATTTATTTCTTGTGTAAAATTTGACAGCCACTATAATATTAATAAAATTGAACTTGATTGGGCTTAATATTAAAATTGATTTTAGCCTTCCTCCGCCAAATCTTGATATTTTGTTTCAATCCCATCTTCCTCTGCCAAAATAATTATAAAGTAATCACTACAAAAAGGGTCTTTTAGCAGTGACTTTTTTAGTTTCTCTTAAAAAGAGGTTGTGACGAAAATTAGTTTTTGGAGGAGAGACAATTTGAGTTGATAACCTTTGTTAGTGACATGGCGCGTGGGGGGACATGGCACACAGGCAGCAACTAGTCAAAACTTTTCTCTGGCAATAGTTTTTGACATCGTTGCAAAGGTGACTTACAGCAAGCTTTAGAGACAGTTTCTACAGTAGCAACTGAAAGTCAATTTATTTGTAGTGAATATTTTCAGTAACACCAAAAGGAAATAAAACAACCGCCAAAAGGAATGGCAATTGAACTAACTACGACATTGTTTTAGTTTTCTTATTAATTGATAATTAATGAGAAAACTAAAGTAATTATGTTTCAATTAATTAATAATTTAAAATAATTATGTGTGTTTTTAAAAATTAAAACTGACATTTTTTGTAACATCATAAGGAAATTGTTTTCATACTAGTATTCTAATAGTTGACATTTTCAATCCCAAATAATTTAATATTGAGTTAAGATGCATGCAAGTCCATGAAATATTTTTAGGGGCATCTAACACCTTGAAATATTTTGCGGTGTAATTTTACCCCTAATATATTAAAAGTAGATCAATCTCTCATCTCCCATTAATCATTAATTAAATTTGGTGTACACATATTAAAAAATATTTTTAAAATTAAATTTTAGAATGGAAAAAAATCACAATTATGTTAAGATATAAAGACTTGCTTAGCCTGATTAAAAATTTATTAGCCTTTCATAAAAAAATGTTTATACTATTAATTTGTTAGATATTAAAATTAATTTTAGGCCACTCCCAAAATTTAAGTATATATTCATAAATAAAGGTATGTTTGGGGGGAAAATATATCTTTTATACATCCACTGGTTTACCTAAGTTTGATCACCAGTTCATTTTGCATAATTTAGGTAGTTATTGCTTATAATTAAAAAGGACTTGGGGAGTATTATATGAGTATTCCTTTAATGCCTTTTTCAAAATTGCTAGAGAATCCCAATCATACCACCCAATGTCTAGAATGCATGTATAATAAACCTTGGTACTAATCAAATTATTAATTAGTACTCAAACTCACTTCTTAAGTAATTCTTTCCAAACCCAAATCCATCAATGAATCCAAACTTCCATCTCTAAGCTCCACAATCAAACTTTGCTTAGCAGATTTCAATCTCTCCCAATTCTTTAAATCCCTTCTAATTAATCTACTTCGCTTGGATCTTCAATGCCCAATAACTTTTTATCACCATCTTCACCGATGCCTAAAATAACCAACACCTACTTCACCCTCCTCCATTGGCCATGGCAGCTCATATCCTCCATCATCTTTAATTGTCACTTAAACCCCGATTACCTCATAGCTACATGCCTCCTAGCCTCTTCCTTCTTTATTGGTAGACTTGTCATCGGTTGAACCCAAATTCTCTCAAGCTGTCGAGATCTACTCAAAGGGTAAAACTGTTTTTCAGATTTTCCACCACCCCGGAAAATGGGTTCCCACCAAAATAAGTGGGAACCCATTTTTCTATGTATAAAGGAAAATAAGTTGCCGCGAATAGCTCATGTCCTTTTGTCCCCTAAAAAAACGCTCATGTCTTTTGCACACTTTTGTGAGGGGGGCTTTTTCATTAATCAAGTTTAAAAAGTAAATGCGGTTGGTATGCATGATCACTACAAGCTTTTAAGTGGGCTTTTATTTTCTGACCGATTTATAATTAACATTCAAATGGCTTTTTTTGGTAAACATATAAAAGGTGTACAGATGAATAGTAAATGGATATGCTTCACATTGACAATTACTATTTCATAGATAATATTCAAGTGCCTTTTTATTTTCCAAATGATTCACAATTAATATTCAAATAATTTTTTTTCGCCCAAACAATCTTTCCCATAGTTTTCTAAAAAGACTTTATTCTTTTAATTTGTTAGAATATTGAAGTTAATTTTAGGTCACTCCCAAAATTTTAATTTTTTTTTCAGTATTGTCAAAAAAATATTTTATTTTCAATCCCATAATTAAAAATAAAGTAGCTTTTGGGCCAGACATGCCTCAAAGAATGCTTTTGTCTTAGAGTAGAATCAGGATTGTTGGGATTTTTTTATTTTATTGTTGTTATTTATTCTCTGCACTTGTTTGATTTATGCCGCTTTGTTATGTTAATCCTAAAACATTATTTCATCCTGATATTTCAATAGAAATTCCTTTTGATAAAAAAAATATCTTTATAGAAATAAATTGACTTGTCTATGTTTCACCAATTTTAAATTCACTCATCTGAATTATATTATGTGGTTGTGCGCACGTGTAAGAGTGATGTTCTTTGGTTTATATATAAAAGTCCTTTACAAGTAATTAAAACTAAAAAAATTACTGATATTTTGAAAAAATATCCATAATTAAATGCAATAAACTCTAGCACAATTCTTCTGACCCCTCTTAATCCATTTGTTCATGGTGATTTTTTTCCAGCATTCGTACTATTTTACTGTTGGAAAATAATATTAATTCCTTCCGAAAATTTTGAACTTCGAGGAGAAGAAAGTGGGAATCAACGTAACATAAAGTGGAATGAACTTCAAAATTAAATAGAAAAAGTGATTTTGAAAAGATAAATAAGGACACGTCACTGCTCTCTAATCGTCAAGAGCGGCTTTCCCGGAAGAAACCATGTGCTCATGTTGTACAATTTTTTCTGAAAAATGAAATAGTGAATTTCACACTTGTATGTTTCTTTTTTTCTTTTTTGGACAAACACACTTGTATGTTTCACACAAGGGCAAAAACAGCGGTATAATAACTCCGAAATTGGAATCCACTTTTCTCTCGAGAATATCTTCAGTCTGCACCATTACTTAAAGCTAGCTAGAGTCAGTATATAGTCCGAGTAAATCATCTTTTAGCAGTGAGTCGTGAGTGTGGAGAAGAAAGTGAGATCGCTTCAACAACTTTCGTAAAACACTATTGGTTATTGTATAACGAGTTTTATAGATCTGCACAAAATTTTTTCCTTTATTATTGTTTCGTCTACTTGTTTTAATTTCATACCTCCCATTACTTTCCATGGTTATAGGTCTAAAACGCAAGGATCGAACCCCTGAAACGGCATATAATGCAGGAGGAGAATCTTCTTCTACCTCTAATACTCTTGATTCAACTTCTGAATGGAAATATGACGTTTTCTTGAGTTTTGCAGGGAAAGACACTCGCTTGAAGTTTACAGATCACTTGTACGATGCTTTGAGTAGAGTTGGGATCAATGCTTTCAGGGATACTGAAGGAATAGAGAGAGGAGAAGTTATAGAACAACAACTCACTCAAGCAATTAAGGGTTCTTTATGTGTAGTTGTTGTTCTCTCTGAAAATTATGCAAACTCTACATGGTGCTTGAAAGAACTTCAAATGATTCTTGAATGTTGGAGAAATTTGGGTCAACGAGTTTTTCCAATATTCTGTGATATAGATCCATCGGATGTAAGGTATCAAAATAAAAAGTCTGGAGAAGCTTTAGCCAAACATGAAGAGAGATTCAGACTAGACAAGGACAAAATCCAGAATTGGAGAAACGCTTTATCTGAAATTAGCAACTTATCCGGGTGGGACACCAGGGATCGGTAAGTTTTCTTTTACAATCATTATTTAATCATTTTCCCATGTTTATTTAGATTTTATATTTTTTCCATGATCTTCAATTTTGATTTAAACCCTTGATAATGCTTTTTATAATCTTTCTGTTGACATAATTGTAGCCGACAATAATACGGAATACTTGAGCAGTAAAAAAATTATCAAAAAGCTATGAGATCAAAAAAGTATTTACCAAGGTGTTACGGTGGAAACTCTTCCACCAATTGTCAGCTTCTGTTTTTTTTTTTTTTTTTGTTTCCAGTTAAAACTGCATCTAAATACCCCCGTTTCATCACATCTAGCCCCAGATTTACTCTCCTTTTTGAGTTAGAGAGTTTTGCAACTAGAACCCTGCCACTTCACACTATATGCTTCTTTCATTTTCCCTTTATTTTATACTTGCAACCAAGTAGGAACAATATGAGTAGATTTTCATTTCCTGCAAAATAAAACAATGTGAGTGAATCTTGCAGAAAGAATAATTTTTATCTTGATAACTGAATTTAGGGGAAATATATAACATAAATCATATACATATAAATTTTTTACAAGTATATAATATATCTAAAGTCTACACCTTTTTAAAAAAAGTATGTTTTTAAATATGATATAATAAAAATGTGAGTGAATTTTGTGGAGAGAAGAGTATATGGTGTTCGATTTATTTCCATTCATGTTCTTATGAAAATTTAATAACAATTCCCAGTTATATCAAAAAAATAGTGTAGCTTTAGTAAACAATAATACAATTTTCATGAAAATCACAATTTTCATTTTCATTTCATTTTATTATATCTATATATATATATATATATAATTCATGCTAAAATGATTTTTTTGGTAGGCACGAAGCAGATCTTATAAAAAATGTGGTTGGAGATGTATGGAGTTTTTTAAGCTCTAAATTACCATGTTTTGATGACAATCTGGTTGGAATTGACTCAAAAGTGGCTGAAGTGATGCCATTCTTGGAGATTGGGTTGGATGACGAAAGTTTTTTTGTAGGGATATGGGGGATGGGCGGTGTAGGTAAAACAACTCTTGCTAGAGTTGTTTCTGAAAAACTAGCATACAAGTTTGATATTTGCTGTTTTCTTGAAAACGTTAAAGATGCTTTGCCTCAAGGCCTAGTCTCTTTACAAAAAAGTCTTCTTTCTGATCTCAAAATAAAAGACATGGAGATACGTGATGGATATAAAGGAATGCAAATGATAAAAAAGTTCCTACGCAATAAAAAGGTCCTCCTTGTCCTTGACGACATAGATGATATGAGCCAATTAAAGAATTTGGCTGAAAGTCCAGATTGGTTTGGCAAAGGAAGCAGAATAATTATCACAACAAGAGATAGCCAATTGCTCACCTCATCTGGAGTAAATGAGCAAAGAATATATGAGTTGAAAACCATGGCGAATGATGAATCTCTTAAACTCTTTACAAACAAAGCATTCAACAAAGATCATCCCCCTAAAGGGGATTATTTGGAGTATTCTAAATCTGTTGTCGAATATGCTGGAAGTTTTCCTTTGGCTCTTGAAGTTCCGGGACACTTTTTTCGCAGGAAAAGTAAAGTTGAGTGGATAAGTGCTTTAGATAGATTGAAGCAAGATAGAAAGGAGCAAATTCTCTCCAATAATCGAATTTGTAAAATGCTTCAAATAAGTTATGATGGATTAAAGCATAAGAAAGAAAAGACAATATTTTTAGATATTGCTTGTTTTTTCAAGGGTTGGAAGAGAAAAGAAGTGACTCGAATTTTGGAAAGTTGTGATCTTCACCCAACAATTGGAATAAAGGTCTTGATTGAAAAACCTTTACTAGTTGAAACAAAAGATGGCAGATTAGAGATGCATGATTTAATTGAAGACTTGGGTAGGTATATAGTTCATCAAGAGTGTCCCGATAATGTTGGCAAACGTAGCAGGTTGTGGAAGTTTGAGGACATTAAGGCAGTATTGGAAAATAACACGGTCAGTACCTTATTTTCTAATTATCTCATTTTGTTGACATATATTTAATGTTTTTAATATTCTTTAGTTCCTTATCATTCTCATGTTTTTTTCCTAAAAAATGACATTTTCATTAGGGATCTGAAGCAATACAAGCAATTGTTCTGCACAACGGATATTTTAGTGATAGTATTCCAAGCAACATAGAAGTTCATCCTGAAGCCCTTTCAAAGATGAGTAACATTAGATTACTTCTCTTACATATAATGACGAGTTATGGTACATCAGAATCAAATGTTATTCGATGGCCATCATTTCCTTTCAGAGCTCTTCCAGCTCCATTGGATGAACATACTAATGTAATGCATTTTAGTGACATAAAGCAGCTTTGGAATGGCAAACCGGTGAGATTGATGCTTTAGGCATAATTGTTTTTCTTAAAAATATATATCTATGTTTATGTCTTATTGATACATTGATTAGTGAGACTGACCCTACAATTTTTTCGTTTGTCCAGTTGATGGATAAGTTGAAATTTATCGACATGAGAGGTCCTCACAATTTTGCCAAAACTCCAGACTTCTCAGGAGTTCCATTCTTAGAACATTTATGTATTTCTGAGTGCCCATCCCTTGTGGAGGTTCATTCCTCGCTTGGAAAGTTGGAAAAGCTTGCTCAGGTGTGGTTGGATTGTTGTGAAAATCTTCAAATCCTACCAACAAAATTGGAAACAAATTCTTTGATAGTGTTATGCCTTCGATATTCTAAAAAAGTTGCAATGCTCCCAGAGTTTGGGGAAGGTATGAAAAAGTTATCATATCTTGATGTGAGAGGTACTGCTATAACTACACTTCCTGAATCACTTGGATGCTTAACTGGTCTTAGATATTTGGACTTGTCTAGCTTCGAAGTTTCTAATCTTGGCAAGGTGTTGAAGACTTGCATAACTAATGAAATTTCTGGCTTGAATGTAACGTGGTTAACATAGCTACATGCAATAGATTGTGGCTTAAGTGACAGATCAATTACTGATGTTTTTGACGGTTTATCATCACTCATTGCCTTAGATATAAGTTTTAATCAATTTGTTAATCTACCCACTGGTTGCTTCTCTAGACTTTCTCGACTTGTCTTTCTTTCATTGGATAATTGCGATCGGCTCAAGTCATTGCCAAGGCTTCCACCACAGTTAATTCGATTACAGGCACGCTGTTATTCAATGGAACCATTATCAGATAGACAATCATGGAATTTGGATGCTTCACTTAACCATGAGGTATGTTTGTCTTCATACAATCTATCTAATGCCTGTATGCCTGTATGTATAATTTTTTTTACTACATATATATATATATATATATATATAACAAGACTTTTTTTTTTAGTATCGTGGGAGGACTAAATATGTAATCTCTTATGAGGAATATGATTATGAGAAACATCGATATAGTCCTTTGGTGTCCAAGCACGATGTGGTATGTGTGTCTCCTTTTTATGTATTTTTATTACATATGCTCCCATCATTGGTAATTAATTAACAACAGTTTAGTATGTTTGCAGCCAAAATGTCTTCTTCCTCTGAGAGATTTTTGTGCAATTATTGCTCAATGGGAAATACCATCATGGTTTTCAAATAAAGAATATTGTCATCAGAAGGGAATATGTGATAAAAGTGAACATACCTCCCTCTTTGCGTGATAGTGAATGGTCAGGATTAGTTGTATGCTTCAATATCCGATATAATGCTCATGAAACAGTTTTTTCTTGGGGTACTAAAGCTGCAGAAGATGATGATTGTATATGCAAAGAGTGGGCTCATTATCTTCACTACATGTATTCTGCAGGCAACTACTTATGCATAATGGTGTTGGAATTAAATGAGGAAACATGTTGGCAGCACCTAAGACCTCCTAACAATACCCTTCACATTAAGTTTGAGGGATCATTTACAACATCTGTGCGGGGATGTGGGTGGAGAGTGATATGTAAAGAAGAGATACAAAAGTTGTGCAATGACAATGATTTCAACCAACTCACCCAATCCCAACTTGCTTCTCCTCATGATGAGATCAACCTTCCCTCGACAGTATTTAACGAATTCATCAGGAATGTGAAAGAAGAGCAGGAAAGTGAATGGGTACGGGAAAGTGACGAGGAAAGTGAAGAGGTACAGGAAAGTGAAGAAGAATGGTAACAATGATTCATTATGATCAGCTTTTGGATTGAGGAGAATGAACAGGAACAATTGGAAGTCCCTTTTAATTTTATTTGAATTATTATCCGGCATCCTTTTTGAGGTTTGGGGCTGTCCCTCCCAATATAAATGACTCATCTCGGACTTGAACTCGAGACCCAAAAGGATTTAGTGTGGTTTTACACCGTTAGACCACCTCTATGTTATTTTTTTTTTTGTATTTTTTTGTTTTTAATATTAATTGGAGTGTACCATTAATTTAATTTAAAGACATGGCAAAAGAACATAATAGTGATGGGAATGTTCGAAGGAGTTGGATAAGCGTTGAAGCAGACCAAGTTTCCAATCCTCCTCCAACCAAGGAATATTGAGGAACTTTCATATATATATATATATATGTATATAAAAAAAACTTCATAAGAAAATGTTCTTTTGTCGCTAGAAAAGTATGAAAGATAAATGGAATGGGTGGAAAGTAAAATGAGTCGCCTTTATTTTCTTTTTGGTCATATTCTTTTCCAATTTGTTTGTTTGCAATTCGTCCAAGACTAGCTAAAAACTAAGTTGAAATTGTGACAAAAGCGAAAAAATTTAGAAAGCATTGCAGCTGTTATAGGTATACTTCAACAAAACACCAAAAATTTGGCTAGTTTAATGACCACCCCTACAAGTATAAATAAATAATAATTAAAGAAAATGAGATGAGATGAATTACTTTGAGAATAAAACATTGGGTTCCGGATTTCAATCGCCAAAAGCATAGGGTTCTGGATTAATACTAATAGTAATTAATTTGAGAATAACTAAAGAAATTAAAGGGTTAAAAAAGAGAAAGATATTCAATCACTAAAATCATTGGGTTTTGGATTTCACCCAACATGTTGCTAATTTCTATCCTTTAAATTCACTCTTGAATTAATTATAGTGACAACTAATTATATGTCCTGATATTTTCCTAAATTATTATTATTATTATTATTATTATTATTATTATTATTATTATTATTATTATTATTATTATTATTATTATGTGTTAAGTAGGTCTGAATTTGTTCCCATGATACCCAACGCAACTAATCGAACCTTGAAGCTATATAGTCTTAAATCGCCACTAATACCTAGAACTATCCCTAGTCTAAATATTTTTTCCTATTGCATTCTCTTAACATTTTAAATATCTATAGACACCCAATCTCCTCTTATCAACTAAGACAAGCGCAGGTGTTTTTTTCTCGTCATGTTATTTAATAATAGCAAAATAATTTTTTCTTATCAACAACCAACAGCGGAGCCCTAACATCAATCTCCAGCGATTTCCATGACGACAACTCCGAAGAAGACGAAGATCTCCAGTGACTTCGACGAGATCCACACGAGAGAAGACGAAGCGATCTCCACGACTCTGACTTTGTCACCATAACTGGCGGCAAGACCAACCTCCAAGATCAACGGATCTTCAATTTCTAGTCCATTGTCTTCGACAGATCTGCAATTTCTATAATGGTGGGTTTGGTTGATTTTTTTTTTTTTGACAAGGTGAAGATAATTAAAAGGGTATTTAAGTCTTTTTACATAAAAATTAGGTTTCATTTCCATGACATACCAAACATACCTATAAACCTCATTTCCATCTCCATATCCATTTCCATTTCCATATCCATATCCATATCCATATCCATCAAAATCAATTCTGTGTACCAAACAGGCCCTAAGGTATTTGCTTTTTGAGTCAATGGTAAAAGAAGGTTAAGCAAAAAAAGAAGGTCTTTGTTGGTGTCTTCAAATCTGAGGAGTGAGTAATGAGAGAAAGTGAGAATCAACAAAATAAGGACACATAACTATTACAGAACTTAATCTTAAAAATAAAATAGTGAAAATTTCACACTCGATCAGCAAAAACAGCGGTATAATAACTCTGAAATTGGAATCCACTTTTCTCTCGAGAATATCTTCAGTCTTCACCATTACCAAAAGCTAGCTAGAGTCAGTTTAAATCATCTTTTAGCAGTGAGTGGTGAGTGTGGAGAAGAAAGTGAGATGTCTTGAACAACTTTCGTAAAACAATATTGGTTATTTTATAATGAGTTTTATAGATCTGCACAAAATTTTTTCTTTATTATTTCGTCTACTTGTTTTAATTTCACACCTCTTATTACTTTCCATGTTTTAATGGAGTGACGACTGACCAGGAAATACGATCTAGTGGATTAAAAAAATATATTAAATGTACTATTTTTGTGTTTTTCCATAAGTTCGCAATTAATTTTTTTTTTTTTGGATTACAATGACAAGAGCAAGCTCTTGAGGCCACTGAGGCCGCTAAAACAGAAAACAGAAAATAGCTTATAATCCAAAATGTGAGCTGGTGTCAGCTAACATTTGGGCCAAGCAGAAATCTGGTGGGTACTGCAACAAAGATAGATCGCTGTTCGAGTCCAGAGCTCGCTTAGCCAAAACGTCGGCACATTTAAGCGCTTCTCTATGACAGTGGTGAATCTCCAAGTCCCAATCCCAGTGAATTAATTCCCTGACCTCATCCAGCTCATGCTGTAGGGGATGATATCGGCCACTCAATTAATTTTTTTACTACAATATTTTATATTCTTATAATTAACTATAAGACTCTTGAAAATTCAAATAATTTACGTATTTAATTAAATTTACAAAATATTTAATCAATTATATGTATACAGACACTTGTAACATATTTCACACATATCTAAAGAAACCTTAAACATTGTTAACTCTTCCATATAAAGTTTAACAACTTTTCAAATTTATCTATATTTAATATTCTCTTAAGGTAAAATATATATAAATATATATATTAAATATGACTAAATTTCGTTAATGGAAAACGAAGTTTAGGTAAAGAGAAAAGACAAAAGGTTTTGGTTATTTCGTCCACTCTCTCCTTTGTTGCAGTTCGTCGTCTTTAAATCCCAGCAGTGAGTATGGAGAAGAAAGTGACAAGATCGCTTCAAGATCTACAGCAGTATTTGCTGGGCAATAGCATATCACTCCTGCGTGAGAGAGAGTTTCACTGAGAGTGAGAGAGAGATAGAGTTTCACTGAGAGAGAGAGAGAAAGAGACTGAAATTTTGCTGGAAAAGGAGAGGAAGAGTGGTCGAACCATGCATGCAAACTTGGATTCTTGATTAGGTGAGTCTTATACACCCTTTCCCACCTTCATTTCGGTTTGGTGATTTTATTTGGGTAAAAAAGGTGCTCGAAGTTGAGTGTTCTTGAGAAAGAGTTTCTGTCATCTTGGAAGGTAAGGATAAGTACTTGCATGTCCATTTGAGTGAGTTTTTGGAGTGCTTTTGGCTCTGTAATTTGAGCTCTGAAGCAGAGCATGCATGTTGAGGTTTGTAGGATCAAAATTCTTGAGGTTTTAGGCCATTATTTGAGCTTACATGCACTATTCTTCTTCTTGATTTTCCAAACCAAAAACAGAGTCCTACATGCACAAAATTGCAGAGGTCAAAACTTGGGTTTTTTTGAGTGGATTTGATTTAGTTCTTTTGAGGATTAGATAGCTGAATATGTGTATTAAAAGATAGAACGAAGAAGAAATTAGTTTATGAAGAGAAATGTGGAGTTTTTGAGGTTTTACTGACAGGGTGTCGAATCTGTATCTTCACTGAGGCAGATAGATGCAGGCAAGGTTTGATTGGGAAAATTGTGTCCACTATCTATGAAATTTGGCAAGGAAATATTAAACATCCTAAAATTTAAATGAGTCCTAGAATGTGTCTATTGGAGATCTAGAAAAAAAGTTATGAATTTTGGAAGTTTTGTCAGAAAACTAGGGACACTCTGTGTTCCATATTTCTGACAGTAGGTAAATAGAAAAATTACACAAGGTTAATTTACTAATTTGTTTGTGATATTATTTTTTCCTTAAAGTATACGTATTGAGCTTTCAATCAAGTATCAGAATATAGAAATTGGAGGTGTAAATTATAAGTTATGAATTTTTAAACTTTGGGTAGAAAATCTAGAAAATTTTGACTCTTAAATTGGACAATCAGTCTGATCATGGAATTTGGAAACTTAGGACTATGAATTATTACTAGACATTATTTCTATATTAAAGAGGATTAAAAGAGATTTACATAGGAATTTGAACCACCTCAATTGGGGTTTTCTAGCTTAAGTTATGATTTTTCAAAGTTTCTTAAAAGTTTAGATGCAGATTGTCAATTAACTCCGAAAAGGACACATTTTGAAGAAAATGTAATTAGTGATGGTTTGAGAGTTTTGGGATAAGTTTGAGGGGCTAAATTGATTGAATTAAATGTTGATCAATTTGAGCCCTCCCTTTAGCCTAGAATGGAATATGATGTAGTGAGATGTCAAGAGTACATGTTTGAAAGCATGATTTACAAAAATAAAGCCTTATCCACCTATGTGCATATGCTTTGGCCAAGAAGTGTTGAGGTCATAGGGAGAGATTTATTATGCAATGGTTATGCACTAAGGTTTAAGTATTAATAAGCTCCACATGAATATTTATTAGGATTCGGCTTTTGCTATCAAGTAAAGGAGGAAGCAAAGCTAGAGAAGTTTAACAAGAAGAGGTAACTTGGAAGAAGAAGAAGCAAAAGGTAGTAAAACTTAGTCTTATACAGTTTGGTAAAATGGAAATAGTATTTGGACTGGAAAGGCCAGAGACTGTGGTTGTGATAAGTAGTGTTCTGGGTCTTGTTAATTATTATAAGGGGTTTATATAAACTTTCCCCGGAAAACTCAACATTATGCATGGGATGATAATTATAAAAGGAGCTTTGTAGAGCTGAGATGGGAATTTATTATAGCACTAGTGTTGATAATCCCATATCTACAGTGGACTTTTGTCATCTTTACTAATGCCAGTCGATATGGATTGGGAAGTATATTAAATCCCAGATGTGAGTAGGCAAGGAATGGGATGTGTTTTGATGCGAGCAGAATGAGGCGTATGTATCTTGTCAGCTGAAGCTTTGTGAATTGAACTATCCCACCCATAATCTTGAGTTGGTGGTAATAGTATATGTATTGAATCTAGAAATGTTGCCTTTATGGTGTAACTGTAAAGTTGAACTGCAACCACAAACATTTGAAATATTTTTATGATTAGAAAGAGCTAAAAATGAGACAAAGAAAAGTGGCTATCAAGGAGCTCTTAAGGCATGACTTATCCTCAATTCATTGCCTTAAGTCCTTAGGGAGGTAATTTAAATCCTCTACAAGAGAGGTAAGTTTCTGCTTGGTGAGAGGCCCGTAGGGGTGGTTCACAAGCTGAAACCTAACCGTTCCACAACTAGGAGGTTGATATGGGGGTGGTCGTTACATAAAAATGTTGCTTAAAGATTACAACCTGGAGTTAAAATATTACCCAGGAAAGGCTAATGTTGTTGCAGGCGTATTGAGCTGTAAAATAGTGTAGGTGGCAGCCATGATGATTCGTGAGCAAAAACCAATCGAGAATTTTAGAGATCTTAGTTTTACCCGGAATTTATGGCTATGTATGTGTAGCAAATCTTGGGGACAAAATTTATTTAAGAGGGGGAGAACTGTAACACGCTAAACTTTACTCCCTAATATGCCTTATGTGTATTTGTGGCATTTAATGAAATGGAAGGGTGAATTTTGGAGAATTTGATTATGCTACCAGCGAAAATTTCCAGTAAGGCAGTGAGTTTGTCATGTGATTTTGGATGATCAAATGATGTTCAAAAATTGTGAAATTTTCCAAAACGAAAGTAGACATTCCAAGCTTTAATTTGATAGGTCATATGAAGTTTTTTGACCTATACATTATGAGTTATGAATTTCTGATGTTTACCCAATAAAACTAGCTACTTTCTGGTACAACGTCCAAAGATTTAAATTATGGTAATGTTGAGCTTTTAGTTAGATAAAGGCCATATTTTTTCTTGAAAGTAGACTCAATATAGGTTAATTAGCCTTTAGAAGCACCTCAATTGAATGACTACAAATAAACATATAAATTTTCAAATTTTGATGAAAATTCTGCCAGATTTCCAGCAAAGTGTAAAAATCACAAAATGTAAGGGTAATTTTGGAAATTTAAGAAAATTATCTTTCCTTTATCCATTAAGATGTCCGGAAGCTCATAAAAATCAGGAAAAACTACCAAAAATCAGAAAAAAAAATTGAAAGAGGAAAGAAGGTGATGAATAGTAAAAACTCTAGGGAAAATTCGCCGATTTCACTACCGAATCGCAGCTTTCGCCCAAAAAGTCCTTCACAAATCTTCTCCTCCTCACCATGATCTTCAATTCTATGGTTTTAGAGTTTTGATTGGTTGAGTTTGGTATCATCTACTCAGGGTAGGTATTGCTAAAATCAAGAACAGGTTGCAAAATCATGCTCAGGTAAGCGTATGGTTTGATTTAAGCCGAATATTGTGATGATTAAGTAATTATTTATGGAGTTGTGTTACTGCCTTGATTTTCTAACACCATGAAAATGAAGCTTAATGGTCTTGAAATCATGAGAAATGGGTTAAAGAAGGTTTAATGATGTTAGATTATAAGTTTTAAAGCTTAATTTGCAAAATTGGATTCTTGGGGAAAGGGGTTCTGTTCAGTTCTGTGTAGAATCTATGGAATAATCTGTATTTTGTTGTTTTTGAGTATTCCATTGGATTTTACATAAAAATTTATGTGGAATCACAAGTGGTTGTGATTTTTGGATGATTATACATAATTCTAGAGTTTTTGGAAGTTGGGGTTGTTGCTGTCCAGATTCGTTTCTGGAAACCAGTATTGTTGTGGCATGTTTCTGAGTAGTCTAACCTGATCCTAATTTCATGATATTTTACAAGATGAAAGTAGACATCCTGGGCTTCGATTTTGATAGGTAATAGAAGCCATTTGGCCTAGTAGATTGAAAGTTATGATTTTTCAAAGTTGACCAAAAATCTTCCAGTTTTCTAGAAAACTATGAAATTGCATTAAGCAGAGTTGTATGGAGTGGAAATTGTTGAAACTGTGATAGATAACCAAGACAACTAACAAACTATGATTTAAAGGCAACAATGGTACATGTAAGATCCATTTACTTATTAACTTTAATTTTGATAGGAATTGGAAATTTTTCCGAGCCGAAATCAAAGTTAGGACTACTGAGAAATAGAGAAAGGAGACTGGTAGTAACTCTATCATTCATAAATTATATGAATGTTTTATATGTTTGTGTATGCCATCTTCTGTGATATAATTAATTAACACTGTTTTGCCAAGCAAGGCAATTTGTGCGAGTAGGCACTTTTACCTGGTGTTGAGTAAGAACCTAGCCAAGGTTTACAGATAGTGGGGGAGTAGCCTTAACTCATGTATACATGCCGTGAAGATTGTTTATGTTGTTAATATATTGCATAATATGGAGCATGACATATTTAATTTTCGTATATATGAATGATTGTATTTTACTACTGAGATTCTTTTGAATCTCACCCTTTTTCAAAATCAAAAATATTCCAGCTGAAGGTAGCGGCTCGAAGAACAAATTTATGGCTATCGGCCAATAGAGTTCTGGTGCACACGTGGAGACTGTTGTTGGTTATCTAGCTTGTAATTCAGTTTCTTTTGAATACTCTATACATATTTGTATATGTATCAAACCCTAGAGGGAATTTCCTGTATTGTAAACAAGTACTTAATGTCAATATATTTCCACTATTTCTGTATGCCTTACAGAACTGTGCGTTTATTACTCTGTATATCAAAATGTTAAGGGATTTTACATTTTGGTATCAAAGCAAGCGGTTCTGGTAACAGGATAGTATACTGATAAGGTCTTGATTATATGACAAAAAGAGATATGCACAGAATGGGGCACTAAAGCAGTGAATTTCCCCCTATTCTATGAACCAACTCCAGAGAAATAGTGAATACCCGAAGGCAGCCAATATTACCATACCGGTTTAAGGGTGGCATAAGGATGTCACGAACATTGAGGGTGTAATACCCCAAATTTTGAGACTCAAGGCTAGAGAATAAGCCTGAGATTAGTGAACTGCTAAGCCCCGGTTTAGCAAGATTCCAAATTGTGATTAAGGGTTAATGACTCCAAAAGTGGATGTCATTAGTGATAAATGAACCCTTTTGGAGACTACGATGTGATTTGGCACTCGAATATGATTTGTAAGTGCTGTGAGCAATGCTGAAACCCTGTATTTAAGCTCAATTATGGATTAACATCTAAATTGACTTAAAATAGAGGGGAGGACGCGTTGTGGAGGAAAAGGAATGATATGGTGTGTTTGGTGGTGATTCAAGAGGAATTGTCATAATCAGGGGCAAAACGGTAAAGTTACCGACCGATTGGTCAGTTACCGAAGAGGAAACTCATTGGTAACTTCAAGATCAATGGTTGAGATTGATTTGTACAATAGATCAAGGGGTGGAATCCCATGTGGTGTGCCTATGTGAGATCATGGTTGGTGTGATAAGATTGTGACAAGTGTCACAATATGAGCCCTTGATCTTGGTCAACATTTCAAATACTCATATCTCTCTTCTCTCTTTTTCTAGTCGGCTAAAGGTCCTTCAATTGCCCAAAATTCTGCATAATATCATCTCATCTTCCTCTCTCTTCAAGTCCATTGGCGTCCAAGTTCAAGGTGGAAAGAGAAAAGAAAAAGGTGAGATTTGCCTTGTTTCTTGTCCTCTATTGCTAAAACACCCTTCTATAATGTTGTTCATACTGATGAGAGCTTCATCTCTATTGTTTTAGATTCTTGATTGGAGGTGTTTGATGGCTTGAGGAAATTTGGAAAGATGAAGAATCAAGGAATTGGTTTGGAAAAGAGGAAGAGGTGAGTATTTGGAGCCTTTTGATCTAAGTTTTGTGATTTGTGGATGAGTATTGTGAATTTTGGTTTTTGCCCTGATTTTGGTGGAATTGTGAAATGCATGAATTGTCATGTGTTTTGTGTTGAAAATGGTGTTTTGTTGGGTAATTTGGTCATTGGAATTGATTTGGGAACTTGAGATGGAAAGTTGTGCAATGTTGAGTTGAAATGTGATATTGTGTGACATGTTGCAATTCATTGTGAAACATGTCAATATGATGTGAATTTGGTTGTTTTGGTATTTCCAATGGATTCCTTGTGAAATTTTGTGTGAGAATGATGTTTGATATGAAAATTGGACCATTGGAAGCCAATTGTGCAAATTTGAAATTCTGTCTTTTGAAAGTCTATTCTGGGCAGTCAGTTTGTGTGAACGTTTTGAATGACCAAATGGTCTCTAAAAATTCTGAAACTTTCCAGTCTTGAAGTTCACATCCCAAGCTTCAAAATGGACATATAAGTTGTGCCATTTCGTTTTGGGAACTGGGATTTATGTTTGTCCAAAGTTTGAGGTCGAAACTGGATTCTGTTTTGGAGCAATGATGGATTTTGTGTAAATCTGGATTTGTGTGTTGATTTCCAGTAATGGCCAATATTTTTCCTGTGAAGAGGACTTAAATAGCTTTCATTTGGCTTTGGGATCACCTCATTTTGATTTTTTTGGAATTAGTTATGAATTTCCTAAGTTGCCTTGGCTGCAGCAGAAAATCCTGGCTGCAGCACAAAAGTTTCTGTGCACGTTTTGGCCGCAGCTAGAAATTCTTGGCTGCAGCCAAAAACCTTCTGTGCGTGTTCTGGTTGCAGCCAACCCCCAAAAATCAGCATTTTGAACTTTTAAAAGGTGATCTTTGGTCAAGTGTTTCCCTAGCCTTTAGGCATATGGTTGGGCTTTGATTAGCCACCTAAAGGTTGTGAATGATAACCAACTTAAGTGTTTGAGAGCTAAGAAATTGGAAAAGGGATTAACCCTATGTCCTTGTTTGGTTATAGGATTTGGTGTTCGCCCTGATCGTGAGCAGCCGGAGCTGGAGCTTACGTGGAAAGAGGGTAGGGAACATATCTCTTCTGCTTGTATTTGATATATGTGTTAGTGTGTTGGTGCATGTCTTAGCTTTGCATGGTTATGTGTTATTTGAAGCTATGTTTCAATTTATGCTATGGCCATTAGTATATTGTTGGAAGGATTGAGCTTACAGATTTGTCATTGTCATAGTTATGTGATGCAAGCATGTCATGCATTAAACATTTATCATACATGCATATTGATATTGTTTTCCTACTGAGATTCTCTAGAATCTCACCCTCCCCTACTAACCTTTTAGACAGGGTAGTAGATCGGTGATGGAGTAAGCAGACAAGGGCGATGAGGACTCCTTCGGGTTGTCAGTTTGATAGTTGGTTATCATTATGGTTGGGATTATGTATATTTGGATATGTACATGTTTCAGATGTGTATTTGGTTATTTGGGATGAGTATTTAGATATGTATTTGAGATGATATTGTGTAATCCCCGTTTGAGGATTTGTAATCGGCGAATGTGCTCTGTGAACCCTTTGAGTAAAGATATGAACCCGGGATTGCCGGGAATTATTGTTGTGTACTCTGATATATAATGAATGTGATTTATCTTTGTGTAGTAATTGTATTCGAAATGTGAATGTGAGACCAGGTCAATTAGATTTCGAAAGTGGTTTGTGAAAACCCTATCATGAAGATGGGATTTTAAATAAGTTTTGTTTCTTATGGTCTCTATTTCACTTTAATCGCGTATTTCGGATATAATTACGGAAGGGGGTTACAGAGGGAGCAGGTCCAAAGGACAGCTTGGTGGACTTTAGGGACCATATCACAATGCACGTGATTGAGTGTATGTATTGGTACTGATATGTAGTCTGTACAAATATTTTTTGCCCATGGACAATGGGCACGATTTTAAGATAAGGGCAGTAACGAGGTACTGGTGGACTGAAGCAGTTAGTGCTAGTATCTGCATTTTTTGCAAAGGTACACAAAAGTTGAGCGTGCTCAACCCAGGGAAATCTTAGGATGGGTAACCCCTTGGGAAGTTAAGTTGGCAAGGTCATGAATACTTGAGGAATGGTTATTGTCTAAAGGTTTCTCAATTACTAATGATTATTTTAGTTAGATGATTCAAAGGATGCTTAGAAGCATGGAGATGATGACAATGTAAGTATTAATCTTAACTCAAACCATTTTTGTTGCAATAATTACTGCGTAAAAAAGTTCATTTGATAAGGTGATGGGAAACTTGAGGTGTAGTAAATGTTCGAGGTTTCTCCATGCTAAGTGATGATCCTTAGTAACACCGTGATGTTAAAGGAATGCAGACATGATATACAATGCTATATGATGAATGATGATTATATCGTCTATTGATCCTAGAGGATCTGATATGATGATACCGAAGGTTGAGGATAGGCTTGAATTTGATCTAAGCTGAAATAATGCTTAAGTCAGAATGTGAATTTGTTATACTATGGTTCTGTTCTATGATGGAAGTTTGAACCTTATGAATAGTATTGAACCTTTAGTAATGTTTTGAGGATAATACCCAAATACCATGGAGGTTAGAATAGGCGCCATTGATCCTGATTCTTAGCGAACCTATTGGGTATACTTAAGGAAAATGATTTCCAATCTGTGTGATGTTCAGGTTCTAGATTTCTTGATGAACGTAAAAGTTGGGTTAGAGACCCTAGCTGTAAACTTCTACATGCCAGATATATTGTAGCGGACTAGTGTGTCTAGAAGCCCTAAGACCTAGTGGACCAGTGTGTCCTTAAACTGGAAAATGTATTCAAAGTTATGTTAGGTTAGTGATGCTCTGTGGAATCGAGGAACGAGACTTTTATGTATACAAATCCTTGCAGAAAGGGATTTTGTAAACTAGATAGCTGTTAAGTATAGCATAGGCAACGATTATAATCATAAAACATTCCCTTAAAGGATTTATTGAGGTGATAGATCTCTGATGAAATGAGAGGCAGAATTGATTTGTTTGCTATTCCACTAACTTGAGGCTATACTAGGAGTCGATTGGTAGATGGCAAATGATGTGGTGAAAGGTATAAGTAGAAGGGTTACCAAATAAATGGTAACTAGGAATCAACTATTAAGTTTGATTCCATGAAAATTTGAAATGGCACAGAATGATCTAAGTT
Organism: Inga leiocalycina; assembly: GCA_963242795.1. NCBI lineage: Eukaryota > Viridiplantae > Streptophyta > Magnoliopsida > Fabales > Fabaceae > Inga > Inga leiocalycina. Next base: position 60,151,250 of record OY725325.1, on the reverse strand, counting down.
GAAACGGGCTAGGATCTAGAACCAGGAAATGTATATTTCTACTGCAGTTAGGTGTTATAGGCAGTTCCTATGGAACTCCTACTAAATCATCCTGATATTATTAAAGCTCATATAAGGAGCTAAACATCAGAGTGTGAAGCGGAAGTCTACGACTCTGGATTGATTACAAAAAGTAGAATAAGGTGACCGTTGAGATCAAGTACCCACTTCCTGAAATAGATGATCTGCGTGATCAGTTGTTTGGTTCTTGTGTTTTTTCCAAAGAAAAAATAAATTGAGTTGAGATTTGGGCATCACCAGCTTGAGGTAAAAGCAGAGGATGTACTTAAAAACTACTTTTAGGACCAGATATGGCCATTGCAAGTTTCTTGTAAAGCCATTTGGGGATGACAAATGCACATGCCATATTCATGGACTACATGAATTGAACTTTTTGTCCGTACTTGAACCAATTTGTGGTAGTCTTTCATGATGATATTCTGGTATACTCAAGGAGCTGAATAGAGCATGAGCAACCTTTAAGAATGACATTAAACATAATGAGGTAAAAACAGCTTTATGCAAAGTTGAGCAACTATGAGTTTTGGCTTTCAGAGATGATATTTCTGAGCTATATAGTCTCATAGCAAGGGATCCTGATAAACCTGGTAAAGTGGAAATATTATTGAACCGGAAAGGACAGAGACTGTGGTTGTGATACACAGTATTCTGGGTCTTGTTGATTATTATAAGGTGTTTATATAAACTTTCCCTGAAAAACTCAACATTATTCGTGGGATGATAATTGTAAGAGGTGCTTCGTAGAGCTAAGATGGGAATTTATTATAGCACTAGTGTTGATAATCCTAGATCCACAGTGGACCTTTATTGTCTTTACTGATGCCAGTCGATATGGATTGGGAAGTATATTAAATCGCAGATGAGAGTAGGCATGGAATGGGATGTGTTTTGATGCGAGTAGAGTAGGGCGTATACATCTTGTCAGCTAAAGCTTCGTAAATTGAACTATCCCACCTGTAATCTTAAGTTGGTGGTAATAGTATTTGTATTGAATCTTGAAATGTTGCCTTTATGGCATAACCGTAGAGTTGTACTATGACCACAAACGTTTGAAATATTTGTATGATTAGAAACAACAAAAAATGAGACAATGAAAAGTGGTTACCAAGGAGCTCTTAAGGCATGACTTGTCCTCGATCAGTTCATGGCCTCAAGTTCTTAGGGAGGCAATTTAAATCCTCTAAAGGAGAGGGTAGTTCCTGCTTGGTTAGAGGCCCACAGTGGGGGTTCAAAAGCTGACACTTGACCATTCCACAACTAGGTGGTTGATACGGGGGTGGTCATTACGTAAAAAAGTTGCTTAAAGATTACAACCTGGAGGTAAAATATTACCCAAGAAAGGCTAATATTGTTGTGCATACATTGAGCCGTAAAATAGTGTAGGTGGCAGCCATGATGATTCGTGAACAAAAACCGATCGAGAATTTCAGAGATCTTAGTTTGTTTAAGCACATTTTGATTAGTGGTAATGATGTCAGTGAGACATATATAGAAGCGTTACCTGGAATTCATGGCTATGCAAATTTTGGGGATGAAATTTATTTAAGAGGGGGAGAACTGTAACACCCTAAATTTCATTCCCTAATATGCCTAATACGAATTTATGGCATTTAATGAAATGGAAGGGTGAATTTTGGAGAATTTGATTCTGCTGCTAGTGAAAATTTCCAATGAGGTAGTGAGTTTGTCATGTGGCTTTGGATGATCAAATGATGTTCAAAGATTATCAAATTTTCCATAACAAAAGTGGACTTTCCGAGTGTTAATTTGATAGGTCATATGAATTATTTTGACCTATACACTATGAGTTATGTATTTCTAAAATTTACCCAGTGAAATTGGCTAATTTCTAGGACAGCGTCCAAAGATTTAAATTTTGGTAATGTTGAGCTTTCAGTTGGATAAAGACCATATTTTTTCTTAAAACTAGACTCAATAAGGATTAAGTAGCCTTTAGAAGCACCTCAATTGAATGTCTACAAATAAAGATATAAATTTCCAAAGTTTGATGAAAATTCTGCCGGATTTCCAGCGAAGTGTAAAAATCACAAAACGTAAGGGCAATTTTGGAAATTTAAGAAAATTATCTTTCCTCTATCCATTAAGGCATCCAGAAGTTCATAAAAATCAGGAAAAACTGCCAAAAATCAGAAAAAAATCGAAAGAGGAAAGAAAGTGATGAATAGTAAAAACTCTTGGAAAAATTTGCCAATTTCACTACCAAATCGCAGCTTTCTCCCGAAAAGTCCTTCACAAATCTTCTTCTCCTCACCACAAGCTTCAATTCTATAGTTTTAGATTTTTTATTAGTGGAGTTTGGTGTCATCTACTCAAGGTAGGTATTGTGGGAACTAAGAACTGGTTGTAGAATCGTGCTCAGGTAAGCGTAAAATATTGTGATGCTTGAGTAATTATTCAAGGAGTTGTGTTACTACCCTGATTTTCTAACACCATGAAAATTAAGTTTAATGGTCTTGTAATCATGAGAAATGGGTTAAAGAAGGTTTATTGATGTTAGATTATAAGTTTTAAAGCTTAATTTGCAAAATTGGATTCTTGGGGAAAGGAGTTCTGTTCTATTCTGTATGGAATCTGGAGAAGAATCTAAATTTTGATGTTTTTGAGTATTCCATTGGATTCTACATGAAAAATTATATGGAATCACATGTAATTGTGATTTTTGGATGATTATACATAAATCTAAAATTTTTAGAAGTTGGCGTTGTTGTTGTCCAGATTCTTTTCTGGAAACCAGTATTATTGTGGCGTGTTTTTAAATAGTCAAACCTGATCTAAATTGCATGATATTTTACTGGATGAAATTAGACATCTTGGGCTTCAATTTTGATAGATAATATGAACCATTTGGCTTTGTAGATTGAAAGTTTTGATGTTTCAAAGTTGACCGAAAATCTGCCAGTTTTCTGGAAAACTGTTAAACTGCATTGAGCAGAAATTGTTGAAACTGTGATAGATAACTAAGATAACCAACAAACTATGATTTAAAGGTAGTAATGGTTCAAGAACCATTTACTTATTAACTTTAATTTTGATAGGAATGGGAAATTTTTCCAAGTCAAAATCAAAGTTAGGACGATTGAGAAATTGAGAAAGGAGACAGGTAGTAACTCTATTTTTCATAAATTTGTAAATATTTTATATGTTTATGTATGCCATCTTCTGTGATATAATTGATGAACACTGTTTTTCCAAGTAGGGCAATTTGTGCAAGTAGACACTTTTACTTGGTTATAGAGTAAGAACCTAACTGAGGGTTACAGATAGTGGGGGAGTAGCCCTAACTCATGTATACATGCCATGATGATTGTTTGTGTTGTTAATATGTTGCATAACATGGAGAATGACAAATTTAATTTTAGTATATTATATGAATGATTGTATGTTACTACTGAGATTCTTTTGAATCTCACCTTTTTTCAAAATAAAAAATATTCCAGCTGTAGGTAGCGGCTCAAAGAACAAATCTGTGGCTATTACCCAGTAGAGTTTCGGTGCACACATGGAGACTGTTGTTGGTTATCTAGCATTTAATTTAGTTTCTTTTGAACACTCTGTACATTTGTATATATATATATATATCAAACCCTATAGGAAATTTCCTGTATTGTAAACAAGTACTTAATGTCAGTATATTTCCGCTATTTTTGTATGCCTTACGGAACTGTGCATTTATTACTCTACGTATATCGAAATGTCAAGGGGTTTTACATTTTGGTATCAAACCAAGTAGTTCTGGCAATATGATAGTGTACTGATAAGGTCTTGATTATTTGGTAAAAAGAGATATACAAAGAATGGGGCACTAGAGCAGTGAATTTCCCCTTATTCTGTGAGTGGCTACCAAGAATCACATAAGGCTTGTACTTGACCCTCAGGTCATGCCTTCGATCCTTGGGGAGGCAACTTCCCTATAGCAAAAGTGTCCTCGAGAGGAAAATCCCAAAGCCTTAGAAACAGGTGGAGGGGGAACAAATCTTGGCCATCTGGAGGGTGGTTTGGCACCGCTTTGAGCTCGGCTGAGGGGGATTGTGCCATTACATAAAAAGGCAAAATGTCAATACCCGTTTACATTTTGATATGCGCAGAGTAATAAAGGCATTGTTCCATAGGCATACAAAAAAAATACAAAATATACTGATAAAAAGTACTTATTTACATACAGAAATCATCCGTGCAGGGTTTGAAAGTATATTTACAATGTTGTATAAAATATCCAAAAATAAAGTCTATATATAACCACTATCTTCTCTCTTGGAATCTGTACCTCAGTTGTCCGTGTCCACCATCTTACCCTACGTGCTGCTGGTTCCCGCTGGCACATTTATTATTTATGAAAAAGGGTGAGATTCTAAGGAAGCCCAGTAGTAACAGACTATCATTCATATAAAATGCAAAAAGCAAATATGTTATGCACTATGTATGCACAAATTAATGAACAATATAAGAACATGTATATATAGGATAGGGGCTCAACCCCACTATTCGTGCACCTTTGTTGGATAGTTGCTCAACAGCCAAGTAATAGTACCCTTATCATATTAACAGCCCCTTCTTGGCAAACTATGTCGATTAATTAAAACAAAAACAATGGCATACACAATCATATAACCATGACATAATGTATGAAGGATAATGTCACTAGGTTAAAGCTTTTTCACCCGCAAAGTGTGCCTTGATGTTCGTGCCCATGACTCGGCTCTCAACTCGGTCCTAAAATTTCAAATATACAAGAATTAGGTTAAAACCTATTCATGTACTACTTTAGAGACTTCTAACATATTTTTTGCGGTTATATGAGTGTATATTGAAAAATTACCAAAATGCCCCTGGGACCCGACCTGGCCCCACCATACCCGATCCGTGAGTACTTTTCCTGAAATTTTTACCCGGGCTATTCTGACTTATTTTTCGCCCAAGGAATCAATTTCTACCTTAATTTTCACAAAATCACTGCCAAACGACAAGTTTGCCATGGCAACCCCTAATTAGGGTTTCAGAGCTATTTTTGCAATTTCACATTGGGGGCTTTTCTCAAAAAATGTGCAACACTAACCCTATATAATTTTCCCTATGAACACAATGGAACCATCAATTTCATGAAAAACTAGCTCCTAGCCCCACTTTTACACTTTTCCAAAACTTAGAAAATAAAAGAAAAAATTGTGGTTTTTGATTTTCAACCTCAAATCCTTGTTCCTTTCTATTCCTAATCACTTGATTAACCACTTAATCACATTCTTAACATGATTTAGACTAAATTTGGGTAGCATAACAGCTAGGGTTTGACATATGCCAAAGTTACAAATCACAATAAATCAACCACAAAACCACTAACCAATCCAACAACATCAACAACAAGTATTTAAGATTGGTGAAGCTACCTTTGGTTTCCTTCTTCCTTGCTCTCTTGGCCAAATCCCTTACCTCCACAAACCCTAAAGTTTTTCTTGCAAAACACGTTGGATAATGGAGAAGAGTAGCTTAGAGAAGTGATTTCACAAATTAGAAACCAAAATACCAAGGAAATCCACCTTGCCTTGAAACTTTGCTCCTCTTTCTCTCTAGATTTCTTAAGAGCTCTCTCTCTCTCTCTATTTGGTTGACAGTTTTGAAGGAAAGAGATGAAGAGAACTGTTTTATGAAATATCCCAATTTTTCCCTTAATTATTTAATTACCAATAATACCAAAATTTTAACTTTTGAGGTATAAAACTTATCTACATGAAAATGGATGTCATAAGCCCAATTAGATGCTAACTAATATTTCCCTCCTTTGGTCCATTAAAAGTGACACCTAAGGGTGTCTTCCATGCACACAATTAAGCTTTTATATATATTGACCAATTTGCTTGTACACTTATGTCATATTTTGGCTCAATTTGTATATGTGTTCCAATTCTTTCATAAATCCATATTTATTTGACCAAAATATTCCAAATATATATTTTTCCTTTATTTTTCTTAATTAATTGAAATTAACTACAATTAATTGGTAAATAATTTATTTTGTTCTTTATTGGCAAAATTACGATTTTGCCACTACGTTCTTGAATAAATTCCTTTTCTTCTTTTCCTTGGCCAAAATTGACTTTAATATTGGCCAATTATTATTCTCATGTTTATCTACTTTGGGTCTCCATATTGAGCTTTTCGGAAATCCCAAGAATTAATTCCATACTTTGTTCTAGCCCAATTCTCACGAAAATGAAATTTATTAACTTCATAAATTTCAAGTTCATGAATTGTCACCATTTTATTGAATATTTCAAATAATTACAATATGCTTTGATGAATAAAATTTGGGGTGGTATAGTTCTCCCCTACTTAAATAAATTTCATCCCTAAAATTTGCTACACCTATACAACCATAAATTTTGGGTAACACTTTCTCATATTTTCTTTCGTTTCCTATGTAACCTCCATGGGAGATAACCCTTTCCATACAACTTTGACAAAGGGAATGCACTTAGTTCTGAGTTGTTTCTCTTGCTGATCAATGATTCGGTCAGGTGTGATTTTGTAAGTCAAATCATCTCACATTTCTACATCTTCATACTCAGTCACATGTTTCTAGATTGGGTTGGTACATTTTTAATTAGGAAATATGGAAAACCTCATGCAACCTGCTCAGGTTCAGTGGCAAAGCTATACGATACGCTATTGGCCCAATCTTCTCCAAAATCTCAAATGGACCAATGTACCTCGGATATAGCTTCTTTCTTTCTGTGCTCTACCAATGCTTGTAACTTGTGAGACTTTCATAAAGACATGATCATTACTTTAAATTCTAGAGGTTTCCGCCACTTATCAATATAGCTCTTTTGTCAGCTCTGAGAAGTCAACAGTCTCTGCTTGATTAACTTGATTTGCTCAGTAGTCTGATCGACTAGGTCAAGCCTAAGAAAGACTCAAACAATTTCATCCAGCACAAAGGTGATTGACATTCCCTTCTGTATAGTTCCTCGTATGGAGCTATTTGGATGCTAGAGTGATAGCTGTTGTTGTAGGCAAACTCTACCAGTGGAAGGAATTTGTCCCAGCTGCCTTTGAAATCCAGCACACATGCCCTCAGCATATCCTCAAGTGTCTGTATGGTTAGTTCTGTCGCCCATCTGTTTGAGGATGATATGTCGTACTGAACCTCAGTTTAGTACCTAAAGCCTCATATACCGCCTTCTACAACTTAGAAGTGAAGAGGGGATCTCAATTTGAGATGATGTTCTTAAGTTAGCGTGTAGTCGCACAATCTTCTTGATATAAATCTCTGCCAGTTTGTCAGGAGAATAGTGAATGTTAATAGGTAGGAAGTAAGATATTTTTGTGAATCTGTCAACAATCACCCATGTCACATCATGGTTTTTGACCTTGGGCAACCCGGTCATGAAATCTATAGTAATGCTCTCCCGCTTCCACTCAGGAATCTTAGGATTCTGCAGAAGCCCTGATGGTCGCTGATGTTCTACTTTCACTTTTTGGCACGTGAGACAACGAGCGACATATCTAGTTACATCTCTTTTCATTTCTGGCCACCAGTACTGGGACTTCAAGTCATGATACATTTTGGTTGACCCTGGATTCAAATTATATTTACTCTTGTGTGGCTCCTCCAGGATTTGTCATTTCAGTTCTATCTACAATGGGACATAAATACGCTTTCTGTACCTGACTAGTCTGCTTGGTGGTAGGTCGTATTCCTAAGTTTTACCTTTATCAATCTTCTCTTTGATAGACAGTGCTCATCTATCTTGCAGCTGTGCTTCTTCAATTACTGCTCTCAGATCATCATATACCTAACTGACAGTGTTGTTGTTCATAAATCATCATGGCTGCCACCTGCATTGATTTACGGCTCAATGCATCAACAATGACATTAACCTTTCTGGGATGATATTTGATTTTCAGATTGTAGTCTTTCAGTAACTCCATCTATTTGTGTTGTCTCATGTTTTTCTCTTTCTGTTCGTACAAGTATTTCAAGCTCTTGTAGTGGTAGTACAGCTCTACGATCGCACTATAGAGATAATGTCTCCAGATTTTTAAAGCAAACATAATAGCCACAAACTCAAGATCATGAGTGGGATAGTTCAATTCATGAGGTTTCAGTTGACAAGATGCATATACCACTACTCGACCATGTTGTATTAACACGCGTCCTAATCTATTCCCACAGGCATCTGTATACATAACATATTTAAACTATGGATATGGGATAGTCAGCGTTGGTGCTGTTGTTAACCTCTGCTTCAAATCTATGAAGCTCTAGTCATAATTCTCGTCCCATACAAAATGTTGAGTTTTCTGTGTCAATTTCATTAATGGCAAAGCTAACCTGGAGAAATTCTGGATAAACCTTTTGTAATACCCACTAGACCTAGAAAACTGCGTACTTCAAATACAGTTTCTGGCCTCTTCCAGCTCAGTACTGCTTTCACCTTACTAGGAACAATAGAGACCGCTTGCTGTGAGAATACATAGCCCAGAAACTTGACCTCTGAAAGCCAGAATTCACACTTACTCAGCTTGGCATAGAGTTGCTTATCCCTTAATATGTTCAATACCATTCTCAGATACTGCTCATGTTTGGCTTTACTTCACGAATATACCAGAATGTCGTCAATGAAGACTACGACTAACTAGTTTAGGTACAGATGAAAGATGCGGTTCATGTAGTCTATGAACAAGGTAGGTGCATTGGTCAGCCCAAATGGCATCAAAAGAAACTCATAATGGCCATATATGGTCCTGAAAGCAGCTTTTGATACATCCTTTGCTTTTACTCTGAGTTAATGGTACCCTAATTAGAAATCAATCTTCAAGAATATGTAGGAACCGGATAACTGATCGAGCATGTTATCAATTCTAGGGAGTGGATATGTGTTCTTGATGGTTACCTTATTCAACTCCCTGTAATCTATACAGAGTCATAGGCTTTCATCCTTCTTCTTGACAAAGAGTACTGGAGCTTCCCATGGCGAGACACTAGGTTGAATAAATCCTTTCTCAAGTAGCTCCTCAAACTACTTTTTTAGTTCTGCCATTTGACTTGGATCCATTCGGTATGGGGCTTTGGATATTGGACTTGCTCTAAGCCTTAGATCAATCGAGACTCCACTTACCTATCCAGAGGTAATCTACTAATATCCTCAGGAAAAATGTCAGGAAACTCATTCGCTATAAGGATACTTTCTAAGTTTACTCTGGCCTTGAACTGTATAGAGCAAAGTACCACGTACCCCTGACAACCTTTCCATAAACATCTCTCAGTTTTGGCTATAGAGAGAAGGTTCAGAGTGATTTCCGTACCGCCATACGGTTGTGAGTCGGGATATATAACCTTCTTCCCTTTGCAGTCTACCAATACGCTATTCACTGTCAACTGGTCAATCCTAAGAATCATCTCTAACCCTTGTAGTGGCAAACAGATCAGATCTACATCGATTCATGACCCTTAGTGTTTACCACATAATTTAGATAAACATCGGCCATGTCAATTTTAGTACCCGTAGGTGTAGATACGACCAAGTCATACAAAAATTGATGTACATTCAAGTTTAACCACCTCACACAGTCATATGCAATAAATGAATGGCTAGCGCCCGAATCTTACATGACATGCACTAGGTTTCCATTTAGAAAAACCATACCTTGTATCAATTCTGGAGACTTTTTGGCTTCTTCTTGTGTTAAGGTATAGACCCTACTTGGAACAATGGGCCTTTTCTCCGGTTGACATTTCTATAAGCAATATTTGGCAATATGCCCCGGCTTATTGCAATAGAAAAAAGTAGGTGGTTGGATAGGATCAGGTTTGAGTGGAAACCTGTTACACGATCTACCAAGGTAAATTGGCTTACAGTAATGCCAACAAGTTCTATTTCCTGAAAAACCTTGACCCCACAGCCTCTAGCCTTATTTGGTCTTTTGTTGTTACCCCTGGTTGGTGCACCTTACTCTTTTCATTTCTGTGATGAACCACCACTTCTAGAAAGCACCCTTGCTATTGTCACTAGTTGCTAGGCTTAACAAATTTCTCTCAACAACCTGACATTCTTCCATAGCCTTATTGAATTTAGTATAACGTCTTGAAACGAATTTTCCTTTCATTCTTGGCTTCAACCATTCAATCATCATGTCTGCACTCTACCTTTCAGTATCCTGATATTTGAGATATACCAAATATCAAGACAGGCAAATATATCAAGCTAGATAATCATCAAAGCTTTCTTTGTCCTATTGTTGGATGCTGAGGAATTCCTGCTCTTTTGCTCTTCTAATAGAAGGAGGAAAATATTTATCATTGAACCTCTCCTAGAATAATTCCCATGTTACTGGAATATTCCTTCCCTTCAAAATGAGTTTGGTGTTTCCACTACCTGTCTGCATCACCCTTCAGCTTGTAAATAGCTAACAGAACTTTGATTTTGTCTGAGCATTGCAGAATTTGAAGATCATTTTTAGGCGTGACAACCAGTCTTCAACTATCTGCGAGTCAAACTTCTACTGAAAAAAGGAGGTTGTTGCTTACTGAAACTGCCTACCCAGGTCTGTATATCCACTTCCGGTTCAGGTAGAATATCCTCTGGGGTTAGTTCCTCAGGAGGATCCTCTTCACCTCTACCCCTTACCAGATCCTTAAGGCGATCTTGCCTCTTTTGTACCTCCCGCAGTTCATCCCTGATTTCATTTATCATATCCTGTTGTTGGGTCAGAATACCCAAAATCCATTCTTGAATTGGATCAGGCCTATGCTCCTGATCGGCGTTATCACCTCTCCTTTACCTCTTCCTCAACCTCTACCGCTTGTTCTACCCCTTGCTGGTACCATCTCTATAATTCATTGTATATGAAAATAGAGAAATCATAAATTTCATATAAACACAAGGGCATTTTTCATCATTTCATAATAATTTGGGTGCACAGATATGTCATGCATAACATATAACAACTATTTACAGTAGTTACATAAAGTTAGAAACATCAAACAACATATAATCTATTGTATATCACAAACTTGTCCTTTTACATTTCATAAGTTAGGTTATGTGCAACTTCCCAAGGAGTGACCCATCCTAGATTACCCTGGGTTGGGCATGATTAACTTTCTATGTACCCACCCAAAACTTAGACATTGGCTCTAACCGCTTCTGTCTGCCGGTTCCGTATGACTGCCCATGCCTCAAAATATGTGCTGGCTACCTTCGGTCACTTAAAATATACTGACTGGGCCCCACATCACTGAATGTACATAAACCTCTACATCAAGTCCATCATGTAATCCATAAACACCTAGAACAAACACCTAGTAAACTCTTTTACCCCATTTATATATTCCCTTGAACATCGATCATATGACATCCATTTTTTATCCATCTATACCTTAAACATATTTTAAAAAGTGGTTAGTTGCTTGCTTCTTGCAGTTACTAATTACTTTTATCTTCTGTTATTTATTTTTAAAAATATGGTAGCAAACCATCCCAAAATTTGAAGTTTTCTAGGTATTAAACCCTCTCTTTAAGTTACAAATAATCAACCAATTAATCCCGTAACATCTACATAATTTTTCATAACTCACAACAAAAGAAATCATATTTGTCAAGATTACATATCATAGTTAAATTAATTGGTTGCATTACAATCCAACAAAGATGCAAGTGTTATAATTACTTCACTTCTGCAACTCATCAATAACAATTACTATAGTAGATAAAAATTATAACTACTACACATATCTTCACATATACAACCTATATATAGTAACATGTAATATTATCGCAATTAATTTTCAACATATACAATTGGGAATAATTTTTTCATATCTCGTAATAAATTAAATATAAAAGACATTGAGCAAATTAAACTAGTAACAATTAATAAAATTATATTTATAACTCAAAAATTAAAAAACTTACAATGTATAATGTAATACCTTACATTTCTGCCCCTTTATTACGTACACAAAAGCATTTACTTATATTCTTTTAGGGGATTCTTACTTATTTCTGGCTGTTGAGCCATTATTCTTACAAAGTATCAGAGTTTGTTCTTATTCTGGTTCTTATGCTTAATTATAGTGATTTTGTCTACCGCTTAAATTCTAATTTGCGTATTCATTCTATTATTCATATAAATATTTGAGTCGTGCAATTAATTTACATTCATTAAGTTAATACACTTTCTTCTACAATTCTTTGTCGTTCTTCCTTCTGGTTCATCTTCAAGCATTCCTCTCTTTCCTATTCATGTACCTATATGGTTAGTGGGGGAGGTGAGATTTGAGGGAATCTCAGTAGCAAACATACAGACAATGTATGTAAGATGAATACTAGTGCATGATATACTTACCTTACATAGGCTCATGTTCTGCGTGCTCAATGTTTCGTGCAACATACTTATGGCCACAGTAAAAACAGAAACAGAGCTTCATTTATTCATACATGCTTCGCATAATCAAGCAAAGCAATACACAACATAAACATGACATACATATAAGTAAGTTTACTACCTGGTTGTTTCCCTTGAACAATATCTAACGGTTCCTCTGAGCTCGGACAGGTCTTAAGCTCCGGACGATTATCAGGTCCTATAATTAGAATTTATGGATGACAAGTTATTATTTCGTCCAATTCTTCCATAATTCAAGCACTCAAGTTGGTTATCATTAGGGACATTTAATCAACTCAACTAAGGAGCTAAAGTGGTCAATTAACCTAAAAGACCAATTTTCTAACCTTAGAGTTTATAGTTATTACCATGTGCTACTACCTTTGAATTTTCTCGCACTTGGACGAAATCTGCTAGAATTTTCTCCAAACTTTGAAAAATCATATCTAATTGTACAAATGTCCAATTGCAATGATTCAAGAGGCAATGTGACCCTTATTAAGTCATTTTTCAAGGAAAACTATCACCCATAGCTAGTTGAATGCATATCATCCCTCGAATTGTCATTTATTGCGCATTGCCAAAATTCATTCCAATTTTCATGGCTTAACTTCAAAAATTCATAAAAATTCTAGAAATTACCAAACTTCCAATTTGAGTATCAAGCTTGTGTCATATGGTTTCTAGTCATCATAAAACACCAAGAAAATGACCAAAATACCATGATTTCTCCAAACCCTTGTTCGACTGAAATCAAGACAGATTCACACAAGCAAACATATTCATTCAACCATTACAACCAATATCTCAAATTGAAGCCAATACTCACCTCTTGAACCTCTTTGGTTCCTTTCTTTGATTCTACAACTTTGGCTGTTGTAGAAGACTCAAAAAACCTCCTCTTAAAATTCTAAAAGCATATAAATGAAGATCTCACCAAGAGGAACAATGTTTATGAAGGGTATTTGAGACATAGATGTGATTTACTAGGTTAAAATCAAGGAAGAAGATCATACCTTTCTTATGTCTTTCTTTTCTCTTTCCTCAAGAAGCTTGGCTGACTTTCTTGAGCTTGAGAGAGTGATATTGTGTTAAATTTAATTCGCTTTAGCCCCCCTCAATTCACTTGGCTAAAAGTTAGCCAAACGAAAGATATAAGAAGCTTTAATAAATATCCTCATCCATCTCCTTGAAATATGATTTTTAATTGCAAGAAACATATGCTAATAAACCTTTGCTTCATCTTTTCTCTTTCTTTCTTGATGCTATACGAATATGTGGCCCTTTTCGTTCAAGTTATCATCTTTTTATTTGGCCTACAATTGTTGACCAAAAATAATGGCCAAAAGGAGCTAAAAGAAGGTTTCTTCAATTATCTTAGTTTGCCGCCTCATATATGTTACTTTTTAGTTGAAATTGTTGACCAAGTCTTCACCTTTTAATTGGTCATATAATTGTTTCTCTTTCTTGCCTCATGTTATACAAAAATGAAGCTGAGGAAAAGAGATGATGATCTCTTGTAATATATCCATGAATAATAACATTAATTCACCAATTAGCATGAGATTGTTGACCAAGTCTTGATCTTTTTATAACTTGGTCAAATTGCCTTCATATGTCATATTTAATAGCCAATATGTTTTTTCTCTTGCCATACGAAAATATGCCCTTTGAAGAGGAAAAATGGCTTCTTGCTTTTGAAGAACAAATCTTGGCCCTTCAATTTGTCTTCCAATTTTAACCTAAAGATTAAGTGGCAAGTGTAACAGCCCAAAATTTTATTTACGAAGAATGTATTATAATTATTTAAGATATTCAATAAAATGGTGAATATTCATGGCCATGGGAATTAAATATTGGAAATAGAAAGGTGAATAATGCTTCCAGTGAAATTGCCTGTGAGGCAGTGAGTTTGTCATGTGGTTTTAGATGACCAAATAATGATAAAAGACTATGAAATTTTTCAGAATGAAAGTAAACATCCAAGCTTTAATTTGATAGGTCATATGAATCAATTAGAGCTATATACAAAGAGCTATGAATTTTTTGAATTTAGCTCAGAAAAACTGTTTATTTTCTGGAGCAGCGTCCAAATAATTTAATTTTGGGAATTTGTGCTTCCAATTGGCAACAGTCTACATTTTTTCTTGAAACTAAACTTAATAAGGGTTCTATAGCCTTTAGAATCACCCCAATTCAATGTCTATAAATTTAGTTATGATTTTTCAAAGTTTTGGGTAGAAAATCTGCCAGAAATCCGAAAATGAAGAGAAATGTAATGGCAAACTTGTAATTTTGCCAAACAAGTACCAAATTAGCTATTTTCCAATTAATTGAAGTTAGTTTCAATTAATTAAGGAAAATAAAGGGGAAAAATATATTTGGAGTATTTTGGTCAAATAGATACGAATTTATGGAAAATTGGAGTATATTTGCAAATTTGACCAAAATGTGACTTAAGGTGTACCTGTGACTTGAACAAGTTATGAAGCCAACTTAGGACTTAAAGGAGGGACCCTTGGGATACTATTAGGGCCTGTTTGGTACGCAAAAGATGTGGGAAGGGAAGGGAACATGAACAAGTTCCCTCATTTGGTACGCAATTTTGGCTCAATCTTCCCAGGAACTCAAGTTTCCGGGCCCACCAATGTTCCCTTATTTATGGGAAGATGAGATCCCACTAATTTGTGGGATCCTAAGTTCCTTTAGTGGAAGAAGATCCAAAAGACCAAAATGCCCCTGAAATATTTAAATTAAAAGCTGGGAAATTTGAACTTTTCAACAGAATTTGCTTATCAAATTCAAACTTTTCAAAATTCCCGCCTTGCAAGTTCGAACTTCATCAATAAATTCGAACTTTTCAAAATTCTCGTCTTGCAAATTCGAACTTCATCAATAAATTCGAACTTTTCAAAATTCCCGCCATACAAATTCGAATTTCATTAATAAATAAATAATTTTTTTATTTATTTAAATTATAATTTATATTTTATTCATTTTATTTAATTTTTAAATTATTGTACTACTAATTATTTAATTTATGAATTGAAATATAAATTTAATTAATATATAATTATTAACTTATGTTGAGGGTAAAATAGGCATATCTCTTTTTTTCCCTCAAGTTCCACCCTCAATTTTCTTCCTACCAAACAACCCATCTTCCCTCAACTCATCTTCCATCACCCTTTACAATCTTCCTTTCCCTTCCTTTCCCTTCTCAAAGTTCCTTTCCCTCTTCAAATCTTCCGCGTACCAAACAGGCCCTTACATGTAACAAGAGAGAGAAATATTAGTTGCATGTTGAATGGGCTCAAGACATCAAGTTACATAAAGCTAGGAATTTATGCCTTACAAGTCAAATTTTGGAATTTTGTTTAAATAAATAATTAAAGGCATAAAGTAGCATATTATAAAAACACATTTCATCTTCTTCCTCCCCCAAAACTGACTCATACAACCATTAAGAGAGAGAGAAGTGCAGAAAATTTTAGAGAGAGAAGGAGGAAGAAGTTCGCCAAGTAAGCATGATTTCTTCAGTGAATTAGCTTCTAACTTATGTAATCCTTCCTCTAAGCTTCTCTTCTATATTGTTTAAGGTGTTTGAAGCACAAATTTGAAGTTGTGGGGGCTAAGGTTTCAACCATAAGAAGAATAAACAGAAGGAAGAAGAGGTAACTTCCTCAACTTCAAGTATTGGTTGTACTGGCTACTGTGAGTAATTTAATTAGTGAATTTCTGTTATAATTGCTCCGATTGTAAAATTTGGGAAAGGGTATGTGTAAACCCCTCCATAATTATGATTTAAAATACGTAATTAAAATGGATTAAAGACCAATAGATAATCAAAACTCATTCTACAATCCCATCCTTGAGATAGGGTTTTCACATATAACTTTCAAAATCCAATTCATCTGGTCTCGTATTCACATTCGTATATATATCAAAGTGTAAAGCAAAATTCCCGGTAACCCTCGGGTTTCACATTGTAAACTAAAGGGTTTACAGGCATATTTACCCTTTACCATATCTCATTCAGGGGATTACATATCCATATCCAAATAACATTTACAAATTTGTAGTAATCCCAATCCAGATATGACAAACAACCAACAACTAAAACAAAGAACTATCCGCCCTTGGTTTCCTGCTTCTCCTTTGAGCCACTTGCCCTGTATATAGGTTAGTTAATGGAAAGAATAAGATTCAAAAGAATCCCAGTAGTAACAAATCACTCATACAAGATGTAATCACATAACATGCAAGTAAATCGTCAAATAGCGCACACACACATTGCCTTCCTGGCATTCACATTTACAAACACACATTGCCTTCCTGGCATTCACATATCCACATTGCCTCTCTGGCATTCACATATACACAGCTTTGTAACATCCAAAATCATCACAAAACAATGATAAATCAAACATACAATGCATCACATAAAGTATAAGGGAAAGCGTCACTACCTTATGCTTTCCAAGTGTGCTCCGGCATAGGTTACTTATGTTCAAGGAAAATATCAAATCCTACAATTCTAAATGCACCATTTAGACACTTCCATAATGTTTCTGGGGGTTATATGAGTCTATATTGAAAAATTACTAAAATACCCCTAGGGACCGGGCCCGGGCCCGGCCCCATCGTACCTGGTCTGACTGTACTTTTTTTGAAATTGTGACATGGGCTATTCTGACATATTTTCACCCAAGGAATCCATTTCTAGACTTGAAATTATCAAATTCAATGTTAAATACAAAATTACCCTTGGCAGCCCAACTTTAAGGATTTCAGGGGTGTTTTCGTAATTATTCTTTTTCGGGCTTTACCGAAAAAGTGACCAACTGTAACCTCACCTAATTTTCCCTCCTGAACTCAATGGAATCATCAAATCATTGAAAGTCCAAACCTAAGGCCCCCTAACAGCCCTAGCCAAAATTCTCAAGTACTATGGGGAAAATTGGGGTTTTTCGGTTTCAGCTCCGCAGACGTGTTTCTTTCTACTCCTAACCACTTTATTAACTATTACCTTAGGTTATAACTACCATTTGGAGCCAATTTTGATAGCATAACCCCTAGGCCAATTCAATTTCCAAATTTCAAATCAAAGACAATCCAGTGAAATTTCACCGATTAAATTGTCCACAGTAGCCAGATCAATCAAAGATTAAAGTTTCGGAAGTTACCTCAAGCTCCCTCTGGCTTTTCCTCTTCTTGGCCGGAAACCCTAACCTCTTCACACCAAAATTTGTGATTCAAATACCTTAAATAACATGAAAGGAAAGCTTAGAGAAAAGAGTAAACACGTTAGGAGCCAAATCGACTTACCTTACGAGTTTTCTTCTCCTTCTCTCTCTAATCTCTCTCAACTCTTTTTGCTCTCTTATGGCTTCTGTTTGCATCGGTTATGGCTGAAGAAAGGAGAAGGAAATGCTTTTTAATAGCATTATGCTTATGTCACTTTTCATTAGGCTTATGTCATAATTTTTCTAATTTCCCAAAATTTATCATTGTTGACTTTTTGTGTACATAAAGCCCAATTCACATGCAACTAATTCCCTCCCTCTTCTTGGTCCATGAAATCACGCCTAGAGGCCTTCCATCAACCCAAAAAAAAGATGATCACAATTTATCTTATAATTATAAGATTGCCACCACTTTTTGTTCCATTTTCGGATTATTTGGAATTTTTGGCAGATTTTCTGCCTAAACTTTGAAAAATCATAACTAATTCTAGAAAAATTGAAATGGGGTGATTCCAAAGCCAATGGAAAGCTATTTAAGTCCTCTTTACTAAAACAATATGGTTCAATGCAATTCATAACCACAAAAATACAGAATTGCACAAAAGTCCATACTGCTGCAAAACAGATATCAGTTTCAATCCCAAACTTTGGAAAATCATAACTCTTAGCTCACAAATCGAAATGATACAAATTATATGTCAATTTTGAAGCTTGGCATGTGAACTTTAGGACTGAAAGTTTTCAGAATTTATTGACACCATTTTCCCATTCAAAATGTCCATACAAACTGACTGCCTAATACAGAGTTTCAATTGACAGAATTTCCAACTTTTGCACAATTGTTCCCAATGGTTCCAATTTCACAACAAACACTTTCCCCTTACAAATTTTCACAAGGAAGCCATTGGAATCACTAAAACAATCAAATTCTTATCACATCCACACATATTCAGTTTTGAACCGCAATGCAACACAACCACCAAATTGCCCAACTTTGTATTTCACCATAATATGCGCCCTCCATCTATTCCAATTCAATTTAGATGTTAATCCATAATTGAACTTAAATACAGGGTTTAGGCACTACTCAAACACATTCGAATCACAATTCATATCATATTCTCCAAAAGCGTTTATTTATCAATAATCACATCCACTTTTGAAGTCATTAACCCTTAATCATTTTTTTGGGATATTACAGTATGCCCTAGGTGTTATGCTGTCAAAATTGAGTATAAATGGTAGTTATAACATAATTAAATAGTTAAAAAAGTGGTTAGGAGTAGGAAGGAGTAAGTCTGCAGAGTCAAAATTGGAAAACTCTAAATTTCTCTAAAGAATCCTGGGTTTCAGCCAAGTCCAATTCATGATGTTAGGGCTGGATTTTTGATGTTCTAATGATTCCATTGAGTTCAGGGGGGAAAATTAGATGGGGTTACATTTGATCACTTTTTCAGAAAAAGCCTGAAAAAGCATAATTACCAAAACGCCCATGAGACCCTAAAGTAGGGTCTGCCAAGAGCATTCTGGTCTTTTGGCAGTGAATTAGGTAATTTTGAGTCCAAAAATTGATTCCTTGGGCAAAAATAAGTCAAAATAGACTAGGTTCAAATTTTGAGAAAAGTACGGTCAGGACTGAGTTGAGAGCTAGTTGGTGGCACATTTTACGAGTGACCGTTTCGAAGCAAGAAAGGGTTAAGATAGTAACTATTATCTCTCATACACTATATGACTACTCATATGTTGTGTGTTACTATATTATGTGATATAAACACGTGCTTGGGGCACATTACCTAGCTGTGGTTAGGGACCTAGCTGAGGAACACTGGTATTACCTAGCTGTAGTCAGGTACTTAACTGAGGTACACGTAGGGCTTTCAACTATATAGTTGGCCATGAGCTTTGTGTGCACACACGGTTTGATGTGGATTTTTATTTTACACTATATGGTGCATTGCATATTTAATTATCACATTTTACATTATTGATAGTCTGTTACTATTGAGATTCCTTAGAATCTAACCCTTTTATAAACAAAAATGTCTCAGCGGGAACCAGTAGCTCTAAAGGCAAGGTTGTAGATACGAGAAACTGACGGGTATAGATACCGAGGTAAAGATTGGGGTTATATATGTAGTCTTATTTTGGGCATTTTCTATAAATTTGTAAATATCATCAAACCTTGCAGAGAGAACTTGTGTTGTAATCAAGTACCATGTGTCAGTACATCAGTGTATTTATTTATTCCTATGTTGCTCACCGAACTACGCGCAAGCACTATGAAAATGGTAAAAATAAGATAAGGGTATGACAACAAGTATCTCATTTGTGCTTGATTATGACAACATTATTTCTTATGCCTTTAGTTCTTTTAATTCTTTGTTTATTTTTTCTAGACACTTGTTCCCTTTTCCTTTGGATCCGAGTTAGGTTTCATGTCATTTGAATAGATCCTAAAGGAATCGAATATTTTCTTTCTGCTAATTCACACCAAATTTCATACTTTATTCTCAGTGTGGTTTCTACTAGTCATTCTATTTTTCACTCATTCATGGGACTTTTACTAAAATAGGCTTAGTAGTCTACTTTATTTAGGTTTATTCTCTGCCTCTAGTCCCAAAATTTAGGGTATTACAATTCTCCCCTCGTTCAATAAATCTTGTCCTTGAAATTTGCTACTGGTCTGATTCTTAATAATACTTCAAAAGGACCATTTTAGTAAGGATTTCATTTCTTTCTTTCTACATTCTATTGACACCTAAATTCTGGAGGACACCACAAATTCTCCACACCTCTAATTCTAGAGGATAACCCAAGTTCTAGAGGATACCTCGAATTCTAGAGTTTTTCTTATTCAATTCTATTTATGCTTCTATTTTATTCTGATAGACTTTGCTCGCCTATTTTGCGTCTAAGCTTCTACAATTAAAGTTCTCAGACTTCTTTTCTCTTGACTAGCATTGTAGCTAGCAAGTACTATCCAACCTTACAAGTTCAAATTTCTAAACCCTTCTATCAATTTTAGTTCCCGTATTATCATGACCATCAACTGCACTGCTTTTCAATTCAAAGCATATGCACTATTCTTAAGCTTTACAAGAGATTCCTCCATGTTATCTTGTAATGAAAATGATAAAAACTAAAATTCTCAATGCAGTGCAGTGTGTTTCGGTGAGTAGGAAAGAAAAATGAGAGAGTAGGAAAAAAGTTTTGGGTTGCCTCCCAAATAGTTACCATTCTTTAACGTCTTTAGCTAGAAAAAGATGAAACCAATTTTTTTTTATTTATATTTATTTTTTTAATATCAAAGTGTACATGTTAGTTCCTCAAAAGTGATGATAGTTTTCAAAGTGTTGAGTACACCGTCATTGTATTCTTTGAACCTTTGCCCATTCACTTTGAATTTTTGATCACCATCTTGAATCTCCATAATTCCATATGGCTATACTTGAGTCACAATAAATGGTGATGACCACCTTGATCTCAACTTTCCTAGAAAGAGCTTTAACCTTGAATTGTATAAAAGCACTTTTTGTCCCAGTGTAAACTCTCTCCTCAAAATTCTTCTGTCATGCCGCATTTTTGTCTTCTCCTTATATAACTTGGCATTTTCATAAGCTTGTTGTCTAAATTCTTCAAGCTCATTGAGTTAGAGAAGTCTCTTCTCACCAGCTGCCTTTAAGTTAAAACTGAAGGCTTTTATTGCCCAATATGCTTTGTGCTCCATTTCTATTAGAAGATGGCATGCTTTTCCGTAGACCAATTGATATGGGGATGTACCAATTGGTGTCTTGAAGGCAGTTCTATAAGCCTAAAGTGCATCATCTAATTTCTGTGCCCAGTCCTTCCGATTGGAATTCACTATCTTCTCTAAGATCCACTTCAATTCTCTGTTTGAGATTTCTACCTGCCTGTTAGTTTGTGGATGATATGGAGTTGCAACCTTATGAGTTACTCCATATTTAGCTAACACAGACTGAAGCTACCGATCGCAAAAATGCCTTCCTCCATCACTGATAATAGCTTTAGGCACTCCAAATCTTATAAAAATATTTTTCATTAAAAACTTCATAACCACTCGAGAATCATTTGTAGGAAAAGCAGCTGCTTCAACCCACTCAGAGACATAATCAACAGCTACTAGAATGAACTGATTGCTAAATGAGGATAGAAAAGGCTCCATAAAATTTATCCCCATGCATCAAAGAGCTCAACTTCTAAGATATTAGTTAATGGGGCTTCATGTCTCCTTGATATATTTCTCATTCTTTGACATCAGTCACATGTTGCCATAACTTTGTGAGCGTCCTTAAAGAGTGTAGGCCAGTAGAATCCTAATTGAAGGACTTTAGTAGCTGTTTTGTTTGCTCCAAAATAACCATTATATAAGGGTGAACGTCAGTGATTTAAAATGTTGTCCATTTCTTCTTTAGGAACACATTTCCTGATAATCCAATTTGGGCATTGTTTGTATAAGAATGGATCTTCCCAGAAATAATGCCTTACATCAGCCAAAAACTTCTTCTTTTGTACTTTAGAAAGTTCATAAGGCATTACTCCACTTGCCAAATAATTCACAAAATTAGCATACCAAGGAGTGGGTTGTGATTTCATGACAAAAAGTTGCTCATCTGGGAAATTCTCTTTGATTAGTAATTCTCTCTTTTATTCAAGTGGCTCTAACCAAGAAAGATGATCTATAATGAGATTCTCAGTCCCTTTTTTGTCTTTAATCTCCAAGTCAAATTCTGGTAGCAGACATCTGATCAGTCTGGGCTTAGCATCTTTCTTCTCAACCAAGTATTTGATTGTTGAGTGGTATGTCCAGACAATGACCTTTGACTCGATTAAGTAGGCTCTGAATTTGTCAAATGCAAACACTACTGCTAGGAGATCCTTTTCTGTTGTTGCATAATTCAGCTGTGCATCTGAGAGTGTCCTGCTAGCATAATTGATGGCATGAAAGACCTTGTCTTGTCTTTAGCCTAAAACAGCTCTAACTGCATAATCACTTGTATCGTACATCATCTCGAATGGAAGATTCCAGTCGGGAGCTATGATAACTGGTGCAGAAGTCAAGGCACTTTTTAGGGTTTTGAAGGCTGATAAGTACTCTTTATTAAACACAAAGGGAGTACTTTTCTCCAACAACATGCAAAGTGTCTTTGTGATTTTTTAGAAGTCATTGATAAATCTTCTATAGAAGCCAGCATGTCTTAAAAAACTCTGAATGCCCTTGATTGAGGAGGGAGGTGGTAGCTTTTCAATTATTTCAATCTTAGCTTAGTCAACTTCAATACCTCGATCAGATACCTTGTGACCCAGCATGATTCCTTCTTTTACCATGAAATGGCATTTCTCTTAATTAAGAACCAAGTTTGTCTCCACACAACATCGTAAGACTTTTGCCATATTTGAAAGGAAATGATCTAATGATTCTCCAAAAACTAAAAAATCATCCATGAACACCTCAATGAAGCTTTCCACCATATCTAAAAAGATCACCATTATACTCCTTTAAAATGTTGCTGGTGCATTACATAGACCAAATGGCATCTTTCTGAAGGGAAAAGTACCATAAGGACATGTAAAAGTTGATTTCTCTTGATCTTCTGGTGCAATTATAATTTGATTATATCCTGTGTACTTGTCAAGGAAATAATAATAGGCTTTTCTAGCAAGTCTGTCAAGCATCTGATCTACAAATGGTAGAGGGAAGTGATTTTTTCTGGTAGCTTTATTGAGCTTTCTATAGTCGATACATACTCTCCATCTAGTCACCATTCGTTATGGATTCAATTCATTTTTCTTGTTGAACATTACTGTCATTCCACCTTTTTTGACACAACTTGAACTGGACTTACCCATTGACTGTCGGAGATTGGGTAGATTATGCCAGCATCCAGCCACTTTATTACCTCCTTTCTCACCACCTCCTTCATGTTCGTATTGAGTCTTCTCTGGTGCTCAACTGATGGATTGTAGTTGTCCTCCATCAAGACCTTATGCATATAAATTGAAGGACTAATCCCTCTTATATCAACTATTGACCATTCAAATGCTGTTTTATACTCCCTTAGGACTCTTAATAACTTTTTTCTTCATTAGGAGTAAGAGCTGTAGAGACGATTACTGGTAATATTGAATTTTCTCCTAGATAAGCATACTTCAAATGGGATGGTAGTGCTTTCAACTCCAGTACTGGTGATTTCTCCATTAATGGTACTGGCTTACTCGGCCTTTCCCCCAAATCTTCAAATAGTTTATTGATAAAAATTAGGGAATTTACGTTAAGGTACCTAATCTGCTCCAAGACTTCTGGATTAGTACATTTTGATACATCTACCATTTCCATTTCTAATGGTTGATCCATACAAATTTCGTTCACCATGTCTTTTATGCAGCTGATCAATGTATCTACCCTGTAACAGTTGTCACCTTCATCTGGAAAGGATAAAGCCTTGAAAATGTTGAAAGATACTTGATTATCTTGAACTCACAAGGTTAACTTCCCCTGTTGCACATCTATTAATGTTCTCCCAGTTGCTAGAAATGGCCTCTTAAGAATGATAGGAATTTCTTGGTCTTCTTCTATGTTGAGTATTATGAAATCAGCTGGGAATATGAGTTTGTCCACCTTTACCAGAACATCTTCTAAGACACCTCTCAGATGTTTTATTGATCGATTATCCAGAAGTAATGAAACTGTGCTCAACTTCAACTCTCTAAGACCAAGTTTGTTATAGACAGATAGAGGCATGAGGTTTACACTTGCTCCAAGATCACAAAGTGCTCTTTCAAAGATCTTTCAATTCTTTCCTACTTCTTAATGCAACGGCATTTATATTCTCTCTTGGGTTTCTTTTGGTGTCACTTGGTAAAGTTCCTGGTTTCCTGGAATTCAGCATATTTGCATTTTGGCCCATCTAGATCTCTAAGTTATTTATTGAGGCTTCTTGGCTTTTGAGTGTTGTATCAGTCCTAGCCATGAATTGAGATGTATTCATGGTTAGTTAAGCTATACATCTTCCACATTTACTTTCTGTTGTGATGGATTTGTTGTTTTAAGAGCTTGTTTTTGGTAATTCCCTTGTGGCTTGAACACATTTTGATTATTTCTCCAACTAAAGTTTGGATGATTTCACTAACTTGGATTGTAAGTGTTTAAGAATGGATCATTTCTTTGATTTATGACATAATGAGCTTACTCCGGCATGAATGAGTGTCCTTCTTGACATTGTGTGCTCATATGAGGTCCTCCATATCGATCACAGGCTTCAGTAGGAGTACTGATTATATTTGATTGGTTTGTTAAAGAGCCCACTTGCTTGGATATAGATGCAACTTAAGAAGACAAAGTTATAAGGACATCCAGCTCATGCACTCCAAGTGCTTTCTTTGAAATATTATGCTTAGAAGGCCATTGGTATGGATTGGCTGCCATCTCCTCAAGTAGATTGTAAGTATCATCTATATTTTTTCCCATTAAAGATCCTCCAGCTACAACATCTACAAGAATTCTGGAGATGTAAGTCATCCCACTATAAAAAGTTTACAGTTGCCACCAATTTGGTAACCCATGATGAGGACATCTCCTTAGCAACTCCTTATATCTTTCCCATGCTTCATAGAGGCTTTCTTGTTCATGCTAGGTGAATGAGGCTATTTCATTCCTCAATTTAGTAGTTTTTGCTTAAGGAAAGTATTTTTCTAAAAATTTATGCGCCATGATCGGCCATGTAGTTATGCTTCCTACTGGTAGCGATTGTAACCAACTCTTAACATTATCCTTTAGTGAGAAAGGGAAAAGTCTAAGTCTAATGACATTATCAGTAACACCACATTATCAGTAACTCCTGGTAGCGATTGTACGTTAAGATCTTTTATTGGCTAACCACTGAACTGATTGGCTATATGCTTGAATTGCAGGCTTGATTTCAAAGTTGTTGCTGCTACTGGCGGTTTTCTGATTCCAGAATTTGTCCCTATTACTGTTGGTATTGCATAGTTATGGAGTGTTTTGGTATTTGTTATTTCTCCATCTGAATTTGCCATCGGATTGATTAAGATTGAAGTAAACTACTTTCAAACTCTTTGATTTCTTTGACAAGTTCTATCTATCTCCTAATCAAAAGGCAATACTTCAATCTTCTTCGATCTGGTCATGAACTAAGCAAAAACCTGAAAAGAAACACAATACACCAAGAAGAAAAAATAATAATATAAAGACTAAATTAGTATTAAAATTACTTGGTATTGATATGAATGACAACAATCCCTGGCAACGGTGCCAAAAACTCGTTACGAGTTTAGATGATCTATTAAATAGTACAAGTGTACACTGTCGTAATCAAGTAATACAAAAGTAAGTAGAGTATTGTTTTCATGAGGATTGATTACTAGGTACCAAAATGAGTAATTTTAATTATATTTAGTCGATCGATTAGTTGGTGATTGAGAGAACAAAATAAAATGATTAGATATGAGTGCAAATAATATGAAAGCAACCATGAGAAAAAGTCCTAGGGGTTAGCAAAATAGATTTCACTTAACAAATTTTAGATTGAATCACTTATCTATTCTAGCCTAATTTATTTCACATGATTGATAGTCGAGTTTCCCTAATTTTCATTATTAGCCTCTTCCAAGGTCAAGCAATTCTATAATTAATTGCTAATTCAATATATTCCTATATGAATTTAAGCAATTAATTATGCATTAAGATTTATTGAACTCAGTAAGACTACACAACTCATATGAATATATTCCTATTATATATACAAGTCATGGTTTTGATTATAGGATCTACACACATACATCTCCTTCTGGTCTAAACATACATATTTAAATCATTCAAAAGATGGTCAATCAATTGAAAGCATTAAGAACAATAGTTAAAACTCAATCATGAAGGAAAAATTAAAATTAGATTTAATATGTTAAGATTCAATCCGTTATTAGTAAGCTACGTCATCACCCTAGGAATATAGAAATTTAGCTCATGATGAAATTAAAAAAAAACCAAAATAAATTGAAAACTTCATAAATATTGCATATAATTTGAATGAAAACCTCATAAATATTGCATAAAACTTGAATATTAAATTCTAAAACATAAATATACAACCAAAAGATGCATAAAAATGGAGAAATCTAGCCTTCCTTGTAGGAGGTAAAACCTTTCATGTATGTGGTAACCTATACCATCTATAAAGGAGGACTACCTATACCGTCCATATAGGAGGTCTGTATAAGCCTTCCAAGATAGAGGCATGTAAAAAGTAATACAATGCATGAAATTAAAACTAAAAAATAACACAATTTATTCAAAACTATCAGAGAAAAAATCTCTCCCTGTCAGAGAAGGAAACCTCTACTTCTCTCCCTTTCGTCCTTGATGCTTGGCCTAAGAACACATTTGCTACAATACCCAAAACCACATTGCTATGGTGAAAAGTGTGTTGCTACAGTACTTCCGTATGCTACAGTGATTCTGTCATGAATAGTACCGTCATGTATAATGGCCCCAATGAATAGTACCGATGCTACAGTAATTAACCTTTTTCAATCCTATCGGTCAAATTTTTGGTCTCCTTTCTCCTCTTATTGTGTGGCTATCAAAAGAGAAAACAGGTAAATATTATAATAGTAATAAAAATATTTATGCCAAAATTATCCTGTATTTATCCATTACACCTAAATTTGTTACATTAATCTCAAATATTGTCCACAAAATCATCATATAAGGGAAAATATATATGCAAATATTTTACTTATCAGCCTAGTTTTGAAGTGTTTTCACTTTTGCTCTGCTGTGGTGAAGCAAAAGAGACTGGGAGCACCTTTAAGCTACTTCTTTGATCATCCTTTTTGACTTTTGTTCTTCTTTTCTCCACCACCAAAGATCTATATTGGGTTCTACTTCTTATCCTCATCCTCCTACAAAGAGAAGGATTTTATGAGCTTTCCAATTTTCTTCAATTTAATCTAAACCTCTATACATTTTGCTCAAAATTTGCAACTTTTTAAAGGATTTCCATCACATCACATTTTCCTTCATATGTATAAAGTTTATGCACAATTTGAGTTCAAAACCAACAAATATATAAGAAAAATGTGATGAAATACAAGAATTTCTAGAGAATAACATAAAACCATAGAAATGAAGCTCTCATGAAGAGGAATAATGTTTATGAAGGGTATTTGAGAAGTGATTTACTAGGTCAAAATCAAGGAAGAAGATCATACCTTTCTTGTGTCTTTATTTTCTCTGTCCTCAAGAAGCTTGGCTGACTTTCTTGAGCTTGAGAGATAGTGATTTTGTATTTAATTTAATTCACTTCAGCCCCCTTAATTCACTTGGCCAAAAGTTAGCTAAAAGAAAGAGATAAGAAGCTTTAATAAATATCCTCATCCACCTCCTTGATATATGATTTTTAATTGCAAGAAACATGTGCAATACACTTTTTATTCATCTGTTCTCTTTCTTTCTTTGTGCCATGTGAATATGTGGCCCTTTTCATTCAAGTTATCATCTTTTTATTTGGCCTACAATTGTTGACTGAAAATAATGGCCAAAAGGAGCTAAAAGAAGGCTTCTTCAATTATCTTAGTTTGCCTCCTCACACATGTTACTTTTTAGTTGAAATTGTTGACCAATTCTTCACCTTTTAATTGGTCATATAATTGTTTCTCTTTCTTGCCTCATGTTATACGAAAATGGAGTATGGGAAAAGAGATGATGATCTCTTGTAATATCTCCTTGAATAATAACATTAATTCACCAATTAGCATGAGATTGTTGACTAAGTCTTCATCTTTTTATAACTTGGTCAAATTATCTCTATAACACCCTACCTTAATAGCCAAATTTATAGTTCGAGAATCCATTATCAAGTTAAAATAGAGACCAGGGTTAATTTAAAACTTTTCCAAAACCTGTTTAGTGCGGTTTCACATTCACATTCCAAATATAATTGGCCTATGCAGTTCGGTTTCAATCATACATATCAGAGTGCAACTAAAAATTCCCGACAACGCTCTGGTTTTGTTTACTTAATAAAGGGTTTACATGGCACATTGCCCATTTATAGTTTCTCAAATAGGGGATTACACTACACCATTCAATATATACAACTAATTCCCAACAAAATATGACAACCAACTACCAAAATTAAAACTCCTAACTAGGAGCTCTAACCGCCCTTCATCACTTACTTTCCCTTTGAATCGCTTGCCCTGGCTGTAGGATAGTTAATGGAAAGAATGAGATTCAAATGAATCCCAGTAGTAATAGTTCTCTTATAACATGTACAATCACAAAACATGTAAGCAAATCACAAGCAATAATGCATCAACGGCTTTTCTGCAACAGCTTTCGCCATGTTCGCATAGGCATATTTCACAACGGTAAGTTTCACAAGGGCATGTTTTACATCGGCATATTTCACAAGGGTATGTTTTACATCAGCATATTTCACATGGCATATTTAACAACGACATATCCACACCGCATGTTTCTCAACGGCAGGTTTCACAACGACATGTTTCACAACTCAATGATAAGACATACATGTAATGTATCATACACAATATAAGAGAAAGGATTATTACCTTGTTCTTTTCGCTCATGCTCTGGCACTAGTTTATCATATGTAGGGCAAATGTCAAATTCTATAATTAGAATTATGGGCGACAGGTTATTACTTAATCCAATTCTTCTTTAATTCAAATACTCAAGTTGGTTGTCATTAGGGACATTTAATCAAGTCTACTAAGGAGTTAAAGTGGTCAATTAACCCAAAAGACCAATTTCTAACTTCAGAATTCAACAATATTACATTTTGCCATTACATCTTCAATTTTTACATAGGTGACCAAATCTGCCAGAATTTTTCATCAATTTTGAAAAATCATAACTAATTCTATAAAAATAAAAATGGGGTGATTGCAAAGGCTATGTGACCCTTATTTAGTATATTTGCAAGGACAAATATCACCCATAGCCAGTTGGATACACAGCATACCCAGATTTTTCATTTATTGCACACTGTCAGAATTCAACCCAATTTTCATGACCTAACTTGAAAAATTCATAACTCCCAGTGTACAAATCAAAATGATGTGAATGACCAATCAAATTAAAGCGTGATATGTCTACTATTTAACTGGAAAGTTTCAGAATTTGTAGAGATAATTTTGCTATCCAAAAACACCACACAATCAGGGTACCTTGCTGGAATCCTGTTCAGTAGAAAATCCAGTTTTGCATTTTGAGTTTTAATGACCCAAAATTCACAACCCGGGGCTATTCCTACACCGTTTTTTTGTGTAGAACACAATGGTAACATCAAAATAAACAAATTCCCACTCATTCTTCTCATCCTGTTTTGGCAAAAAAAATCAGAATAAATTCCAACAATTACCAACTTCCAATTTTAGCATCCAACTTGTGTCATATGGTTTCCAATCATCATAAAACACCAAATAAATAATCAAAACACTATGAAATCTCTAAACCCTAACTTGGATAAAATCAGGTAAGATATATACTTGCCAAAATACTTATTCAACCAACACAACTAATAGCTCAAATTGAAGTCAATACTCACCTCTTGCTTCTCCTTAGCTCCTTTCTTTGATTCTACAAGTTGTACTCTTACAAGATGGCCCAAAACACCTCCTTTTGAAATTCTAAAACCATTGAAATGTAGCTCTCATCAAGAGGAACAATGCTTATGAAGGATATTTGAGCCATAGATGAGGTTAAAAAGGTGAAAATCTAAGATAAAACCCTAACCTAAAACTTGTTTCTTCACTTGTTCTTTTCATGCTTCAGCTAGCAGACTTGGAGAATGAGAGAGAGAGAGTGAATAATAATCAGTTTTTCCCTTACCTTATCACTTAAAAATCTGGCCATAAAGTTGGACGAAAAGGAGTGGCAAATGTGTGGTCCATATTTTGATGCCTTGGACGTCATTCATGGATGGAAAGTTGGAAATTGGTTTTGACTTATATCTTTGTATGTTACATGTGTATGTATGTCATGTTTTTCTTGCAAAAGTAGGTGGACTTTGACCAAACTCTTTTCCCTTGCTTTTCTTTTTGTTTGGACGTCAATTTGCTTCTCAAATGTGAGGAAGTTGTATTGATTAAATCCTCTCTCTTTCTTGTTCTTGTCTTGGATGAAATACTCAAGGAAAAGGGAGAAGAAATGTTGACCAAAATGCTCCATTCTTGCTTCCTTCATGTCAAGCCACAATTATTGACTTTTCAAATAGAAAAGATAAAGAAGTATATCATTTAAATTCTCTTTCCTTCTTCCCATAGTCTTGAACATTTTTTATCAAGGGAGAAGGAAGGGAAATTAATTTAATCTTCTTCAACATTGCATTCTCATTTAGAGTCATAAGCCCTTATACTTATTTTGGGGGTATTACAATTCTCCCCCTGTACAATAAATTTCATCCCCAAAATTTGTTACACAACTTGAGCCATAAACTCCATATAACGTCTTTGCATGTTAGCTTCTTCTTCCCATGTGGCTTCCCTCTGAGACATTCCTCCCCTGACCACTTTCACAAATAGAATACTTCAGTGTCTGAGCCATCTTTCTTCCCGTTCAATGATTTGTTCTGGCTCTACCGTATAGGTGAAGTTGTCTTGCAAGTTGACATCTTCATACTCAATAATGTGCGTAAGATCTGGTTGGTACTTCTTCAGTTGGGAAACATGAAACATATCATGGAGCCTGCTCGAATTTGAGGGTAAAGCTACTCGATATGCAACAGGCCTGATTCTCACAAGAATCTTAAAAGGACCTATATACCTTGGGCTCATTTTTTTCTACTTGATCGCTCTACTGATTCCTGTAACTGGAGACACCCTGAAGAATACGTGATCTCTAACTCTGAACTCTAGAGGTCTTCTCCTCTTATCAGTATAACTCTTCTGTTAACTTTATGCTGCAAGGAGCCTCTTTCTGATGATTTTAATCTATTATGTGGTCTGATCAATAAGATCCTGCCCGTACAACTTATTCTCAGACAACTCGTTCCAACACAATGGTGATTGGCACTTCCTCCTATACAATGCTTCATATAGAGCCATCTGGATGATCACATGATAGCTATTGTTGTAGGCGAACTAAGTATGTAGGAGAAAGTAGTTACAATTCCCTTTAAAATCAAGGACACATGCTTTCAACATATCTTCCAACAGCTGAATGGTTCTTTCTGACTGTACATCTCTTTGAAGATGGTAGGCTGTGTTAGATCCCATATGTTTTGATGATAACAAAGATTGGATCAATGATATGAAAGGATTTGATGACAAACAAATGAATTTGAACAAAGTGGCAAAGGATTACTTGAAGTAAGCACTGGAGTAATAATCAAATTTTTTGAAGGCTTACTCGAGTAGCCACTCGAGTAAGGGAAGCTATCACTCGAGTAGCCACTCGAGTAAGGGAAGCTGTCACTCAAGTAGCTACTCAGGTAATCCCTGACCATAGAAGCACTGCCAAAATTTGGAAGATGTTACTCGAGGGACCACTCGGGTAATCTGCAAAATTATATAAGGTATCACTCGAGTAGCCACTTGAGTAACATGATTTTATAAAGGCATCACTCGAGTAGCCACTCGAGTAACCAGGTCAAAAATTTTCCAGTGACTCTCGGCCTAGAAATGCAACATATCACTCGAGTAGCCACTCGAGTAATCAGTAAGAAAAATCTATTACTCGAGGGACCACCTGAGTAATCTGCTGTTTTATTTGGAAGCTTACTCGAGTAGCCACTCGAGTAACCAGACAGAAAAGTCTTGGCCAAGAAATTGATGCAATTACTCTAGTGAGTAATCGAGTAATCTGCCAGGTTATTTAAAAGCCACTTAAGGGACCACTCGAGTAAGGTATGAAGAAATATGAAGGCCACTCGAGTAGCCACTCGAGTAATCAGGTATTTCCAAGGTTTGTGATTTATCTCACTCCATGTCTTACCTGAGTAACATGTTAAGTTTTCCACTGCAATATTTTTGATAGGGTTACTCGAGGGACTACTCGAGTAACAGACATGATCACTCGAGTATCCACTCAAGTAAGGCAGTCCAGAAATTATGCCTTTTCATCGAATGTTCATTAAATTTTTTTCTATATGATTAACTCTTCATTGCATTGGTATTCCAAGTACATTTGTAGAGAAATAATGAAAGATTATGCCAGGAGTGAAAAGTCAAATTAAAGTCAAATGTTCACCTACCGCTACCTACTGCAAATGGACATGTCTGAAATTTGAAGAACAGTCAAATATTGCTGCGTGACTCCAACGGACATGTTTGAATTAATTTCAACGGATATGTTTGAATTGCTTCCAACGTACATTACAAATCATCTATATATATGGAGCATTCAAAGAGTAAACAACAACAACTGAGAACACACGAACATACATTGATCAACACACTTAGTGCTTTGTTTTCTTATACTCATTCATTGTACTTCAGTGATAATATATTTACTCTGTGAGAGAGTTTTTCATTACAAACTCAATATTTGTTATTGAGAGAACTTAAGGTTGTGGAACCTTGAGTTGGGGATTTGATTACAACGTGTAAGGGGGAGCGAGTGTCCGAGTGAAGGAACTTGCTGTGTACTGAGGTGCCAAGAACCCACTGAATCTTAGAGAATATAGTGAAACTCTCAAAGACGTTCTGAGGACTGGGCGTAGGTCAAAGTTGTTGTGGCCGAACCAGTATAACTCCCGGTGTACACTTCGGTGATATTTCTCCTTACTCTCAACTTCTTTAAATATTCTATCAATTTACTTATATGTAACAAAATTTCTGGTATCACCTAATTCACCCCCTCTTAGGTGAAACGCTTGCACTAACATTTGGTATCAGAGCGTAAGTCTTCTTGTTAAGGTTTAACAGCCTAAGAAGGATCTAATGGCAAGCATGGGTGAAGGCATTCTTCCCGACGGAGCTTCTATCACGAGACCTCCGGGTTTCAATGACGAATACTCCTCATTCTGGAAAGCAAAGTTCAGAGTCTTCATAATGGCTACTGAATATGGGCTATGGGATGTGATTTAGAGTAGAAACTGCAAACCTGAAAAGATTGTAGATTCATAAAGAGTTCCCAAGACACCAGTAGAATATGATGAGAATGACAAGAGACTTATAACACTCAATAGCAAAGCAATTCTGATGATTCAAAGTGCTTTGAGTCAAAATGAGTACTTCAGAATCTGCACACTTCCAACAGCTAAAGAAATATGGGAAGCCTTGGAAATAGTTCACGAAGGAACTTCAGGAATAAAAGAAAATCGGATCAATACTCTGGTTACTAAGTTTGATTTACTTCAAATGAAATCAGGTGAGTCGATAACTGAATTTGAACTTAGATATACTCACCTTGTTAATCAACTTGCAGCACTTGGAAAAGTCTCTGATCAATATACCCAAGTACGAAAGATTTTGAATATTCTTTCTAAAGATTGGGAGGCAAAAGTCACTGCAATTGAGGAAGCAAAAGGTGAATCAATGCGATCTGTTGCTTCTCTATTCGGAAGCCTTTCTGAATATGAAAGTAAGTTAAAGTTCAAACAAGAACTAGATGATATTGGTGACAAGAAGAAAAGAGATCTAGCACTGAAAGTAAAAGAAGAAGAACAAGATGAAGATGAAGAGCTTGACGATGACGAAATAGGCTTAATTATAAAATGATTCAGAAAGTTTTATAAGAAAGGCCAAGGATTCAAAAACTTTCAGAAAGGAGGAACGAGCAATAAAGAACACATCATCTGTTATGAATGTGGAAAGCCAGGACATTTCAAATCAGAATGTCAAGAACTGATTCAGAAGAACAAAGAAAAAAGAAAAGGCAAATTCTACAATAAGAAGAAAGCCTTTGTATCTGCCATATGAGGAGATAGTTCTTCTGACGAAGAAAGCGATGAAGAGGAAGTAGCCAATATATGTCTAGTTGCTCAAGAAGAAATAGAAGAAAAGGTAACTGATTCTGACCCTACCTATGATAAATTACTTTCCGAATATAATGCTTTACATTCTGAATTCATCAAAGTAGTTAAAGAACTAGTTGTTTTCAAAAAGAAAAACAAAGTCCTTGAAATAGAACTAAAAGAGAATTTAGAGAAAGATTGTAAAAACTGTTCTTCTTTGAAAAAGAAAAACGTTGATCTCACGAAAACTCTTGACAAATTCACTAAAGGAAGTGAGATGCTAAATGTGATTTTAAAAGCTCAACGTTTTGTGAATGACCGATCTGAAATTGGATATGATCCAAAATCAGATAAAAGGAAAGGAGGAAAGAAAGCTGGAGGTAAACCATACATGAATTATTTTCAGTATTCTGTGCATACATCAAATCCTTTTGCATATTATAATTATTGTAATAGAAAAGGTCATTATACTTCATCATGCATTCATAAAAAGAAAGGAAAGATAGGAACCTACAAATGGGTACC
Source organism: Inga leiocalycina (assembly GCA_963242795.1). Lineage (NCBI taxonomy): Eukaryota > Viridiplantae > Streptophyta > Magnoliopsida > Fabales > Fabaceae > Inga > Inga leiocalycina. Next base: position 60,116,053 of record OY725325.1, on the reverse strand, counting down.
TAAAGGTTCATATGTTCCAAAAAACTTTTGTACTAACCCAAAAGGACCCAAAAAGATGTGGGTACTTAAAGCTTATTCATATTTAATTGCAGATATGTCTTTAAGCATCTAAAAACAACAAATGGTATATAGACAGTGGATGCTCTAGACATATAACCGGAGATTTCAAAAGTTTTACCACATTACAACCTAAGGAATGTGGAAAGGTAAAATTTGGAGGAAATCAATCTGGAAAGATAGCAGGAATTGGTGAAATAAAAAATGACAAAGGAATACAAGTCAAAGATGTATATTATGTTGAAGGCTTGTGTCATAATTTGCTGAGCGTGAGTCAAAGTGCAGATAAAGACAACTGGATAATATTTGATTCAGACGAATGTCTAATTGCCAACAGGAAAGACTTCCAACTTTATAAGAAAAATATCAAGGCAAAGCTCAGAGCAAAAAGGGAAGGTAACTACTATACAATTGATATCAATAGAAGTGATTCTGAAAATTGTTTTCTGAGTAATACCGATGAATGTTGGTTATGGCATAAAAGACTAGCTTATGTCAACATGCATCAATTAGGAAAACTCCTAAAAAAGGATTTAGTTCTTGGATTACCCAAAGCAAATTTTAAAAACAATTTGATTTGTAACGCATGTCAAAAGGGTAAACAAACTAAATCATCTTTCAAATCAAAAAATGAAATTACAACAAATCGACCACTTCAATTGATACATATGGATCTAATTGGTCCAGCAAGAGTTAAAAGTCTTGGTGGCAACTTATATTCATTGGTCATTGTTGATGATTCCTCTTGATTTACATGGACTATTTTTCTATCATCAAAGGATGAAACCTTTGCAAAATTCATTGTTTTTGCCAAGAAAGTGCAAAATAAGAAAGGTATGTCCATTGTAGGTATCAGGACAGATCATGGTGGAGAATTTGAAAATCAAGCCTTTGAAGAATATTGTGATACTAATGGTATTGATCACAATTTCTCTACTCCAAGGACACCTCAACAAAACGGAGTCGTGGAATGTAAGAATAGAGTGCTCACTGCAATGGGTAGAACAATGCTGAATGAAAAGGACGTATCTCAAGTTTTCTGGGCCGATGCAATGAGCACAGCATGCTATATTTCAAATAGAGCCTACATTAGAACAAAACTTGGAAAGACACCATACGAGCTATACAAAGGAAGGAAGCCAAACATTGCTCATTTACACATCTTCAGTTGTAAGTGTTTCATTCATAATAATGGTAAAGATAACTCAGGAAAATTTGATTCTAGAACAGATGAAGGAATTTTCCTAAGCTATTCTAATCAAAGTAAAGTATACAGCATTTTCAATAAACGAACATGTGTTGTTGAAGAATCAATTCACGTTGTATTTGATGAATTTGAATTCTCTGACAAAACCATTGATGATGAGCAGGAAGTTGTTTTAAATCAAGAAAATTGTCAATCTATTTCTAAATCTCTTATTCCAGAAGTTGATCAAACCAAGGAAGAAGATCAGTCACTAGGACAACCTAAAGCCTGGAAATACGATAAGAGTCATCCCCTAGATCAAGTCATAGGAGATGTGAATGAAGGAATCAAAACTAGAAATAGAATTTTCAATGAAGTTAGTTTTTCTACATTCATTTCTGAGATTGAATCTTCTAACATTGACGAAGCCCTATCAGACAATGATTGGGTTATAGCAATGCAAGAAGAACTAAACCAATTTGAAAGAAATCAAGTTTGGGATTTGGTACCCCGATCTAATGATCATCCGATAGGGATTTGGTACCCCGATCTAAGAACTTAAAGTGATTATCGATTTCACTTGAAAAGTCTCTATGTAATGTACAATATTACTTAAATCTTTGGCAAGAACTGTAACAAAAAAAAAATTGTGGGAAGAAGTCAGAACTCTTTCCTTTGTGGCCCCTGATTTATTTATTAGGAGTTCTATGCCATATTTATTTGGTGGACTTCAAATAACAGCAAGTTACGTAATGAAGATATGGATTAGCCTCCTTACTCACAGGTTATGCAAGGTGAACGTGAAAGTTACAAAGTCCTAGTTGGCAACAAAAAAAGAAAAAGCAACTTCAGAAATTCTCTTTATTATGTAATGTAAATGACAACTCCAGAAAGGAAGTAAACCAAGTATGAAGCAAAGCAGATGTTACCCCAAATTATATAAACCTCAGCAACCTTAACTAATTAAGCTTCTCTAATTTCAGAAAAAGGAAAAGTGTGAATCATCAACATGAATATATTGCAATTGAGACTTGTACCACTTCATCAACTATTGAAGCTTTCAGCTATGCATGTCACTTTTAAAAGCATCAAATCTTTCAAATAATCATCAGTGTCTCTCCACAAAATGCATGGCTTCATCAGTTCTGCATATATTAACTGAGCAGAGGAGTATTTAAATAGGACAATAGAAGATGAAAGTCATCATAATCTATTTCTCTCAGATTGAAAAACACAAAATATGATAAAAGGGAATGAGCGAATAATGATCGCTCAGCCCTACTTTCCATTATACAGTGAACAATTGTATAGGGAGTGGTCCTGCCCTAGGGAATATCGTAGAGCATATTACATAGTCTGTATTCTAACACTCTATTTTTTCTTTTACTCAAAGGTTTTTATAGTTCTGTCCAATGCAGTGTGAGGAAGGTAGACCTCAGAAGCATCCATTGATTTGTTCATTTAATCATCAGTGTGTGTTCACTCTTTCATATCTTCTTTACATATCTCTCGATCGACATGATTTATTTATTAGGAGCTCTATGCCATATTTATTTGGGAACTTCAAATAACAGCAAGTTATGTAATGAAGATATGGATTAGCCCCTTACACACAGGCTCAGTAAGATGAAGATGAAAGTTAAAAAGTTCAATATGCAACCATGTATATGATAATATGCACACAATGGCTTCTATTTTGGACTTATAACTGCAATGATTATTCCATTGTTTGATCTTGCTTACCCTTTCAATTGTTGGAGTTGTTGTGGTTTGTTCCAAATCAAATTAGCCATACAGGACGAAGATTTTCTCCAAGTCAGGTAATATCTATGGCCACAGCACGAACAGTTATTTGAAATACCTCAGGAAGGTGCAGATGACCAATACCCTCATTAATTACCATACAATCGGAAGCTACCATTATAGGATGTGCGCTTCTTAACAGCGTCCCATTGGCGGGTTTTGTTTCAATTTTACAGGTTTAATGCTTTTAGATGCGTAATTCACACTCAGGTATACTTTGCAGACATGTCAATACATTCTTGGTGGTTCACATCGACAAAAACTTCTGGTCCCTTACAGATGCAGCTTCTGGCATTGAGGAAGGCCTTAATTTTTGTGTCCAATCAAGGCTTTGCACTAAACCCATATAGTATTCCTTTGTTTTGTAAACTTATCAAATCTTCTCATGTTAAACTACTTACTTTAAGATGTCCAAACCCTACTTCAATGTTTTGTATATTACAGTTTCCTTTGTTAATGTGAAATTACTCATTATTAAAAAAAATAAAAAAGCAAAAAGAAACTTGAGAAATTCTCTCTATTATGTAATGTAAATGAAAGGAAGTAAGCCAAGCCTGAAGCAAAGCAGATGTTACCTCAACACTACAAAAAAAAAGGTATTTTGTAGCGGTGCAATTGTAGCGATTATATTAAACCGCTACAAATTATACTATTTGTAGCGGCAAGGTTTTTTTGTAGCGGTTGCGTACAAAAAACCGCTACAAATTTGGCGCGAAATTCCCGCCAAAACTTGTAGCGGTTAATGCACAGAAACCGCTACAATGTTCCCGCCAGTTGGCGCGCCAACAGTGTAGCGGTTATTTGTAGCGGTTAGAGCAACAGAACCGCTACAAAATACCAAAGGTCAGAAGTTTGTAGCGGTTATGCCCCTATAACCGCTACAGAATTTCAAGAGTCTCGACATTTGTAGCGGTTTTGGGCAATAACCGCTACAGAATTTCAAACGTTGTTATCTTTTGTAGCGGTTATTGTAAAACCGCTACAAATTTAATTATTTGTAGCGGTTATTTGAATAACCGCTACTAATATCTGGTCTATTTAAGCCACCGCCTCCTTCATTTCTCCTTTTGCTCATTTTGTTTCCTGAGGTTTCTCTGAGTGATTTCTTCGAGATTTGAGCGTTCAGACGTCTCTATAGAAGTTTTTGCTCAGTATTTCTCAGTATTTGCACTTGAGGTATGTATATAACACGTATTTTATTTATATTTTTATTTTTATTATATATTTGCATAATAATGTGACTAATTTTTTTTTTAATTTTTACAGTTGATATGGCTTCAGGACAGAATAAGGGGAAGGCCCCTGAGGTCCCCAGACCGATTTTACGGGGTGGCAGCAGCCGAGCAGGGGGCAGAGGGAGGAGGCAGTGCGGAGGCAGGGCTACCGCAGCATCTCAGCCCATCCCCCTACAGGAGTCGGCCCTACTACAGGCACTGCAGACGATCCCACAGGCGACGACCGCACCAGAGGTGCTTGAGGTTGGGGGGCCAGATATTAGCGTTGAGGACTTCCTCAACGAGGAGGAGTTCGAGATCCCGATTGGGTTTAGGGAGATGGAGCAGTTCCTCGATGAGGAGGATGCTCGGGAGCAGAACAACCCACGAGGGTCGTCTTCGCGGTCCACTGGGTTTGAGGTGCAAGTCGAAGGTAAATTAATTTTTTAATTTAGTAAATTATTTATTTAACTTAGAAATGTTAACTTTGAATTACAATTTATCTATCGTGTGGTAAACTGTGCAGATGAGCAGGGGAACGTTTCGACGAGGAGGCTAGACGTGGCCGGTGTGAACAGCTTGGACCGGAGCCTCCGAGTTATAGTGCCGTGGAATGAGGGCACTGACCAGCCGATCCACAATGGGGGTCACTTGCTCAACCGCTTCCTGAACGACCTGGGCGCGAATTGGATGCGGTTCCCCCTTCACTTCACGACGTGGAGGCACGTTCCGAGGGGGCCGAAGGACTAGGCTTGGGAGGAGGTGGTTCAGGTAATTAAAATTATTTAATTAATATTTATTGTAATTAATTCTATTTAATTAATTTTTTTAAATTATGGTTTTTATAATTATTGATATTTAAATAATTTTTTTTTCAGCTGCGGTTTGCCGTCCGGGCCAACCAGAAGAGGTACGCCCTCGTGAAGATGGGTGACGCCTGGAGGAACAGGAGGAACCGTCTCTTCCACAGGGTGGATAAGGACGGGACAATGCTTCTGGAGCAGCTGATCGAGAGCGTCTCGGACGGCGTTCCGCCGAACGACTGGGCGCGTTTCGTCCAGTTCAGGAGGAGCCCTAAGGCGCAGGTAATGTATTTATTAGATTTTTGATATATAATTTTGTAATTGTTAAATATTAAATTATAATTTCAATTTAATTTGTATTTAATTTTAAATTATAATACATTTAATATTTTTTTTTCCAGGAACTTTCTCAGAGGAACACCGAGATCCGGGCGCAGCAGACGATCCACCACACAGCAGGATCGAAGACCTTTGCTGTGACCTACAGCGAGCTGGTAACTTTTTAAAATATCACTTACTTTTAGCTGATTATTTCATAAAACTAATTATTGTTTTGTAATTGTTTCAGGAGACGAAGGCACAACAGGAGAACCGTCAGACGGACTATGGGGAGCTGTATGCCATCACACATAGACACCGTGATAGGACTGCGACCTCTCAGCAGGCAGAGGCGGCCATTGTAAGTAATTTTATTATTATATTTTTTTATAAAACCAAGTTAATAATGAAAAATGCTAATTAGTAATTGTTTCATAAAATGGTAGGAGCGGATGCAGCAGTCGCAGGCTGAGCTGCGACAGACCCAGCCTGAGGAGTCACAGGGGTCAGTGGACCCGACGGCTCCTTTGAAGGCGGGTTTGGCTCAGCCTGAGCACCCCGGACGCGTGCGGGGGATGGGGATAGGCGCCAGACCTAGCATGGTCTACGGCAGGAGCGCCGCCTCTGAGGCTGGCAGCTCTAGAGGGGTCAGATGTCGGAGGGACGAGTCTATTGACCAGCTGCGGTCAGATTTGGAGCAGCAGATGGCGCAGCAGCAGCAGCAGATGCAGCAGATGCAGGTGTAGCAGCAGCAGCACCTGCAGCTGCACGCTGATATGATGTACGCTCAGCTGACGCAGTGGCGTGAGATCGCGAACAACATGCTCGAGGGAGCATGGAGTCACCTGTTCCCGAACGAGCAGTATCCAGCAGTTCCCCCTGTCCCTCGCTACGTCGTCCCGAGTACTACTCCTCCTGCTCCTGCTCCTCCTCCTGCTGATGACAATGGTGTGGTTCACTCTGCGCAGCGGCCCGATCCAGCGGCACCTGAGGGAGCACCAGATGATCAGCCCCCAGCTACTTAGTTTAGGACATTTTTTTTGTTTAAACATTTGTAAATATATATATATATATATGAGTTTTTATTTCAGAACTTTCTTATTGTGTTTAATATAATTATATTTATATTATTAGATCGCGTTGTTTAATTTATGAATTATTTATATCTAAATTTTAAAAAAAATAAAGCATATATATTTGTAGTGGTTCTACACCAATAACCGCTACAAATGTATATATATAATTGTAGCGGTTTCTCTTGAGAAACCGCTACAACTATATATATTTTAGTAGCGGTTTTACACTAATAACCGCTACAAATGTATATACATAGTTGTAGCGGTTTCTCTTATGAAACCGCTACAACTATATATATGTTAGTAGCGGTGTTAAAATAATAACCGCTACAAATACTCATCATTTGAATTTTGAAATTTGCCGCCTTTGTGCACATTTGTAGCGGTTATGTTATGTATAACCGCTACAAATTAAAAATTATTTTTAAATTTGCTATCCAATGGCTTTAATATTAGTAGCGGTTTTATATATATAACCGCTACAAATACTCAACAAGTAAATTTTGAATTGCCCACCAATGTGTAACGGCTTGAATATTAGTAGCGGTTTTATATATATAACCGCTACTAATACTCAACAAGTAAATTTTGAATTTCCCACCAATGTGTAACGGCTTGAATATTAGTAGCGGTTTTATATATATAATACATCAATAACAATAATTTTTCTACAAAATTTCTGTAGGGATGGCGACGATGAGTGATCAAATTCAAATTATGCTTTTGTCTTTACAAAAAATGCAAAAAAAATTTTTAAAATAAAATGTAAAAAAAAAATTTAAAAAAAATTAAAATAATATTTGTAGCGGTTATTAAACCGCTACAAATAAAAAATTAACCGCTACAAAATGGATACATTAACCGCTACAAATAGCACTATGAATATTAAACCGCTACAAAAATATAAATAACCGCTACTAATTAATAACCGCTACATTAACCACTACAAATAGTACGTGGATCCCTATAAATACCCTTACCACAACTCATTTCAAACACTCCCCAATTTCTTTTCACCTTACCTTTCTTTCATTTTCTCTCATTTACAACTTCTTTTGTATGAGTAGAGGAGCTGAATAATACGATCAAATATGGTAACAAGATTTTTAATTTTTTTTAGAATACTTCTTTCCTTTCTATAAAATTTATTCTAACCATTTTTTTTCTAGATATATCATAACTGTATCTCATTTTCATCTATTTTTCATACACAATTACATTATATTAGATAACATAATAATTCTTTATTATCTACCTATCCTTAATAATATTATTAATAAAAATTTTATACTAATCCAATTCAATTACATTTTTCCTTTTTATTTATTAATAAGTTAAACTATTGAATAATAAACTAATTGAAATAGATAAAATAATAACAAAATAAACTATTTAATTTAATATTGAAAAAACAGAAAAAAAATAATTGTATATTTTTTAAAAAATTTTTAAATATTTGTAGCGGTTATTAAACCGTTACTAAATAATGCGCCTTTTTACAACTCAATTTAAATTTTTTTGCGCCAATTTTGAATTTCATGAAATTAGTAGCGGTTTTAAAAACCGCTACTAATTTCATGAAATTCAAAATTAGTAGCGGTTTGTTAACCGCTACAAACTAAAAAAAATGTCATTTTTTTTTCGCCAACAAATTTTCAATTTTTTATATTTTTCGCGGTTTGTTAACCGCTACAAAATAAAAAATTCTTTTTTTTAGCTCTCAATATTTCAATTTTTATATTTGTAGCGGTTATATAACCGCTACAAATATCTCTGAAAAAAATTTCGTCCATGTGGGTGTTGTAGCGGTTAAGTTTAACCGCAACAAAGGATGTAGCGGTTATTTTTTATTGAGTAGCGGTTTTATATAACCGCTACAAAATTGCTTGCAACGTACGATTTAGTAGCGGTTTGAGTAACCGCTACTAACCTTGTTTGTAGCGATTAGAACTGCTACAAATACCCATTTTTAACGGCTACTAAATCACGTTTGTTTTGTAGTGCAAATTATATAAATCTAGGAAACCTTAACTAATTAAGCTTCTCTAACTTCAGAAAAAGAAAAAGTTCTCATCTCCAACAAAAATATATTTTAATGAGGCTTATATCACTTCCTCAACTATTGAAACTTTCATCTATGCACATCACTTAAAAAGCATCAAATATTTCAAATAATCATCAGTGTACGTCTCCACGAAATGGCTTCTACGGTTCTGCATATATTAACTGAGTACAAGAGCAGAAATAGGACAATAGAAGACAAGAGTCATCATAACCTATTTCTCTCTATTTTTTCACTCAAAGATTTTTATTGTTCTGTCCAGTGCAGTGTGAGGAAGGCAAACCTCAGAAGCATCAATTGATTTATTCAAATAATCATCAGTGTTTGTCCACTCTTTCATATCTTCCTTGCGTATAACACGCCATCCACAACCTCCTATCTTAAGCATCTCTCGACATGGACAATGAAAAGTAAATTTGATGTTGAGGCAATTGTTTTGACGACCTCTGACATGTTGCCAACATGTTTTCTCGTTCAAGTGCAACACCATTATGCAGAGGTGAGGACCCTCCTTAAGAACAACACCAATTTCATGTGCCCACTTCTTCCTTATGTACTGATCATCTTCAGGGGCTTTACTACTCCATGAAATGTGAAAACTATCAAATATACATGGCATAATTTGAAACTTGATTCAAACAGCAAGTCCTAACCATTCACTTTCACCAACATGTTGAGGGATGTCCACTATTAATTCATATTTGGATCTATATACATCTGAAGTAATATGATCTTTATTTGGGAACCATGATGGTATTTCAGATCCCCAAATAATTGCAAAAAAATCTCTTTGAGGAAGATATTCTGCTACCTGCAACAAAATTCACCTATTATGAACTATACCTACCTACCCAGAACCAAAAAACAAAAGCAGCATGTAGAAATACAAAAAAAGGGACTAACATACCTCAATGTGCTTGAGCAGTGTATTCTCATATTTAACTTGATAACGGTACTAAAACAAGAAAATAGTCATGTTATGTGTCCATAGGTAAAAGAAAAGAATTCATAAATGAGTGGATAGATCATAGTTAGGTGAATATACCTCATGATCAAGTGATGAAACCATATTCCATAACTGTGTTTCTGATAAAGGTTCCATTGAATCACAACCCACTGCATCTAATCGAAGTAACTGTGGTGGAAGCTTGGGTAGTGACTTAAGCCTCTTGCAAGAACACAGAAAGAGAAAGTGTAGTCGAGAAGAATTACAGAGCCAACCATCAGGTAGATTGACAAAATCATTTCCTCCAAGATTTAATGCAATTAATGATGACAAGCCGCTGAAATCTTCAAGAATTGATCCATCATTAAGGCCGCAACCGCTTAAGTCTAACTCTATTAATGACAATAGATCAGAGCTGAAGCCTTGATCACTTAATGGAGCATTGAGGAGAGTCATGTCTTTTCTGAAATTTTCACCCATCATCATGTCCTTCGCAGGCCTCAGTTTCAGTCAATCTTTCTTGCCCCTTTGAAAGTTTTGAACAATCAGAAATGTCAAGCATTTTGAGATTGTTCAAATTGTGGAAGACAAGTAGACAAAACACCAGATGTACACAACTTCTCATTTTCAAATCTCTAAGACCAGTCAAAAATCCAAATGACTTGGGAAGTTCCCCAGCAGTATAACTCACATCAAGCGATGATAATGTTGTCATACCTTTCCCAAACTCCGGGAGCATGAAAACTTTAGAACACCGCCGAAGGAGTAACTTTTCCAAGGAATTCATTTCCAATTTTGTTGGAAGGAATTCAAGACTTGTGCACCCACACAAATTCAAGTTGACAAGCTTTTTCAATAGTCCAAGGGAATCATGAGCCACAATAAGGGATGAGCACCCTTCAAGAATTAAATTTTCTAAATTCGGAACTCCTGAGAAATCTGGAGTTTCAGTCATATTTACAGAAAAGCTCATATCAATAAACTTCAAGTTTTTCATAATCTGGACAAATTAACAAAAGATAGGAAAATTAATGTCAGAAAACAATGTCATGATATACAACATACTCATCAATATATATGGTAATATTCGTACATGATGAACAATGATGAATGTAGTTACCGACCTGTATGTCATTCCAAAGTTGCTTTACATTGCTATGCTGCATTTGAATATCAACAAGTTTATTCAACGGTGTCCCAAGAGGAAGAGCTTCTAGAGGGCAAAATTGCCATTGAACAACTCTCAATGCACTAGAAAGGCATTCAAGACCATGGGGAAGTTTCAATCTTCTTCGAATGATGAGTAATTTGAGATTAAACATCTTCAAGAAAGCATGACGCTCCCAATATAATTCAATTCCATTATGATGGTTAGAAAGATAATCAGGACCACCCCATTGTGAGGAATCTAACAAAATGCTTTGTATTGCTTCAGTCCCCTGATAAAAATATTTATTCCCAAGAAAATAACGTGAGAATTGTTAGGTTTCAGATAAAATGTAAGAGAGATTAGGCAACTATACATATCATTATTTATGTAATATGTACAATAAAAATGGTGGTCCAATACACAAGGCTTCCTTTAGATAGGGTCTGAGGAGACATAAATCGTGAATCAACAAAAGGAGTAGCAGTAGAATAGGTTTTAGGCTTGTGAATAATATCTTTAAAACGGGTGATTGTATGATGAGTATTCACAAGCCTAAAACCTATTCTGCTGCTAGACACACGGAGTGTACAATAATTAGGAGTGGTGAAGGGATCAACATCATGAATAACAGAGGAAGGAAGAAAATTTGTGACAATAAGTAGCTACCCATGGACTGAAAGACAAGAAGCAGGACCCTAGAGAACAATACAAGTTCAAGTGGTGAATTGTATACAGTTGTGGAGGATGGTGAAGGAAGTTTATGTAATTTGCCCATACAGCATGCTGAACAAAAAGTACTATTGTATTTATTGGGGAAAACAACATTATAGTCTTTCAAAAGTCTAGGAAGCACCGCAAAAGTAGAGTACACCAATCTATGATGCCTCAAATGTATAAAAGGTTGTATAAATTAAGAGTAGAAAATAAAAGTGTAACAGTAGAAAAACTTGAAATATTAAAACAACAAATGAGTATTAAAAAAGAAAGTTCTCACTTTATCATTTTTCAATACTTTATCAATGTCTTCTAAATTCCACAACCTGCTTCGTCCATGAACATGATTAGGAGATTTTTGAAAAACAATACTCCTAGCTAATTCTTGAAGTAAATCATGCACCTCTAATATGATTTCTCCATCCAATGTTTTCTTTTCAATCAATAGAGCTCTTCCAATCAAGATATTTATTCCAATTGTCGGGCGAAGATCACAATTTTTCAAAATTTGAGATACTTCATCCCTTTTCCATCCATTGAAGAAACAAGCAATATCTAAAAATATTGTCTTTTCTTCATCATTCAATCCATGATAACTTATTTTTAGAATTTGAAAAATATCTTTGTCTGGAGTTTGTTTCATCCTTTCTAAAGTTTCTTCCCACTCAAGGAGACTTCTTCCATAGAGTAAGGAACCTAAAACATAGAGTGCCAAAGGAATCCCTCCTGCATATTTGACCACGGTTTCTGACAATACAGAATAGTCATCTTCAAGATGATCTTTCTTAAATGCTTTCTTGGAAAAGAGCTCAAGAGATTCATCTTTTTCCATTGGTTTGACCTCATATATTCCATGCACTCCCTGTGATTTCAATAAGTGCAAATTTCTAGTTGTTATAATTACTCTACTACTTGCCCCAAACCACTTTGGACTTGCCAAATTTTCTAACTGACTCACATGATTTACATCATCAAGAATGAGGAGAACCTTTTTATTCCAAAAAAGTTCATTCAAAATGCACTTTCCAAAATGCTCGTCGTATATCGTTTTCCCTACATTGAGATGTAGAAGAATATCTTTTTGTAAACTTACTATGCCTTGTCTTTCTGAAATCTCTCTAACATTAGCAAGGAAGCAAGACAATTCAAATTGCCTAGAGATTCTTTCAAAAATAACTCTAACAAGCGTTGTCTTACCAATACCACCCATACCCCATATCCCTACAAAACGAGTGTCATCCGCCTCTATCTCTAAAAGTGAATTTATCTGCACCATCCTTGAGTCAATTCCAACTAAATCATCATCATCATCATCAGATGGCATATTAGAGCATAAAGTGTTCCGTATTGCTTCACCCAATGTCTCGGATGACTTCTGTTTCATGCCTAACAAGACAAAAAAAAATCATGAGCAAAATATGAATTTAGCCCTTCACCAAAAAAATAAAATAAGAATTATAGTCACAATAAAATAGAGAAATAAAAAGATGAAAACTGTTCGATAAAAATATTATAATCGATGTTCATCTTTAATTGGGATGCGGTTTTAGGCCACTTAACATTCAAAGCGTGTCGATGTAAGGCTTAGATTTGATTATGGGAAGAGGGAGCATGATAGATATAATCCATATTTGGATATGATAAAGAGCTTTAGTGGGAAGTTTTACTTCCAATTGTGGATAAGGACATCATCCATTGTGATCAATTAGCTCATGAGCTAAATAACAACACTACTATATATATAAATGAAAAAATCATGCATGTGAATTCTGTAGAGTGTCACTTAGTTAATGTAGGATGCAACTTTTGAGTTCGCTACTTGATATGTATAACTAGAAAAGAAAAAAACCTTGCCGACTCCTAGTGTCCCAATCTAACAAATTGCTAACTTGTGACAAAGCTTCTCTCCATTTCTGAACCTTGTCTTTGCTATTTTTGAATCTCTTTTCATGTTTGGCTAAAGCTTTGGCAAAACTTTTTCTTTGATACCTTACATCAGATGGTTCTACACCATAGAAGACTGGAAAAACTTGTCTACCAAAATTTTTTCTAGATTCAAGAATCTCCTCAAGTTCATCCAAACACCATGTAGAATTTGCATAATTTTCAGAGAGAACAACAACAGCACAGAGAGACTCCTTGATGGCTTGAAGGAGTTTTTCTTTAATAACTTCTCCTCTCTGTATTCCTTCATCATCCCTAAAACATCTGATGCCACTTCTAATGAAAGCTTCATATAAGTGATCAGTGAAACTCCATCGAGTGTCTTTCCCTGCAAAACTCAAGAACACATCAAATTTCCATTTCGAAGTAAAGGAGCTCGGGGAAGATTTTTCTTGTGGGGCATAAGGCCTTCGAATGCATCTGTCACTTGGACGCATTTATCCATATAGTAATCTGCAACAACATCATAAAATCACTGCTTGGAAATGGAAAGGAAGAGGAAAGTAATACTAGCGGTAAGATTTACAAGTCGATAGGATCTACAGATATGCAGTGAAAGATGCTGTACTCTTGTCCCAGGGATCTTTCTTTCTGTTGAGCTCAGTGCTGCGATCTCAAGACAACGAACCACAATCTAAAAGACAGATATAATAAGGCATATATTGACAAAAGGCTAAAGAGATCTGCGTGCCATTGTTTATGAGATTTTTTCGCTGAATATATATTATTTTATTTGTGGTTCAAAGTGATAATATAAAATAAAGCGTGATGCAGTATTAGTGAAACATTATAAGTGAATTTAATATTCAACGAAAGAGTATCATTCTTCCAAAATATTCCCCTTGGAAATCAATTTGCTCTAACATCCACAGTCTGCGATGGCACGATCATACCACCACTGGCCAAACAAAAACAAGAATAGATATTGTAGATTTAAAATTATATTGTCGTTCTCCCTCGAGCTCGATGCTGTGTGCGTCCGCTAGATATATGGGAAATTTGCATATTAAATTAATTATAAATAAGGATGTTAAAAGATCTTAAGTTTATGAAATTACCCTTAAGGACTTTGGTATTTTTCTATTATTCTTCGAAAACGACAGCTGAATTTGGACGTATCATTTTGTTATGACTTTTTGTACGTGTGACTTGTAAAGTTTTTAGAAGTTTGCTAAATTAAGGTAAAGAAACCTAAACTAACAAAGGTTGGTCTAATTGATAAAGAGTTTGTCTCATAATCATATATAAGGTTGTAAATACAAACACCACCAATGTTAACCTCTTGTTGGTGGACGATCTATAAATAACTTTGTAAGCACTCTTTAAGTCTGAAGACATATTCTAGCTTTAGTAGCTCCCTACCCAACTTACCAAAACTTTTTTCATCAAAAAAAAAAAAATTAAAGAAACCTAAATTCGAATGCATGTTCTTTTTTTAAAAAAATTGTGCGAAAAAATAAATTCATTTAATGGTAGGCATTGCATCAATTGTAGAATGTGAGGCTGGAGGAGGACCTCTATGACCATCCATGGTGAGCTGGTGAATAAATGCTCCCAGTCCAGGGACCATCAATAAACTACCAAAATCAATTGGCCTAGGTTTCCCTCCACTAATGTTGGGGTATTGCCCAGCTATTCTTTACCTCATGACATTTTCAAAAGCATCTATAAGCCCATATATATCTTGATTCAGAAGCTCTGAGTCATAAAGGCATGTATGGCTTCAAAAAAAATCAGGCATATGATGTTTTGCCGGACTTCTAAATGGTAAATCTGCAGCTAAAAAGCCCATGTGCTGCACCAAATTATACTGCTTTGCATGTAATAGAAACCATTATCAAAATTTATAAAATAAATATTAATGAAAAGAAACTTTATTTAGAAGATTCAATGTTTTTGGCAAACAAATGGTGGGGTTCAAATCCCACCCCCCACCACTTTGCCAAATAATTATTTCTGCCACAGCTCCAATGTCAGCAGGGATGGGTCATAGCGTCTAGCCGTCGCCAGTGCCCTGCGGGGTTGGGGGGTTATTATCTTTTAAAAAAAGGGACAATTACACTTAAGATCCAAAAACAAGGAAAATAAAAAATAGTTCTTTAAAATTGTAAAATAAAAAAATGATTCTCTGAAGTAGTAAATGCCACTCTTTGAGTTGTTAATGACCCACTCGTGGAGTTGTTAATAGGACCATTTTTTCATTTTGTAATTTAAAAAGACCATTTTTTTTCATTTCTCTTTTTCTTTGGGACTTGAGTATAATTTTTTCAAAAAAAAATCTGCATAAGTCAATTTGTGTCATTTTTTTTAATTTGAAAAAAGAAAAATCAGATACTCACAACTATGTAATATTATGAATATTTGAAACACCGTTTTGCCTTTTATTATTTTTAAAGTTATTTTTTTGGCTAATTTTCTGTTATATTTTTGTTATTACATTCTTCTAAAATCTCTACCAACATCCCACCTACTCTTATCAACTAAGACAGGCACAGGTGTCACCTTTCTTGTTATTGTTTAATTATAGCAACTTTTTATTATTTTTAACCCACGTGTATAAAAAGTTGTCTGAAGATATTTTTATTATATATTATATAAATCATAATAGCTGCATTTTATAGATTGTAAGCAACATAAATAATTCTTCTCATGTACTTGTAGAGATGCATATATAGATGAGTTAATCAATCTATTAATGTGGGTTAAAAGTGCATCTAGCACATGTTCTATTTTTTTTAATGTGTATATAATACTTTAAAGTATTTAATGATACAATTTTACCTCTAATATATTAAAAGTAGTTCAATTTCATCCTCCACAACCAGATTTCAAAGCGTTAGTTAATGCCTAAGTTTTCCAAAAAAACTCACCTCCGATCCTTATGCGCTTCTTCTTCCTCAAAGAACAGAAACCAAAACCAATAATTTAAAATTTAAGAGATTAAAATTAAAGTTAGGATAAATTTAAGAGATCAAATATGATATTAACATATAAAAAAATAAATAAATTGTACACTATCCAACCTTACTAATAACTAATAAAAATCTAATATAAAATTGAAAGATTAAATAAATTATGTAAGCATGAAAAAAAGAAACGAGTGGTGCAGGCACGGGCTGTGGACCACACATTCCCCCCCCCCCCAAATATTTCCAATAGTGGAGAGAAACAACGGGAGGAAGATGGACACCTCATTTTCGTCCCCCACGTTTTCTTTCTTTCTCATTTTTTTTTGGGTTAATGTGTAAAAATACCTATGAACTTTTTTTAAAAGTGCATCAAACACCATAAACTTTTTTTAGGTGTAAAAACACCCATGAACTTTTCAAAATGGGGCAAAAATGTCAAACCATTAATTGGTACAAACATCCATTTTATAGGACCCACAATATTATTTTTTGATGTGTAAAAATACCCATGAACTTTTCTTAAAAATGCACCCAACACCATAAAATTTTTTCTGGATGCAAAAATGCCATGAGCTTTTCAAAAGTTTATTGTGTTGGTGCTCTTTTGAGAAAAGTTTGTGGGTATTTTTACACCTCAAAAAATAATATTGTAGGTTCCACAAAACGGACGTTTGTACCAATTAACGGTTTAACATTTTTACCCCATTTTAAGAAATTTATGGGTATTTTTTTACCTTAACCCTTTTTTCTTTAATCTAAGCCACTGAAAACCACATTTTCCACCTGCTTTTTCTTTTCTCTCCGATTTTCTCTCCACCTAAGCGAAGTGAAAACAGAAAAAGAAAAAAAAAAAAAAAAACCTCTCGCACTTCTCCATCTCAGTCAAATACGTGCTCACTCTACCAAACCCCCTCTCACCTCTATCTGCACTCACACCCCCTCTCTTTCAATTATTTAACTTTATTTTTTAATTAGTTAAGGAAAATAAATTTTTTGATATTATATGACATTAAGTAACTTTCTTCTTGATTGTGTAAAACGAGCTGGTAGTTAAAAATAATAAGTGTGTCAAAAATGCTATATTTTTTCTATATATGCCCCTACCTATGAAAAGAGTTTAGGAGAGAGAATAGATAAAAAGTATGAGAGATAATGAGTTTAACATATGAGAGATAATGAGTATTTAATAAGGGTAAAATAGGGAAAAAAAACTTACATTTTCAGACAAAAAGTGAAAGTTGCTTATAAAAGGTATTAGCCCTATGAGAGAGAAAGTTGCTTATACATAGAACCGGAGGGAGTAAATCTCAAGTACTACAGAGAGGTAGTTAACTCAATGATTATAGAGTAAATTTTTAACTATGCCTTCATTTATGAATGGATACTTTTCAACTATTTCTTCTCTATCTATCTTTAAATTATTTTTCCATTGGTACAATAAATAGGAGTAAAATTGTCACAATCTCATTTACTACACTGAAACTGGACTTATAAATATGACCAAATTTTTTGGTCAAAAATGCCTTATAAATAGGACCAAAGTAGTATACTAATAGTGCACCGAACACCTTAAATTCTTTTTGGGTGCAGAAATACCTACAAACATTTAAAATCAGAGTAAAAAAGACACATCCCTTAAAATAGGTTAACGTCAATTACTTTTTGTACTGAGGCCCACTCTATTTTTCTGAAAGTATACAAAATGTCCCGGTTCAAAAATAGTAAAGGTGCAAAAATACCCATAAATTTTTACTCAAAGTGCTTCAAATACCATGTATTTTCAAATATGAAAAAATATCCATGAATATTCAAAATAGATACGGAAGTAAAAAAAACATACACATACACGGTGAATATATTTTATGAAAATTATTTATATGTATTTACTGGTCAAATTTAGAGCACGCATTTAGTTCCCTTTTTTTCTTTTGTTTGGTCTAAAGATTTTGAATCTAGCTCAATTCAATGCTTTAATTCTTTTTTTAATTAAATCAATTTTATATCCCAGCAACTTTAATTTTTTTGACATACCATTTTTGAAATGGGGGCATTTTGTACTTTTAGAAAACTAGCGTGAGCCCCACTATCGAAGGTAACGGACGTTAGCTCATTTTATCCTACGTATAATCTTTTCTCTGATTTTAAATGTTTATGAGTATTTTTATACTTAAAAAAATTTATGATGTTTATTTTCTTAATGTGTGGACCGAGAAAATTTTGAAATGTCATTGGAGAGTCCAATGGCAAAATCCCGGAAATGCTTTTAACTTAGTGCTTGTTTGAATTAGCGGTAGAAGTTATTTTTCTAATGTGATTTATGATGTATGAGATAAGTATATGAAAAGAGTTATGTTTCAACTTATGTGAACGGGGTTTTTAAACGTGAACCCAAACATACCCTTAATAAGATAAATCAAGGTTGTTACTGCTGACCCTCCCTCTGGAATGGCTCGGGAAGCTGCCACAAAGCTTCCCAGGGAGCCATGAAAATCTTAAGCTGGAACTACTGTGGTTTTCGGAAGGCCTCGGCAGTTCAACGGTGTAGGCGCCTGGTAAATTTGCAATGCCCGGATATCCTCTTTTTGTCTGAGACCAAAATATCTGCCCAAGACGCTTACTTTTCAGTTTCAAATTTAGGATTTAGTTCTTTTTGTGGCATTGATGCTGTTAGGAAAGGAGGAGGTACTCTAATAGCTTGGAAATCTTGTCTTTCACTCAAAATCATTGATATTTCCCCTTTTGTATGTCATTGTGAAGTTAATGAAAACAATGTGCCTTCTTCTTATTTTGTTTCTCTTATTTATGGGCCTCCTGAATCTCATATGAGGCACATCCTTTAGGACTGAATGAGAAACCTTGCTAGCTCAATTCATTCCCCTTGGTTGTTAATAGGTGATTTTAACCAAATTTTATCTTCTAAGGACAAATTGAACTCTTTAGGACAATCCAGCCACATGAACTCTTTTAAGCAATATCTCGATGATTGTAACTTGCTCCAAGTACCACAGAAAGACCCAATTTCATATGGTCAAATAATAGACGAGGTGATGATTTTATCCTTGAACGTATTGACAGAGCATTTATCAATCTACAGTGGCTATCTTTGTTCCCCTGTTCTTTTGTTAATACTCAAACTATTGCCTCCTCAGTTCGTAGTCCCATTCTTTTTCTGTGAGCATGATGATATCAAGGGAAAATCTTTTAAAAAATTTGAAGAGTTCTGGTTTTGATTCCAAGAATGTCATGCCATAATTACTAATTGCTGGTCTGCTAGATATTCTAGTTTTGCTTCCTATATTCTTTCTTGCAAGCTCAAGGTAACTCTAAACTCTTTATTAGAGTGGAATAAATCTTCTATTGGCAATATTTTTCACAGAATTTCAGATGCTGAGAAAATTCTTCAGACTATTTCATCATCCTTAAACATGTGCTACCATGTGCTGAGGAACAAGAACAAGCTCTTCTTAGTGCCAAACACAATATGGAATTTCTATTTGAATGTGAGCATAGCTTCTGAGGAGCTAAACTCCGTTGGATTGTGGATGGGGAACGAAACACAAAATTCTTCCATGCTATGGTTTCAAGAAGAAAATCAAAAAATAAGATAAGTAGCATCATAAGGGAAAATGAAACATGGACCAGTAATACTGAAGAGATCTTATCCTTGGCGTTATCCCACTTTGAACATGTTTATTGTCCCACTGAGAATCTGTGTAACACCCTGCCTTTAATCATGTAATTATAATTCGATATTAAATAATTAAAGTAGATTAGAGACCTTCAGATAACCTAAACTCGTTTCAATCTCCTACTTTGTGGTAGGGTTTTCACAAAATCATTCAAAATCTCTTTCCTGTTCCTGGTCTCCATTTCAAAATTCGAATATAATCACCTGTGCAAAACCAACATTTCCCGGCAACTCCCGGATTCTATACATATATAACCTGAGGTTTAAGTATCCACTAGGGGATTACATCCAAAATCGAATATACTATTCATATTTCAGATTATACAGTAATCCCGAATTCAAAAGAAATAACCAACATTTCCAAAATCAACTATATACCCCCAAGGGTCCTAATTGCTTCGGGTTGGCCGCCTCTCCTTTGAGCCACACGCCCTGTTTGAAATGTTAGTCATAGGAAAGAATGAGATTCGAGAGAATCTCAGTAGTAACAAACCACTCATACAATGTATAAATACCAAGCATGTATATAAATCACAACCAGCAACAACAGCAACATCAATCTCAAAGATACATGGTTTTCACCACAAATGACAGCACTCACGGCTGTATACACAATACGACAGCTCTCGCTGTAATCTTCATCACGACAGCTTACGCTGTAATCACAATAACGACAGCTTGCGCTGTAAACGACAGCTATCACCAGCTGTAACCGCAGCAGCATCAAAGAAATCATCACAGAACCATGATAACACACACATACAAAGCATTACACACAGTATAAGAGAGAGAGAGAGTCACTACATTGTCCTTTCCTGACGTCCTTCAGCGCAGTTGGCTCACGAGGGCGGCAAATATCGAATCCTACAATTCCAAATGCACCATTTAGACACTTCCATAGTGTTACTTGGGGTTATATGAGTCTATAATGAAAATTTACAAAAATACCCCCGGGGACCCGGCCCGGGCCCGCCGTACCCGGTCCGGCTGTACTTTTCTTGAAATTTTGACATGGGCTATCCTGACATATTTTCGCCCAAGGAATCCATTTCCGGACTCGGAATTATCAAATTCAATGTCAAATTACGAAATTGCCCTTGGCAGCCCTACTTTTAGGGTTTTAGGGGTGCTTCCGTAATTATGCTTTCTCGGCCTTTTTTGAAAAAGTGCCCAACTGTAACCCCACCTAATTTTTGCCCCTGAACTCAATGGAACCATCAAATCATTGAAAATCGAACTCTAAGACCTATTTCTAGAGCTGGCCGAAATTTATGAGTTCTCCGGGGAAAATCGGGGTTTTACGATTTCGGCTCCGTAAACGCGTTCCTTTCTACTCCTAACCACTTTATTAACCATTACATTAGGTTACAACTAACATTAAGACCCAATTTGGGCAGCATAACCCCTAGGCCATATCATTTCCAAACTTTAAAACCAATGGCAATCCGGTGAAATTTCACCGATTAAATTGCCCACAGCAGCCAGAATAAGCAATATACGAAAGTTTGGAAGTTACCTCAAGCTCCCACAAGCTTTTCCCAAATATTGCTGAAAACCCTAAGTGCTAAACAACAGATTTTGAGCTTCCAAACCTTAAAGAACAAAGAGGAGTAGCTTAGGATCGGAGTTATACGCGTTAGGAGCTAAATCGTCGGAGAAATCGGCTTACCTTGTGATTTTTCTTCTCCTTTCTCTCTCTACAAACCTCAACGTTCTCACTCCTCATTCAGCTGCTGTGTGCGACAGAAATGAGCTGAGGAAGATGATAACATATGTAATTCCATGCTGACATCATCTTTTAATGAGATGATGTCATAATTCCCATATTCGGATTTTCTGGCAGATTTTCTGCCCAAACTTTGAAAAATCATAACTAATTCTAGAAAAATTGAAATGAGGTGATTCCAAAGCCAAATGAAAGGTATTTAAGTCCTCTTTATAGGAAAAATATGGACCATTATTAGAAATCACCACAAAATTCCAGAATTACACAAATTTCATCACTGCCCCAGAACAGAGTCCATTTTCGACCTCAACCTTTGGACAGTCATATCTCCCAGTTCCCAAAACGAAATGGCACAAATTATATGTCCATTTTGAAGCTTGGGATGTTATCTTTAATACTGGAAAGTTTCATAATTTTATGACATCATTTGCTTAGTCAAAACATCCACACGAGAAGACTGCCCAGAATAGAATTTCACTGGACAGAATTTTAGATTTTGCATCTTTGCTTCCATTGGTTCCATTTTCATACCAAACATCATTCCCACATAAATTTTCACAAGGAATCCATTGGAATCATTAAAATATCCAAATTCCCATCACACATTCTTCAAAAGTGTTTATTCAACAATAATTACATCCACTTTTGAAGTCATTAGCCCTTAATCACTTTTTGGGATATTACAATCTGCCTTATTCTGAAATTCTGTCTGGCTTGCAAGATTTATCTCTTCCAAGGCTATCTAGTGAGGATTTCAATTTCCTCTTAAAGCCTTTCTCTTTGGATGAAATCAAGATTGTTGTTTTCTCCCTAACAAAAAATAGTGCACCTGGACCATATGGCTTTTATGCCAATTTTTATCACAAGTATTGGAATTTAATGAAGGATGATCTCTTTCATATGATGCAATCTTTTTGGGATACTGAATTCATTCTTCAATCCTACAACAGAACCAACATTATTCTCATTCCTAAGTTTGATAGTGTTCAATCTTTCAAAGACTTAAGACCGATCAGCCTTTGCAATATGGTATATAAAATTATATCATTACAAATTTTGTTATTTCCATTACTGAATTTGTCAAAGCCATTACTGACTTTGTTAAAGCTACTACGCCTTTAATTATATTATACATATTTAATAATGCATATATATATCAAAAGAGCTTTGGTGGCCACTAGGCTACCATGCTCCTTTGCTAAAGGGGTGGGATTTGCCATTTCTCAACAATTTTTTTTCAGAAAAAAAAACCCCTTCCCCACAAAAAAAAGCTCCCACTGGCCACCGGAGCAGCGGCTGGCCAACGGTGATGCTCTGGCAGGGTCACCACTATTATTTTTTTTAAAAAAAATTTGAGGAGTAAAATGATAAATGCGTCAATATTTAAAAAAACTAATTTGATACTTGATATCTTTAAGCCTTTTTAAATTGCTAATAAATCTTTTAAGATTTTATATTTTTAAATGATATTTATTTAAGATTTTCCATATCGCTTACCATGTTTTAACGGAGTACAACTTAGTACTGACTAGAGAGTACGATCTAGTAGATTAAAAAAAATATATTTTTCCTAATATTGACTACTCTTTCATTTGTTATTGGCAATTTATAAAAAAAATTTTAATATTATTTGTTTAATTAAATATTTAATGTTACTTTCTCAAAAAATAATAGGGTATTTGTGAAAAAGTAGCAGAAAGTTATCTTTTCCTCTGACCTACTGTATATTATGTACTAAAGGATTAGGGTTATATTTATGAAGATTATATCTCTCTACTACAGTACACGTGTATAGAGATAAGAATAGCACAGCTGTAAAGTTATTTCTATTTTTATTTACAATTCATAAATCATCTTTTGGACTAACATAAAGTTATAAACAGTCCTTTAGCTGTGAGCCATCGTGAGTGTAGAGAAGAAAGTGAGATCGCTTGAACAACTTTCGTAAAACAGTATTGGTTATTGTGTGCCGAGTTTTATAGATCTGCACCAAATTTTTTCTTTATTATTATTTCCTCTACTTGTTTTATTTCATACCTCCCATTACTTTCCATGGATATTACAGGTCTAAAACGAAAGGACCGAACTCCTGAAACGGCATATAATGTCGGAGGAGAATCTTCTTCTACCTCTAATACTTTCAATTCAACTCCAAAATGGGAGTATGACGTTTTCTTGAGTTTTGCAGGAAAAGACACGCGCTTGACTTTCACAGATCACTTATATGCAGCTTTCACTAGAAGTGGCATCAGATGTTTTAGGGATGATGTAGATCTTTCAAGAGGGGAAAACATAAATTTTCTCTTTCGTGCAATTGAGGATTCTCTTTGTTCAGTTCTTGTCATCTCTAAAAATTATGCAAATTCTAAATGGTGTTTGGATGAGCTTCAAAAGATTCTAGAATCCCGAAATATATTGGATCGGTGGGTTTTTCCCATCTTCTATGATGTTGATCCAGCTGATGTAAGAAATCAACGAGGAAGTTTTGGGGAAGCCTTGGCCGAACTTGAAGAGAGATTCAGAGAAAATGCAACGAAAGTGCAGAATTGGAGAACTGCTTTGTCTGAAATTGGCAACTTGTCTGGTTGGGTCACTAGGGGCCAGTAAGTTTTCTTTCACAATCATTTAATCATATTTTCCATATTTATTTAACTTTATATTTTTTTTCATGATCCTTAATTTTGGTTTAAGTCGGTTATAATCATTTTCATATAGAGTCTTCCTTATAGACAATAACTGGAAAATCTCGCATCCATTAGAACAGAATTGAGAACCTACCATTATAAGTCATGTCTAATATATTCGTTCAAGGTCAAAAAGCGGTCATATTCGTTCTTTGAAGCATGTCCATTATGTATTGGGCCGATGGATCAATTCTGTTCTAACTTCCTCATCAATTCACATTCGATTTATTTCCATTCATGTTCTTATGAAAATTTAATAACAATTCCTAGTTATATCAAAAAAATAGTGTAGCTTTTAGTAAACAATAATACAATTTTCATGAAAATCACAATTTTCATTTTCATTTTATTTTGTTATATATATATATATGTATAACTCATGCTAAAATGATTTTTTTGGTAGGCACGAAGCAGATCTTATAAAAAATGTGGTTGGAGGTGTATGGAGTTTTTTAAGTTCTAAATTACCATCTTCTGATGATAATCTGGTTGGAATTGACTCAAAAGTGGCTGAAGTGATGCCATTCTTGGAAATTGGGTTGGATGACATAAGTTTTTTTGTAGGGATATGGGGCATGGGCGGTTTGGGTAAAACAACTCTTGCTAGAGTTGTTTCTGAAAAACTAGCATACAAGTTTGATATTTTCTGTTTTCTTGAAAACGTTAAAGATGCTTTGCCTCAACGCCTAGTCTCTTTACAAAAAAGTTTTCTTTCTCATCTCAAACTTGAAAAAATGAAGATACATGATGGAAATGAAGGAAAGAAAATGATAAGAAAGCTCCTCCGCAATAAAAAGGTCCTCCTTGTCCTTGACGACATAGATGATATGAGCCAATTAAAGAATTTGGCTGAAAGTCCAGATTGGTTTGGCAAAGTAAGCAGAATAATTATCACAACAAGAGATAGCCAATTGCTCACCTCATCTGGAGTAGATGAGCAAAGAATATATGAGTTGAAAACCATGGCGAATGATGAATCTCTTAAACTCTTTTCAAACAAAGCATTCAACAAAGATCATCCCCCTGAAGGGGTTTATTTGGAGTATTCTAAATCTGTTGTCGAATATGCTGGAAGTCTTCCTTTGGCTCTTGAAGTTCTGGGACACTTTTTTTGCAGGAAAAGTAAAGCTGAGTGGATAAGTGCTTTAGATAGATTGAAGCAAGATAGAAAGGAGCAAATTCTCTCCAATGATCGAATTCGTAAAATGCTTCAAATAAGTTATGATGGATTAAAGCATAAGAAAGAAAAGACAATATTTTTAGATATTGCTTGTTTTTTCAAGGGTTGGAAGAGAAAAGAAGTGACTCAAATTTTGGAAAGTTGTGATCTTCACCCAACAATTGGAATAAAGGTCTTGATTGAAAAAGCTTTGCTAGTTGAAACAAAAGATGGCAGATTAGAGATGCATGATTTAATTGAAGACTTGGGTAGGTATATAGTTCATCAAGAGTGTCCCGATAATGTTGGCAAACGTAGCAGGTTGTGGAAGTTTGAGGACATTAAGGCAGTATTGGAAAATAACACGGTCAGTACCTTATTTTCTAATTATCTCATTTTGTTGACATATATTTAATGTTTTTAATATTCTTTAGTTCCTTATCATTCTCATGTTTTTTTCCTAAAAAATGACATTTTCGTTAGGGATCTGAAGCAATACAAGCAATTGTTCTGCGCGACAGATATTTTAGTGATAGTATTCCAAGCAACATAGAAGTTCATCCCGAAGCCCTTTCAAAGATGAGTAACATTAGATTACTTCTCTTACATATAATGACGAGTTATGGTACATCAGAATCAAATGTTATTCGATGGCCATCATTTCCTTTCAGAGCTCTTCCAGCTCCATTGGATGAACATACTGATGTAATGCATTTTAGCGACATAAAGCAGCTTTGGAATGGCAAACTGGTGAGATTGATGCTTCAGGCATAATTGTTTTTCTTAAAAATATATATCTATGTTTATGTTTTATTGATACATTGATTAGTGAGATTGACCCTACAATTTTTTCGTTTGTCCAGTTGATGGATAAGTTGAAATTTATCGACATGAGAGGTCCTCACAATTTTGCCAAAACTCCAAACTTCTCAGGAGTTCCATTCTTAGAACATTTACGTATTTCTGAGTGCCCATCCCTTGTGGAGGTTCATTCCTCGCTTGGAAAGTTGGAAAAGCTTGCTCAGGTGTGGTTGGATTGTTGTGAAAATCTTCAAATCCTGCCAACAAAATTGGAAACAAATTCTTTGATAGTGTTATGCCTTCGATATTCTAAAAAAGTTGCAATGCTCCCAGAGTTTGGGGAAGGTATGAAAAAATTATCATATCTTGATGTGAGAGGTACTGCTATAACTACACTTCCTGAATCACTTGGATGCTTAACTGGTCTTAGATGTTTGGACTTGTCTAACTGCGAAGTTTCTAATCTTGGCAAGGTGTTGAAGACTTGCATAACTGGTGAAATTTCTGGCTTGAATATAACGTGGTTAAAAGAGTTACATGCAATAGATTGTGGCTTAAGTGACAGATCAATTCCTGATGTTCTTGACGGTTTATCATCACTCATTGCCTTAGATCTAAGTTTTAATCAATTTGTTAATCTACCCACTGGTTGCTTCTCTAGACTTTCTCGACTTGTCTTTCTTTCATTGGATAATTGCGATCGGCTCAAGTCATTGCCAAGGCTTCCACCACAGTTAATTCGATTACAGGCACGCTGTTATTTAATGGAACCATTATCAGATAGACAATCATGGAATTTGGTTGCTTCACTTAACCATGAGGTATGTTTGTCTTCATACAATCTATCTAATGTTGTATGTATAATTTTTTTTACTACATATATATATATATAACATCACTATTTTTTTTTAGTATCGTGGGAGGACTAAATATGTAATCTCTTATGAGGAAAATGATTATGTGGGAGATATGTATGGTATGATTTTGGTGTCCAAGCATGATGAGGTATGTGTGTCTTCTTTTCATGTATTTTTGTCACATATGCTATGCTCCCATCATTGGTAATTAATTAACAACAGTTTAGTATGTTTGCAGCCAAAATGTCTTCTTCCTCTGAGAGATTTTTGTGCAATTATTGCTCAATGGGAAATACCATCATGGTTTTCAAATAAAGAATATTGTCATCAGAAGGAATATAGAAGGGAATATGTGATAAAAGTGAACATACCTCCCTCTTTGCGTGATAGTGAATGGTCAGGATTAGTTGTATGCTTCAAGATCCGATATAATGATTATGAAACGGTTTTTTCTTGGAGTACTAAAGCTGCAGAAGATGATGATTGTATATGCAAAGAGTGGGCTCATTATCTTCACTACGAGTATGATGTATTCAACTACTTATGCATAATGGTGTTGGAATTAAATGAGGAAACATGTTGGCAGCACCTAAGACCTCCTAACAATACCCTTTTGCATCAAGTTTGTGGGATCATTTACAAAATATTTGCGGGGATGTGGGTGGAGAGTGATATGTAAAGAAGAGATACAAAAGTGGTGCAATGACAATGATTTCAATAAACTCACCCAATCCCAACTTGCTTCTCCTCATGATGAGATCAACCTTCCCTCGACAGTATTTAACAAATTCATCAGGAATGTGAAAGAAGAGCAGGAAAGTGAATGGATACGGGAAAGTGACGAGGAAAGTGAAGAATGGTAACAATGATTCATTATGATCAGCTTTTGGATTGAGGAGAATGAACAGGAACAATTGGAAGGCCTTTTTAATTTTATTTGAATTATTATCTGGCATCCTTTTTGAGGTTTAGGGCTGATCCTCCCAATATAAATGACTCATCTCGGACTTGAACTCGAGACCCAAAAGGATGTAGTGTGGTTTTACACCGCTAGACCACCTCTATGTTATGTTTTTGTATTTTTTTTGTTTTTAATATTAATTGGAGTGTACCATTAGTTTAATTTAAAGACATGGCAAAAGAACATAATAGTGATGGGAATGTTCGAAGGAGTTGGATAAGCGTTGAAGTAGACCAAGTTTGAACTTTCATATATATATATATATATATATATATGTATGTATATAAAAAAAACTTCATAAGAAAATGTTCCTTTGTCGCTAGAAAAGTATGAAAGATAAATGGAATGGGTGGAAAGTAAAATGAGTTGCCTTTATTTTCTTTTTGGTCATATTCTTTTCCAATTTTTTTGTTTGCAATTCGTCCAAGACTAGCTAAAACCTAAGTTGAAATTGTGACAAAAGCGAAAAAATTTAGAAAGCATTGCAGTTGTTATAGGTATACTTCAACAAAACACCAAAAATTTGGCTAGCTTAATGATCACCCCTACAAGTATAAATAAATAATAATTAATAAATAAATAATAATTAAAGAAAATGAGATGAGATGAATTACTTTGAGAATAAAACATTGGGTTCCGGATTTCAATCGCTAGAAGCATAGGGTTCTAGATTAATACTAATAGTAATTAATTTGAGAATAACTAAAGAAATTAAAGGGTTGAAAAAGAGAAAGATATTCAATCACTAGAAGCATTGGGTTTTGGATTTCACCCAACATGTTGCTAATTTCTATCCTTTAAATTCACTCTTGAATTAATTATAGTGACAACTATTTATATGTCCTAATATTTTCCTAAATTATTATTATTATTTTTTGGGTGTTAAGTAGGTCTGAATTTGTTCCCATGATACCCAACGCAACTAATCAAACCTTGAAGCTATATAGTCTTAAATCATCACTAATACCTAGAACTATCCCTAGTCTAAATATTTTTTGCTATTGCATTCTCTTAACATTTTAAATATCTATCGACACCCAAACTCCTCTTATCAACTAAGACAAGCGCAGGTGTTTTTTTCTCGTCATGTTATTTAATAATAGCAAAAGAATTTTATTGTTTTTGATCCATTTGTATAAAAAATTGTCTAAAGACATTTTTATAGAATTAAGCTTTGTGAAATCCTCAATCAACTTAAAGAGATGCTCTATAACATAAAATTCACTCAAGTGTCATTATACTTTAATCAAGATTATATTATATTTACATTTTGGGGGTTGAATTATATGTAGAAGAGTTTGAGGAGTCCTCTCCTAGGACGCTATATGCCACTGCAGCGTTTTGGCCTCTTGGTTTGTCCCAATGGTAATTTTCAATTAATAACATAATCATATATTACTTACCCTTGGCCAAAAAAAAAAAATCATATTCCTTACCACGGTAAACGAGATAAAAATGGAAATAAAGATAACCAATTATGAAATTAACCTAATGGCGAAAATAAGTTGCCTTTTAATCATAATAGCTGACATTTTTTTTAACAAGATGACATTTAGTTATATCAAATTTAACATTAATTTCCTATACTTAGGACCTTTAAATCATTTTTCAATACTTGAAAGACTATTTTCATTTCACAAACTAAACTTTATTTAATATAGACTGCTTAAGTTTCATCTGAACAACCAAAAGAGCCAACGGCATGAAGGATTAGTCAAGTAACAACTTGAATTTGTGACAAAAGCAAAAGAAACATAAAAATCATCCCAGATGTCAGATAGAACTTCAAAACACCAAAAATTTGGCTACCTCAATCATAATCCTCTAAGAACATAGATTCTATTTGCTTATGTTCACTAGTTCAACCAAGCTACTTCACAATGAAAATAACCAAAGAGACCGTTGATGAAAAGGATTATTATAAACCCAAGTTCTTCTCGTCAAATTTGCATCAACTTCAATAATCCATTTAGGTCAATATTGAATCTTTTCACTCACCTCTCATCTACATGAACACTATCCATATTAAGAAACTGAAAAATCCACGAGTGTTTCATCTCATTCAACAACAACATTATTAGACAGCCAGATTTTACTTATCCTGAAGCATTGGCGATCAAATGACAATCCTCTATAACCCATCCTATTATTCTGGTAATGACTAGTAGAAGAGCTGCTTACACAATGGTCTCAGCATGATGACTGGCGTTTCAATTGGAAAATCAGATTGGCCACCCAGCGTATAGTGGATCTCTCCTTCCTTGGTTCTGTTGGTTGTGCTCCTGTCTCCTTGAGCTATCAAAGTTTTTGCTGTTACTGACATTCCTTCCTCTACGAGTTCGGGAACTAACCTGTCCTGTAGGTGGCAGCTCAAGAAAAGGGTTATGCTGAGCCAACCAAGAAACAACACGGTTAGAGTTATAAATATGATTACAGGGCATTTGCCTAGCCTCGGAGACTAGCTTCAAATCATTGTTATTGCTGCTATTGACATTCCTTTCTCGGAACTACCCTGTCCTCGAGGTGGCAGCTCAGGACAAAAGTTATGCTGAACCAAGCAAGGAACAACACGGTAAGAGTGATAAATATGGTTATCACAATGACATACTATTACAAATTACAGAGTATGAAGTTACTACTAAAAAAACAACAGAGGTATCACTATGACAGAAATAAAGAAATTGAAATGAAAACAAGATACATACCCCCTACTATTACAAGTTTTTTTATTGTTTTTTATCCATATGTATAAAAAATTGTCTAAAGACATTTTTATAGAATTAGGCTTTGTGAAATCCTCAATCAACTTAAAGAGATGCCCTATAACATAAAATTCACTCAAGTGTCATTATACTTTGGCCAAGATTATATTATATTTACATTTTGGGGTTGAATTATATGTAGAAGAGCTTGAGGGCTCCTCTCCTAGGACGATACATGCCATTGCAAGGTTTTGGCCTCTTGGTTTGTCCCAATAGTAATTTTCAATTAATAACATAATCATAACTTACTTACCCTTGGCAAAAAAAAAAAAACATATTACTTACCACAGTAAAAACAAGAGAAAAAAATGGAAATAAAGACAACCAATTATGAAATTAAACTAATGGCAAAAATAAGTTGGTTAAAAAAAAGTGCAGGATCTCTAATACTTGAATACAAGCTTACAGGGAAATGGCGAAAAGAAAGAGCTGAATTCAATATGCAAGATTGAAGAGAATAGTTTAGTTTAAGTTAATGTAGGAAAACAACCATTGTAGAAGAGATGAGTAATCATTCCTAAGAAATCATTTCTAAGATTTTGGTTTATAACACATAGCCATTACAAAGAAACAGAGTATATAAAAATATAGACAAATAAACAGACGAACCTTTTGCAACAATCCAGAAACAGATAGTGTGGATGGCAAAGTTAAGAGAAGCAACCAAAATGTAATAAACTAATGCCACATTCTTAAGTCTAAACCCCACATTCTTAAGGAAAAGATTAATTCAACTTTATCAAAGAACTCATTTCCATTGTGCCTGATAGGATTTCAAGAATTGTGCACCAACGTAGGCTCACTTGGAAAAACTTTTTCAGCTCTCCAAGTGAAGGATGTACCACAAGCAAGCATAAGGATCCATCAAAAATTAATTCCTTTTCCTGTCATCAAATCTTAAGGCATATAGCACATATTGGAGAGTTTGAACATTTCCTTCTAAAGAGCGCATCTTTGGCTGCCAAGGCTTCACACTCTGCTCTCCACAGAAGATGAACAACCTTAAAACAAGTCTTGCTAGAGTTATTTGTGAAAAAAATGAATATTTTGAAATATATATAGGACAAACCAAGACATTAAAAGCAAATCAATCAACAAATTAAAATATACTTGGTAAAATAATAGAAGAACAAGGAATATTCAGCAACTTCAAAATGTTTGTTCCCACTATAGAGAAGTAGAAAGGACAAAAGATGAATAAAATGGGCCCTCTCAATTCTTTTTTATCTCATTCTTTTCTAATTTTTTATAGAAAAAGGCTTAGGTAAGGTATATTAGAGGTCTCACCCTAACTTTGTGAGTTATCAATCAAATCCTTACTAACTAGACTTAATACTTGTTGATATTCTTTTCTAATTCTAACTGCTAAATAAAAAAGCCACAGGAGATTTCCCAAAAAACAAAATCCTCTTCTCACTACTTATCCTAAAAGGAAATTTAAAAAAATTAAGTTGCTTCTTAATCACAATAGCTGACAGTTTATTTTTTAACAAGATGACATTTAGTTATATCAAATTTAACATTAGTTTCCTATACTTAGGACCTCTAAGTCATTTTTCAATAGTTGAAAGACTATTTTCATTTCACAAACTAAAAAAATTTATTTAATATATATTGCTTAAATTTCATCTGAACAACCAAAAGAAACAATGGCACGATGGATTAGTTAGGTAACAACTTGAATTTGTGAGAAAAATAAAAGAAACATAAAAATCATCCCAGAAGTTAGATAGAACTTCAAAACACCACAAATTTGGCTAGCTCAATCATAATCCTCTTAGAAGAACATAGATTCTATTTGTATTTATTCTCTAGTTCAGCCAAGCTACTTCATAATGAAAATAACCAAAGAGACCGTTGATGAAAGGGATTATTATAAACCCAAGTTCTTCTCATCAAGTTTGCATCAACTGCAATAATCCATTAAGGTTAATATTGAATCTTTTCACTCAGCTATCATCTATATGAACACTATCCATATTAAGAAACTGAAAAATCCACGAGTGTTTCATTTCATTCAACAACAACATTATTAGCCAGCCAAATTTTACTTATCCTGAAGCATTGGTGATCAGATGACAATCTTCTATAATCCATCCCATTATTCTGGTCATGACTAATAGAAGAGCTGCTTACGGATTGGTTTCAACATGATGACTGGTGTTTCAATTGGAAAATCAGAATGGCCAACAAGATAATAGTGGATGTCTCCTTCCTTGGTTCTGTCGTTTGCGCTTCCGTCTCCTTTAGCTATCACAGTTGCTGCTGTCACTGCCATTCCTTCCTCCACGAGTTAGGAACCTACCCTGTCCTGGATGTGGCAGCTCAGGAAAAGAGTTATGCTGAACCAACCAAGGAAGAACACGGTCAGAGTGATAAATATGGTTATCATAATGACATACTATTACAAATTACAGAGTATGAAATTACTACTAAAAAAACAACAGAGGTATCACTATGACAGAAATAAAGAAAATGAAATGAAAATAAGAAACAAATTCCAAACTGTTTCCTATAAAAACAAGAGGTATCACAATGACAGAAATAAAGAAAATGAAATGAAAATAAGGAACATATCTCAAACTATTTTTCCGGTAAGATGAATTAATATTGCGTTTCAAAGATAAAGTATACAACAATTCATGCAATGATTGCTTGAATTTAAAGCAAATAGGATTACAGAAGCACCAACCTCTGCTTAAGGATTCTACAATAATTTGGTAAAATAAAATGCATTAGCAATTAATAATTTAGTTCCTTTAGGTAATCAAATATTATCTCTTTCGGAGCCTTCAATAATTTATACTACCATATATAGTCTGAACATTGGCTTCTTGTATTATCAAGGAAGAAAAATATTTATTATTTCTAAATATAGTGCAGGATGTTACGTAATCAATTAGACATAAATCTCCAGAGCTTAAGTCAATAAGACTCATTCTTGGTTAAAAGAAACATGAAATTAAAAAAAAACATAATTAAAAATGAAATACATAAGATAATAGCAACTTTAAACATACTAAATCATAATTGTTCAAATAGACAAAGGTAATTTATGCTAAGAAATCAACAACATCCAAATGAATAATATCCATGTCACTATACTAAAAAAAATGTCAATTTGATCAACATGATTTATTTTAATCTTTTCCCACTTCGGGTGGGTATTTGAACCACCACGGTTACGACCATGGCCACGCCCATAGCTATAGCCATGTCTATGCTCTTCTTCATGGCTACAATTAAACTCATTCGTTACTACATTCACTTCTGGAAATAAAGCCAAACCTGTTGGACGAGTTTCATGATTTTTGCAACAAAAGCTCATTGTTTTATTTGGCCACATGGAGACAAGAAATTAATTCATCATATTTCTTAAAATCTCTTTCACAATATTGCTACTGCAGGAGTAAATTGGATGGATGAAATGTGGAGAATGTTTTCTCTAACATATCTTCATCAATAATATTCTCTCCACATAATTTTTATTGAGATGTAATTCTAAAACATGGCTGAGTTATACTCATTTATAAATTTAAAATATTACAAACGCAAATACATCTAGTCATAACGAGCTTTTGAAAGGATAACCATATTTTTGTGATCATACATTTCTTTTAAATTATGCTAAAGAACAAGTGGGTCTTTCACGGTCAAATATTCAATTTTTAGATTTTCATATAAATGGTAGCATAGAAAAATCATGGAACAAACATTCAAATAAATAGTTCTTTTTTGGTAATCACAAGAGCCATAAATTTAAATTTCACAAGATTTAATATAGTTTAAACTAATGTAATAAAAGGGAATTCATAAAATATGAAATATAAAAATGTAATATAATAACACTAACGATAATAGTAGAAAATTCGTAAAGACAAGAAATAATTCATAAAGATAAGAAAATTAAAACTTTATGGCTTCAGGCCATTTAATTCTCATGGCTTCGGGCCATTTAATCTCAAGATGAGAGATTAAATCTATATGGCTTCTCCACTTATGGATAGTTTGGTTTCACCATATCAAACTAGTTTTGTGCCTAAGCGTAGCATACATGATAATATAATAATTGCGAAGGAAGTTGTTCATTCTATGAGTAGATTGCAAGGGAAAAAGGGATATATGATCATCAAGATTGATCTTGAAAAGGCATATGATAGGATGGCTTGGAAATTTGTGGATAACGTGCTGGATGAAATTGGGTTTGAGGAACATGTAAGGAGTGTAATCATGGGGTGCATTAGTTCAGCGAAGATGCCATTAACATGGAATGGAGAAAGAAGGGAGATTTTTGTGCCTTCCAGGGGATTGAGGCAAGGAGACCCATTATCTCCATACTTATTTGTGTTAGGGATGGAAAAGTTGACTCACCTAATTGTAGATTGTGTGAATAGCAACAAATGGAAGCCTTTGCGTATGGGTAGGAATGGTACTGATGTGTCACACCTACTATTTGCTGATGACTTACTGCTGATTTGCGAAGCTGACATAAATAACATATGTACGGTGATGAATGTGTTAGAAGAATTTGGAGCAATTTCTGGGCAGAAAATAAATGCTCAGAAAACTAGTATATACTTCTCAAGAAATGTAGATAGAAGAACTCAAAATGAGATCTGTGCATATTCTGGGTTTAGAAGAATGGAGGATTTGGGGAGATATTTGGGAGCATTTATGTTGAAGGGTAGAGGTTCAACGAGGAAGTTTCAGCATTTAATTGATAAAATGCAAGGTAAACTGAGTAGTTGGAAGAAGCAAACACTCTCCTTAGCTGGACGGCTAACTCTGGTTCAATCAATCACAAACCAATTGGCTGTTTTCTCTATGCAGCATTCACATAACCCGGTTAGTGTGAGGCAGCAGATGGAAAGGATACAAAGAGACTAAAGGAAGATCCATGCTGTGAGTTGGGATTTGTTATGTACAGAAAAGAAGAATGGTGGTTTTGGTTTGAGAAATTTAGAGGATATGAATGATGCATTGCTAGGACGTATGGCTTGGAACATGATTTCTAAACCAAAGAGCCTATGTTCAATGGTTTTATGTGGAAAGTATAGGAGGAATAAGGATCTGCAGAAGGAATGTGTCATGGGAAATTCTGACTCGGATATATGGAAGAACCTTGTGAGAATTTGGCCACATGTTTTAAATAATATGCATTGGGAGGTGGGAAATAGTGACCGAATTAATTTTTGGCATGACAAATGGGTGGATGTTGATAGGAAATTATTTGCTTACTATTCTGGGCAATTAACAGAGGAGGATGAGCGACTACAGGTGAGGGAGATGGTGAATCCTGAAGGGGAGTGGGATGTAGAAAGGATTAATGGCTTGGTTAATGAAGAAGGAAAGAGGCTTATAATGGCAGTGCCTCCACCTAATTCATTGAACGGTGAAGATTCTATTAAATGGGGAACAAAGCTGCAGAATCAGTATGTAGTGGCTGATATGTATCATAGTATGAAAAATGAGCAGAGCATGGTAGAGGACATATGGAGTACGGTGTGGAGATGGAAGGGACCGAGAAGAGTACAAATTTTTCTGTGGATTGCTATGCATGACAGATTGCTTACAGGAGTGAGGAGATGTCATTTAATTGGGGGAAACTCAAACTATTATAGATGTCATGATCAGTTTGAATCTTTGTTACATGTGTTGCGAGACTGTGAGGTAGCTAGAGGACTGTGGCAGGAACTCAAGCAAGGC
Organism: Inga leiocalycina; assembly: GCA_963242795.1. Lineage (NCBI taxonomy): Eukaryota > Viridiplantae > Streptophyta > Magnoliopsida > Fabales > Fabaceae > Inga > Inga leiocalycina. Next base: position 60,079,527 of record OY725325.1, on the reverse strand, counting down.
AGACTTGAACCAGAATTTGAGAATTTGCAAGGAACATTGGTTGGTCTGGAATTTAGAAATATCAAATGGTGAATGGAATTTAATTTTTGGATTAGCCTGTTGGTTGTTGTGGACTTGGAGAAATAAGAGCATGTTTGAGGAAGGATTTATTTTACCTGAAAATCTAAGTAGAGTGGTGTTCTGGTATGTGAGGGAAGTAAAAAGGGCTAGGGAGGAGTTTGGAAGAGTGCGTGGTTTTAAGGAGGAGGTAAAAATTAGATGGGAGGCTCCAATGGAAGGTTGGGTAAAGTTAAATATAGATGGTGCATCTAAAGGAGAAGAGAGACTAGCTGGATGTGGAGGCTTGATGAGAGGGAGTAATGGCAAATGGATATGTGGGTTTGCAAGGAAACTAGGATGCTGTTTAGCAATCAAAGCTGACTTGTGGGCTATCCTGTCAGGTTTGGAATTAGCACTGCGTTTCAGATCTGAGAAACTAATTGTTGAATGTGACTCTATTGCAGCTGTGTCTATGATGAAAAATCTGCAGATTGAAGATGAAGTCAGTTCGTGTCTACTGAAAGGTATTAGCCGGGTGATGAGGGAATTTTCTAATATAATGTTTGTACATGTATATAGAGAGGGGAATACTTGTGCAGATGCTCTAGCCAATTTTAGCTTTGTACAGGAGGACACGCGAGTTGTATTTGAGTCTCCTCCAGCTTGTATTGATAGTTTTTTGTTTAGGGACTATTTGGGTGTTTCATACCCAAGGAACATTCTGATTCAGTAATAAGATAGGGCTGAGGCCCCGTTTACACAAAAAAAAAAAAATCTATATGGCTTCTGGTCATTTATTTCCAAGATAAATAAAAGTTGGCTTCCGGCCATATAATAAGATAAAAGACGAAAAGGTATATGGCTTATGGCCATATAATAAGATAGAAGATGAAAATGTATATGGCTTTTGGTCATATTGTAAAAGAAAAAAAGGCATAAGGCTTCTGACCATATAACACCCATTCATAAAATGATTATCCTAAGTTATTTATTTAAAAAAAATAGCCCTTTTTAATTTTATCATAATTACTCAAAAATAAAACATTTACAAAATGAGAAAAATGAATTAATTATTTACATTGTTGAACTTGATTTAGAAAAAAAAAAAAACCTAGGGCCTACATACTCTTTATAAAGAACAAAGCCCACGTAGTTCATTATGGGTCGAAAGATATTGTTATGTAAAATATAAATAGGAGATTAAACCGTTAGTTGGTTAGTAATGGTGGTTATAGGTAGCTGTTGGAATAGGCGATAATGAGTTAGGGGCATATTAGTATATAAATACCCCCTTAAGCCTATTATTGATTTGTCTATTGTTTTGATTGTCAGTATAAGATTCTCTAAGTTTCAGTCTCTCCTTCTTTGTTCTTCTCTCTGTTTCTCTCTATTCTCTTCTATTTCTTGATCCCTCTACAATAGTTACTGTTATGTAAAATATAAATAAGAGATTAAAACGTTAGTTGGTTAGTAACGGTGGTTATAGGTAGCTGTTGGAATAAAAGGCGGTAATGAGTTAGGGGCAGATTAGTATATAAATACCCCCTTAAGCCTATTATTGATTTATCTATTGTTTTGATTGTCAGTATAAGATTCTCTAAGTTTCAGTCTCTCCTTCTCTGTTCTTCTCTTTATCTCTCTCTAATCTTTCTCTTTTCTTGATTAATCCACAACAGATATGGCGCTTGGTTGGTGTCTTTTAGGAAAATTTTAATTAATTTATTTGAGGAAAAAATATTTTGCTTGGTTTGTATTTTTTTAAAAGAAAATGATTTCTTTATTTTCTTATTTGAAAAAAAAAATTGGATTAAATTTCTTGCGGAGTTTCTAAAAACCTTACACGGCATAAAAATCTTTAGAAACGATTTTACTTATTTTTATAAAAAGGGGAATTTCTTATTTTTCTTTTCAAAACTTGGTTTCATCAATGAAGGAATAAGCACAAAAGAGCACTTGCACAATCACCATATTATGTATGAGGCAGTTCAAGACAATAAGAGATGAGCATATATGGGAACAAAAGTTAGGGTGGAAGCACAACACATACATTTTAATGCATCATCCTATCAGACTATACAAGCAATTAAGTGAGGAAGCAAAATAGCAATGGGATGCATATGGAGAATATGATTCATGCCTTTAGGATTACGCACTCAGGTCAAATGATCACATAATGTAGACATGCTCCCTGACCTTAGATTTTGCGCAAGAGATGTTATGGAAAAGTAAAACCAAAAAAAAAACACACATAGTCACACGCATCATGACCATCACATGGATATGAGATTTTCTTTGGCATTAAAAAAAAAGAAAAAATCACCGGCACAACAAATCAAGCACGAGAAAGTGACCTATGTCTAAAGTAGTGACTCCTTTCCCTTAAGTCATAAGAAAACAATTAATAAAAACAACCTGGAGAGCAACTTGGCTTAGAGAGCAAGTTGACCTGGATATGACTCAGTATAGCAGTTGTTACATTCTGATCATTTTGAATATCTATTGGCACCACACCTACTCTTACCAACCAAGACAAGTGCAGGTGTCTTCTTTCTTGTTACGTTATTTAATGATAGTAAATTTTTTATCATTTTTAATCCATATGTTTAAAAATTAAAATTGCCTAAACACATTTTTATTATATATTATATAAATTTATAATAGCTGCATTTTATAAATTGCCAGCAACATATATCATTCTTCTCATGTACTTGCAGAGGTGCACAGACAGATGTGTTTAATCAATCTATTAATGTATAAATTTAGAATCACAATACACGCAAGATATTGACAAATATTAGGTTTTTTTAAGTTTTATAGGACTAGGCTTTTTTTGTAATATTAACTGGTTTTCTTAATCACGTTACTCATTCAATTTTTTTTAAGTGATGATAATTTTTGTCATACTTTCCCCAAACTCTGGTAGCACAGAAACTCTACAACAAAAGAAAAGAGATTTATCTTGCTCCTATATGTCAGTAAACTTCAATTTTTTACATAACTCCTATATATAATATAAATAAAAAATTGTCAATTATCTCACAGGTAAACCATTCCAAAGTTGCTTTATCTTGCTCCAATGCAGGCATTTATTTGAATATCAGCAAGTTTATCCCACGGAATTTCAAGTGGAAGAGATTCTAAAGCCATCAAACAACTTTTATGGCATGAGGAAGACTTGAGACCACTAGAAATTAAGGACTTCAGTGATGTTTTCTATTTTTAGGAAAAATTAATCTTTTGCTTATTGAAGTTTTGACTCGTATAATTTAGTCTTATTAAAGTTTGATTCGGTATAACTCAATTCCTAAACTTTTGACTCGCATGAAACTCAATTCCTAATCTTTCTATCATTTATAATTTTATCCTTATCACGATCATGAGTCAGCACTGAGTCATCTTATGTAGCAAAGAATATTAATAATATTGTTATAAAATTTCTCAAGTGGCTTCCAAATTATCAAGCCCCGGTTTTGCATAAAGTAAAACAAAAAAGACCAGTTTGTCTTGAATCTTTAAAAACTTGGAAAAGAAACTAAAATGATGAAGGAGGACAAGAAACTTGGAAGAGTTCACTGTATATGTGGAAGCATAATGTTGAAGATGCATGGATGTATATATTTGCTCAATATTATTCTACAATACACAATCACATGCGAAATGGAACTCTAATATCCCAAACTCACATCTAAATTTCATGTGTTTGGGAATAATGAAGTAAAGAAGGATGAAAGAGGGATGAAGAAGAAACATCAAAGGACGAGAGGCATTGGGGATGAGGGGCCATTTACGGGCCCACGCTATTATGCTTTTACTTGAGTCTCTTCACTTTATACTCTACATTTATCTATAAGTCTGTTCTAACATGTTTTGCACCTCACATTTAATACAAGCAGCTTTTGATTTGAGGAGAATAAACAAGAACAAATGGAAGTGCCTTTTTTTAATCCTTTTCTCCTTCAATATTTTGGAATTTGCTATTTATTTATTTGTATGACCAGACGAAAGAACATACCAGTACAGTTATGGGAATATTGGAAGGAGTTGAATAAACATCAATTGATGGAAATCAATCAACAAACAATACTTGGCTTGGTAATTACAAGAAATTCGTAGTTAAAAGCCATGCACAGGTTATATGCAGATGTTGTAGTATTGTTAAGTAGAAGAGCTGCTTACACACTGGTCTCAGCATGGTGACTGGGGTTTCAATTGGAAGATCAGATTGGCCACCAAGCTAATAGCGGATCTCTCCTTCCTTGGTTCTGTCGGTTGTGCTCCCGTCTCCTTGACCTATCACAGTTGCTGTTGTTACTGACATTCCTTCGTCCACCTGGAGATGGCAGCTCAGGAAAAGAGTTATACTGAACCAACCACGGAACAACACAGTCAGAGTTATAAATATGGTTACAAGGCATTTGCCTACCCTCAGAGACTAGCTTGAAATCTCTGTTACTGCTGCTACTGACATTCCTTTCTCCATCAAAACTACCATGTCCTAGAGGAGGCAGTTCAAGACAAGAATTATGCTGAAGTAAGTAAGAAACAATACGGTCAGAGTGCTAAATATGGTTATCACAATGACATAGCATTACCAATTACAGAGTATGAAATTACAATTAAAAAAACAACAGAGGTATCGCTATGGCAGAAATAAAGAAAATGAAATGAAAATAAGAAACATCTCAAACTGTTTTTTTGTATAAATAAGAGTTATCACAATGATAGAAATAAAGAAAATGAAATGAAAATAAGGAACACATCTCAAACTACTTCCTGTATCAAATTAACATTCATCACAAGTTAAAAACATAATTATCAAAAGCTTGAGTAAGATGAATTAATATTACATTTCAAAGAAGATAAAGTATACAACCCATGCAATGATTGCTTGAATTTAAAATAAATAGGATTATGGAAGCACCAACCTCTGCTTCTGTTAGTTTGTTGAAATCAATGGTGGTGTTGCCCCACTCTTGCATCTCTTCTTTACATAGCGCCCACCATCCATATTTCAATTGTGGACTCTTAGAATATTGACAACTGACGCTAAGTTTGATGTGAAGGCAGTGGGCACCTCCTCTTAAATGTTGCCAGCATGTTTTCTCATTGAAATCTAAAAGCATTAGGCAAAGGCGAGGCTGCCAGGCGTACACAAGTGATAATTCATTTTCCCATTCTTTGCAACTATAATAATCTTTAGGTGCTTTACAACTCCATGAAATGCCAAGTTTATCACAGGTCGACCTGTCTTTTATTTCTAGGCATACAGCAAGTCTAGACCATTTACTTGTACGAAAATATGGAGGGATGTCCACCACTAATTCAAATTCCGAAGTACACCTTTCATTCGAAGAAATAAAACCTCTGTTGGGAAACCATGAAGGAATCTCATATTTCGGCATTATTGCGAGAAAATCTGCTTGAGGTACATATCCTGACTGTTACAACATTAATTAAACTTTCATTGCCTATAAATGTTTTGAAAATAAGAATGAAAAATATAGACAGAGATCACCAACATTTATACCTGAATGGGCCGGAGCACCGTTTTCTCATAATAAGTTCGATGGCGATACTAAAACAAGGAATAAACAAATCAAGTTATACATTTTAAGTTAAAAGAAAAAGATACATAAATCATAGTTAAACATACCTCATGGTCAAGTGATGAAACTATATTCCACATTCCATCCGATAATAAAGGCTCCATTGAGTCACAACCGGGTGCATATAATTGAATTAACCTTGGTGGCAACTTTGGCAACGACTTAAGCCTTTCACAATTATTCAAATAGAGGAGTAGCTGAAAAAGATTGGAGAAGCAACCAGTGGGTAATTTAGCAAAATCATTTCCTTCCAAATGTAAGGTAAGTAATGATAACAAACCCTCTAAATCTTCAGGAATTGATTCGTCACTAATGCCACAGTAGCTCAAGTCTAACATGGTTAATGATGTTGGATTAAATACAGACATTTGAAGAACATGCTTTCAGGGGCCCCTCAGATTCAAATCTCTAAGACCATACAAGAATCCAAGTGATTCTGGAAGTTTGGTTATAGTGGTTTTCCTTGCATCAAGCACTATTAATTTTTTCATACATTCCCCAAACTCTGGAAGAATTCAAAGGTTTTTGCACCAACTAATATCTAACTTCGTCAGAGAGTTCATTTTCAATTTTTTCAGAAGGATTTCAAGACTTGTGCAACATGACAAGTTCACTTCAAGAAGCCTTTTCAACTCTCCAAGCGAATGATGAACAACAATAAGACAAGAGCACCCTTCAAGATTTAATTTTTCTAAGTATGGAATTTCTGAGAAATCTGGGGTGTCAACCAAATGTTTGGAATTGCTTAGATCAATGAACTTCAACTTCTTCATGCACTGATCAAATGAAAAAAAATGTAGGAGAATTAGTCTCACAAAATAATTACATTCGTATCAACACAAATATGCAATAAAACAATGAGGTATGAAGTGTTTCACTTGCAAGCCATTCCAAAGTTTTATTTTGCTAAAAGGCATTTGAATGTCAACAAGTTTATCCAACTCAGTTCCAATCGGAAGAGTTTCTAAAGGATATGACCTCCATCGAATAGCTTTTAATGCATTAGGAAAGCATTTGAGACCCATGGGAAGTTTTAAGTCACTTTATATATTGAGTAACCTGAGATTACACATATTTGAGAATGCTCACAATGTACTTGTATTTTTCCATCTAGGTTAAAAGGCAAAGCACTAGCTTGTACTCCTTCAGATCCCTAACAAAATGTGCATTGCATGAAGAATAACATGAGAATGGTTTCAAAGAAAAGTGTATCAAAGGCCTTAGAATTATTAAAACAACATGTAAGCATTTAGAAATAAGGCACTCACTTTATCATTTTTCAATACTTCATCGATGTCTTCTAGATTCCACAACCTGCTTCGTTCGCGAACATGACCAGGAGATTCTTGAAAAACAATACTCCTAGCTAATTCTCAAAGTAAATCATGGACCTCCATTATGGTTTCTCCATTTGATGTTTTCTTTTCAATCAATAGAGCTCTTTCAATCAAAATATTCATTCCAATAGTTGGATGAAGATCACAACTTTTCAAAATTTGACTACTTCATCTCTTTTCCATCCATTGAAGAAACAAGCAATATCTTAAAAAAATTGTCTTTTCTTCATCATTCAATCCAAGATAACTTACTTTTAAAATTTGAAAAATATCTTCATCTGGAATCTGTTTCATCCTTTCTAAAGCGTCTTCCCACTCAAGGAGACTTCTTCCATAGAGTAAGGAACCTAAAACATTGAGCACCAAAGGAATACCTCCAGTGTATTTAACCACGGCTTCTGACAATACTAAATAATCATCTTGAGGATAATCTTTCTTAAATGCTTTCTTGGAAAAGAGCTCAAGAGATTCATCTTTTTCCATGGGTTTGACCTCATATATTCTATCCACGCCTTGTGATTTCAACAAGTGCAAATTTCTAGTTGTTATAATTACTCTACTTCCTACCCAAAACCATTTTGGACTTGCCAAATTCTCTAATTGGTTCACATGATTTACATCATCAAGGACTAGGAGAACCCTTTTATTCTGAAAAATCGATTCAAAATGATCTTTCCATAATGCTCATCATATATCTTTTGCCCGTGATTGAGATGTAAAAGAATATCATTTTGCAACCTAGCTAGGCCATTTCTTTTTGAAATCTCCCTAACATTAGCAAGGAAGCAAGACATTTCAAATTGGCCAGATATTCTTTCAAAAACAAGTCTAGCAATAGTTGTCTTACCAATACCTCCCATGCCCCATATCCCTACAAAACGAATGTTATCTGCATTTATCTCTAAGAGTGAATTTATCTGAACCATCCTTGCCTCAATTCCAACTAAATTATCATCATAAGATGGAAAATTAGAGCATACGATGTTCCATATTTCTTCAACAATGTCTTGGATGACTTCTGTTTCATTCCTAACCTCAAAACAAAAAATCCATGAGCTTGTGAATATAAATTATAGTCCTTCACCAAAAAAATAAAATAAGCACTATAGCCATAATAAACTAGAATACTCCTGCCATAGTTTTTGATATAATGTTGAAAAAAAATATTATAAATCGATGTTGATCTTTAATTGGGCAGGGGTTTTAGATTTGATAATACTGCTAACTCATTTTTAAATGCAATTTTGGCTTCGGTACTTTATATATTGGGAAGCAAAAAAAGAACTTACCGACTCCTAGAGTCCCACCCTGAGATATGGCTAACTTGTGACAAAGCGTCTCTCCATTTCTGAACCTTTGTCTTTGCTATTTATGAATCTCTTCTCATGTTTGGCTAAAGCTTTTCTGAAACTTTTTCTTTGATATCTAACATCAGATGTATCAACACTATGGAAGACAGGAAAAACATGTCCGCCGAATTTTTTCCGAGATTCAAGAATCTCCTCAAGTTCTTCCAAACACCATGTAGAATTTGCATAATTCTCGGAGAGAACAACAGCAGCACAGAGAGATTCCTTGATGGCTTGAAGAAGTTTTTCTTTAATAACGTTTCCTCTCTTTATTCCGTTATCATCCCTAAAACATCTGATGCCTCTTCTAACAAAAGCTTCATATAAGTGATATGTGAAATTCAAGCGAGTGTCTTTTCCTGCAAAACTCAAGAACGCATCAAACTTCCATTTTGAAGTTGAAGATGAACTACGAGTAAAAGAGCTTGGGGATGATTCTTCTTGGGCAACATAAGACATTTCTGTTGGATGCATTTTTCCAAATGGTAGCCTACAACTCATCATTACATAAAGTACAGTGTATTAAATAAAAACAAAAATAAAAACACAACCACCTTGGACGATGGACATAGGGAAGTAGAAGCATTGTCTTGGAAGGAGTCGTTAAAGAAGCTGGCCTCTATTAGAGGCCAAACGCCCGATGAGAAGAAACAAAAGGAAAGAAGAAGAGTCCTTTGTCCCTGTGCGACGGCAGACAAAACCCAATCACTAACATAAAATTGGCGCAAATCTCAAAAACCTTCAAAATTTTGGATTAACCGAGGATACTAACCCGTTAGGTCAAAGTAAAGAATATCCTATTCTTTTTTTTTTTTTTTTGCCTGCAGAGAATATCCTATTCGGACAAAATATAGAGTTGGAGAAATGCTTTATGGGAGGGAGGGGTGGAGAGGGGGGTAAATTACTTTTTTGGGTTGAAGGTATTTAAATTTTAGGTAGGAATCCAAAATTTAAAAGTGATGAGAGGGTAAATTTTTGGTTTCTTTTATCCAAAATTGTAATTTACCTACCCTCCCCTCCCATCCCCTCCCTCCGGCTCCTGCTTCATAAGTTCAAAGGGAGTATTCTTAAATGCAGACTGGACCAGTCTACTTCGGACTGAAACCGACAAACCGACTCATAAACTGGTTCGGTATTTTGATTTTTTTTTTCTTTTAGAATTTCATATTAATAACCCTAAAATCTTCAATTTCTTATCAGTTTGGCCTGGGTTAGCTCCGATCTGACCCACTGACCCTTGACCCAGTACCTCTGTCGATTCAGTGGCCGGTCCGGATTTAATTACCTTGATATTAATTATTAATCATGACTTCAAATTTTAGTCCGTTTTTATATTTTCTTTTCATTCATTTTGGTTTAAATAGTTTACTTTGGTTCATAATCGTTCATGTGCAGCTTTATTTGTGGTTGATACGCCATAGATCGTTTCCTTTATGTTTTGATATATTATATTAGGATTATTTGAAAATTCTGTAAAACCTTTTTCCTGACTAACAATTACTTTTAAGAAAAATATTTTCTCTATAATATATTACCACAGAATATTAAATACAACTATGATGATATTTAATTATTTTCTCTGTACCTGTAATATAGGGAATCTTGTCATAAGAAATTTTCTTTCGCATTTCGCTTAAGAGACAATTTATTTGACTGGAATTCTTTAACTTCACTTACTTTTAAGAAGGAAATTTAGGTAAGAGCACAACAAAACACCAAAAATGAAGATTTGGCTAGCTCAATCATAATACTCCAAGAAGAATAATATAGATTCCATTTGCATATGTTCACTAGTTCATCCTAAAGACACTACATAATGACAAGAATCAAAAAGACCTCTGGTCATCATCCCAAGGAAGGAGATTATTCACTCAACTTCTCTTGTTCAAATTTGCATCAACTGCAACAATCCATTCAGATCAGTATTAAATCGTTTCATTCGGCTATCAAACATTTTAATTAATTTGATATATATATATATATATAAACAATATCCACATACGAAAACTAAACAAAAACACGAGTTTCAAGTCAGTTTCCATACATTCATTAAGAACATTATTAGACAGCCAGACTTTACTTATCCAGAAGCATTGGTGATCAAATGACAATCCTCTATAACACATCCTATTATTCTGCTCCTGATTAGTAGAACAACTGCTTACACACTGGTCTCATCATAGTGACTGGTGTTTGAACTGGATGATCAAAACGGCCACCAAGTTGATCCTGGATTTCTCCTTCCCTGGTTCTGTCTCCTTGAGCTATCATGGTTATTGCTGCTACCAACATGAGAACTACCCTGTCCTAGAAGCGACAACTCAACACGGCAAACAGGACAAGAGTTATGCCGAACCAACCAAGGAATAATACAATCTGAGTGATAAATATGGTTACAGGGCATTTCCCTAGCCTCGGAGCAAAGCTCAAATTTTTCTTGATAGATCGGACAGTGTGAATCAGAGCGAAGATATGCTCGTGTGATCTTAATGGTAGGAATTGCATCAATTGAAGAATGTGAGGCTGGAGGAGGACCTCAATGATCATTCATGGTGAGCTCTTGAATAAATGCTTCTAGTCCAGGAGCCATCAATAAACCGCCAAAATCGATTGGCCTAGGCTCCCCTCCCAAAAAAAAAAACTACAGAGGAATCATTATGATAGAAATAAAGAAAATGAAATGAAAATAAGTGTGAAGTTGAAATAAACTTGAAACTATATTTCATTCATATCGAAAAGAGAGGATTACAAGTTATATATATACACAGAAAATGAAGATAGAGGAAGAGTGATTATCGGTGAGACAGAGAAACTAAAGTCAACAAAATTATGCTACCAAATTGCTTCTGACTTTCTATGTTTCTAACACTCCCCCTCAAGTTGGAGCATAGATATTTATCATGCCCAACTTGTTACAAAGATACTTAACCCGTGTCCCATGTAAGGCTTTCGTCAGAAGATCTGCCAGTTGGTTGTTTGATTGCACATGCCCTGTAGATACAACATTTTCTTTAATCTTATCACGAATAAAATGACAATCGATTTCAATATGTTTGGTACGTTCATGGAATACAGAGTTCGATGCTATATGAAGTGTTGTTTTATTATCACACCATAGCTTTGCAGGCAATGTCATGGTGATACCAATTTCCTTCAAGAGTTGAAATACCCACACAATTTCTTGTACTGACTATAACATGGCTCTATATTCCGCTTCTGCACTTGATTTTGACACAACTCCTTGCTTCTTACTTCTCCAAGATATCAAATTTCCACCAACAAACACACAATAACCCGTAGTGGATCATCTTGTGACTTTAGATCCTGCATGATCCGCATCACAGAAACACTCGACTTTAGTGTGCCCATAATCTGTATAAAGAATACCAAGACCTGGAGAACCTTTCAAATAATGCAAGATATGTTCTAAAGCTTCCCATTATGCCACCGTTGGTGATGCCATGAATTGGCTGAGCCTACTGACTGAGAATGTTATATCAGGACGAGTTACTGTCAGATAATTCAACTTCCCAATGAGTCTTCTATATCTTTCAGAAATGCAAACGGCTTCAATTTCTCTGGATCAATCTTCTTCTTTAAGTCATCAGGAAGCTCATCAAACATACTAACATCAAGATCCAAGAAATGATTCGGAATCATGGGGATGCTGCTTGGTGCAGCTCCAAGCTTTCCAGTCTCCTTTAAGAGATCGAGAACATACTTCCTCTGAGTCAAAAGAATAAGAGAATCACACAATCATAAATTGCAGTAACAATCTGAAATATCCCAAACGAGGCTTCAAGGTCCTCTAACCACAACAGCAAACGTCACACTAGTGACCAAATAGAGATTTACCAGAAATATCCCAAACGATGAACAGTAGCCGTCAAATGAACAGTACCTTCAAATTTGCAAATGGCAAGTTGGTTCTTCAAATTGCAAAAATACCAGTTTAGACCTCCGAAATTTTAAAAAGACAGTTTGGTCTTACGAATTTGAATAATGACAGATAGGTCTTCTGAATTTGTAAAATGACAAAATAGTCTTACGAATTTGCAGAATGACAAACAAGTCTCCCAAATGACGACAGAAGCTTGCGCACCCATAAGAACCAGAAGCAATAATATCAAAATGGAAACTAATATAAGAGGTACCCGAAAAGCCAACTTTAGAACTAGATCACACAGCCCCTGAGGATGAATGAGCTCGAAGAGTTGATCAAAACGCACCTAGAACTTGTCTGAAACGGTCGCCGGAACTTGCTACACGCGCCGGCGCGTGGTATGGACAGCGGAGGAGACGGTAGCGCGTGAAGGAGACGCGTTGTCGGAACTTGACGCCACCAACTAGGTTTTGCCGATCTTGGGCCGGAGAAGAAGGATGAAGGGCGCGTGTGGTCAGAGGAGGCTCCTGCGAAGGAAGATCTACAACTGAACTTAAGCAAGCTTCGCCGGAAAAAATGGAGTGTTCGCCGGAAAATAACACACACTGTCTCTGGCTCTGGTACCATGTGAAGTTGAAATAAACTTGAAACTATATTTCATTCATATCGAAAAGAGAGGATTACAAGTTATATATATACACAGAAAATGAAGATAGAGGAAGAGTGATTATCGGTGAGACAGAAAAACTAAAGTCAACAAAATCATGCTACCGAATTGCTTCTGACTTTCTATGTTTCTAACAATAAGAAACATATCTCAAACTGTTTCTTGTAAAAACAAGAGTTATCACAATGATATAAATAAACAAAATGAAATGAAAATAAGGAACATATCTCAAACTATTTTCTGTATCAAATTAGTGTTCATCACAAGTTAAAAACATCATTATCAAATGGTCGAGTAAGATGAATTAATATTACATTTCAAAGAAGATAAAGTATACAACCCACGCAATGATTGCTTGAATTTAAAATAAATAGGATTTTATATAGTAGCACTAACCTCTGCTTCTATTAACTTGTTGAAATCAATGGTGGTGTTGCCCCACTCTTCAATCTCTTCTTTACATAGCGCAACCATGTATATGCAACCATGTATATGATAATCTGTTAAATATACTCTATCTGATAATAAACATTGTCCCAAAAAATACTCTCTATATGCAACCATGTATATGATAATATGTAATTATTGTAATATATGAAATGTTGTAATAAGAAATCTTCTTTTGCATTCTTCATGTAAAGAGATTATCTATTCCACTTGAAAAGTCCCTATGTAACGCACAATGTTATTACTTAAATTTTTGGGAAGAACTCTTTCCTTTTTAACACCTGATTTATTTATTAGGAGTTCTATGCCATATTTATTTGAACTTTAAATAACAGCAAGTTATGTAAAGAATATATGTAAGATGAACATGAAAGTTAAAGAGTTCTAGTTGGCAAAGTAGAAAAGAAAAAAGTTAAGAAAAATCTCTCTATTATTTAATGTAAATGACAATTCTAGAAAGGCAGTAAGCCAAGCCTTAAGTACAGCAAATGTAACCTTAAATTATATAAACCTCAGCAACCTTAACTAATTAAGCTTCTCTAACTTCATAAAAAGAAAAAGTTTGAATCTTCCACAAGAATATATTGTAATGAGACCTATATCACTTCCTCACCTATTGAAGCTTTCAGCTATGCATGTCACTTAAAAAGCATCAAATCTTTCAAATAATCATCAGTGTGTACATCTCCACAAAATGGCTTCAACAGTTCTGCATATATTAACTGAGTACAGGAGTAAATATAGGACAATGAAAAGTAAATTTGATGTGAAGGCAATTGTTTTGACCTCTGAGATATTGCCAACATGTATTCTCGTTCAAATGCAACACCATTATGCAGAGGTGAGGACCCTCCTTAAGAACACCAATTTCATGTGCCCACTCTTTCCTTATGTACTGATCATCTTTAGGGGCTTTAATTAATTACTACTCCATGAAATGTGAAAACTATCAAATAAACACGCCATAATTTGAAACTTGATGCAAACAGCAAGTCCAGACATTCACTTTCACCAATATGTTGAAAGATGTCCACTACTAATTCATATTCGAATCTCTAGAAATCTTAAGGAAAATTATCTTTATTTGGGAACCATGATGATAATTGAGATCCCCAAATAATTGCCAAAAATAATAATAATAAAACTCTTTGGTGAAGATATTCTGCTAGCTGCAACAAAATTATTATCATTATATTTTTTGGTGACAAGCAGCAGCAACACTAAACTACCAGGAACTATGCCTACCTAGCTAGAACAGAAAAGGAGCATGTTAGAAATACACAAAATGGACACTAATATACCTCAATGTGCTTGAGCAATGTATTCTCATATTTAACTCGAAGACGGCATGCCCTAAAACAAGCAAATGGTCATGTTATGTGTACATACATATATGCATAAAAAAAAAGATCCATGAATCAGTGGATAGATCATAGTAAGAGGAATATACCTCATGGGCAAGTGAAAAAACCATATTCCATAACTATGTTTCTGATAAAGGTTCCATTGAATCACAACCCACTTCATCTAATCCAATTAACCGTGGTGGAAGATTGGGTAGTGACTTAAGCCTCTTGCAAGAACTCAAAAAAAGAAAGTGCAGTCGAAAAGAATTATAGAACTAACTATCAGGTAGATTAACAAAATCATTTCAAACAGCTGAAATCTTCAAGAACTAGTCCGTCACTTAGGACAGAACCGCTTAAGTCTAACTCTGTTAATGACAAAGGCATTTCATTATTTATGTGATATGTACAGTATTTATACATAATACACTTAGGGTATAGTTTCCTAACTAAATACAGAACCTAACTATCTTATAATTTATTAGTTATATACTCTGATAGCCTCCGGTAAACTCAATGCATCTTGCACCTTGAGTTTAGACTTCAACAAATCAAATATTAAGGTAGACATTGGCATGACAAATATGTCTGCATTACGATGTAAAGAAGGAATATGAAGAACAAGTAGTTGATTTTACAACAATGAGTTGTAAAATAGGTTGTGGGCTGATAATTCATCATAGGTGAATGAGAAGGAAGAGAAGAAAGAAGAGGTGAGGGAATATATGGAGGGAAAAAAAGAAAGTGGAATTAGGTAGAAGGAAAATGGATGGTGTAGAGACAATAGATTTGAAGGGAAAAACTGATTCATTAGAATCTAAAATCATTAGAGATGAATATAAGTCCATCTGATGAAAGACATTTATATCCATGATGAGTCATGCTATGGCCTTAGAAAGAACACTACTGAACGAAGTGACAGTTTATGAGAGTTATAAGGTTGCAAAAGGAGGATAACATGAACAACCACATGGAGAGAAGAATAATCGAGAGTTTAGCGAAACAACTTGGTGTGAAAATTACAGTTATCAAAGAAGATAAAGTATATAGCACATACAATAATTCCTAGCTATAAAAGTGCCAACCTCTAGTTATGTTAAATTGTTGGAATCAATAGTGGGGCTGCCCCACTCTTGAATAGCACTCGCCATCCACGTTCCAATTTCAGTTTATTAGACAAATGATATTTGACTCTAAGTTTGATGCGAAGGCAGTAGTGTTTTTCACTTTAAATGTTGCCAACATGTTTTTTCATTGAAATATAAAAGATACACAAGTGAAATCTCATTTGCCCATTCTTTGCAAGTATAATAGTAACCTTCCTTGACTCCTAGCTAGGAGGTGGATGAGGCTTGAGTTCAATATGCTCGAAGGATGAGTCTACTCTCTGGTCTTATAAATTGTGTAATCTTGGTTTCTAGGTTTAGGAATTATGACTGGAAGATTGTATTGACAGTGTTTGGTTAAATGCCTCTTTGTTGTAGGCTTCAATTTACAATGTTGTAGTTTTGTAATATGTTTGATTCGTCTGCACTTTTGATTGATTTTTGGCCATGTTTACATGTAAGTCATATATTAATTGTTGCTTTGTATATGCGGCTGAGTGATTAATGATAGGGGAAAAAATTATAGCATAAAACTCCGCAAGTGTAGAGGTCATATCAAGTAATAGAGTGATGAGAAAAGAATCTTTCCTTCGAGCACTTAGTATCAAGAATGTAGTTGAGCAATAACTTTACACTTTTATTTAAATTCAGTCAACACAATTTGAATTAAAGATAGAAAAATAAACTAACTAAAAGGGTGGGGGGAAATCAAATCTAACTAACGCTAAGGATAAGGGTGACTCTAGATCTTAGCGATGACTTGGATTAAATTATAGCATTGATAAATTCTTAGCATCTAATGTCCCCTCCTAATTGTATTTAAAGTTATATTTACTAGTCTAGAAGTCTTAATTGCTTAAGAGTGTCTTTTAATCCACTAAAAGTCATTTCAATTATATTAATCCCTAACTCCTTATGCGATTAGTACTTAACTAGATTAATTTAAGTGCAAGCCTAATGAGACTATATAAGGTCAGTAGGTATACGTCTATTCTACATGCAAATTAAATTTGAAAACTTAATTTTACACGATTCAATTGAAGGTTTGTTCTAAACTTCATATATCTAGGTTCTTTTAGATTACCATATTAGGTTTCAATCAAATTTCTCATCTCTCAAAACGATTAAGCTCACAATTGAATAAACAAACATAACATTATAACAATTGAAAAAAGAAATCATCATCTACTAATCCATAATTAAACTAAATAATCCAAAACAATGGTTTAGCTACATAAATTAAACATTGTCATGAATAATAATAGCTAACCAAAGGAAAAAGAGAGAAGAGAAAGGAAAGCAGAAATAAAAACTCAATGTCAAATTTTTGCCCATGCCATAGATCTTCTACATTTCCAAACTTTAATCTCCCTCTATTAAAATTATGAACTGTTGTGTTGCCTTCACCAACTTTTTGCTACACATCGTGTGTGTGTGTGTGAATGTATTGCCTCCTCTCAACTTTTAAAACAGTATTGTTTCTATCAATAAAAAGAAAATGAAATAATAATAATAATGATAATAAATTTGAATCTTTTTACTTTCTTATTTGGGAAAACTTTCCATTATTATTTATTATTGCTTCTTTCCTAAATTTAAAAACTTCTATTTTAATTAAATCCCACAAATGATACACCCAATTTGATATATCATAAAATCTCAATAAAATTTCTTTAATTTAGCATGGATGACTTCTCAAATATATCAAAATATATCCCAAATCTGTTAAAAATAGGAAGTCATCAATTAATTAGGAGATGTAACACATTAGGTGGTGTTTATGAGTATTAATTAGGAGTTTATTGTCAGCCTTAGTTAGCAATTTATACAAGTCGAACCTCACTGTCACAGGGTTACAGGACATTTTCCTGGCCTCGGAGCCTACTCCAAATTTGCTTGATAGTGTGATCTTAATTAATGGTAGGCATTGCATCAATTGAAGAATGTGAGGTTGGAGGAGGACCTCTGTTCTTTCATTCCAGAGGGCCAGAATTGAAAATATAGTGACTTCGTTTAGGAAATAGTGCGTTATCAGACCTTCGTTTAACATCAATTAATGTTGCGGTATTGCCCAGTAAAGAGCCAAAAGAGACAATTCAACGCAGTACAAAATTATATTATTCCTCCATATTTCAATGTGTACTGTATAGGTGATATTATTTATATGGATTGTGACCCAATGCCATTGTGACATGTGTTTCTTAAAGGGAAGGATCTAGAATAACAAGTGCTTGTCCATCTAGAATATTAGCTACTGGATCTTTTGGGACAGAATTATTATATTGGAAGTCAATACCCAGCTATTCTCTGCCTCATGAAATTGTCACAAGCATCTATAAGCCCAAATTTTGGTTCAAAATCTCTGCGCATTAAAGAAGGCATATATGGCATTAAAAAAACAGGATGTCATGTAACTCTTCAAGAGCATTATATGGTTGAAACTCGAAACTCGTGGCTCTCACGTTAAGCTCTTGCACAAAGCCTTCATGACAGTAAGTGCAATTGTCCTCTTTCCCTCAAATATTTAAAAAAGATTCAATGTTAATTAGACAACCAAATCACTTATCTCCACGCAGTAACTATTCTCACCACTAATAGCTAGACAACTATTTACAGAACACAAAACACAGGTGAAAAGAGAAAAGATATACAAAGTTACAAACATTAAGTTTCACCAAAAACTAAGCTATTTAAAATGACAACCTTAAACCCACCAAAATAAAAGTGTTTCCCTAATGACTACTCCCTCCGGTCCTAATTATAAGACAAAGTTGACTTTTTTGGAGAAATTAAGGAAGCCAATTAAATTACTCTAGAGTATTTTTATTTTTATTTTTTTCTCTAAACTAATTAATTTGACTAATAAACTAATATATAATCTAAGGATACTAAAAATATAAACACTCTAAAGTAATTTAATTGGCTTCCTTAATTTCTCCAAAAAAGTCAACTTTGTCTTATAATTAGGACCGGAGGGAGTATTTAACAAGGAAAAGAAAGGGTTTGTGTGCTGTGCTTGAAAAAGGAATGCTTATGGGAGGTTGGATAGAATAATAAGTGATACGATAAGGAAATATTTTTAATTCTAGAAAGCAACAATTGATTCATCGGGAATGTATTTTTTCCCTTTTGGGGGTAGTATCAGGAATATAGTTGATCATATTATGTATGGTAGACAGGCATGCAAGGAAAGAGGTTTATTTTGTTATATTTTTTAAGGTGCTGTATATATTGCTAGGAAAGCTAGATTGTTCAACTTAAGAGCCAAAGCAAACAGAGATACGGTTCACACACTACAAAAAAACAGGCAATTACCCACGGAAATCACCCACGGAATTCCGTGGCTAAAATACCTACCGACGGAAATCACCGACGGAATTCCGTCGGTAAAAAATTACCGACGGAATTACCGACGGAACACATTCCGTCGGGAAAAAAACCGTGGCTAACAGTTTTTGGGACGGAAATAAATTTCCGTGGGTAATTTCCCACGGATTACCCACGGAAATTTCCGTGGGTAATTTACCAACGGATTGCCCACGGAAATTTCCGTGGCTAATTTCCCACGATTCTGAGACGGAATTCCGTGGGTAATTTCCCACGGATCTGAGACGGAATTCCGTGGGTAATTTCCCACGGATCTGAGACGGAATTCCGTCTCTAATTTCCTACGGTTCTGAGACAGAATTCCGTGGCTAATTTCCACGGATCTGAGACGGAATTCCGTGGGTAATTTCCCACGGATCTGAGACGGAATTCCGTCTCTAATTTCCTACGGTTCTGAGACGGAATTCCGTGGCTAATTTCCACGGATCTGAGACGGAATTCCGTGGCTAAATATGCTGTCCGAAATTTTGAAATCATTCTGTAATTGTTTAAATTTTTCTGGGCCATTTTTTTTAATGATTTGCACGACAATTTGCAGTCTGAAATTTTAAATCATTCTGTAATTGTTTATTTTTTCCTGCACCATTTTTTTAATGATTTGCATGACAATAATTTTTAAAACACAATTTAAAATGTTGAGCAAAATAGCATAATCATTGAACTTAAAATGTGGATAACTAAACAAGTCAAAATGTCACAAATATGAAGTCATTGAAACAGTAGAAAAAGACTTAATAGAAAGAAGTTAACAGTAACAAGTCTATGGAAACAATAAACATAAGAAAGCTACAAGTTCTCAACTCTGATTTTCATCTTCTTCATTTGCATTGGTAGCAGAGGGAGCCTGAGCATTGGCATTGTTAGAGAGATTAGGAAATTGAATCCCCATTCCTTGCAAGGCAGTCATAATCAGGTCAGTTGCTTGTTTAAGCTGCTGATTTTCTTGTCTGAGATGTTCAGTCTCTTGTGTAAGGTATGTTATCCTCGTGTGCAATTCTTGAACGTTAGAATCCCCCGTCGAGTTTATGGAAGGAGGTGAGGCAGAAGAAACAATATTTTGATTTTCAGATCCAAGCCCATAGATTCGACCCTTCTTGTTCTTACCACCGGTAACCTCTAACCACAGATTAAGTTCATCCTGATTAGATTGGACACTGCCTGTCTCAGAACTAACTGATGCCTTTAGTCTCAGAAATTCATCCTACAAACATAAAGTACATAAAATAAGTACATCATAACAAATTTATTTCCAGATCAGATTTATCATATAAGGAGACCATAAAGAGAAAAGGATATGCCCTACATGTTCTTGTTCTTATAATTGATTGCTATATAAGAATTTAATCAATAGCACCTTCACTAACATATTCCATTCTCAAGTAAATAGAATTGCTTCTCGTGCAATTAATCAAACACTTCATATGCATTATGTAAAATCAACTCATAAACTTCAACAATCTTAATTTAACAAAATTTCTCTTCTATACAATTTCACAAGTACCATGTGTAAAATCAAGTCATAAAACAATCATCACCATCTCATATTGTTGACAAGCAACTTCAAATATCTTTGTTTAATCGCAAAGCCACCTAAATCAAATTTCTTAACACTTTTAATTGATAATAAACATCATACTCCACCGTTTAGCAATCATCTAACACTCAAACATCAATGAAGTTTCACAAGGTCCCAACATTCAATTGAACTCAATCAAATACCAAACAGATTTTGCAATTCACACATGACCAAACAGGAGAAAAATACAACATTCTACTGCATAATCTGAATAGAGACAGGGAGAACAGAATTACTAGGGATGGTGACAGTGAGAGTTACCGTAGGAAGCAAAGATATGATTCAGAGGATGAAATTGACAGGAAATCAAGAAGAGATAGAGACAGGGAGAACAGAATTACTAGGGATGGTGACAGTGAGAGTTACCGTAGGAAGCAAAGATATGATTCAGAGGATGAAATTGACAGGAAATCAAGAAGAGATAGAGATAGGGAGAACAGAATTTCTAGGGATGGTGACAGTGAGAAGTACCGTAGGGATAAGCATGAGAGAAAGCAACAAGAAGATAACATTATAGCCTGCCCCAGTATCTATGGGGAGTGTAATCGAATCCAAAGATTCAAAGGACTTACCACTGCCACTGATTTTGATCAATAGCCATCAAAGACATTACGTTGGTACAGAATCTATATCTTCCCTTCTTGGAATCCCTCTGAATAACAGTCTATATCTTTGAAGTTTGAACATAGGAAATTCCAAACAAGAACTAGTTTTTCTTTTCCACATGCATGGATTTTTTTAATTATAAATTTAACAAATTGCATGCAAGGGTGCTGTTTACCGGGATTGTGACCCCATACAAAAGTCACAAGTGTCACAAAAAAAAAAAAGGATATCGAGAATATCAGTTTCCCTAATGTACAATGATACTAGCGACTTGGGCTTTAGTCCTTGTTTTGGGCTCTCACTAAACTCAACGTCTTCCAAATTGATTTAGGATTGTTACAAGTATTGATGAAATCAAAATACAATACATATATATATATAATGATTTCATGTACCCGCATGATTGGGTGCAAATATCAAATATAAGTCGAGGCTGTCAACATAGAAACTGACCCCGTGGTTAATATTTCTAACAGTGGCTCACAAAAGGAGAACATACATGAAAACATACACTCCAGGACGATGGAGTTAGTGCAAAAACCAAATTAATTACATGCCAATATTACTGCTTTGAATGCTCATTTCAGATCCGTATTGTCATTAACGTTAAGCAACGAAACTAATGACACCCAACCCCAAGTTATTATTATATATAACTGTCGGCGAGGAGGTAGAAGAAGCTTCGCATGGGGCTTCCAAGAGACATGGTACTTTCTTTTCCCACACCACCAGATTTGCTTTGCCTCAACCTTTCCCTCGATTTTTGTCCTTTTCTTCATCCACCATCCTTACTTTAATTACTTACGTGTTTTGTCTCTAGCCGACACTATTGTCATTTCCCCTTCCATCAAGTCTTTAAATATACCCGAGAGTTTTTCCACCAGCCACAGTGAACTCTAAACTCTACATGACCCTTCATAAAAATGGAGAAAAGAATTGACTAGCGAATTTTCTTAAGCTCTTTCTCTCTCATGGGCTCTTCCTAAACAAAAGGTTTCTTTCCTTTCCTCTTTTACCACTTCCAATCTCTCCGTAACTCATGGATATCATCATCGTCATCTTCTAGAACTGATGAGAAGAACCCGAGTTGCAAAACCCAGAATGAGCAGAGTCCAAATCACAAGGTTATCAGGTTAAGTAGAGAGCAAGTGATCATAGTGATGGGTGAATTGGGACTGATCAGTAAAGAATCAGAAGGAGAAGGTTTAGAGGAGGAGATCGGGGAAGAAGAGATTGAAGCATTGTTTGAGGAGGACTGATTATGTTAAGCTAAACTAATCACCATTGTGTGTTCGTTTATAAATTAGTGTTCTTTCTTACCTTTTATATAACCAGGAACGTACAAACCCCTTGATATTAGTAAGTGAACCAAATTTAACATTAATGAAGGTAATACACAACAGACTTACGTTATATACTTACATTTCTGCATAAATTATTTAACCATGACAGATCACGGAAGTACTTGTATTATAGATAAGCCATCATTAACTTGCAAATTTGAGACTCCTACAATCATCTAATGCCCAAATTGCAGCAAAGTCTTAGATGGAGGGCAACTTTGAGCTCAAAAAGTAATGTGAAACTGTCTTTATAAACAAATTTTCTGAACTAACCTTTTTTCGATCTGAAATATGCACTTCTCCAATAGTTCAACCAGCTAAACTGAGTAGTTCAGTCCGATATTAAAACCTTACCTAAAATCCAAAGGCCACAAAAAACATGTAGAATAAGAAAATAACTACGAACATGTGCCTCTTTGTACAAATTGGCCACAAAAATATATCTACACTTTAAATAAGAAGTGTTGTAAATCTTATAATATTTACTTTTAATTCATATATAAATGGCATTGTCACCAAAATAAGATCATGAATAACAAACAAATCAAAACCAAACAAAACATTAACAAAATCTTGACTTGATGATCTTACATGTGCATGCCCATAATGTAGGTATAGAGAAAGAAACTTGGAAAATTTGAGTTTGAACTATAAAAGGTTGGAATTTTAATTTTGACAAAAGAAAGCCCTTTTGGCTTTGAAATTTGATGAGCCATGTAGTTACCAATGAAAGAGACGGCACACATCTATGGAAGCATTAATACAATTACAACTCAAACAACCCATCAACCATCAACTCATAACTTGAAAGGTGATGAACTCATATCGTGTTACCTATATGATAACCTTACTGATGAATGACTTGTAAATACATTTGCAACCACCCTTTAAATTTAAAGATATACCCTAATATTGGTGAGCATCAATAACTCAACTCGTCTAAATTTGTGTGTATTAAAAAAGGCAGAAGTTGATGGAGAGAGAAATGTTGAGTAGGGTGGCTACGGACGAGCAGTAGTTGCTAGTTGGTGAGAAAGAGGAAGATAATGAATGAGAGCAGCATGCCAGGTGGAAAGTAAAGTCAAGGAACAAAGGTAAACAGTAATAATGAGGGGAAGGGGTAATCATTTAATAATAGGAAGATGATAGCCAGATTGATTAGGACAGCAATGGTTGAATTAAACTGAAATAGAAGACTTGCATACTAAATCAGTGACAAGCTAGTGGAGTGGGGAACAGAGCATTGTGAAAGATGTGAACAAGGGAAGGATACAGATGCTCAATTGGCAATATGAATTCCAACACGTTTACAGAGAAGGTAACAGAAGTGCAGATGTTATGTCAAAGATGAGTCTAAATCAGAATGAAAACTCAAGATATGGGAGCAACTGCCTAGTAGCTTCAAGATATGCTACATGAGGATGCAGTAGAATTTTATTCTGTAATATATGACTCGCTTTGTATTTTGGGCTTCACCACTTTCTTATAACCAAACAAAAAAGTATTCGCTCCTCATGAAAAGTTGTTCCAGTGTTGCACACCTTGAGCTGGGGGATGTGGATGTATTAAAGCTGGAAGTGGCTTTGATGAATTATGCAAAGGCGCAGCAACTGGTGCTCCACCCTTTTTCCAATTGATGATTCTGGCAGGAGTTGATGAAGGAGAGACAGCGGGTGCTGTGTAACACGTTTTCCATCAATAAAATGGCTATGAATCAAAATATTATCTCAAAATAGCATTTACATTTCACTTCCAATTAAAGAAGTTAAAGCAGTTAGATGCAAATGCTAGACATAATACTGCAATGAAACATACAGGATAAGGTTTATATAGTGAGAACAAAATCAATCATATAATAGTGTTAGTGCTGACAATTGTGAATAAACTCAAGAAATGAGTAAAGGCATTGCAATTTGAGGGTTCTGGATTCATATTTCTCCTGTTGCAGAATCATTTGACAATTGAACTTAAACATCACAACTATGCAGTCATGATCCTCTATAGCTTGAACCATTTGTTGAGGAACCTGGATTCATATTTCTCACGGGCAAATAATGATGTGAGATGAGAAATGGGAGACACAACCACGTCTCATTTTGCAATATCAACAGAATTGTAATTTAGACTGAAGAAAAGAAATAACGGACAGATCATTTATGGCTTGATTCAATTGTTAAGGACTCTAGATTTATATTTCCGACTGGTGATATGGGCAAAAAGAGATACAATCACTTGGCATTTTGGAATATCAATTGAAAAGCAATTTAACTAGGCAACAAAAAAAAACATGAGATCACATAATACAGTCTGTTGGTACATATCTTCCTTCTAAACCATAATCATTTAGGTGAAGTGAAGAGCCTATGCATACAAAATGAAGAATGTGAAAAAGTGACCTGAAAAGTAGGAAGAGAAAAAAAAATTCTTTGAAAATTTGCACCTGGTAACGACAACAACATGAGCAATAATAACAACTGTGTGAAGAATAATGAGAAGAACCAGAAATTACAATGAATCTCATCACTCACCATGAAAACCCAGTCTAAATACAACCTCATACGTTGTTCTGCCTTTGTTTTCCCCCTTGAAATTTTCAGGTCTAATTTCTAGGCTAGCTAACCATGGCAGTAGGCAGAAATTTGATAACACTTGGAATTTTCATTACAGTTCAGATTTCACACTTCACTATAATTCATAAAAAAAAAATCCAGTAAACAAGGCACAGTACAGTTCCTAAGTTCAGCAGCAATTGACCAAACACTTTAGGATTTAAATTGCCAAACTTCTTTAACATCAATTGTTATGACATCAATGGTTCTACTTCTGCCATATTTATTTAACATAGATCCCAGTCTTGTTACGATCTTTCTTTTACTACTGCTGCTATCTTTTTCAGCTCTTAGTTTTCGGAAGCAGTTAATTTGTACTTTTTCTGGTTTTGCACTCTTTTCTGAATCTCCTTTTAATTGTAGTCAGTTTTGCATAAAAGGATGTGAAACTGTTTATGATTTTGTGAACCTGTTCTTAGAACCATGACTGCACAGTTCTTCTACTTCTGCCATATTTATTTAACTGATGGATTTGATTCCTACTGAACACTATATATCCAATGATCCAGGAATAAAAACCTCAACCTCAAATAACTGTGGGCATCCCATGGGGGCAAAAAAATTGTTATTTACACATATACCCTAACATCAAGCAACCACATACACATATACTCATTATCTTAGGACCTTTAAGCATGCTTTAGATAGCTATACCAATCATAGACTTTCATATATTAAAATAGATTTTATAACATGCCATTTCCTTAGCATTTGGTTACTTTAGTCCTCTAAGAATTTTAGAACAACCACTTCCTTCGGTTCTGAAATTTTTGAAGTCTAATGATTTGTTGGTGACTCTGCTTGTTATCTATGATTATTTATTGTTTCCCGTTTCTTTTTCCCATATTGATTGATTCATCAATTTAATTTTGTTATTAAAATGGGAGACAGTACCTTATCAACTATTTATTGGAGAATGTGAACTATAATATATGAATAAATTCTTGTAAATGACATTTCTGGTGACAATGATGTTGATAGCAAGAGGGGTTTTCCATCTGTTGTCTCCGGTTAACTAATCTTACAGATAGACCAGAAAATCACTGAACTTGTTGCTGAGCAGCAGAAGTTTGATGCTGAGCGGGGTCATGATAAATCACAACCGGATCAACTTAAGCAGGACATTGCTAACACTAACAAGCAGAAGAAACTAATTTCTAAAGCACTTGAAAATAAGGTGTTACTACATTATAGATTATTTATACCCATGTTTTGAGAACTTATATCTGTCATTGCTTGTGGAATTCTTTTTGATTTTTTTAAAGCTTTGCTTTAATTGCTTGTAGGAGAAGTCACTTGGAGATGTCCAGTGGCAGTGTTCTTTAACTAACTATTTGCTAAGGGGACTATCCTTAATTAGCTGCATTTCATCACAAAAGGCAACGCTGAATTTCTTTGTTAGATTCTGAGTGAATTAGTTAGAAATAGAAGAGAAAGTGAGAAGGAGAAAGCCTAGACCCAGGATCTGCAACTCAAGATTGGGGGAAAAGGAAATACTTTCATACATAATTAACCATAAGTCTGAAACAAGACAGCAAGCTCTTAAATACTAACCACAACTGACAATAAAAAACAACCATGTCATCTTCATACTTTCATCAAAACTATGTGAAAAGGAAATACTTTCATTTGTTCCCCTATAACCATGTCATCTTAATTTCTATCATCAAAACTCATGGTTGCAAAAAAACAGAGAAGTTCAATAATCATTGATTACAGCAACGGTTACCAAATTGCCCTGAGAGAATATTCTATCGAGAATACATTGTGAATGAACACTTTTAAAAGAGATTCAGAAACATTACTATAATTTTGGGCTCAAAGACTTGATCATAACACAGTTAAAGAAGAAAAGAAAAAGAGGAGACAATACCTCAAATTGGCAATTGTTCTTCGGGAAAAAAATCTGGGTGAAGATGATCGGTGGTGAGGTTGATTGAGTGACCGACGGTGAGGTTACCGGAGAGAAAGGGGAAAAGTTTCTGGTGTTGAGAGAGACTGCGCAATGGTGAGAGCCGATGGAAACCTTCCGATGGTGAGGCCGATGGAGTCCGCGACTGTGTGGGCGGGGCTGAAGGCGACAGAGATAAAGGGGAAAGGCGCTCGGTGCTGACGCCGATGGAGTTGCCGTCGGTGTGAGCGGCGGTGAGGTACTGTGCAGGGCGACGGTTCAGAGTGATGGTTTTTACGTGGCTGGTGAGGAAAAATCGAAGAGGGAGTGATTGTGAGAGAGATTGTTTATTCCTATTTTGTAACCAAAATAACAGAGAAAAAGATTGAAGTGTACCGGACTTACCGACTGAGGACCAACGCCGCAGGGAGGGAGGGAGATTGGAGAGATTGCGGACAGCGAGAGAGTGCTGAGGCCTTGCCTTCCGACACTGAGCAAAGGGATTAGGTCTCGGACAAGCTCATTCTTCCCATTTCCATAAAGCAATCGGCCGATTCCGGATTGAAATCTGCGCAGGAGCTGCAAATCACCGAAATAGTTTCTTGGAGCAGCGAATCGAACTCAGAAAATGGGTTGGGATGATGTATCTTTAGATGATTCACGCGGGCGGTTCTGGAGGGAAAATTTTCGACTCGTGGGTTGGGGAATTTTTTCGGGTGGGAGCTGCGTATGCGTATGTGTTCGGTTTTTAATTACTCCAAATAAAAAAAAAAAACCATTTGCCACGGAAATTGCTGACGAAATACTTCCGTCAGTAAATAACCACGATATTCCGTCGCTGATGGTTACTCTCCGACGAACTTGCCCACGGAATTATTCCGTGGCAAATTGCTGACGCATTTCCGTGGGCAATTCCGTCTCTGATTTTCCTGACGGAATTTCCGTCCCAGATGCGTCTGAAATTACCCACGGACATGGTTCCGTCTCAGATTCCGTGGGTAATTGAGGCTTTTTTTGTAGTGACACTTCAATATACAAGATCACTAAACTCGAACCTTTGACTGGTTGAGGTATTGTCACCAAGGCCTTTTAACTGAGACTCTTTTGATTTGATCCACCTACATAATAGAGTGGAATGAACTGCAAAATTAAATAGAAAAAGTGATTTTGTAAATATAAAGGACACATGTCCTCCCTCCAGTCCTAAATATAAGATAAAATTTACTTTTTTGAAGAGATTAAAGAAGCCAATTAAATTACTTTAAGTATTTATATTTGTCATTTCTTATTATTTTGCTTAACTTATAAACTGATATATAATCTAAAGATACACAACATATGATATAATTAAGTAACTTATTTAGCTTCCTTAATCTCCCAAAAACAAGTCAATTTTATCTTATATTTAGAACTGGAAGTAGTATCTCTAACATCAAAGAATAATAAGAAGCAAGTAGTGACAATAAAACTATAATAAACATTGTATATCTCACTTTTTATGCAAATAAAGAGCAACCATCTTCCAATTTTTATACAAGAAATATATGTATATATAAACACACACAAAAGGCTAAAGAGCTCTGACAGCCATTTTTTATGATATTTTGTCATTGAACATGTAATATTTGTATTTGTGGTTGCAGTGATTTATATGTGGAGAGTGAATCCTGAACTTTTGCCTCAACTACCGATTAATCCAAACACACTAGACTTTTATTAATCAACAAAGTCAATATATAAAGTGAGCATACCTACTTTATACAGACCCACAGTCAAGAATAGACCCCAACAATACAAACAATACTATTTAAAGAATACCAATAATATATCCCTGCAACATATATTCTAACCACTTATACACCCTCAAGTGTATTTTGTATTGCATATAACATGCTAAAATATTTTTTCAGGCAGGTTCATGATTTTAAAATATTTTTTTAAATACATCCAATCTTAAGATATTTTATGATGATATAATCAGTATCTTAAAATATTTTTTTAAATGCATATAAAATACTATAGGGAGCCAAGAAAATTCTAAAACATCGTTGGAGAGTCTCTACTCAAAATCCCGGAAATTCCTTCAACTTCAAGAGATAAAAAGTGTACGAAAAATCGTCTCCGCCAGTGGAAGTCACGAGGCTGGAGTGACAAGACAAGGTTCCGACTTATTTCACCAACAACCCTCTTGACCCACCCACTCCATTATTGGCGTACCTTTGCTTCTCCACTTTATAATTAATTAATCTCTTCACACCGTATATTTTTTCAAGAGATTTTAATATTAGCTATGTGACCATCTTCATACACAATTAAATATAGATATTTAAAGAATTCAGCTAAATGTTAATTGTACTCAACCTCATAATTCAGTTTATAATTAATTTATTAACATTGGTTTATCTTTTTCTTATGAGGTTAATTAATACTAGTGGATCAATTTTAACTCCCCCAAAGCCCATCGCATGGGTTTCGTTTTCTTTTCAAAATTTTAAGATAGGTCAGAATATCATATTTATTATTTTATAAAATTACTATTATAAATATAAATAAATAAATTTAAACTATTAAAATATAATATACATAATTCATAACTACAATACAAATTTAAAAAAAATAATTGATAAAATACTATATTAAAATTTTTATAAAATATTAAATATGAACTATTTATCTTTTAATTTAGTTACATGTTTAAATTCTAAAAAACGTCCTTATTAAGAAATACGAGAATCGTTTATCCTTTAATCCTCAAAAGAGAAATCTTTAATAAAAATTACCAAAAAAAAAAAGGATTAACGTAGCACTTTACTAGGAAACTGAAAGGACTGACATGAAAATGAGTATATATGCAAAATCCTAGAAATACCTTAAATTTTAAATTAAAAAAATTTGTTAGACAAGGCCAAAAATTCTCTCCAATCAAAGTGATGAGGCTGAAGTGACAACTTACCGGACAAAGAGGGAGTACAATCATGGATTAAAAAATGTATTAAATGTATTATTTTTGTGTTTTGCCTTGACTTCTCAATTAATTTTTTACTATAATGTTTTATATTCTTGTAATTACTATCAAGACTCTTGAAAATTCAAATAATTTATGTATTTAATTAAATTTTCAAAATATTTAATCAATCATATGTATATTCCTCTAGTCTTATATATAAGGCACTTCTAACATATTTTACACATATCAAGAGAAAACCTTAAGCTTATTTGTTTCCTATTTTATCTATTTCTTATTTTTGAAAAAGGAAAAAAAAGGAAAGAAATAAATAAGAAAACCCTAATAGGGGCAGTGTGTGCTGCAGTATTTGGGGCTTGAGGGGAAAAAAGGAAATTTCTTGATTGCTCAACGTGGAAAAGAATTTTTTTTTTTTTTTTTTTGCCCAATGGAAAAGAATATTTTCAGTAATTTTTTAGCTTGAAGGGTTTTGATTTAGGCGACGATCGGTAGGTAATTTTTTGCCGGATTGATCTGTTTTTTTTTTTTTTGTAAAAGTTATAGACACATAGAACTTCATTTGCAGGTCTGATCATCTATTGGAGCCTTTCATCATCCTTAGAATTTTCTTAAAAAGACTGCAAAATGAAAGAGAAAAAGTGATTTTGTAAATAAAAAGAACACATGTATCTCTAACATGAAAGAATAATAAGAAATACTCATCATGTCCTTAATATAAAATATATTTAGAGAGTTAATGTTAATCTTAAATATAAGATATATTTTTTATACTTAGCAATCTTTTTCTAATCTGCTCCGATTGATATCCCTCAACAATAATCAATGAGGAGAGATAATGGAGGAATTCAAGAAAATACCTAGGGTGTTTTTGAAAATACATATCAGATTAAATAACTCAAATAACTTCTTTAATATATAGATATGTCTTAAAGACTGAAAAAGTATTATGTATGTCTTACTTTTTATTCAAAGAAAGGGCAATCATCTTCCACCGCCGATTATAGTGTCTCGTTTGGATTAGAGGTAGAAGTTACTTTTATAGCATGATTTACAGTATACGAAGTAAATATGTGAGAAAAATTTTATTTTAATATTTTTGAATGTGTTTTTCTAACATCAACTCAAATTTATCCACATACAGAAATTGTAAACGAGTTTTTAGCTTGGCCCAAATTTTGAAAGACTCTATAATTTTCTAGCTAGTTTGTTTTATGCTTGTTTCTGGTTTCTTCTTTGGTAATCGTACGTTTGTTTTATAAGAATCCAATTCTCAAGCTTTGATCTTTACTTTTGCAACCAAAAAAATCGTTGCAAAATCATGGCCCTTGTTTCTTAACCTCTAGAAGACCATAATTCTTGTGCTTGAATGCCATTGGTTCGTTTTGTGTTTAATTTCCTCCTTTTTCCATATCTATCCCCCTATGGGAATGGGATCTCAATCATCAAGATAAGTTTAAAAGTAATGATAAAAGTATCTCAATTTATTTTCGTCCATATTTATTATTTTTCTCATATTAATTTATATAAATTATAAAAATTATATAATTTAATGTTACATAAAATTATTTTATGGAGATTATTTTACATTAATTATAATTAATTAATCAATCATATTTTCTTAATTTAACTGAAATAGTTTATAATAGCTCGTGTACTAAAGATGAAAAATAATATTAATTTTTTGTTCCTTACTTTTTCCCTTTTTCCTGTATCCTTATAGAAATAAATTGACTTGACTTGGCAATGTTTCACCAATTTTAAATTCACTCATGTGAATTATATGGTGGTTGTGCGCGCGTAAGCGTGTTGTTCTCTGATTTATATATGAAAATCCTTTATACGTAATTAAAACTAAATAAATTACTCATATTTTGAAAAAATATCCTTAATTAAATATAATAAACTCTAGCATAATTCTTCTGATTTCTGTTAATCCATTTGTCCATCGTGATTTTTTGACAGCATTTGTAATATATTACTATTGGAAAATAATATTGATTTTTTTTGTAAATTTTTTGTATTTAATAACCAATGAATAAAAGTATAAAATGTTTCTAGAAAGTAGAGAGTGACCCATAAAAGAGGAAAGTGACCTTACTTAACTTTTTTTTTTTTCTTGCTTTTAATTACCATGACTCCGCATATATATGTTTAACTTGTTGGTCTACGAGAAAATGAAGAAACGCCTGAAGCTTGGCCGAAGGAAATGTCGTACGTAAAAATAGGGAGAGGTGTTCAGTCACCAACAAACATTACCATCAGAGGCCACGTTGGCATTGGGGACCATCATAATTGACTTATGTTAGTTTTCATCTCTCTGCCGAAAGAAAGGGTTAATGTGAATTCATAATTTAAGTTTATTTTTAAAGTATATTAAGTGTTTTAAAGTATTTTATCGTGAATGTTATTTAAAATAATTTTTCAAGTATGTCTATCACTTTCAAATTTTTTTTAAGGAAAAAGAAAACTGAAATGATAACTTATTTCAATCTTTGTGGGGATAATTTAGGTCGTATTTATCATCATCTCACTTATTTTTTATTTCTAAAAAATTATATTATCTTAAATATAAGATATTGTTGAATTTTTTTTGAAAAATTAAGGAGTCTGAATAAATTAATTAATTATATCATATATTATGTATTCTTATATTATATATCAATTTATAAGTTAGGCAAAATAATTTAGAGAAAAAATAATAAATATAAATATTTTAAAGTAATATAATTAATTTTGTTAATATCTTTAAAAAAAATTAACTCGGTCATGTTTAAGCATGGTTTGCAAACTCGGACCGGACCGGCCGGTTCGGACCGGAAACCGCCGAACCGGCCGGAAAACCGGTCCGGTTTGCCACTGAACCGGTCAGACCGGGTCAACCCGGTGTGACCCGGCTAACCCGGTCTAACCCGGCCGGGTTAGAGAGTCAACCCGGGTCACTTTTTTTTTTTTTTTCCTGAATGCTGAACCAATCAACTTTTTTTTTTTAAAAAAAACCTAAATGGCTAAAATGAGGTCTTCGTTTTCTCAATTCAATTCTCAATTTCTCACTTCTCACTCTAAGAATTGAAAATAGGTTGTTGCTTTCTTTCATAGTTTCCAGATATTCGGAATTTAAAATCTGTGTCTTGGTTTTTCATTGACAAATCTGGCAAATTTTAGTGCCCGTTTGGATTAGCGGTAGAAAAGTAGCTTTTTTTGTTAACTGACTTTAAAAAAAGTCAGATAAGAAAAAAGTCAAAATGTAGATGTGATTTGTGTTTGGAATTGCGGTAGAAAAAGTGACTTTTTTCTTAACCTTAAATGTGTTTGGATTGATGTTTCAAAAGCTCGTTAAGATGGAAAATGACTAAAAAGGGCATGAATCTTATTGAAAACTCCATATATATATTAGTTGTATATATTGTGATAATTAAAGTGAAAAAATATAAATAAAATTTGGTAAAATAATAAAAGTTCGATTATTATTGAAAAAAAAAACACTAAAGCCACTTCAATTAAAATTGGATAAATTTATATTTAAATTATAATGCATACATGAAATGTTTCATCAGTGGATCATCTACCCCTAACAATTTGATCTCTGATCGTGTCACGAACATCATTCATTTGTGTTGACGATAATCTACGGATAGTTGATGTGGATGCGACATCACTCGGATCATTAGTATCTTGAGCAGGTATATTTCCTCGTTCAGCTTCTTGAAAATCCATATCTGTTTGGGAATTTCTCCGGATAAGATTATGTATATCATGAAAAATTTTTCTTCACATAACAGATAAGGCAAAAGCATAACATTTACCGTAAAGTTAAACTTAATGCTCTAAGTCTCTCATTGTCATTACCAAACTGCAATTTTTTCCTCAAGTCCAAGATTCCTTCATGCAGTCAAAACATGACCATGATGAGAACAAAGTATATGATATGGCAAAAGTTACTGATTTCATTACTTAAAGGCATTAAAGTTAGGGAGAGGACGAGGAGAAAACCAGCATATTGCCTAACTTTACTTAAAACTAGGTGCAATGTAACAAATACTACAATTCACAGAAAAGATGCAAAAAAATATTCCATGGCCAACATTAGTCCAGAAAAACAAAGCAAGCATATTTATATAGAATGTATCATCAAATCCAGGACTAAGAAAACACTTACCACAACATTACAAAATAGAACCACATCTCCACATGCAACAACATGAGGAAGTATATCTGGAGTTTCAGCAAAAACATTGACTGAAATCCCAGGTTTCCCATAACATTTCATCAATTATTCTTAGTGCACAACAGTAATCTGCAGAACTTATTCAAGTAAGCCAACCAGCAAGAGAAGAAATAACCTAGAACTTCCAGTTTACCAACTCAACCAAAATTATGAACAAAATCCTAGCCTTTTCGAAGTAACATTCAGTAGAACTAAGCATAAGCTTGGAGAAGCACTTTAGCAAACAGGACAAAGAAACTAGTTAAGCGTAACGAGTTTACGGAGAACCAAAAACAACCAAACTCCACTCAATAAAATAGAAAACTTCTATGCACATTGGCTTTTAGCATCCACTAGAAGAAATCAGAACCACCAACTTATGGCACAGAAAAGCAACAAAACAATAATCGCCACTTCAAAATGATGCTAAAAATGATGCACAGAAAAGCAACAAATCAATGACCACAGTTCTTCCACGCATAGATATATATATATATATATATATGTGTGTGTGTATATATATTTCTCCCTTTCTTCCACAGACCATTTTCGCACAGCCATGAGCTCAGTAAAACAGAGATGAAGAAACACTCAACCACACGCACAGCCATGAGCTCAGTAAAACAGAGATGTAGCATACACACGCATATATATATATATATATACACACATTACTCCCTTTCTTCCACAGACCATACACGCAAAGCCACGAGCTAAGTAATTTGAAAACAGAGATGAAGAAAACAGAATTTAACCTCAGAGGGAGAAGCAGAAACGCAATGCACCAAACCAACAACAAGCACCGAAGCTGGTTCCTTGTGAAGTTGCAACCCGTGAACCCAAATCAGGAAAAGTGAAAGGCTTCACACTGTGAACCCAATCCGGCGACCACAAAGCAGAGGCAAACACTCAAGGCAACGAAAAAAACATGTTTCGCCTGAGAAGCTCCAGCGACCACACGACTTCGGTTTGCCTCAGATCGGAACACCAAACAACAGATCTGGCCACCAAACCGCAAGAATAGGCCGTAGATCGCAACACGCAATACCACGGTTCTGAACAAGGGACGGATCGGAGAAGGAAGAGCGGCCAACGGCCAACCAGTCAAGGAAAGTTCGGTGCGAAATTCAGAGCAGAGCCGAGCAGAAATGAGAGACGAGTGTGTGGAGTGACCTTCGGGCTCGTATTAACGAAAGTTCGGTGCGAAGTCGTTGGGCATTAATTGCCCTATAATAACGAAATTCTGCCGTGCCGCGTGAAAAAAGTGGCAGCTTCGAGCTTCAGAATTTAACCCACGTTAATAGATAAAGCTCACTCTAATTATCGTGAATCCAAACAGGGCCACTTTATACTTACCGGACTTTTTTTCATTAACGCGCGTTTTTTTGGTGTTACCGTTTTGCCAAACAGGTCCTTAGTTGTTTCTCTTACTATAATACAGTAGTTGATTAATAGATATCCTTAGTTTTACTTTCTGTCATTGTCATTTGGTCGGGATTCTTGCTGCAAGTATTGCTCTATTGGTTGAAATTATTTTTTAATTTTTTATACTTCACCGGTCTAAGCCCGGTTTGACTCCGGTCTGACCCACTGACCCTTGACCCAGTACCCTGACCGGTTCAGTGACCGATTCCAAGTTTCAGAACCTTGTGTTTAAGAGTTGATGAGTAATAAATAAAGACGAAAAGTAACGAAGCCACGGAAAAAAGTAGGGCCTTTGCTTTTGAGTCAATGGAAAAAGAAGGTAAGAAGGTCTTTGTTGGCGTCTTCAAATCTGAGAAGTGATTCATGAGGGAAAGTGAGAATCAACATTATAAGGACACATCACTGTTAAAGAACGTCAAGAGCGGCTTTCCCGGAAGATACATGTGCGCGTGTTTCCCATCTTTTTCTTAAAAATAAAATAGTGAATTTCACACTCAGCAAAAACAGCTGTATAATAACTCTGAAATTAGAATCCACTTTTCCATCGAGAACATCTTCAGTCTTCACCATTGTCAAAAGCTAGCTAGAGTCAGTATAAAGTCCTCGTAAATCATCTTTAAGTAGTGAGTCGTGAGTGTGGGGAAGAAAGTGAGATCGCTTCAACAACTTTCGTAAAACAGTATTGGGTAATCCGTACGATCCTAATTATAAGATATATTTATCTAACTTTAAAGAAATTAAGAATAATAGTTAAATTAGTTAATCTTATTTATTTTCCAAAATGCCCTAACTTTGGAGTATTAATTGGAGCACTTCTTGTATATGAGGAAATTGTAGTTAAGGACCTCAGAACTCATTATTTGATTAACAAAGTTAGATTTGATCCATTCATTACAAATATTGAGAATTAATTTCTCTAGCTAGTGCGTCTGAGAGCCAAGAAAAAACCACAAACAACGTGTATTACTCTCTATTTTAAAAGACTATCAAAAGGCATTAACTTAAAGTTTCTTAGGGTTTCAAAATTATTTTATTAAAAAAAATTAAAAGAAACAGTAGTATTGAGGTGTATGTGACGTTGCAAGTATTACTTACTTTATAGAATACATATGTGTATTATAAAATTGTTATTGTATTTCATTATTATTGATAAAGTATCAATGTGGGGTATTTTGGGAAGAAATTGGTAAAAATTAAAACTTTATTCTATAATTAGGATCAAAATCAACTCCTAAATGTTATCTTATAAGTATTATATAACGAGTTTTATAGATCTGCACAAAATGTTTTCTTTATTATTTCGTCCACTTGTTTTAATTTCATACCTCTTATTACTTTTCATGTTTTAATGGAGTGACAACTGACCACGGAGTATGATCTAATGGATTAAAAAAATGTATTAAATATACTATTTTTGTGTTTTCCCATAACTTCTCATAATTTTTTACTATAATATTTTATATTCTTATAATTATTTTCAAGACTCTTAAAAATTCAAATAATTTACTTACTTAATTAAATTTTCAAAATATTTAATCAATTATATGTATATTCTTCTAGTCCTATATATAAGACACTTTCAACATATTTCACACATATAAAAAAAACTTTAAGTATCACTAACTTTTCTATAAAATTTAACAATTTTCTAAATTTATTTATATTTAATATTTTTATGAGATATAATATATATTAAATACGAATAAATTTTGTTAATGGAGAAAAAAGGTTAGGCGAAGGGAAAAGACAAAGGTTTTGGTTATTTCGTCCACATTAATCGTTTATTGCAGTTCGACGTCTTCAAATCCCAACAATAAGTGTGGAGAAGAAAGTAACAAAATCGCTTCAAGCTCTACAGGAGTATTTGTTGGGCAGTAGCATATCACTCATACGTACACCTACGTGAGGCCCATGTTTTTAGTAAGGTACTGAAAATCGGATCGGACATTGAACCGGTTGAGACACTGGGTCAAGGGTCAGTGGTTCAGATCGGGGTCAACCAGGGGGTCAGACCGGGAGTAAAACCGGGGTTAATTAAAAAATATATAATTTAAATGTTCATGTATACCATTTAAAAAATTACATAAGAGTTTTTTTTTTTCCAACCAATAGCAAATATAACCTTGTGAATTTAATACCCACAAAAGTATCATTAAGTATATCAAGATTTTACTCCAACCAATGCAAAACAGCAAAAATATTCCACAATACTTTTAAAACTCCTTACAAATTAAAATATTTCAAAGAAAAAATTTAAAAAAAAAAGACAAAATGACGTCATTTGGGATATAAAAAATTTTAAAAATTAAAAAAGGGGGCAAACCGGTTCACCACGGGTTGGACCGGTTCAGACCGGGTCAGTTAGACCCCGATTTTTTGACCTCAACCGGACCAGTCCGGTGACCGGTTCACCGGTTTCCGGTCTGAACCGGCCGGTCCAGTCCGGTTTTAAATACATACTTTTTAGTTGTTTAATTTTATTCATTTCATATTTTATGTATTTCTTAACTTTTAAAAAAATGAAAAGGAAAAAAAGAAGAAAATAAAAGAAAATAAATAAATAGAAAACCTAATAAGGATATGTTAGCATTGTGAAATTCATATAAAAAAGGGCACATTTACACTTGATTTATCACACTTTTTGATTGATTAATGGGTATATGAGAATTGAAGTGTGAAGGAAATATGCCTAATGAGTGTTTGATTAAAAAGGGCATAATTTTTTTATTAAATGTGAATATTTTGCTATCATACATCACCCTTTGCTTTGTATAGACTTTCTTGTGTTGATAGGATCACAATTGAGACACACAAAGAGCCATTGGAAGCGCAAATCATTGATTAAGAAGTTGGGAAGAAGAGTAGAACACCATTGCATCATTGAAAAAGCTAGAAGAGTTGAAGACAAATGCTTGGCTGCAGCCAGAAGACCTCCAAAAAGGTTTGGGCTGCAGCCAAGCCATTTCTGGCTGCAGCCGACGACAGACAGAGGCAAGACAGCATTTTTTGGCTGCAGCCAAAACGCGAAAACAGCAGATGTGCGTTTTGCTTTCTAGGTCATTTAAAAGGCAAAATATAGAAATTGAAAGGGGAGCTGGACATTCTGAGGTTTTGTGAGGCGGCTAAGGAGCATTTGCAAGAGGAGGAGTGGAGTTTTCTCAAGGAAAATCAAGTGGGATTGAAGATTGAAAGAGATTCCAACTCAATTTCTCTTGGTTTTTCTGTACTCATTCCCTTTCTCCTTCTTATCTCTGATATGGTTATAATGACTGTGTATATCTGTTATTCATTTTTGAACATGGATAGCTACGGGTTTCATTCTATGATTGTTTTTAAATCTTTGTATTAATTAAACTTGATTCCTTCTCTCTTAAAGTATCTAATGGCATATATATGTTGATTTTACCCTGTTTTTGCTGATATTCGTGACTGGCCATCACTGTGGATAATTTGTTCAATTAAATTAAGTTTGAGAGAGTTAATTTAATTATAAAACTTTGGTAAAATTATGTTGGACTTGAAATTTAGGAGCTAAACGGATGGTTTGTTAGTAACATAGAGATATAGTTACTAACCTAGTATTGTCAAATTAAGGTGGTTGCTTAATGATTATTTTCTCTTAACCGTAGCAAGAGATTGTGCATGTTAATGGAGGGTATAAGTTTGGTTATGACTTGAGAGAGCTTAACCAAATGCTTATGAACCTTAGACTGACAAATATATATATCCCATGGAAGTACTCTTGGAGAGGAAATATGAAATACAAAGGGGATGAACAACCCTAAACTTATTATAATCGATTAAAGTCACAAGAATCATATTTGTGTTCAGTAATTCTTAGTTTTTACAAAAAAATATCTTTTGAACAATCCTAAGCTTATTACAACAACATGTTTTGGCTCAACATAATTGAATTCAGCAAGCTTATTGCTTGACTAGTTTGTTACTCAAATCCTCGAGGGAACGATCTTACTTATCACTCTATTACTTGGCGCGACTCATGCACTTGCGGTGGCGAACAGGATAGTGTGTGTTGCTGTATTCGGGCTATGAGCAGTGTTCATGAATCTAGACTGGACTGGCCGATCCAGCCAGGAAACTGGCGAACTTGCTGGTATCCCGGTCCGGTCTAACATCTGGTCCGGTTCACTATTTTTTTAATTTATTTTTAAAAATTTCATATTAATAAGTTTGAAATTTTCAATTTTTCACCGGTTTGACCCCGAATTAGCTTTAGTTTAGCCCCGATTTGACACATTAACCCTTAAGGCAGTACCCCGACCGATTCAAGTTTGTGAACCTTGGTTATGAGGGGAAAAAGAAGTTAATTGATTACTCTTTATGAAAGAGAATATTTTTAGCAAGTTTCCAACATGTACCGTTTTGATCTAGGTGATGATTAAAGCCGGGAAAATGACGGGCCGGCCCTTTTAGGCCCTAGCTGTTCAAGGGCGGGGCTTGTAAATTGTAACCTCAAAAGGAAGTCGGGCTTAAAAGGGCCGGCCCTGGAGGGCTTCGGGCCGGCCCTTTAGGCCCGTTTATTTTTTATTTTTTTTACCTGGAAAGGAACCATATTACATTTTTGAATTACCTTATTGAATCTATATGTCATTCTGTCCTCATATTGTATAGAATATGATTTTTGAGTATATTGTTTTGACTAATTGAATCATATTGTGATTTTTTAGTATATTGGTCTACCTGTTTAGACTAAAATCATATTATATACTATTCTGCCTGATAGAGTATGATTTTTGATGGAGGTTGTGATTATTTGACTACTTGAACCTACTGCTCAAAGTGAAACACAATCAAATGTCCTTGAAATTGATGATAGTGGCGAAGAAGGTGAAAATGATAGTCGTCATACTCATGTTGTTTAGAGGTTAGAGTATTTATCTTCTTGCCTTCTTATACTTTGGCCTTTGTGTAAGTTATTTATAGACATGATTTTATCTTTGATTATATATTAGTAACTGTGTTTATTTGTTGCAAGAGACGTGTTATTTAAACCTTAATGTTGATAACATTTATGTATTAAATTAGAACTTTAATCGTTATTATTTACTAATTATATCTCTTTGGGAAAAATACGCAGGAAAAATAGTTAAATATTGTGAAAAGGATTTCCCAGCCCTGGCCCTGATGCTCTCGGGCCGGGCCTTGAAAAACTGCAATTTTCTTGACCCGGAGCCCTTTAGTGCAGGCCTTGTTAGGCCCTGGCCCATCAAGGGCCGAGCCGGCCCTGATTCCCAGCTCTAATGATGATGAGAAAATAATTTCTTTTCGGATTGATCTAAATTTTTTGTGGAGGTTCTAGGCACATAAAACTTCATTTTGCTCCATTAGATCATCCATTGAAGTCGTTTATTATCCCTAGAATTCTCCTGAATATCCATTCTGTAATATCCCAAAATTTGGGATTGAAGGCTTAGGAATAAACCTAAATTAAGTGGACTGTTAAGCCCCAATTTAGCAGGAGCTCAAATTTATCCCCTAATGATTCTAATATCTTTGGGGTATTAAGAAAGTAAAATGGTGAATTTTGGGGAATATAATTATGTTTTTGATAAAATTGCCTACGAGGCAGTGAGCTTATCATAGGGTTTTGGAAGACTAAATGATAATTAAAAATTATGAAATTTTACAGGATGCAAGTAGACATCCTAAGCTTTAATTTGATAGGTCATATGACTCAATAAGAGCTATACACAAAAAGATATGAATTTTTGAAGTTAGCCCAGAAAAACTGGAAAGTTTCTGAAACAACAAGCAAAGAATGAAATTCTTGGAATTTTGTGATTCCATAAAGTAAAAGTCTATATTTTTCCTTGAAACTAGACTCAATAAGGGTTCTATAGGCTTTGGAATCACCTCATTTCGATTTTTCTAGAATTAGTTATGATTTTTCAAAATTTGAGTAGAAATCTGCCAGAATTTTGTAAAATCCGAAAATTTGGAAATTATCAAATAAATGAAATATGATATAAGATATTAAAATAAAACACCATCTTCCTCCTTTATTCAGATGAAACTGACGCCATAACATACCCTAAGAGAGAGGAAGTGTGAAATTTTAGAGAGAGAGAAGGAGAGGAAAAAACTTACAAAGGTAAGTGATTTCTTCGGTAAATCGGTTCCTAATGCGTATAACTCCGTTCCTAAGCTATTCTTCTATGTGATTCAAGGTTTGGAAGCTCATCTTTTGGTGTTTCAAAGGTTAGGGTTTCAGCCAAGAAGAGGAAAAGCTAGTGGGAGCTTGAGGTAACTTCCAAACTCTTGTATATTGACTATTCTAGCTGCCGTGGGCAATTTAATCGGTGAAATTTTGCCGGATTGCCGTTGGTTTTAATTTATGGAAATGGGTTGTGGGGGCTGTTATGCTGCCCAAATTGGTACTAAATGGTAGTTGTAACCTAATGGAAT
The DNA here is from genome assembly GCA_963242795.1 of Inga leiocalycina. Classification (NCBI taxonomy): domain Eukaryota; kingdom Viridiplantae; phylum Streptophyta; class Magnoliopsida; order Fabales; family Fabaceae; genus Inga; species Inga leiocalycina. The sequence continues at coordinate 60,037,315 of OY725325.1, read as the reverse complement.
AGTCAATAAAGTGGTTAGGAGTAGAAAGGAACGTGTTTACGGAGCCGAAACCGAAAAACCCCAATTTTCCCCTTAAAACCTATATATTTCGGCCAGCATTGTAAATGGGTCTTAGAGTTGGATTTTCAATTATTTGATGGTTCCATTGGATTCAGGAGGGAAAATTAGGTGGGGTTACAGTTGGGCACTTTTTCGGAAAAAGCCTAGAAAGCATAATTACGGAAACGCCTCTAAAACCCTAAAAGTAGGGCCGCCAAGGGCAATTTCATAATTTGACATTGAATTTTATAATTTCGAGTCCGGAAATGGATTCCTTGGGCGAAAATATGTAAGAATAGCCCATGTCAAAATTTCAGGAAAAGTACAGCCGGACCGGGTATGATGGGGCCGGATCCCCGGGGGTATTTTAGTAATTTTCAAGATAGACTCATATAACCCCCAGAAACACTATGGAAGTGTCTAAATAGTACATTTGACATTGTAGGATCGAATATGGAGCCCCGAGCTGTTTGCACGTAGATTGAGGCACGCGTTTCGAGGCGGAAAATGGTTAAGGTAGGGGACTTACCTTACTTGCATGTATTTGATATCTTTGCTTGTGTAATGATGTATGTGATTGCTTTACTTGATTGTGTAGAGCATATTTGAATAAATGAAGCTCTATTTCTGTTTTCACTGTGGCCATAGTCTTGTTGTATGAAACATTGAGCATGCAGAAATGTTATTATGGAGCATACATCTAGATAAAGCTAACATGTCATACACATAGCATCAATCATGCATGCATTATGGTATCTGTTTCCTACTGAGATTCTCTCGAATCTCACCCTCCCCTACCAACAATTTAGACAGGAGAAGACAGAAGATATGCTGAGAACAATGCAGAGAACCATATGAGGGGATTGCAATGGTGGAATGAAGATGAGAAGATGTCTCCATTCCACTGGGATTGGTTTAGATACCCCAGTAGCCTTGTGGGGCTACATTGATGGTTATGATCATGTACGAACCCCTATGGGGAATTTATGTAATTATGCACATATTATCAGTATAATTATACTATTCCTGTGTTGCCTACTGAACCGCATATCGTTTTTCGCTAATACTCTGGTAAATATGAAATTAAAATAAGGGCGTGACACATTCACATTTGCTATAGGTTTTTCAGGGCGATTCTGATCAAGGCAACGACTGGTTTAATCAATCTCATTTTCTTAGTCTAGCTGAAATAGTTTATAGTAGTTCGTGTATTGAAGACGAAAAATAATGTTAATTTTTCATTCCTTACTTTTCCGCCCTTTTCCTATATCCTTATAGAAATAAATTGACTTCACTGGTTTATATATAAAATTCCTTTATATGTAATTAAAACTAAATAAATTACTCATATTTTGAAAAAAATATCCTTAATTAAATGCCATAAACTCTAGTACAATTCTTCTAATACCTCTTAATCCATTTGTCCCATTGTGATTTTTTGACAGCATTCGTACTATATTACGATTGGAAAAATATTATTAATTTTTTTCATAAATTTTGCGCAATTAATAACCTATGAATAAGAGTATAAAATACTTTTGGAAAATAGAAAATGACCCATAAAAACAGAAAGAAAAATAAAGAAACGCGTGAAGCTTAGCCGGATGAAATGTCGTACGTACCAACAGGGAGAGATGTTCTAGTCACCGCAAACATTACCATCAAAGGCCACATTGGCATGGGAGACCATCATAATTAACATATATTAGTTTTCATCTCTTCAAGTCGCTTGATAAGAAAAAGGTTAAGGTGAATTCAGAATTTAAGTATTTTTTTAAAAATATATCAAGTGTTTTAAAGTATTTTATAATGAATGTTATTTAAAATATTTTTTAAGTACGATCTATTACTCTTAAATATATTTTTTAAGAAAAAAGGCAAACTGAAACCAACTTATTTCAACCTAAATATATTTTTTAAGAAAAAAAGGCAAACTGAAACCAACTTATTTCAACCGGGATGATTTAAATTGCTTTTATCGTCATTTCACTTATTTTCTATTTTAAAAAAATTAGATTCTCTTTAATACTAAATATAATATATAATTGATCTTTTTCAGAAAGATTAAAAAAATTAAATAAATTACTTAATCAAATTATATGTTGTGTATTTTTAAATTAGATATCATTTTATAAATTAGACAAAATAATTTAAAAAATAAAAAAATATAAATATTTTAAAATAATTCAATGAACTTTTTAAAATCTCTAAAAGAAATTAACTCGGTTATATTCATCACTAAAGAAAGTAATAAATAAAAAGGAAAAGTAACGAAGCCACGGCAAAGTAAGGTTTTTGCTTTTCAGTCCAAGGAAAAAGAAGGTAAGGCAGAGAGGAAAGAAAAAAGGTTGTCGACGTGTTCAAATCAGAGCAGTGAGTCATGAGTTCGTGGAGAAGTGAGAATCAACATAATATAAAGTGGAATGACTGCAAAATTAAATAGAAAAAGTGATTTTGAAAAGGAAAAAAAAGGACACATCACTGTTTCACAATTGTCAATAGCGCCTGTCCAGGAAGAAACCAGGTGCACTTGTTTGTCCCTTTTTTTTCTTAAGAATAAAATAGTTAATTTCATACAAGGGGAAGAACAGCTGTGCATAATAATAACTAAAATTAGAATCCACTGAACGAGCTTTAAAGGAAAAACGAATCAATCATTTTCACAAGCGGTTTTGCAACGGAATCGAAGAAGAATGAAATTTTGGAACGGAAATTAATGAGGGTGAGGGGTTTCACGTTCAACGGGACTCCTTCAGAGCAGAGAGTTAAGAAAGTAAGAAATATGCAGATGGCGAAACTTAATCATTGTAGGGTTATCAGAGAAGAGGCGAAGAATTGGGGCTCTCGGTGTAGAGAAAGAAGTGGGTATCTTAAATTCGTTGAGGATGTTTCAGTCTTTTCACAATTCAATTATATATCCCAAATATTCCTCAAAATTTACCTGTAAATTAGATATTTTAAAAGATTTTAGTAAGGAACGAGAAACCGGATCGGGCAATGAACCGGCCACAACACAGGTTCAAGGGTTAATGGGTCAATCGGGATCTAACCGGTAGTTGAACCAGTCATAACCGGTCATATTAAAATATTATAATTTATTAGTAATAATTTATATTAATATAGTTTTAAACTTCTATAGATAAAAATAAAGGTTTGTAGAAAAAAAAGCTTAAAATCTATTAGTATTAGTTATAATGCCTATACTTATGCAATTATATCTCATTTCCTATAATTATTATATCTTTTTAAACAATTTTTTTTCATTATCTTCTTCATTTTTTTTAGATTTGTTCTTTCTTTACATATTTTTCTCTTCATTTTAGTCTTCAACCTTCCATTTTCCCCTTAAAAAGCACAAAATAAAAATGTGAAAAATTTTTAAAAAAAATTGAAACCGGTTCGACCACCAATTTTACCGGTTTAACCAGTTTTAGACCTGTTTATCAGCAAATCAGACCGGACCATAGACTGGTTCCCGGTTCAACCGGTCGAATCGGCCGGTCCAGTCCGATTTTTTATTCTCTAGATTTTAGAGTAATATTTTTCTTATCTTGCGAGCCAGTACGCCATTTTTCTTTTTTTATTTAACCGCTAGAGAGTCATAATTTTTGTGTTTAAATTCTATTGATTCATTTTATATTTCACCCCTCCTTTTTCTATGTCTACCCTACCCCCACTTTGGGAATGGGGCTTATGAAGATGAAACCTGTATAAAGGCCAGTTTGGGTTAGTGCTATATAAACATGTTTATATAAGTTGAGATAAAACTTCTCTATCATACTTATTTCATATTTAATAAATCATATTAAAATACAGTTTCTACAATCTAAACATACATTAAAAGTAATGACAAAAAAATCTCAATTTATTTTCTTCCATATTAATTTATGTAACTTATAAATATAATATATAACTTAATGTTACAAATTTGTGTATAGTAGCCCTTATATTAAAGCTGAAAAATAATATTAATTTTTTGTTCCTTACTTTTTCCTTTTTTCTATCCTTATAGAAACAAATTTTTTTTTTTGATAGTTATAGAAACAAATTTACTTGACTTGGGATATGTCACCAATTTTGAATTCATTTGTGTGGTTATGTGTGCGCGCGCATAAGCGTGTTGTTCTCTGGTTTATATTTATAAATCCGTTATAATTAATTAAAAACTAAATAAATTCCTGCAAAAGAAATTAAAACTACATAAATTACTCATATTTTGAAAAAAAAAACCTTCAATTAAAAGCAATAACTTCTAGCACAACACAATTCTTTTTATCTCCATTAATCTATTCCTCCATCATGATTTTTTTACAGTGTACTATAGTACTATTGGAAAACATATTAATTATTTAAAAAATTTTGCACTTTAATAACCTATGAAGTGCATGTTTGAGAAAGTGGTGAAAAAACACGTTCATATATATCGAGATAAAACTTCTCTTATAAACTTACGTCGTATACTATAAATCATATTAGAAAAATAGTTTCCATCGTTAAAAAAAAAAAAAGACAGTGTCCAATAGAAAAGGTAAGTGACGTCCCCCTCCGGATGTAGGAAAATGGCTTGGTTTTATTTTTTTTTTAAAAAATAGGGTTCCTAGTTCCTTTAGTTTAAAACTTTAAGGTGTAAACCGCTACTAATACCAATTTACTTGACTTGGTTTAAAAATAGGTATTAGTAGCGGTTTAAACCGCTACAAACAACATTAATAGCGGTTACCAGAACCGCTACTAAATTGTATGTTGCAAGCAGTTTTGTAGCGGTTATATAAAATCGCTACTCAATCAAAAATAACCGCTACATCCTTTGTAGCGGTTTAATCCAACCGCTATAACACCCTCATGAACGAAATTTTTTTCAGAGATATTTGTAGCGGTTATATAACCGCTACAAATATAAAAAATTGAAATTTTGAGGCGAAAAAAATGATATTTTTTTATTTTGTAGCGGTTAACAAACCGCTACTAATTTTGATATTCATGAAATTTGTAGCGGTTATCAAAACCGCTACTAATTTCATGAAATTCAAAATAAGCGCCAAAAAATTAAATTTGAGTTTTAAAAAGGCGCGTTATTTAGTAGCGGTTTAATAACCGCTACAAATATTTTAAAAAATTTTAAAAAAATATACGATCATTTGTTTCTGTTTTTTTAATATTAAATTAAATATTTTATTTTGTTATTATTTTATCTATTTTAATTATCTTATTATTCAATAGTTTAACTTATTAATAAATTAAAAGGAAAAATATAATTTAATTGGATTAGTATAAAATTTATATTAATAATATTATTAAGGATAGGTAGGTAATAAGGAATTATTATGTTGTCTAATATAATGTAATTGTGTATGAAAAATAGATAAAAATGAGATACAGCTCTGAAATATGTGGAAAAAAATGGTCAGAATAAATTTTATAGAAAGGAAAGAAGTATTGTAAGAAAAATTAAAAATCTTGTTACCATATTTGATCGTATTATTCAGCTCCTCTACTCATACGAAAGAAGTTGTAAATGAGAGAAAATGAAAGAAAGGTAAGGTAAAAAGAAATTGGGGAGTGTTTGAAATGAGTTTTGGTAAGGGTATTTATAGGGATTCATGTACTATTTATAGCGGTTAATGTATCCATTTTGTAGCGGTTATTAGTTAGTAGCGGTTATTTATATTTTTGTAGCGGTTAATGTCTCCATTTCGTAGCGGTTAATGTTATATTTGTAGCGGTTCAATAACCGCTACAAATATTATTTTATTTTTTTTAAAATTTTTTTTTACATTTTATTTTAAAAAATTTTTTGCATTTTTTTAAAAGGCAAAAGCATAATTTGAATTTGATCACTCGTCGTCGCCATCCCTACAGAAATTTTGTAGAAAAATTATTGTTATGGATGTATTATTAAATTTAAAAAATTTAATTCAAATGATGTGGACTTAAAAAAACTCACCACAGTAGAGGTAAATTGTCATCGCCTTTAGGGAAGTAGTTTTCAAAATCAGTTGGTTGAAATGGCTCACTCTCGTAGGCGATGTTATCGCCTTCACCCATGTCGTAAAGGTCTTTTGGCTTTAAATGAACGGCCATGTGCCAATCCCTATGCCTCTCGTCCTCGACATAATAAACCTGATGTGGCTCTGAAGCTAGAATATATGGCTCATCATCTTGATAAATACCAATATGAATCGGCCGTGAGAAATTGACTGATGTGATCCCTAAGTCGTCAGTTGTCAGTCCCTGAGAAGTAGTGGTATTTGCCCACAAATACTTGAACAGCGTCACAGTGAACCGACCTTGATAATTAAGTTCGACCACATCAAGAAGCTTGCCATAGTAAGGGACGCCTCCGAACTGTATGTTGGCGTCACTGCTGCTCACATAACTCTTGTCCCAAATGTGCCATAAACATCCGAATTCTGTGTTTGCAATCCTTGATCCCGTGAAACCGTGCAAAGTTAAAACCATTGACATTGTATGTTGTAAACCGTTTTGCATGATCAAGAGGGCCGATTGCGAGAGCTCTGAAATCTGGTGAGTGTGGGTTGTGGTCATTTAGTATTCTACGCACAAACCAGCTCGGGAATTCTCTGTGGACCATCCTATCAACTTCCGAGGATGTCTGTGTACGGATCCTGAGTTAACGCTTAACATGACTTCTAAATTCCCTGCAATTAATAATGGAAAGGCGTTAGTGAAATGAAAGTGAGAAATGTTACTAAAGATATAGATCGAATAACATGTGAGTGTACAATTCTTACCGTATGAAAGGTTCAACTTGAGTGCAATTAATCAAGACATGTCTATGTGCTTGCAACTTCTCAGTTGCCGTTAGTTTGAAGTTCTTAGTTGCTCCAACTGGTTTACCAACACGAGGGATAAATTCTCTTGATGTCGGCGTAGGTTCAGGACAATCGTCAACACGAGGTGGGCGGTTGAAAGCCGTCTCAAGATCATCAAAGTACCTTGAGCAAAAATATAGCACCTCATCTTCTATATAGCCTTCAGCTATAGAACCTTCTGGCCACGCCTTATTCCTCACGTAAGATTTTAATTTTCCAAGGAACCTACGAAGTACAGAAGAGAAAATTGATATAAAATGCTGAAAAGGATGACTAGCAAACATTAAATACAGAGAATAAATTAAAGCACATATTTAAAATGAGTACCTCTCAATCGGATACATCCAACGATATTGTATTGGTCCAGCGAGCTTTGTTTCATGAACGAGGTAGACTGTGAGGTGAACCATCACAGTAAAAAAGGATGGAGGAAAGATCATCTCCAAATGGCAAAGCGTAAGAATGATTTTCAACTGCAGCTGATCGAGCTCTTCAACGATCAAAACCTTAGAACACAACTTCCGAAAGAAAGAACAAAGTTCCACCAAAACGATGGAAACATCGGGAGGAAGTGTATTCTTTATAGCTAGAGGGAGTAATTGCTGTATAAGAATATATGAGTCATGACTCTTCAGGCCAGCAATCTTTCAAGCTTGCAAGTCAACACATCGAGAAATGTTGCTTGAATATTCATCAGGAACTTTTAATTTCTTCAATGTCGCGAGGAAGACTTCCTTGTTCTGTTTTGTGAGGGTAAACTTTGCCGGTTGAAATCTGTCATGCTCATCTAGCCAAGCGTCTTCACGAACTCCCATGTCGCTTAAATCTTTCCTCGCTTGAAGGTGATCTTTTGTCTTGCCGGGTTCATTAAGCAGCGTATACAGCACATTGTCACAAACATTCTTTTCAATGTGCATTAAATAATCTTTGTAGACGAGATTTTAAAGGGAAGTACCTGAGAATCTTTGCAGGTTTCTTCTTCTACTTTTCCCCCTTCCGAATTGTCTTGTACCTCGATGTGTGACATCTCTTACAAGTCTCCTTGCAGGAATCGTCTCCCCAATACAGCATACAATCATTTGGGCATGCATCAATCTTTTGATAATTCAACCCCAACCTGTTGATAATCTTCTTGGCCTCGTAGAACGTTGTGGGAATCTCAGCGTCGGGGAATGCATCTTGTAATAAGTCGAGCAACATCGACATTCCCTTATATGTGATCCCACACAAGCACTTGATATAATACAATTTGATCAAGAAAGATCATTTATAATATTTGCGACAACCTTGATATAAAGGATGATCTGCTTCATCCATCAAGCTGAAAAAATCCCGAGCTGCTTCATTCCCCATAAAAACCGGCTCAGAGCCGTGAACTTCTTCCTTGAAGTTGTCGCCTTGAAATCCAAACGCATCACGCACAGCATCATTCACAGGATCATCTTTATCTACTTGAACGCCTACTTGAGAACTTTGACGGAGAGCATCGTCATATATAATGCCGGCCTTCTCACCATGAACTACCCAGAACGTATAGTCCTCAGGGAAAGGCTTAACAAGCAAATGTTCCTTCACAACATTTCGTGCATGCCACTTCTTGAACTTGCATTTCCGACACGGACAGACGATCTTGCCGTTACAGCTGACGGGAGTGAATGCGAAATCCAAGAAATTGTTTAATCCGTACAAATATTCAGGAGAATTGCGCGGCAACCTGATCCATGATTTATCCATAGCTACTAGTGAGAGAGAAGAAAGTATAGAGAAGAAGATGAGTGAGAAGAGAATGATGAATGCCAAGAATCATATATTCTGAAATTCCAACGTTTATAATTTTGTAGCGGTTCTAAAACCGCTACACTAACCGCTACAGTTATAAAATATTAGTAGCGGTTATATTCATAAAACCGCTACCAATTTTCAAGCCGTTACACATTGGTGGGAAATTCAAAATTTACACATTGAGTATTTGTAGCGGTTATGTGTATAAAACCGTTACTAACATTAAAGCCGTTGGACAGAAAATTTAAAAATAATTTTTTATTTGTAGCGGTTATACATAACATAACCGCTACAAATGTGGACAAAGGCGGCAAATTTCAAAATTTAAATGATGAGTATTTATAGCGGTTTCTATTGTAAAACCGCTACAACAAATGTATATATTGTAGCGGTTTTTCTTGTAAAACCGCTATAAATATATATATTTGTAGCGGTTTTTATTTGAAACCGCTACAAATATATATATGCTTCATTTTTTTTATTTAGAAATATAAAAAATATAAATTTGTTGCAATTAATTCATACATTCAATAAGAATATAAATATTAACTTGGTTGCAATTAATTCATAAATTTAATTTTTTAATTCATAAATTTAGAATATTTGTTGCAATTAATTCATAAATTCAACAACGCGATCTAATAATATAAATATAATTATATTAAACACAATAAGAATTTAAGTTCTGAAATAGAAAGTCATATATATATATTTACAAATGTTGCAACAACAAAAAAATGATGTCCTAAACTAAGTAGCTGGGGCTGATCATCTGGTGCTCCCTCAGGTGGGGCTCATTCAGGTGCTGCTGGATCGGGCCGCTGCACAGAGTGAACCGCACCATCATCATCAGCAGGAGCAGGATGAGGAGGAGGAGTAGTAGTACTCGGGACGACGTAGCGAGGGACAGGGGGAACCTGTGGATGCTGCTCGTCCGGGAACAGGCGACTCCATGACCGCTCGAGCATGTTGTTCGCGATTTCACGCCATTACCTCTACTGAGCGTAGATCAAATCAGCGTGCATCTGCATCTGCTGCATATGTTGCAGCAGCTGCTGCTGTGCCATCTGCTACTCCAAATTTGACTGCAGCTAGTCAATAGACTCGTCCCTCAGACATCTGACCCCTCTAGAACTGCCAGCCTCAGAGGCGGCGCTCCTGCCGTGGACCATGCTAAGTCTGGCGCCTATCCCCATCCCCCGCACTCGTCCGGGTTGCTCAGCCTGAGCCAGACCCGCCTTCAAAGGAGCCGTCGGGTCCACTGACCCCTGTGACTCCTCAGGCTGGGTCTGTCGCAGCTCAGCCTGCGACTACTGAATCCGCTCCTGCCATTTTATGAAACAATTACTAATTAACATTTTTCATTATTAACTTGGTTTTATAAAAATTATAATAATAAAATTACTTACAATGGCCGCCTCTGCCTGCTGAGAGGTCGCAGTCCCGTCACAGTGTCTGTGTGTGATGGCGTACAGCTCCCCATAGTCCGTTTGACGGTTCTTCTGCTGTGCCTTTATCTCCTGAAACAATTACAAAACAATAATTAGTATTATGAAATAATCAGTTAAAAGTTAGTGATATTTTGAAAAGTTACCAGCTCGCTATGGGTCACAGCAAAGGTCTTCGATTCTGCTGTGTTGTGGATTGTCTGCTGCGCACAGATCCTGGTGTTCCTCTAAGAAATCTCCTGAAAAAAACAATATTAAATGTATTAAAACAATAAAAAACATTTAAAATTTAAAAATTTCAAATTAAATACAATTAAATTAAAATTATAATTTAATAATTAACAATTACAAAATTAAATATAAAAATCTAATAAATACATTACTTGCCCCTCAGGGCTCCTCCTGAACTGGACGAAACTCGCCCAGTCGTTCTGCGGCACGCCGTCCGGGACGCTCTTGATCAGCTGCTCCAGAGGCATCGTCCCGTCCTTATCCACCCTGCGGAAGAGACGGTTCCTCTTGTTCCTCCAGGCGTCACCTATCTTCACAAAGGCGTACCTCTTCCGGTTGGCCAAGACGGCAAACCGCAGTTGAAAAAAAAATTTAAATATCAATAATTACAAAAAACATAATTTAAAAATTATTAATTAAATATATTTAATTAAAAACAATATTAATTAAATAATTTTAATTACCTGAACCACCTCTTCCCAAGCCTGGTCCTTCGGCCCCCTCGGAACGTGCCTCCACGTCTTGAAGTGAAGGGGGAACCGCATCCAATTCGCGCCCAGGTCATTCAAGAAGCGGTTGAGCAGGTGACCCCCATTGTGGATGGGCTGGTCAGTGCCCTCATTCCACGGCACTATAACTCGCAGGGTCCGGTCCATGCTGTTCACCCCGGCCACGTCTAGCCTCCTCGTCGAAACGTTCCCCTGCTCATCTGCACAGTTTACCGCACGTCAGATAAATTGTAATTCAAAGTTAACATTTCGAATTTAAATAAATAATTTACTAAATTAAAAAATTAATTTACCTTGGACCTGTACCTCAAACCCAGTGGACCGCGAAGACGACCCTCGTGGGTTGTTCTGCTCCCGAGCGTCCTCCTCATCGAGGAACTGCTCCATCTCCCTGAGCACAATCGGGATCTCGAACTCCTCCTCGTCGAGGAAGTCCACGACACTAATATCTGGCCCCCCAACCTCAGGCACCTCTGGTGCGGTCGTCTCCTGTGGGATCGTCTGCAGTGCCTGTGGTAGGGCCGATTCTTGTGGGGGGATGGGCTGAGATGCCGCGGTCTCCCTGCCTCCGCGCTGCCTGTAACCCCCTGCCGTAATTATATCCAAAATACGCAATTAAAGTGAAATAGAGACCAATAAGAAACAAATACAAATTACAAACCCATCTACCAGACGGGGTTTTCACAATTACCTTTCGAAATCATTTATAAACTTGGTCTCATAATCACTTTTCGAATACAATTACTACGCGGAACATCACATTCATAATAAATCAGAGTACACAAAAATAATCCCGGCAATCCCAGTTTCCATATATTAACTCGAGCTTTATAGGGCACATTCGCCCATACAAGCCCTCATATGGGGATTACACAAATCTTTCTCATACATATACAAATATCCAACAACTCATTTCAAATACATAACCAAATATACTCATCCTAAACATGCATTGATAACCACCTATCACAAGATTACAACCCGAACGAGTCCCGTCGCCTTTGATTGCTTACTCCATCCTCGATCCACCTACCCTGTCTAAATTGTTGGTAGGGGAGGGTGAGATTCGAGAGAATCTCAGTAGGAAACAGATACCATAATGCATGCATGATAGATGCTATGTGTATGACATGTTAGCTTTATCTAGATGCATGCCACATAATGACATTTCTGTATGCTCAATGTTTCATGTAACAAAACTATGGCCACAGCAAAACAGAAACAGAGCTTCATTTATTCAAATATGCTCTACACAATCAAGTAAAGCAATCACATACATCACTACACAAGCAAAGATATCAAATACATGCAAGTAAGGTAAGTCCCCTACCTCCAGTCTTTTCTCCTCGATTTGCGTGCCAGCAACTCGGGGCTTCACATTTGATCCTACAATGTCAAATGTACCATTTAGACACTTCCATAGTGTTTCTGGGGGTTATATGAGGCTATATTGAAAATTTACTAAAATACCCCCGGGGACCCGGCCAGGCCCCGCCGTACCCGATCCGGCTGTACTTTTCTTGAAACTTTGACATGGGCTATTCTTACATATTTTCGCCCAAGGAATCCATTTCCCGACTCGGAATTATCAAATTCAATGTCAAATTACGAAATTGCCCTTGGCAGCCCTACTTTTAGGGTTTTAGGGGCGTTTCCGTAATTATGCTTTCTCGGCCTTTTCCGAAAAAGTGCCCAACTGTAACCCCACCTATTTTCGCCCACTGAATCCAATGGAATCATCAAATCATTGAAAATCCAACTCTAAGACCCATTTACAATGCTGGCCGAAATATATGGGTTTTAAGGGGAAAATTGGGGTTTTTCGGTTTCGGCTCCGTAAACGCGTTCCTTTCTACTCCTAACCACTTTATTGACTATTCTATTAGGTTACAACTACCATTTAGTACCAATTTGGGCAGCATAACAGCCCCACATACCCATTTCCAAAAATTAAAACCAATGGCAATCCGGCGAAATTTCACCGATTAAATTGCCCACAGCAGCTAGAATAGTCAATACACAAGAGTTTGGAAGTTACCTCAAGCTCCCTCTGGCTTTTCCCTTATCTTGGCTGAAACCCTAGCTGTTTTAACACCAAAGAAAGAGCTTCCAAACCTTAAAGAACATAAAGGAGTAGCTTAGGATCGGAGTTATACGCGTTAGGAGCTAGATCATCGGAGAAATCGGCTTACCTTGCGAGTTCTCTTCTCCTTTTCTCCCAAAACCCTCTCAACCCTTTTTCTTTATTTCTGTTGCAGAATGGCGTCGGTTTGGAGGAAGGAAGATGAAGAAAAGGTGCTTTAATATTAGGATGATGTCATGTTTTATTATGCTGATGTCATAATTCCCAAAATTGGCATTTTCGGATTTTCTGGCAGATTTTCTGCCCAATCTTTGCAAAATCATAACTAATTCTAGAAAAATCAAAATGAGGTGATCCCAAAGCCAAATGAAAGGTATTTAAGTTCTCGTCATTGGAAAAATATGATCCATTACTAGAAATCACCACAAAATTCCAGAATTACACAAATTTCATCACTGCCCCAAAACAGAGTCCATTTTCGACCTCAAAATTTGGACAGTCATATCTCTCAGTTCCCAAAACGAAATGGCACAAATTATATGTCCATTTTGAAGCTTAGGATGTGAATTTCAAGACTGGAAAGTTTCATAATTTTCTGACATCATTTGCCTAGTCAAAACATCCACACGAGAAGACTGCCCAGACAGAATTCACACTGGACAGCATTTCCAATTTTTTGCAACCAATGTGTCCAATCCAATTTAAATCAATTCCAATGATTAAATACCACAACATGACACCATTTCCATCACAATATCCCATTCAATTCCTCCCTCTATTCTAAGTCAATTTGGATGTTAATCCACAATTGAACTCAAATACAGGGTTTTGGCGTTGCTCATAACACAAGCGACTACAATCCACTTTATATTCTCTAAAAGGGTTCATTAATCACTAACCACGTCCACTTTTGTAGTCATTAAACCCTAATCACAATTTAGGATCTTGCTAAACCGGGGCTTAGCAATCCACTAATCTCAGGCTTATTCTCTAGCCTCGAGTCTCAAAATTCGGGGTGTTACATTTCTCCCCCCGTTCAATAAATTTCGTCCTCGAAATTTGTCATACCACTTAATCCACAAACTACGGATGCTTCTTCACGACAGCTTCCGTTTCACAATTCATGTCACATTGGATGGTCTCCTCTAGATCACCCACACACAACCGATAATCCACAAATCCGATTCTCGCAAGAATCTCAAACAATAAATGCAACTCAGTTGCCACAAATTGCAATCGGCCCATTTCACGATTGCCGCACAAACATAATCACCTCACGATTATTAAACAAATGCAATCGTTTCCACATACGATTGTTACCAAAACTCTATGATCACCATCCACAATACCTGGAGGCTCTAAATCATGAGCCATATCATAAAATCTCAGCAGTTGGGCAGCATAGGCCACCACACTGCTCAGCTCAATCTGGTTACCCCTTCCGGGAGTAACCATCACAACCTCAATACATCAAACAACAGCCTCAGCTGTATACACAAACATTCAGCTTCTGCCATATCCACTTTCACAGCTTTACCCTCACCCGTACACCCACCAGTAACTCCACTAGTGGTAACCGGGACTTTTGGTATCAACCACAATATCACATCTGTATCAACTTTCATGGTGTCGCCCTCACCCGTACACCCACCAGTGACTCCGCTAGTGGTAACCGGGACTTTTGGGTATCAACACAATATCACATCATCTGGTCACTTTGGAATCTCAATTTCTTTTATCCAAAGTACCTGACCGTAATGGCCCACCTAGAGTCTCAGTCTCTTCTATCCAGGCACCTTTTATTGTCACACCCCCCTTAATGGGTGACCACGCTTCCGCTGCGTGGCTGGCTCCCACATCACACCCGTCCGATGGATGCCCGTGGGTTACCGGACTCACAATTTTATTGTCACAACCACCCCAGTTTTACCCCCTCTAGGGATGCCCCGTGCCGGTGGTGCCCACCCCGGTTTTACCCCCCGCTGGGGATGCCCCGCGACGGTGGCTAGGTTACTCAATTATTGTCACACCCTCCCCGGTTTTACCCCCTCTAGGGATTCCCCGTGCCGGTGGTGCCCACCCCGGTTTTACCCCCCGCTGGGGATGCCCCGCGACAGTGGCTGGGTTACTCACATTTCACCCAGGACTCACAAGAAAATCCATTATCACACCCTACCCTCATCCCCTTTCTCCGCCGGAAAGACACACAGTCTTTACCCGAACCGTTGTTAGCTACTCAGGGACTGTTGGCGTAGCGGTGCTCACAAATAGCCTTTCGGCTTCAACATCACACTCCACCCTCATCCCCTTTCTCCGCCGAGAAGACACACAGTCTTTACCCGAACCGTTGCTAGCTACTCAGGGACTATTGGCGTGGCAGTGCATACACATAGCCTTATAGCTCATATAGCTATCTGGCTTTCACAAATGGCCCGTCGGCCTTCACAAATAGCCTGTCCCCCGTATAACCACCGCCCCGAAGGCACGGTCCTCCGACATAGGAATCACCCCATGCGGCAGCAGGTAAGAGACTCACAATGCACAATTGCAACAAGCTGGAACCAGGCATATTAACAACTTCACCTTCAATATCTCAAACTCTTTTCACGTACTGGAATCCTTCAAGACCCCTTTTCACAATACAACTTGAGCCCGAAGTTTTACCTCCCGAAGCCATCACTAACGCATTGTACTTTCTGCAAATTCGAGCTTCTGCTCAACACAATTCTCAAACATATCACATTCATCACGCTTCCGCTGCACACTCTGAGGTCAATCTCCTCATCTGTGCTTTAACAATGTCAAGTTGATTTAACAGGAGTCCCATAAGAATCTCCCACCACAACTGACAACATTCACAACATATATTCATCTGCGTCAGACCTTGGCCCGATTCAACTTGAATCATTCAAAGCCATAACCAGCACTTCGTTGAGATCCCATACTCCCAACGTTCCCAGAGCTCTATTCTACCATTCAACGTCATGGCGAGTGCATACTAAGGTTCATCGTCACGGCAGCTACACACTAGGGTTTGTCGTCACGGTGGCTATCACAAATTTTTTTTATATTGTCACACCCCTTCAGAGTGCCCACCCCCCTGGTCAACTACGTACCAGGGCTCCGCTGGCCGGCCCTTACACTGAGCCTGGCAGGCAGCTGGGTTACTCATATTTCACCCAGGACTCACATATAGCCTAACCGATCAGGTGTCACCGTAGGTAGCCCTCTCCGATCAGAACTCCCCGTAGGTTGCCCTCTCCACTCCGAATCCTTGTAGATAACTCTTTCAAATTCAAATTCTTCTTAGAATCACTTTTCCCTGTGCTAGATGAACACTAGCAACCTCAGGATACCTGACACATATTTCAATTCCAATCTACTACCACATCCTGGTACCACGGACCATCTAGGTCAAGTCAAACTCCTAAGAATCAGCCCAGCTATTGAGTCTGACCCTTGGAGCACAATTCAATCTAGTTCTCAAAGTCTTAACCTCAATTGAATCAGGAAACCACTTCCCTCGTTTCACGGAGCATCATCAACTCCAACTCAAATTCATCATTTCTACGGAGCATCTTTAACTCCTACACAAATTCAAATATCTCTGCCAGCCTAAGGCACACCGGTCCCCTAGGTCTTAAGGCCTTTACACCCACAAGCTCTGTATGACGTCACTACATGTAACATCATACCACCTAGGGTTTCTCACCCCAACATCTAGGCTCATCCCGAGACCTAGACCCGTAATTTCACATACCTGGAAATCATTTCATCCATTCTCAAATCAGATGATGGGTCTGATTACCTCCACCTCTGAATCTACACATCTATTGCTCAGGTAAACCATTATATCTTTCCATTCCACAATGATTCACCACTCCCCGATAATCAAATAATGTATACACAGTCCACAGATCACATATAGCCACAACCAGCAGGGACCTTAATGTGTATACCACAACAAACAAAGTCATTCTCTATGACTTAAGGCAGCAACTACTGCCACTATCCTAGCAAATTCCCATCTTTGCCAGGAACTGCAGCTCTGATATCAAAATGTAACCCCCTGCCGTAATTATATCCGAAATACGCAATTAAAGTGAAATAGAGACCAATAAGAAACAAATACAAATTACAAACCCATCTACCAGACGGGGTTTTCACAATTACCTTTCGAAATCATTTATAAACTTGGTCTCATAATCACTTTTCGAATACAATTACTACGCGGAACATCACATTCATAATAAATCAGAGTACACAAAAATAATCCCGGCAATCCCAGTTTCCATATATTAACTCGAGCTTTATAGGGCACA
Source organism: Inga leiocalycina (assembly GCA_963242795.1). Lineage (NCBI taxonomy): Eukaryota > Viridiplantae > Streptophyta > Magnoliopsida > Fabales > Fabaceae > Inga > Inga leiocalycina. The sequence goes on along the minus strand of OY725325.1, from coordinate 60,020,068 downwards.
TTCGCCCATACAAGCCCTCATATGGGGATTACACAAATCTTTCTCATACATATACAAATATCCAACAACTCATTTCAAATACATAACCAAATATACTCATCCTAAACATGCATTGATAACCACCTATCACAAGATTACAACCCGAACGAGTCCCGTCGCCTTTGATTGCTTACTCCATCCTCGATCCACCTACCCTGTCTAAATTGTTGGTAGGGGAGGGTGAGATTCGAGAGAATCTCAGTAGGAAACAGATACCATAATGCATGCATGATAGATGCTATGTGTATGACATGTTAGCTTTATCTAGATGCATGCCACATAATGACATTTCTGTATGCTCAATGTTTCATGTAACAAAACTATGGCCACAACAAAACAGAAACAGAGCTTCATTTATTCAAATATGCTCTACACAATCAAGTAAAGCAATCACATACATCACTACACAAGCAAAGATATCAAATACATGCAAGTAAGGTAAGTCCCCTACCTCCAGTCTTTTCTCCTCGATTTGCGTGCCAGCAACTCGGGGCTTCACATTCGATCCTACAATGTCAAATGTACCATTTAGACACTTCCATAGTGTTTCTGGGGGTTATATGAGGCTATATTGAAAATTTACTAAAATACCCCTGGGGACCCGGCCCGGCCCGGCCCCGCCGTACCCGGTCCGGCTGTACTTTTCTTGAAACTTTGACATGGGCTATTCTTACATATTTTCGCCCAAGGAATCCATTTCTCGACTCGGAATTATCAAATTCAATGTCAAATTACGAAATTGCCATTGGCAGCCCTACTTTTAGGGTTTTAGGGGCGTTTCCGTAATTATGCTTTCTCGGCCTTTTCCGAAAAAGTGCCCAACTGTAACCCCACCTATTTTCGCCCACTGAATCCAATGGAATCATCAAATCATTGAAAATCCAACTCTAAGACCCATTTACAATGCTGGCCGAAATATATGGGTTTTAAGGGGAAAATTGGGGTTTTTCGGTTTCGGCTCCGTAAACGCGTTCCTTTCTACTCCTAACCACTTTATTGACTATTCTATTAGGTTACAACTACCATTTAGTACCAATTTGGGCAGCATAACAGCCCCACATACCCATTTCCAAAAATTAAAACCAATGGCAATCCGGCGAAATTTCACCGATTAAATTGCCCACAGCAGTTAGAATAGTCAATACACAAGAGTTTGGAAGTTACCTCAAGCTCCCTCTGGCTTTTCCCTTATCTTGGCTGAAACCCTAGCTGTTTTAACACCAAAGAAAGAGCTTCCAAACCTTAAAGAACATAAAGGAGTAGCTTAGGATCGGAGTTATACGCGTTAGGAGCTAGATCATCGGAGAAATCGGCTTACCTTGCGAGTTCTCTTCTCCTTTTCTCCCAAAACCCTCTCAACCCTTTTTCTTTATTTCTGTTGCAGAATGGCGTCGGTTTGGAGGAAGGAAGATGAAGAAAAGGTGCTTTAATATTAGGATGATGTCATGTTTTATTATGCTGATGTCATAATTCCCAAAATTGGCATTTTCGGATTTTCTGGCAGATTTTCTGTCCAATCTTTGCAAAATCATAACTAATTCTAGAAAAATCAAAATGAGGTGATCCCAAAGCCAAATGAAAGGTATTTAAGTCCTCTTCATTGGAAAAATATGATCCATTACTAGAAATCACCACAAAATTCCAGAATTACACAAATTTCATCACTGCCCCAAAACAGAGTCCATTTTCGACCTCAAAATTTGGACAGTCATATCTCCCAGTTCCCAAAACGAAATGGCACAAATTATATGTCCATTTTGAAGCTTAGGATGTGAATTTCAAGACTGGAAAGTTTCATAATTTTCTGACATCATTTGCCTAGTCAAAACATCCACACGAGAAGACTGCCCAGACAGAATTCACACTGGACAGCATTTCCAATTTTTTGCAACCAATGTGTCCAATCCAATTTAAATCAATTCCAATGATTAAATACCACAACATGACACCATTTCCATCACAATATCCCATTCAATTCCTCCCTCTATTCTAAGTCAATTTGGATGTTAATCCACAATTGAACTCAAATACAGGGTTTTGGCGTTGCTCATAATACAAGCGACTACAATCCACTTTATATTCTCTAAAAGGGTTCATTAATCACTAACCACGTCCACTTTTGTAGTCATTAAACCCTAATCACAATTTAGGATCTTGCTAAACCGGGGCTTAGCAATCCACTAATCTCAGGCTTATTCTCTAGCCTCGAGTCTCAAAATTCGGGGTGTTACACTGCCCCCTCCCTCTGCCCCCTGCTCGGCTACTGCCACCCCGTAAAATCGGTCTGGGGACCTCAGGGGCCTTCCCCTTATCCTGTCATGAAGCCATATCAATTGTAAAAATTAAAAAAAAATAGTCACATTATTATGCAAAAATCTAATAAAAATACAAATACAAATAAAAATACGTGTTATATACATACCTCAGGTGCAAATACTGAGAAATACTGTAGCAAAAACTCCTATACAGACGTCTGAACGCTCAAATCTTGAAGAAACCACTCAGAGAAACCCCAGGAAACAAAATGAGCAAACGGAGAAATGAGGGAGGTGGAGGCTTAAATAGGCCAGATATTAGTAGCGGTTATTCCAATAACCGCTACAAATCACCCACATTGCCTTAAATTTGTAGTGGTTCTACAATAACCGCTACAAATTACAAAAACCTTTGAAATTCTGTAGCGGTTATTGCCCAGAACCCCTACAAAAGTGGAGACTCCTGAAATTCTGTAGCGGTTATATCCCTATAACCGCTACAAATAGCTGACGTTTAGTATTTTGTAGCGGTTTGGTTGCTGTAACCGCTACAAATAACTGCTACACTGTTTATTGTAGCGGTTTTTGTGTATTAACCGCTACAAGTTTTGGCGGGAATTTCACGCCAAATTTCTAGCGGTTTTGGATACCAAACTGCTACAAAAAAACGCTACTAATCTGGCACGCCACTTGTCGCGTCGCTTCCCGCTACAATTTGGTAGCGGTTTAGGTTAGAATCACTACAAATACTGTAATTTGTAGCGGTTTTATATAACCGCTACAATTGCACTGCTACAGATTACCATTTTTTTTGTAGTGGTAGATAATGAAAGAAGATGAAAAAGAAGAAGACGGAATAAAATATAGATGGAGGAGAAATATGAGACACAAGAAGAAATAAAAAATAGAAGAACCTACCAAAAAAAATGCACTGTCCATGTGTTGCATATTGCCAAGAGACATGGGTATTTAGAGTAAATGTTGCAGACTTGCACAGGGAAAAGAATGAACCAGGGATAAAGGGCTTGTTTGAGTTGATGTTGGAAAAATATGTTTATGCAAGTTTAGATAAAATTCCTCTCACAAACTTACCTCTATACCATAAATCATGTTGAAAAATAAACAACTTCTACTACTAATCTAAAGATACACACAGATGAACGAATAAATAGGAGGGAAGATACACAAAATGTTCTTTAGATTCAAAATGCGTATTTACTAAGAGCCTCTTAACTTTTCGATTTCCTCACCATTCAATTTTGATTTCTCACCTACTACACAATCTAGCTTTTACCAAAATTAATGTTACCAATAACCCAATTGAAACAAGCCCAATTGCCAACCACTAATCCAAACACACACACACATAGGCTTTATAGGAAAGTGCAGCAAAGCTCACTCTACACCCTAGCAGCATTCCTTTCTTCGATAACCACACCAAGTCAGTTCTATTATTAGAATTTTTTTTTTTACAAATTATTAAAAGCAGTTGATAATCGGAAGAATTGTTCATAAAGACCTTATTGAAAACTTATTAATCAAATAGGACGTAGGAAAGATCTTTTACACATAAGAGACGATTGTTCGCATATACATAGGGAAGATAAATTGAACACAAGGAAAGATTTTTTTTATACACTGGAAGATTGTTTGCACGCGAATGTCTTATTTGACAAACAAATTTTTAAGGAGATATTTTTGAACAATCTTCCCTTAATAATAGGTAATGTGAAAGACCTTTTTTTTTTACCTGAAAATAAGTAATGAAAGACTATTTTAAACTATGAAATAAATTAGTAGTATTAAATGGAAGGCACATGAACGTGAGATTATTAAAAAAGAAAAGAAATAAAAAGAGGAATGAAGTTTATATCAATAAACACAATGTGAGTGACTATTTAATGATTTGTTTATGTTAAGTAAGATTAATTAGTGTTTTTTTTTCATAGTCATGTATGTATAATTCTGCATATATTAATTAAATTATATTATTTTAATCACTATCACTCTATCCCAGTTTAACTGTGGATTAACCTACTGACTTTAAATCACTGTCTCGATTAATTCATTATCCGAACTTTAATAAGTTTTTAATATGTTACTTGTCACTCATCAAAGAAGATGCGTGAACACATTGATAAAACACATCAAGATGTATATTTGTCTTTTTTTCACTTTTGCTTTTGGATAAAGATGATCCAGGTTCATCATAACACATAATTGCCTTCACATTATACTGATCCTTGGTTGTTGGCATAATTATGAATTTCAAACATCGAAAGCGGCATAACTATGCCTTCACAGTTCACATTGAGGAATTTGGGGCAAAACATGGTAAGGAAGTAATAATATAATACTCTTTCCTGTCTTAATTATAAGACAAAATTGACTTTTTTAGAGAAATTAATGAAGCTAAGTAAATTATTTTAGAGTAATAAATTAATATATAATCTAAGGATACATAACATATGATATGATTAAATAACTTATTTAGCTTCCTTAATTTCTCCAAAAAAAATCAACTTTATCTTATAATTAGGACCGGAGGTAGTACCATATTAAAACTTAAAATATCAAGAGCGGCTTCCATGGAAGAAACCTTGTATTTTGTTTTCCCGCTTTTTTTTTTCCGGAATCCCCTTTTCTCCCACCAACAACACCAAAAAACAAAAGCAAAAGTAGGAATCCGTTCCCCTCGTTTGATTTAAGATTTTTTTTTGATAATAAATGATATTCTATAAATACATCAGAAGCTATCCTCCTGAGTCAACATAAAAATTCATCCTGTTTACATCATTAATTAAAAGGGCGGTAATAGCATCAAGGGGCGAAAATGTGATATGAAGATCAATCGCCATTTTCCAAGCTTCTTTTGCCATAGCGTCTGCAACCGTGTTAAAATCCCGAATGCAATGTGAAATTTCCACGTCCCAATCTCTATCCTGCAGCGTTTGAACCTCCACAATAAGCTGAAAATCAGGGTGTTCCCGAGAAACGTTACCCTGAATTATATCCATTACTTCATTACAATCAGACTCAATCATGATTTTTTTGTATCCTCTATCCCATGCATCTTTTAGTCCCCACAAAACACCCCAAGCTTCCGCAGATACTACCGTTCCGTGGCCAATCTGATACATAAATCCCATCAGAAATTCACCATTGTGATCTCTCAACACACCTCCACACGTGCAAGTCCCTAAGTTATCATTCCTAGATTCATCAGTATTAATCTTCACCCACCCAAGCGGTGGTGGCATCCACTGTTATTGATTCCTTTCTGCACTCTTATTTTGAACCAAACTTGTATTTCCCCATGTTAAGCAGGCACGAGCACGGGCTAATATGGCATGACTACTCCAAGTGTTGTTATTAAAACATCTGTCATTTCGAGCTAACCAGATATGTCGGCATAGTATCAAAAACCAAAGACGAAATTCGAATCCCTGTATAACTTCTTTTCTCCCCGCACACCATGTAAGCCAGTCATTTCTCTCAAAAGAGCCAAAGAATTGATCACGCCAATCCAGAGGTAAGAATCCTTTCCATAATTCAGAAGTGAAAGGACAATCTCGCAAAACGTGGAGTACAGACTCGCTTGAGTTATGGCATATATCACAAAAACCCGTCGGATTACTACCTCATTGATAACGCATTAAGTTTGTCATTAGACGACCATGAAAGCACAACCACAAGAAAAAACGGTACCTTTGAGGGACTTTCAATTTCCAAACACATATCCTCCAGTTATTACTGTGAGGTTGTGGGGTGCCTACTAGATATTTGTAGGCGGATCTGATGTTGAACATTCCATCTGAAGACCATCTCCATACTGGAAAATCCTCCCCATTATGCTGATTAATATTAACACGTGCAATAGCTGTACATACATGACTTGGAAGCAGGTGCTGAAACTTTCTCATATCCTACTGTCCGGATGAAGTGATACAATCAGATACTTTCCAATCAGTAGCATCTCTAGGCAATTCTCTGATTACCAAACTCTGAAGCTTATTAAAATACGGGACCCAAATGTCATTCCAGAAAGAAGTGTTCTGTCCATTGGTAACTCTCCATGTTAAGCTATCTTTGATCTTGTCCTAACAGTTACGAATACCCCTCCACGTACTAGATTCAGACCGGCGCTTCTCAACTTTAGGAATAATATCATTCCCGGCTTTATATTTTTCACGCAAAATCCTAACCCAGAGCGAATCTCTTCTGTTAATCATATTCCAACCAAGCTTCATCATGAACGCCTGGTTCTGGTACCGAGCCAACCTAAGACCAAGGCCTCCATTCTCCTTACGTGCACACACACTATCCCAGGATACTAGATGAGGTTTTCTGCTTACTAAGCTACTACCCCAGAGGAAGTTACGACAAAGTTTGTCAATTTCATCACAAAGTCCCAAAGGAAGAGGCACTGTCTACATAGCATAAGTTGGCATAGCCGACATAACAGACGACACAAGAGTATGCCTGGCAGCCATCAATAACATGTTAGACTTCCAATTGGCCAGGTGAGCATCCATCTTATCCAGAAGAAAACTGTACGTAGCCTTTGATTTTCGTTCATGTAAAATTGGCATTCCCAGATATTTCCTCAGATTTGACGTTGGAGTAAAATTTCGAAATTCACTGATTTCTCTGCCTTTTATATGATTTACATTCTTTGAGAAGTAAACTCTTGATTTTCCAGCATTTACTTTCTGTCCCGAAATATCACAGAAGTCATCCAAGATAGCCTTAATAACCCCTGCGTTATCTAGATCTGCTTCTGCAAACAAAATGAGATCATCAGCAAAAAAAATATGAGAGACAGGAGTACCTCGTTTGGAGAGCCTAAACAGTTGCCAAACACCCTCTTCAACTGTCGTTTGTATAAGATGCCCCAATCTTTCCATCATGATAACAAAAAGATACGGCGATATTGGATCACCTTGTCTAACCCCTCTGGAAGGGCAAAACATATTAGTAGCTTCTCCATTCCAAAGCAATTGCAAATGAGACGTCGACATACAAGCTTGAACAACTTTTCTCAGATATTCAGGAATCTTGAGTTCTTTTAGACAGTCGTAGACAAAATTCCATCTCACCCTATCATAAGCCTTCTCTAAATCAATCTTGATGGCCATGAAACCCTTTTTTCTTTTTAAAGACTTCATGGAGTGAATGATCTCCTGCACAAGTATAACATTATCTGATCTATGACGCCCTTTAACAAAACTACACTGATTCGGGGCTATCACCAAAGGCATAATTGCCTTGAGTCTGTTTGATATAACCTTCGTAACAATCTTGTAAACAACATTGCAAAGACTTATAGGACTAAAATCACGAAACGTCTCAGGATGTTCCACCTTCGGAATGAGAACAATCTGACTCCCATTGATTTGTCGTATCCACATCGGATCATTGAAAACTCTTTTTACTAATTCAATCACTGACGGTCTTACAGTTTCCCATTGGCTTTGGTAAAATAGGGGATTGAAACCGTCTGGCCCTGGTGCTTTCAACGGCCCCATATCAAACAAAGCTCTTTTAATCTCTTGCTCTTCAACCGATCTCCCCAGAATATGCAAATTTGCATCGTCAATCTCAGGATAAGTGCATCTGAATACCAAAGATCCATTATAATTATGGGTTTCTGTATATTACTTGGCAGAATGGTGCGGGAGGATCAATTGGGTCAAAAACTGCAACAGTTATGGGGACGTAGAGGGCAGGTTGAAACTATTGAGATAGGCTCTGGGTATTTTCTAGTTCGTATGAGCAATAAGGAGGACTATGATTTTGCGTTAACAGGAGGCCTTTGGTTATACATGGATCATTACCTAGCAGTGCAGCCATGGAAGTCAGAGTTTGATCCCGATTCTAGTGAGGTTTCCAAAATTGCTGTATGGGTAAGAATTCCTAAATTCCCTGTTGATTTTTATGATAAGGGTATTTTATATGTGGTGGGTAACCAAATTGGAAGGGTTCTAAAAGTGGATAATAATACCCTTAGGCAAACCAAAGGGCGTTTTGCCCGTATATGTGTTGAAATTGATTTGAATGCACCTTTGTTTCCATCCATAATGATTAATGGGAAAGAAAAGAAGATTGTTTATGAGGGTCTGCATTTGATTTGCTTCTCATATGGGCGGTATGGTCATGATACTGAGCATTGCCCAAATAATCAAGTAAAAAATACGTCAAAGTCAGCATGCACGGAGAACACGTCGAATTCTACAGTTATAACACCATCGTCCACATCCTCTGAGATGGTGGCGCCAAGTCGGAGAAGGGGGCAATGGAACTCGAATGCAAGGAATGGCAATTATAGTCGTGAGCCTAGGCGTGATTTACCTTCTAGAAATATGGGAGGAGGATCTCGATTTGAGGCTCTGAATGTTGAAGATATGACAATTATTGATGGCGGTTCTGGTGATAACGCATATCAGGGGAAGATTTGTGTTAGTTCAAAGCCAGAAGATAGGTCGCGGGATATAAAAGAAAAAACTGGGCATCTACCTGTTCTAAATAAAGGGAGCAAGGGTAATAATAGATCATATATTTCAAATGTAAGAAAAAAGGAGATTAGTGGTGATGCTGTGAATAATGTTGGGCATTTTAATAAGTTGAATAAAACACGTGGGATCCAAGTAGCTAAAAAGAAAGGGATTGAGGAGGGAGCTTCCCAAGAAATATTGAGTATGGAGAAAACACAATAAGCTGGAACGTCGTGTTTGATTTAGGATTTTGGAGGGGGGAGAGGACACCCATTTGGACACCACTCCAAATTGAGGATTTTTAGAGGGGAGTTAAATATTTGATCATTTTGCTCTCATAATTTAATTAATATTTCAATAATGCTCATGATGAAAAATATTATAATAAATAAAAATATTATTATTATTAAAATATTTCATTATAAAATTAATTTATGATAAAAATATATTATTATACACAAATTATTATAATTAAAAATATATTATTAAGAAATTAAGTTAGTATAAAAATATATTTTTATAATTAAAAATATTATTATGAAATAAATGTTAAAAGTTTATATTAAGGAGTGGAGGTATTAAATAGTAATAACCCTCTAGAAATTATTGACACTGTTGTAAAAATACTAGATGAAGTGGATGTCCATAAACTTGCAACTCTTAACATTTCACTTTCTGCACTCCATAACCTCTCTAATGGATAGTCTTTAGGAGTCTTTATGCCTATAACTCAAAGGTTACAATTTGTACACTCATGAGGATTAACTTTGCTATTTACTTTATGTAACTCTTAGTTGAGGTTAAGGTTGGGGTTGGGGGACTAGAAATAGAGTACTATGTACTACACTTTGATTGTATCCAAATGAATAAGGCATTGCTTCATCTTTCTCTCCAATTCTCTCTTCATATGTTTTCATCTCTTTCATCTCAATCTCTTATATTTTCTTGATTTCATAAGATGTTATCAGCACGAGTTCACTAAAAAAGCCTATGGTTTAGTTTTCTATTTCTTCTGCTATCTAATTTTCTCATTTATATACTAGATTTTATGTTGTTTATTCTCTATGTTATTTTATCTTTCTAGTTTATATTATCGATATGTTGTTCTATATTATTTTTATTATTTTTCTTTTGTGCTATTTATTTTTATCTTTCCTGTTGTTATCTTTTATATGTATATCTGAGATAATCTAAGCCATTATGAAATTAAAGAGACCTTTTTATCGATTATTTTATACATCAGTTTTCTTCTCTAAGACTGGAGATTATTGGTACTTTATTCTCTTCTTTCCAAGATTTTTACTTTTATTTATCATTTTTTGAAAATCTCTTATTTTGTAACATTTATATTTATTTATTTATTTTATATTTTGGTGTTCTTTACATTTTGTGTCATTATATTTTTTATTTTATTTTATTTTATTTTATTTATGTTTCATTTGTTTATTTACTTATTTCACATTCATATTTATTTATTTTATTTATATTGTATTCTTTATTTTATTTTTTTATGTTATTTATTTCATCTTGTTTTATTGTTATTTTATTTAAATTTTATTTATTTATATTAATATATTATTGTTATATCATTATGTCAATCTTTTATTTTCATTTGTTTATTATTACATTAATATATAATAGTATTATATATGATCATATAATGTGATCTATATGACCATGGGCTTATCTATTGTTTATACTTTATTATGAATATGAATTTACTTAATTTATTTTACAATATTTAATTTTAATTTTATCGTAAGACCATAAGCCATAATATACTTAATTTCGTAATCAGATGATTAGAAGTCACATCACTTTTGTAATAGTTCATATACAAAAGAACGATATTGGTTTCATTAAATGGCATGATTGACTTTTACCAAAAAAAAAAAAATGGCATGATTGACAAGAAAAACTTTGACACTTTGATAATTTAATTGGTAAAAATATCAAAGCCCTGAAGGCTAAAGATTTGAATATCAAACTAGACAAAAACAAAATATTAGCTTTGAAAGATTTTTTCTTTGGTCTTGAAGACCAGTATTTGGAGAAATTGATGATGTGCTATTGAAAGCAAAGAATATGTCTATAAGAGTGAAAATGAACATGATCACATTGCATTGGTGGAATTGATAGTTGAAATCCAAGAATACTTTGTCTTGGAAATTGAATTACAATCGTGAAAATAATAACATTTCTAAGGTCATTAAAATTATGAGAAAATGTTATACTATGACTAGAAGTCATATGGATAGAAAAAATGATATAACATGACTAGAAGTTATATAAACTAATATGTATCAATTTATTTAAAGTAAAGATCAAAATGGTTGTGATGCCAAAAAGGCATATTGTGAAAAATACTAAAAGTAGTTATGATGTTTAAAGCAATAAGTTATGGAGAAAGATGACAAATTGTAAAGCCAAAAGGAATAATTGTAAGCCCTGAAGGCTATATAATTTTGATTTTGATTAGTGTTTAAATTTAAATTTATTATGATTCATTTGTGAGAGAAATTATTATTTGATATTATGATATTGATAAATGTTCATGAGTGATATATGAAATCAAATAGACAAAAGGGTAGTTATTGGTCATTTTAAAATTTTAATATAGTGCCAATTTATTTATAAATTTAAACATTATTGATAATTATTGATATTTTAATTTTATGTTCTTTTAGGATTTTACCTCATGGTTATTTATACAATTAAGCCGTTTAATTCTCTTCTTTATGTCTAATTGTGTAATTTATTTGTAATTTTAAGTATATGGTATATGTGAATATTATTCATACATCAATGGAATTTACCACACCAAACCAACCTCTATTTTTGTCTTGGGATTTGTACTTTTTTGTTGCACCATATATTTCCTAACAAACACTCAACTCATATACATCAAAATCAAGGTACTTTCTTTCACTATTAGCCCTACTTTTCATTTTAACTTTGTCTTATATCTATTTTCTTCTCTTGAGTGCTATTATGTTGTCCTACATATATGTGTAGTTTTTTTTAGTTCCTAAATGTTTCATTATTGAAAGGCATACAAATTCTCTACAATTTGTATTTTATTTTGGTATTGATAAGTTATTGTCTTCTCTCCTAATTCATTGTATTGTCATTGCTTCTACTCGTTAACATTCTCATATGATGTGTGCAAAATTCATGCATTAATCATGATATAGTATATAATATGATATATATTGGAATCAAATTAGTTTCATGTGACATTTGTAAAAAAAAAAAATCATATATCATATTTGAATTAAGAGAATGAGAACTTATTTAATTTTATGAGAAAATTCACTATGAATAGTTTATGATTTGTTAGATAACACTATATGTGTAATGTGCATAAGTTCTATATATATAGTGAAAGTCAAATTTATGGATAATGAAAGAATCGAGAATATTTGAAAGAAGACTATGTGTATCATAATTATTCATTATTTTATATTATCACGCATTTGTCTTTACATTTCTTTCAAATTAATTTTAGCCCCTAAACATCACAAATCATTACAATAAGATCGTTATGTATTTTGATTATGGATCTCCTCATACTTCATGTAGTGAAAAATTCTAAACATTTCATACTTTGAACTTGCATCATAAGAGACAAACTAAAGCATATTATTATTAATGAATAATGAAGTTAAATAAAAATGTGATAATGTATGTTAGTTCTTGAAGAATATACGTGTAACAAAATCAATATAGTTCCTAGAGAACTAATATTGATTTTTCTTAATTTTATGGGCTGAAGAAGAATTGATTATAAAATATTATGTCCCATAGATTTACATCAGAGTTTCACCCTGTTAAAGGGTCTAAGTGATAGCCAAATAGATTGAAATCTATGATTGTATGTGAGTTATGAAGTACTTGAGCTTTCAAATGAAATATAAATTATTGGCTTACTATATGTTGGTTTGTCTTTGATATATAGAAATGAAGAAAGTGTATTTATATGACTCACACTTGAGGGGATGATTGTTAGCATACAAGTGAGTTACTATTGAAAAGTTCTACTCATACATTTCCTCGCAAAGTTTATTGATCTCCCAAAAATCTATGTTATATTGATATTTTATAAAAATTGAAAAGTTTGTTGTTAGTTAAGCCATATGTCACAGTAAATCAACAGTTTATTGATCCAAACAAATTTATTGCTAGCATGACTTGTTTGTTCATCCGAGTCATACATAAAAGATTATGTATGACATCCATTTCAGAATTAGAAGATTCTTCATGAATAGCCAACATATTATATAATTCAAGAATTATCATATGTTGCTTGTTCTCAAAGAAATTTGATTATGAGAGTATCACAAGTTATGATTTGGAATGGATCTCTATATTTCTAGAAATATATCAAACTCATATATGGCCCACTCAAATAGCATGTAAACCATACAAGTATTCAATGAATTTGATAGATGCATCTATAAAATGATTACATATGTGATTATTATTAGTTTGTAACATGAAGTTTGCAAGATTGTTTAAATAAATCATTATATTGAGCACACAATTTTTAGATAATACGATCCAGAAATCATTTATTAAAGCCTCCATAAATAGGTTGATCAATACTTTTGAAAGTAAATTTTTATTTTGATGTTGGCATATTTGATATTATATATTATGGCACTTATGTACATTAAGCCAACAAAATTCTTTCGATAAAATTGGCTTTTGGTCAGGAACCAGGATATTCCATATTAAAAAGTTTCAATGTGCACTCCTATCGATCCACTATAATTCACATAGATGGATATTTAAAAGAAATTGGGATAAATGCTGGGTAAGAATCTCCTTCTTCTTCTTTGTCTCTAAACAAAACAAAAGGATGTTTCCAATAATGAATTAGGAGACTTATGCTACATAATTAGTCGATTTTTATTTGACAAAGTTTTCCTAGTATGAGGGGGAGAAATTGAATAGCTGGAAAATATAACAAAAGGAATGCATTATTACTATCAAGTATAGATCCTTGAATATAGTAATATGAACTAGAAGTTCATTAGATTTTACATTCATGAAATATTGCATAAAATCTGCCATATGCAATTACTGACCTAAATGAGAATTACTAACACTACTACTACTACTACAAAAAAAAAAAAAAAAACTGTGGCACTTATATTTGAATTAGTTGTGGTGCTTAGTAAGTGTCACATATTAAGATGCCCCAAAAGAAGCTGTGGTGCTTGGAAGCGCCACATCATATATTTCTTTTAAGAAAAAAACACTTCCTATAACACTTTCTTGATAAAGGACACTTCCTGTGACGCTTCCTTAAAGAAGGTAACAGAAAGTCAATAATTATTTTTTAAAAAATAATACTTTAGGTGGCGCTTCCTTGAAGAAGTGCCACAGGAAGTCTTCCTGTGGCACTTCTTCAAGGAAGCGCCACCTAAAGCATTATTTTTTTAAAAAATAATTATTTTGGTATTTTTATTTTTGAATCCTATAATTATAGTTGATAACTCACTTTAAACACATTTTCATATCTATAACAAAATGAAAAAAAGCAAACCACAATCAAATAACTCCAAAATGATATAAATTAACAAATAACTAATTAACAAAATCAATACTAAGTAAAATACAAGTGTTAAAAATAAATAATTATTTTACTTATACAAATCATCAATGTTAATAATTACTACAACAACTAAAAAATATAACTATTACATAAATACAACCTATATATAATAACATTTAAATTTATCTTATTTATTTTTCAGTATATAAAAATGAGAATACTTTTTTTAGGAATAAAATGAGAATAGAAATTTCAGAAGCATTCTTCGTCAAGGAAATTAGAACAATTAAAAATAGGAAACTTGAAAGTAAATATGAACATTGTTTACCAACGCTGTAATTGATAAAACAATACGAACACCATTCCCTCCATCATAAAAAGCCAAAGATTTCTTCTCCTGTAGAAATATATGCAACATAATAATAAGAAACTATTATTCAAAATAAAATGGTAAGTTATATATGTGATATAATATAGTTAAGATAGCAATTAGACCAAATAAACTTACTACTTTGTCTCTAATACTAAGTTGGACAACGCAGATCTAAAATTTGAAGCTTAGTATAAAAATAATGGAAGAAGAAACAAGTGAAAAGAGTGTGTGTGTGTGAAGGAAGGAGGTGTCACTATCTTTATAGGATTTAGAGAAGGGAAAGCGATTGAAGATCTATTATTTATAGATGCAAAAATCTGGTAGACCACATTTTTTTCAAAAGAAAATCCTCACAAAATTAAAGTGATGAGTGACAAAGGAATAAGGAGGAAATTTTGATCGAAGTGGGACAGTGATGAATGACAAAAAGAGAAGAAGGAGAAAATTTAGGGACTAAGAGGATAAGAAGTGATGGCACGTGTTAGAAGAAGAGTTGAGACTGAGAGGATAAAGGTGACAAAAATAAATTGCAGGAGAGAGAATAATTTAAAAAAACAAATACTTTGTGTACCACTTCCTAAGCCAATTGCCATACAAAATACGTAGTAGTTGTAGCACTTCCTTGAGCAAGCTCTACAGCTACTATTTCATTTTGTTTTAAAAAAGAACACCTTAGGTGGCATTTCTTCCAGGAAGCACCACCTAATGTCTCCAAGCAGCTATGGAACTTCCTTGAGGAAGCGCCACCTAAGGTGCTTTTTTTAAAAAAAAATTTAAAAAAAATCTAGAAAGAAGCTATAAAGAAGTGTCACAAAAGGCGCGCCACTAATCCCTATTCTTGTAGTAGTGTAAATCTCATATTCCAGTCGAAAAATGCTCTAATTAGCATAAATGAAAGTGAGACATGCCCAAAACATGAAAGAATAATAAGTTCTAGAAGAAAGAGAAAAGAGTAAATAATCGAGATGATCATATTGAGGAAGCAGGTACTCCAAAAGAGGCCAAGACATGACTAATTATAAAAACTTTAAAAGAGGTCCAGGTACCCCAAAAGAAATAAAAAGATATCAATGAATTATGTCATAGAAAAATGGAATCGAAAAGATTAAGTTGTCGACAACAGTCTTGATAATAATTGGGAGAATTACACTTAGGTCCCAAGGAAGAAGATAAATGAAAAAACGGTTCCTTGAAATTGCAACATGAAATTAAACTCAAGTTCCAAGGAGCCTGAATTGACAACTTCATGGGATCATTTTTTCATTTTGCAATACCAAGGGATCACTTCTTCATTTTTCTTCTTTCTTAGGACCTGAGTGTAATTCTCCCATAATAATTTCATATGATCAATTGAGGATCTTATGCATAAATTTATCTTGTGAGTAGACAAAACAATGATTGGCCAAAAAGGGAAAGTAAAAAGAAAAAGATGCAATGAGAATGTAATTATATTATTTTGATATATTAAAATTAAGGAACTGCCATCCCAACTGAAGTATAAAATATATAAATATTTAAATGAAAATAAAGATTATAAAAAATGTTAATGAAGACTATAATGAGACATATTATTTTGTGGTGGATACAATAAATTTGTATTTCTAACGGAACATGAAAATAAAATTATGTGTTTGTTAAATATTGTTATATATGGGCTTTTCATATGGCTCATTGAAACAATGAAAGAATCCTTGAAGGATCTAAAATGCCAGAAGCATATGCAAAAAAATAATTTTATATATAAAATGTTATACGAGTTTGAAAATAGTTCAAGCATATATAATTAATTGGAAAATATATTGAAAAATAAGTAATTTTACATTTTATTTAACTTATAGATCGAGTTATCGAATACATCAAAGATTTCAAAATCATATATTTTTGCTATGGTGAATGTTCTTGCAAAAATATATTGAATTTAATGGTCTAGAAGTATCTTATATTTTATGAGAATATTTTATGTATCATACTAATATTGTATTTATTATGGTTTTATCGATAAAAATTAATTCTTGCAGGTATACAGTAGATAATGAAAATGAGATTTGGTGTAATAGTCCTGTAAACATATTATTTGATATTATTTTGTTCAGAATAAATTGAATATGCGGATGCAAGATATATTTTGATGATTTTCGGAATAATTTTTCTTTATTATTTCCACAATGAATAAGATAAAGGCATAATAGACTGATATTTTAGCGTATCCAAAAGATATGTTAGAGAAATACATCAAGCAAAACATTTGGTAACAATGTATCATTCATAGTTTGGTGGCTAAAAGAATGATATGTTCAACAATACATTGGAAGTGATGTTTTTATGAGGGGGAGTAAATTGATTTTATTATCAAGGGAGTAAATACGATATTATCATTAAGTGAAAAGTGAAGTAGAGACCATGTTGTACTCTTTTCCTTAACCAATGTTTTGTCCCATGGGGTTTTTATGGTAAAGTTTTTAATGAGGCAACTTTAATTTGTATTGTGTACTCTTTTTCCTTCACTAGGTTTTTTTCCTATTGAGTTTTTCCTAGTGAGGTTTTAATGAGGCACAATATTTATTCATGGACACCCCAGAGGGAATGTTGTAAAAATACTAGATGATGTGGATGCCCGTAAACTCCCAACTCTTGGCCTTTCACTTTTTGCACTCCACAACCTCTCTAATGAAATGGATTCTCCGTTGATCCTATAGGGCATTGCGGTGTTTTGATTTCTTGGTTGTATCCAAATTGGAATCTGCAACAACATAATCGATCGTATCACTAGTTTCCAAAGGAAAAGAAAAAAGAATAATTAGATTAGAAATTAAAACTAATCGACATACTGTACTGGAGGGGGAAATTGTGGTGGATCAATAATTGAATATACAATAAAATATGCTATTATTGTTGCAGAGACCACACCTTCTCGTATGCTCCATGCTCTGATCTAGAGTCAATGAATATAATCACCTCCATTGATTCAAACCCTATGTATCTTAAACCTCTATATATGTATATATGTAAAATGTAGAGGCGGCTGGATTAAAAATATGTGAGAAATGTTTAAACGGTTTGGGTCATAGTTTTGCTTCTTTCAAGCATGCATGTAAATTGCCCTACATTTTGATCTGTATCATATAAATCGTTATATATCTTATTCTTTTTCAGGCTTGCTTGTGTGTGCAAACGATATAGGATTTGAATTGAAATTGTTTTACTATAATTTGATTTAAAACAATATAATATTATATTTAATAGTTTGTTTTGGTATAGCTGCCTCGGCATTTGTATTATTGATTGACTGAGGCTTTTAGAAGGAGTAATATATATTTGTCAGATGACATTGTAATATATTTTTGTTAAGACTGTGTGGAATATATATTTGTTAGGCTATGTGTTGGATATATATTTGTAGGATGGACATATGCACCAAGTGATGACGTATATTAATGGGAAAATTTTAGAAAAAGACGTTGGAAAATGGGAAAGGACAAGTCAATGCTCCAAAAAATCCCGTGTCAATACTGTGTCCGTACGAAGGAGGAATTTGAGATTTTGAAATCTCGGCGAAAAGACGAAACTGCCCTTCAGTTGTCCCTTTCCCTCAGCTCGGAATAACAACATTGACTTCTTTATTAACAACACTTCATTCTACATTAACAACTCCGCTTTCCTCTTTCACAATAACATCACCGGTCTCTTTATTAACAACTCCGCTTTATTCGTTCACATCTACGTTTTTCAAATATGGTGTTGTTAATGTAAAATACAGTGTTGTTAATAAAAAGAGAGGTGCCCCCTGAAACTTAAATTATAAAGTTATGGAACAAGAAAGTGAAGTTGTTAATATAGAATACAGTATTGTTAATATTGAGACTGGTGTTGTTATTGTGAAACAAGAAAGTTGAGTTGTTAATGTCAAATACGGTGTTGTTAATAAAGAGAGCGGCATTGTTATGCGCCCTAAAACTTAAATTACGAGGTTGTGAAACAAGAAAGTGGAATTGTTAATGCAGAATACGGTGTTGTTAATATAGAGACTGGTCTTATTATTGTGAAACAAGAAAGTCGAGTTGTGAATGTAAAATCCAGTGTTGTTAATAAAGAGACTAATGCTGGTATTGTGAAAGAGGAAAACGGAGTTGTTAATGTAGAATACGGTGTTGTTAATAAAGAGGTCTGTGTTGTTATTCCAAGCTGAGAGAGAGGGACAACTGAAGGGCAGTTTTGTCTTTTCGCTGAGATTTCAAAATCCCAGATTCCTCCTCTGTCCTAACACAGCATTGACTTGGGATTTCAGAATTTCGAAGCAATGATTTGTCCTTTCCTATTTTCCAAAGTCGTTTTCTGGAATTTTCCCTATATTAATTTATTAGATTATATGTAGTACTTTTTATAAGTACATGGACTATATGGTTGAGATGTTACATTAAGAGGCACAAAACATGTCCTATTTATGTAGAAAATACATACCATTATTAACTTTCAACATGGGAGGAACACAGTTTACTTGGCCACCATTGATTTCTTAGACGGAGTCACTATATTGTAGAAGATATGTACCATTATTAGGCTATGTTTAGAATAATTTATTTTTTTACTTATAAGTGTTTTTCACATAAGTCGAGACAAAACTCCTCTTACATACTTACCTCATATAACGTAAATCATGATTTAAAAGCACTTATAAGCTAAAATTAGTGTGTGTTTGGCATCACTTATTTTTGGGCAATAAGTCCTTATTACGTAAGTCGAGATAAAACTCCTCTCACATACTTACCTCATATATCGTAAATCACGATTTATATGCACTTATAAGTAAAAAACTATCCCAAATGAACACTAAGCTATGTCAAATAAACACTAAATAAAGCTTTGTGGCATAAGAGTATGGGGATACTCAGAAGGCACATACGGGAGAACAAGTTTTATTAATAGACGGGAGAAATTATTAATTTTTATTATAAAAGTATGTATGATAAGAGAGAAGATTGATAGAATTCAGAGAGAAAATTGATAGAATTTCTGGAGAGAAGTTCTCATTTAGTTCATTCGAAACAATCGATTACAAGCCTTTATATAAAGTCAGGAACCTAACCCTGGTTACATGACCATGGTTACTTTATATCTTCTTTATGTCTTTGTCTTCTTTTGCTTTTGCTTTGTGTCAAGTCTTCTTTTCTTCTTTATGTCAAGTTGACTGGAAGAGTAAATTAGTCTAGATATGAGTCAATGGACATCCACATATTAAATATTCATAACACTCCCCTTGGATGTCCACTATGAATGTGCCTCATTAAAAACTTTAACTAGGAAAAACCTAGTGGGATAAAAACCTAGTCAAAGAAAAGAATATATCATTCATTGATACATCGTCAAGTGCTGCCTCATTAAAAACCTTTCTAAGAAAACCTACTGGGATAAAACATAGATAAGGGAAAAAGAGTATAGCATGTATTGACTCCCCTTCTTGACAACATCAATTGAGATCTTTGAGTCTCCTAAGACCAATGTCATGAACAAGCTTTTCAAAAATTGTACCTGGGAGTGACTTGGTGAATAAATCTGTGAGATTTTCACTTGAACTGATTTGCTGGATATCTATTTCACCATCCTTTTGAAGATCACGAGTAAAGAAGAATTTTGGTGAAATATATACTTCATTCTATCGCCCTTGATATAGCCTTATTTAAGTTGTGCAATACATGCAGCATTATCCTTATATAAGATTGTTGGGATCATTGTACCGGAAGATAAATGACAAGTTATACGTCTATGATGTATCACTGACCTCAACCACACACGTTCTCGACTTGCTTCATGTATTGCTAGAATTTCTGTATGGTTAGATGATGTGGCTGATATAGTTTGTTTCATAGATCGCCATTAAATAGCTACACCTCTACATGTATATAGATAGCCCCTTTGTGATTTACCATCATGTAGATCAAAAAAAAATCCAGCATCTACATAACCAACCAGTTCATGCTTAGATACATTTGAGTACTATAACCCCATGTCTATAGTACCTATGAGATAACGAAGAATGTGCTTTATTCCATTCCAATGCCTTCATGTTGGTAAAGAATTATATCTTGCTAATAAATTAACAGCAAATGATATGTCAGGACGTGTGCGATTAGCAAGATACATTAGTGCTCTAATAGCACTAAGATATGGTACTTCTGGACCCAGTAGTTCTTCATCACCTTCTTCACTAATTTCTCGCTGTTGGAATGGGTCTTTATCCACCTTCAAAGACCTTACAACCATTGGGATACATAATGGA
Organism: Inga leiocalycina; assembly: GCA_963242795.1. Taxonomy (NCBI): domain Eukaryota; kingdom Viridiplantae; phylum Streptophyta; class Magnoliopsida; order Fabales; family Fabaceae; genus Inga; species Inga leiocalycina. Next base: position 59,999,073 of record OY725325.1, on the reverse strand, counting down.
TGGGATTTATCCATGTAAAATCGCTCTAGAACCTTCTTTGTATAAGTTTCTTGATATACAAAAATCCTTTTATTGAGGTACTCGATCTATAATCCAAGACAAAATTTTGTTCTTCCCAAGTCCTTCATTTCAAATTCTTTCTTCAAACAATTAATTGCCTTTTGAAGCTCTTCAGGAGTTCCAATGATGTTGATATCATCAACATAAACAACAATTATAGCAAACTCACTTTTAGATCTTTTCATAAAGATGCATGGGCATATCGGATCATTTTTGTATCCTTCTTCCAACAAATATTTATTAAGACAATTATACCACAAGCGCCCTGATTGCTTCAGGCCATACAGGGACTTATTTAACTTAACTGATTATTGTTCTCGAGAACTTGAATTGGATGCTTCTGGCACCTTAAGTTCTTCAAAGAATTTCATATAAATATCATTATCAAGTGATCCGTATAAATAAGCAGCCACAACATCCATTAGATATAAATCAAGTTATGCATTTACTGCTAGACTAATTAAATAACGAAAAGTAGTCGCATCCTCTACTGGTGAATACGTTTCTTCAAAATCAATGCCAGGCCTTTGTGTAAAGCCTTGGGCTACAAGACATGCCTTATATCCAGTTATTTCATCCTTTTCATTTCTCTTTCGTACAAAAACCCATTTATATCCAACTGATTTTACATCTTCAGGTGTAAGGATTACAGGTCCAAATACTTTTCGTTTTGCCAATGATTTTAATTCTGTATTAATGGCATCTTTCCATAGGGGCCAATCTTTTCTTTGTTGGCACTCACTAATGGATTTGGGCTCATGATCCTTATTATCATTCATTACTTCATATGCTATATGATAAGCAAAGATGTCGTCAATGTTAACTTTATTTCGATCCCATCAGATTCCATTCGTAACATAATTTATTGAGATCTCATTATTGTCACATATGTCAGGTACCTGGGTTTCTTCTAGGACTACAACATTCTCTTCTGGAGATATCTCTACTAGAGATAATATCTCTTCAAGAGATGGCTCTTCTGGAGCTACTAACTCTTCTTCATTATCCTTGACTTGACCATCTATATACTTTACTCCTTTTCTCTTTCGAGGATTTTTATCTTTGGAACCGATAGGCCTGCCACGCTTCAGGCGTGCTTTAGATTCATTCATAGCAGGTTGTCATTCAGGGACATTAATTTTAATAGGAGCATTAGCAGCTGGGACATGTGACTTTGTCACTTTCTTTGGGTCAGTAAATGCTTCTGGCATTTGATTAGCTAAATTTTGTAAACGAATTATCTTTTGAACTTCTAGTTCATATTGTTTTGTACGTGGATCAAAAAGAGCCAATGATAATTCATTCCAGCTAATTTCTTTACCCAACTGTTTGTTTTCTCCCCCTAATGTTGAGAAAAGTGATTAATCAAAATGACAATCGGCAAATCGTGCCGTAAATAAATCTCCTATAGATGGTTCTAAACATTTTATAATTGATAGAGATTCATACCCAATATATATTCCCATTCTTCTTTGAGGACCCATTTTGGTGCGTTGTGGTGGTGCTACTGGCACATATACCACACACCCAAAAGTTCTTATATGGGAAATATTAGGTTCCTGACTAAACACCATTTGTAAGGGGGAAACCTTTAGGTAACTTATTGGCCTAATACAAATTAACATTACTGCATGAAAAATGGCATGGTCCTAAGCAAAAATTGAGAGATTAGATTTCATAAATAAATGTCTTGCAATTAGTTGCAACCTTTTAGCCAATGATTCTACAAGTTCATTTTGCGTGTGAACATAAGTTACATGATGTTCAACATCAATTCCAAGGGACATCCAATATTCATTAAAAGCTTGTGAAGTAAATTCACTAACATTATCAAGATGTATTTTCTTGATAGGATAATCAGGGTAATGTGCTCTTAATCTAATCAATTGAGCAAGTAATCTTGCAAACACCAGGTTGCGAGAAGATAATAAACAAACATGCAACTATTTAGTTGATGTATCAATTAAAACCATATAGTACCTAAATGGTCCACATGGTGAGTGTATTGGCCCACAAATATCTCTCTGTATCCGTTTTAGAAATGTGAGAGACTCACTTTCTACTTTGCTTGGTGAGGGGCGAATAATTAACTTTCCCTTGAAACATGTAGCACATGAGAAGTCATGGGATTGTGGTATTTGTTTACACTTCAGGGTATGTCCACATGAATTCCCAATTATATGTTGCATCATGATTGAACCGGGATGGCCTAACCGATCATGCCAAACATAAATTCATTAGTAAACTTCTGGTTTACATTAGCAAACTATTGGTTTGCATTAGCAGACTTCTAGTCTGCATTGATGAACTTATGGTTCTCAATAGCATGTGTTTCAATTGCACTTATACGTGTGAAATACAAGCCAGAAGAAAAACTAGGAAAACTTTCTAATATGTATTTTCTACCAGCAACAATATTTGTGATAACAAGATATTCCTGATTATTTCTAGTTATTGTTTCTAAATGATATCCATTTATATGGATGTCTTTGAAACTCAATAAGTTTCTTTTAGACTTGGTAGAATAAAATGCATTATCAATGCATAATTTTTTTCTTTCAGGTAACAAAACATTAGCTCTTCCGAAGCCTTCAATTAAATTTATACTACCAGATATAGTCTGAACATTAGCTTCTCATATTACCAAGGAAGAAAAATATTTATCATGTTTGAGTATGGTGTGGGTTGTTGCACTATCAACGAGACATAAATCTTCAGGATTGAAGCCAATAGAATTCATTCTTCATTAGAAGAAACATAAAAACATAATTAATACATATGATGGAAGTAATTTTAAATATAATAGTTCAAATTAAATAAAGAAATCTGCAACATCCAAATAGTTATTATCTATATCACTATACTCAGAATTCTTGTCCTGATCAACATGATTAGCTTCAACATTTAATCTTTTACTAGTATTCTTAATTGATTCTTGGTAAAAATCAACTAGGTGTCTTGGCATACGACAGGTACGAGACCAATGACCCTTGCTACCACATCGATAACATGGATTATCAGCATATTTATTATTCCTACTGTTTTCCCCCTTTTTTGTTCTTATCAGTCGTCTCCCACTTCTGGTAGGAATTTAAACCACCATGATATCGACCATGGCCACGCCCATGCCCACGGCTATAGCCACACCCACATCCACATCCATGTCCACGTCCACGTCCACGTCCACGGCCACGGCCACAATAAAATTCATTTGTTGCTGCATGCACTTCAGGGAATGGAGTTGAGCCTCTTGGACGAGATTCATGGTTTTTTAATAAAAGCTCATTATGTTGTTCAGCCACAAGGAGACAAGGAATTAATTTAGCATATTTCTTGAAACCTTTTTCATGATATTGTTGCTGCAGGAGCAAATTGGATGCATGAAATGTGGAGAATATTTTTTCTAGCATATCATCATCAGTAACATTTTCTCCACATAAATTTAATTTAGAAGTAATTCTGAACATGGCTGAGTTATACTCGCTTACAGATTTAAAATCTTGCAGACGCAAATGCATCCAGTCATAACGAGCTTTTGGGAGGATGACCATCTTCTGGTTATCATACATTTCTTTCAAATTGTTCCAAAGAACAAGTGGGTCCATTACTGTCAAATATTCAATTTTTAAATCCTCATGCAAATGGTGGAAGAAAAATCATGGATTTGACTTTGTCTTGATTGGATGCCTTATTCCCTTTTTTAATTGTGTCTTCCAGACTTTTAGCATTAAGGTGAATTTTCGCATCCAACTTCCAAGATAAATAATTTTTCCGGTAATATCAAGTGCCACAATTTCAAGTTTCGCTAGGTTTGCCATGATTCAAACTAATTAAAGAAAGAAATTAAAATAATTAAAATATGAAATGTAAAATGCAATATAATATCTTAAACAAAAATAACCGTAAATTCATAAAGACAAGAAACAATTCATAAGGCAAGATAAGAAAATTAAAACTTGTATGGCTTCAGGCCATTTAATCTCATGGGTTCAGGCCAATTAATCTCAAAACGAGAGATTATTTTATTTTTCTTCAGGATAAATAAAAGTTGTACATAACTTCTCGCTGTACAATAAGATGAAAGATGACAAATGTATATGGCTTCTAGCCATATAATAGAAAATCAAATGGATATGGCTTCTGGCCATATTATAAGAAATTAAAACAATATGACTTCTAGTCATAATTTCAAGAATCAGATGTGTATAGCTTCTGGCCATAATAATGATGATGATGATGATGATGATGATGATGATGATGATGATGATGATGATATAAACGAACTTATAAATGATATATAAATGATATAAAAACAATAACGATATCCAATCTTAGCCATGGAACTTGATGTTATATAACAATCGGTAAAAGTATCTCTCTGATTCCATATAGTGTCTCAGATTATCTCAGATCTATCAAATAAAACAAGATAAACGAAATATTCAAAGAAATAATGAGAAGATCATACCTTCATTTAGAGCTTCATACTGATTACGTGTTATAAAAGTATGTATCATAAGAGAGAAGATTGATAGAATTCAGAGAGAAAATTGATAGAATTTCTAGAGAGAAGTTCTCATTTAGTTCATTCGAAACAATCGATCACAAGTCTTTATATAAAGTCAGGAATCTAACCCTGGTTACATGACCATGGTTACATTTAACCCTAGTTACATGACCATGGTTACTTTATATCTTATTTATGTCCTTGTCTTCTTTTGCTTTTGCTTTGTGTCAAGTTTTCTTTTCTTCTTTATGTCAAGTTGACTGAAAGAGTAAATTGGTCTATATATGAGTCAATGAACATCCACATATTAAATATTCATAACAATTTTCTATTTCTAAGTATTTAACATTCACCAAGTTGGCATATTAAACATCTATGTATCACCACATGTTGCTTGTAGCTTTGGCATACCAACTTATCTTTTGTTGCTTATCATTTGGCCTACTTGGCTCAAGGATATGAACCTGATAAAATTTGCAATATAATGACTAAGACAAAATATTTAAGTTGTTCTTAGAGCAGGTGGACGAAAATGACGTGTGAACAATAAATCTTAATTTTGATACTACATCTGGTCTTTAATAATCCAAGTGAATGATGTATCTTATCGTTTAAAATTATTGCCGCAACAACGGAATTCTTATGAACCCTAAAAAAACAATTACATTATTTTTTATAGGCAGTACTTAGGTCAAGTATTTTATATTCATTATGTGAAGTTCTCCAATAAATTATCATGTCTCATATTTTTAAAATATTGTCATTTAGCTATAAATCCATATAAAAAGAGTATGACTCATAGCCATGTGTGATTGGAAACTTGACCTAATGGATACAAGAAGCTTGTGTAAAATCCTTTCCTTAAAATTCTTTTCTCAGAACACTTAATCAAATTTTTTGATAATGAACAACGTCATTGCACAAAACTGGGAAAAACTTAAACCCAAAGGTCTACCATGGTAGAAAAGATTATAACTCATTTTTCAAAAGATTATCATAGTAGAAAAGAGTTCAACTAAGCATTTGAAAACTCTACCATGGTAATAAAAAGATTACAAGTCATCTTTCAAAATATTACCATAGTAGAAAAGAGTTCAACTAACCATTTGAAAACTCCACCATTGTAATAAAGGATTTAAATCCCTGCAAAGAAAATATTACAACCCATCTTTCAAATATTAATCATGGTAAAAATTAATTCCACCATGATCATACTAAAAATTCCCATTTCAAAACTAAAGTCATCCAACTTTATATAACATCCAAATAAAGTATGATAATCAAAGTATGCATTCGAATTAGAGTTTACAGATTATGGGTCCCATAAGTGGAAATATACATCTATTCAACACATAATAAGCCACAAAAGGCTATATAGATATATATAGAGATATATCAATGCCTCAGGAGCTCCTCCTGACGCCCCAACAAGCAAAATATCATCTAAAAAATGTAAAATTGATGAGGTGAGATAAAAGCCTCAGTAACTGTCATACCCTTACTTATTTTGACTTGCAGTGGAATAGTAATGTGTGGTTCAGTGGGCAATGTAACATCCTTGTTTTTAGAATATAATTATAATTTAAAGATAATTATGAATTTAGTAGTAACTTTTTGAAAAATAAAAAAAATAAAAAAATAAAAAAATAAAAAAATAATATAAATATATATATATATATATATATATATAACTGTGGGTGCCAATTTGGCCCCACGGTTGAAAATGAGGGAGGCACCGAAAGTGCCTCCCATCATTCATAAATTGGCGCCTTATGGCGCCAATTATTAAAGGTGGAAGAGGGAGTTATTATAAATACCCCCTCTCCCTTCTCATTTCACGCAGATCATCTGCGTGAAGTGATTGTGCAGAAGGCGTATGGTGTATGGTGTATGGTGTGATATTGATAGGAGTATTTTCACATATTTGGAGATCAATAAGGTACTCAAATTCTTTTCTGATCACAACACTTCTTTTGTGAAAATGTTCTAAATAATTTTCTCTTTCTTATGATAGTAATTTTGTGTGGATTAGAGAAAATTTTAAGATTAGGATTTTGGACAAATTTGAGTTTTGTTAATATAAGGCTATAGGAATATAGAGGAGGATTAATAGTTAATTTTTTTTTTTGGATAGAAAAAGATAATCTACAAACACATCAAAAGCTATCCTCCTGAATCAACATGAAAAGGTAGTAATAGCATCAGGGGGCGAATATGTGATATGAAGATCAATCGCCATCTTCCAAGCTTCTTTAGCCATAGAGTCTGCAACTGTGTTAACATCCTGAGTGTAATGTGAAATTTCCACTTCCCAATCTCTATCCAGCAGCGTTTGAACCTCCTCAATCAGTCGACAATCAGGGTGTTCCTGAGCTACCTTTCCCTGAATTAGATCCATCACTTCCCTACAGTCAGACTCCATCATGATTTGTCTGTAACCTCTATCCCATGCGACTTTAAGTCCCCACAAAACACCCCATGCTTCTACAGATACTATTGTTCCTCGCCCGATCTGATACATAAACCCCATCAAAAAATCACCATTGTGATCTCTCAACACACCTCCACACGTGCACGTGCCTAAGTTGTCATTCCTAGAACCATCGGTATTAATCTTCACCCACCCAAACGGTGGTGGCTGCCACTGTTGTTGATTCATTTCTGCACTCTTATCTTGAAGCAAGCTTGTATTACCCCATGTTAAGCAGACACGAGCACGAGCCAATATGGCCTGTCTACTCCAAGTGTTATTGTTAAAACATCTGTCATTACGAGCCAACCAGATATGCCGGCATAAAACCGTAAACCAGAGACGAAACTCGAATCCCTGTATTACATCTTTTCTTCCCGTACACCATGTAAGCCAGTCATTTCTCTCAAGCATGCCAAAAAATTTATCACTCCAATTAGGCGGTAAGAATTCTTTCCACAATTCAGAAGTGAATGGACAATCCTGCAAAATGTGTATTAGAGACTCGCGTGAGTTATGGCATATATCACAAGTACCCGTGGGATGGCTACCTCGCTGGTAACACATCATGTTTGTCATTAGACGACCATGAAAGCACAGCCGCAAGAAAATACGATACCTTTGAGGGACCTTCAATTTCCAAACACATCTTCTCCAATTAATACTGTGAGATTTAAGGGTGCATACTAGATATTTGTAAGCTGATCTAATGGAGAAAAATCCATCTGAAGACCATCTCCATACCGGAAAATCCTCCCCATTTAGATGATTGAATTTAACGCGTGCAATAGCAGTACATACATGGCTTGGCAGTAGGTGATTGAACTTACTCATATCCCACTGTCCTGATGAAGTGATACAATCAGCTACTCTCCATTCAGCAACATCTCTAGGCAGTTCACTGATTACCAACCTCTGAAGCTTGTCAAAATGCGGTACCCATATATCATTCCAGAAAGAAGTGTTCTGACCATTGGTAACTCTCCAAGATAAACTATCTTTGATCTTGTCCCAACAGTTACGAATACCCCTCCACGTACTAGACTCTGACCGGCGCTTCTCCACTTTAGGAATAATATCACTTCCGGCTTTATATTTTTCTTGTAAAAGCTTGACCCAGAATGAATCTCTTCTATTAATCATATTCCAACCAAGTTTCATCATGAAAGCCTGATTCTGGTAACGAGCCAACCTAAGACCTAGTCCTCCATCCTCCTTACGTGCACAGACGATGTCCCAGGAGACTAGATGAGGTTTTCTGCTGGCAGAACTACTACCCCAAAGGAAGTTACGACAACGTTTGTCTATTTCATCATAAAGCCCCAAAGGAAGAGGTACTGACTGCATAGCATAAGTTGGCATAGCCGACATAACAGACGACACGAGAGTATGCCTGGCAGCCATCGATAACATGTTAGACTTCCAATTGGCCAGGCGAGCATCCATCTTATCCAGGAGAAAACTATACGTTGCCTTTGCTATTCTTTCATGTAAAATAGGCATTCCCATATATTTTCCCAGATTCGAAGTTTGAGTAAAATTTAGAAACTCACTGATTTCTTTTCTTCTTATATGGTTTACATTCTTAGAGAAGTAAACTCTAGATTTTCCTGCATTTATTTTCTGTCCCGAAATGTCACAGAAGTCATCAAGGATGGCCTTAATAACCCCTGCGTTATCAAGATCTACTTCTGCAAACAAAATGAGATCATCAGCAAAAAAATATATGAGAGACAGGAGTACCTCGTTTGGAGAGCCTAAACGGTTGCCAAACACCCTCTTCAACAGTCGTTTGTATAAGATGCCCCAATCTTTCCATCATGATAACAAAAAGATACGGCGATATTGGGTCACCTTGTCTAACCCCTCTTGAAGGGCAAAACATATTAGTAGCTTCTCCATTCCAAAGTAGTTGCATCTGAGACGTCGACATACAAGCTTGAATAACTTTACTCAGATATTCAGGAATCTTGAGCTCTTTTAGACATTCGTAGACAAAATTCCATCTCACACGATTATAAGCCTTCTCTAAATCAATCTTAATGGCCATGAAACCCTTTTTCTTTTTTAAGGACTTCATAGAGTGAATGATCTCCTGCACTAGTATAACATTATCTGAACTCTGACGCCCTTTAACAAAACTGCACTGATTCGGGGCTATCACCAAAGGCATGATTTCCTTGAGTCTTTTTGAAATAACCTTCGTAACAATCTTATATACCGCATTGCAAAGACTTATAGGACGAAAATCACGAAACGTCTCTGGATGTTCCACCTTCGGAATGAGAACAATATGAGTGCCATTGATTTGTCAAATCCACATCGGATCATTAAACACTCGTTTTACTAATTCAATCACAGACGGTCCTACAGTTTCCCATTGACTTTGGTAAAATAGTGGATTGAATCCGTCTGGCCTAGGAGCTTTCAACGGCCCCATATCAAATAAGGCTCTTTTAATCTCTTGATCTTCAACTGATCTTCCTAGAATATGCAAATGAACATCATCAATTTCAGGATAAGAGCATCCGAATACCAAAGAGCCATTATAGTTATTGGTTTCAGTATACAAATTTTCAAAGAATTGGCTTCCCAAACTCATAATTTCCGCTGCATTATAAGTCCATTCCCCCGATTCAAGCTTTAAAGCTTCTATTTTATTCCTTCTTCGTCTGCCATTAGCCACTGAGTGGAAATATTTAGTATTACGATCACCATCCACATACCAATTAGCCCGAGAGTATTGAAGCTACATAACTTCTTCCCGTGCCAACAGATTCTCAAGCTCTCCCCATAACTCCCTTCGTAACTTTTCAAGGTGCTCCGAGATACCTACCAAGGCCATCTTTGTATTAATCCCATCTAATCTTCGATATAATCTGTCTTTCATATAGGATATATTTCTGAAAACCTCTTTATTCCATAACCTCAGATCCTCAATAAATTGTTTAACAGATCCGCCGCAGTCGTCGTCCACCCCCCAGTGAGTATGAACAAAATTCTTGAAATCATCATACATAACCCAAGGTGCGAAAAATCTAAAAGGCCTTCGATTCTTAGCCGTAAGAACATGAGATTCAATATCAAGCAACACTGGACAATGATCCGATTTGTACTTTGGCAAATGTGTCACTGTGGCATTAGGATTATTAGTAAACCAGCAGTTATTTACCAAGCCTCTGTCTATTCTGCTCTGGCTATTCAGATTACCCCAAGTAAATTGAGGCCCATTAAAACCAATATCAAGTAACTCGCTACTCAGAAGCCAATTCCGAAATGACCTATCAATACCAATAGTTGTCCTGTGATTCTTACTCCAACGATCATCGGGATTAGAGACAGCATTAAAATCACCAATCACAACCCAGCCTCCAATAGTCAATTGCCTAATACCCTCAAGAGACTGCCACAAATGACGTTTAATAACCATATGTGGGTGCCCATACACAACAGTTATTGACCACTCCTCACTAGTACCTTTATTAACCACCCCATGAATAAATTGATCCCCTGAAGAAGTAATAGAGAAATTTAATTTAGAGTCCCAAAACAACCACATACCTCCAGTAAAACCACGAGCTTCAACCACATGCATATTCGTCCAACCCAACTTCCTAGCAATGAGCTTAGCTTTTGACCCTGGCTGTCTAGGTTCCAACAGCACAAATAAATTAACACCATGACTAGCAACAACATCACTAAGTAACCTTCGAAAGGAGGCACCACCGGCACCCCAAGTATTCCAAGTCATAATAATCATTAAAAACTTAATAAAAGAATAGGAGAACACATACAAACCAGACATCATTGAGATATATGTCCCTTCTGTACATCCTCAATCACATACATCACCACGTCATCAACACCTCCAAGAGGACTAACCCGAGGTACAGAAGTCTCTCCTCCTTCCGCACCTGGATCAATAGGGTTGGAGGCTTCTAGACGAATAATGGGGGAATTGGATTGTAATTTCATAACATTCTTCTTTCTGCCAGACCCCACTTCCCCACTTAAATTACTAGATGTTCCATCTTCTTTAGTTTTCCCCGTACTCAATATTTCTTTGGAAGGTCCCTCCTCAAACCCTTTCTTCTTAGCTATTTGGCTTCCACGTATTTGAGTCAACTTATTAAAATGCCCAACACTATTCACAACTTCACCATTCAACTCCTTCTTTCTTACATTTGCAATATCCGATCTATTATTACCCTTGCTCTCTTTATTTGATACAAGTAAATGACCATTTGGACCTTTAGTATCATGCAACCTCTCTTCAGTCTTTGAACTCACATGAATCTTCCCCTGATATGCGTTATCACCAGCCTCGCTATCAATAATTGTCATATCTTCAACATTTAGAGCCTCAAAGCGAGATCCTCCTCCCATATTTCAAGAATTTAAATCACGCCTATACTCACGACTATAATTGCCATTCCTTGCATTCGAGTTCCATTGCCCCCTTCTTCGACGTGGCGCTACCATCCACTCCCCATACATTCCATCAGTTATTTCGGAGGATGTGGGCGATGGTGTCATAGATGTAGAAGTCGACGTACTATCCGTGCATGGCGACTTTGACGTATTTGTAACTTGATTATTTGTGCAATGTTCTGTATCATGGCCAGATTAATAGTTAATTTTAATCAGGTTACTTTTGTTATGTAGTTGGTATATAATTTTATAATGAATTTTCTATATAATTAATCTATGAATAATTATATATTAGGCTCTTTATCCGGTTAAATTTGGATTAAATAATTTATTTGATTTGTTGGAGGTATTATAGAAATTCTAATCGGTTTAGTTTGGTAAATTTTGTTGTATAAGAAATTATAAATTATAATTTGATATTAAGAATTAGATTTTTTATATGATTTTAATTTTGTGGGAGTTTCAAATATTGTTTAATAATTAGACTATATTCATATAAATTAGAAAAAGAGATTTAGTTATTTTAGAAGGTTGATATTGATGATTATATAATAATAGATATGTTAAAGGTGAAACTTTAATTTATAAAAATTAAGTGGTTGACGAGAGAGAATGATATAGAGGTTATTTAAGGATTGTTAAGGAAGTTAGAATATTTAAAGATAATAATAGTAGAGGAAAATTGGAGATAAATTGTGTAAATTATTTATTTTAGTATTGCTTGGGGTTAATTGTTACTTAAATTGATAATGTAGAGTTTTTTTGGGATCGGTGATTGTTCGTATTTGGTAGTCAAGTTAAAGTTAAGCTTGGAATTGAGGTAACAGGGGTTAATTTATTTTATATGCTTGTTTTGGACTGTAAGGTGTTTTCTAAACCTTATTTTCATCTATACCACTTGTATGTGTTTTGAAAGATTATGTGTATGTTTGAATATGAACCTAGTTTAGTGAAGCAGTGTATTTTCAAAATTGTATATATGAGCATAGATATTATTAAAATTGTTACTGTTGTGATGGTTATGATGTTTGAGATGGAATATTGTAGAAGATATAATAATTTGTATATGTTTCGAGAATTATATTGATATATTGTTTTTCTGTTATGGGATATGGTGGGTTGTGTGGAAGAGATAAGGTGAAATTGTGCCCATTGACTCTCTCATTCCTGGCCCGGATTTTGAGTTGAGTGTTTTGGGCGGACAACTCCCTGTTACGGTATATTGGTGGTGGCATGGGAGGGGCTGTATTCTTGAAGTGACTAGCCAACCTTTGGTCGGGTATACTAGCACTGATAGGCTGTACCACGTCTAGAAGCTATAAAGAGGAGCAGGATGGATGAGTGGGGATGATTCTAGTTGTTGAACATATTATATGAAGTTTAATTATTGAGAATATTATTAATATTATGTTAGTTAAAGCTGCTTCACTGACTTACAATCTTTTCCTGCATATTTTGTAAATTAATTTTTGGTTACTGAGACTTTATGTCTCACCCCGTCATTATAAATATTTTTCAGGCGAGACCTCTAATTTGGCTAGAGGCCAAGGGGAGCAACCAGAGGCATAGACGTTGAGATTCCTGCAGGCCTCTTGTGGTATTGGTGTTGTATTATTCTCTATATTGCCATTATAGGACATATTATGTTTTCGGAGATATCATATTTACTGTTTGGATAACTGTTTTAATGAATATCTTTGTAGTGGGTTTGTGGGCGAGTTTGTGCCTTGAACTCTGATATGTTTTAAATGGGAATACAGAAAAACCAGAGAATCTGAGCTGAAATCTCTGCAAATCTTCAATCTCTCCTTGATTCTCCTTGATTTCAGACACACCCAAGCTCAAAGGATGCTCTCAGCCGCCTCCCTAGGTCTTTCCTAATCTGGATCCCCCTCTTCAGCCTCTGGTTTCCGTTTTTATAGTTCCTAGGTGATAAAACGCACAACAGTATTTACAGGGGTTGGCAGCGGCCAGGCAATATGTGGGCCGCGGCCAGTGAGCTTCTGTCCAATTTTGGGCCGTGGCCCATGGACGGGCCAGTAACTGTCTGACCTCAAGTTGGCCGCGGCCAGTAACTCTCTGACCTCAAGTTGGCCGCGGCCAGTCATCTCTGAAGTTCACCTTCCTCTCTTCCTACGCTCTGTTCTCGTCCCTTCTTGCATTTCCTTGGCATGGTTGATGGCTTCAACTTCATTTCATCTCCTTTTCATTGAATTTGGCTTTCTCTGGTCCAACTATGACTTGAATTTGTATCCTTTCAACACAAAGAACTCACAAACACTCACAGTTGAATAATCATAGTAGTTAATAACATATTTCCTCCACATTTATACTCTTTTTGTGCCAAGCATGAATAAAACACATTTCCTTTACTTTAGCACTTCCAAATGCCCACTAATATACCCAAAGTGTGGGAGAAATATGAGGAAATGTGCAATTCTGACAAGAATTTCATGATGTTAACACTAAGTTACTATCCATGTCATTGGCCACTCAAAAAGCTCACCGGTCACATGATGGGGATCGGCCCACAAAGCACATGCCCGGACCATGGGTCTTTTCCCTCATTGAACTAGTGGGGCAGTTCCTCATTGAACCGGTGGGACAATAAAAAGGCAACCATCGTGCTGTAATGGAGGCTATACCACATGGTAAAAATAATTTAATCCATCTCATTACAAAACCCGTTATCACAATAATTTATCAATAATTAGTTCAACGGGATTTTCCCAATATTTCCATATTCATATATAAATATATACATATTTTTCATTTCAAATCATAAAATTCCACAAGGAAAGTTTATATCAAAATACTTCACAATATAATGATAACTTTCTCAATCACAATAAACCTTTACTCATTGAAATATCTAATAAATATCAACATGCCATTTTCAAATCTCAAAAGTATTTTACAAAATACTCAAACAACATACCAACACACATAACAAGTGAAAAGTGGTTACCTCTCGCCAAAGCAAAATTATAATCACAAGCTCCTAATCCAAGATCTCAAATACATGCCAAAAATTAATCTACAACAATCAATTTATTATACATTAATAACTCTTTGAGTTATTAGAAAAATTAATTTACTTAACTTAATTCTATGATTTTAAAGTTTTGAATTAATTATTCCCAAAAATTTCAATTTCACACTAAAATCCTAATTGTTAATTTAAATATTTTTCTTAACTCAAATAACCTATTCAAGTGATTGATTATGATTAATTTCATTCCCTTACATAAAATCCCCAAATTAAAGTTTACGACATAAAATAACTAAATTATAAATCTTCCCCTCAAAAAAAATGTAAACCAATTAAAACCTAAAGAATACCTCCAAAAATCCAAATAAATTATTTAACCCAAGTTTAATTGGTTAAAAAGTCCAATATATAATTATTTATATATATTAATTATATAGAAAATTCATTATAAAATTTTATACCAACTAAATAACAAAAATAAACCAATTAAAATTCATTATTAATCATCCTCTATATTCCTATAGTTATATACTGATATAACTTAAACTTACCCAAAATTTTAATCTTAAAATATTCTCTAATCAACAATAAATTCTGATTATAAGAAAGAGAAAATTATTTAGAATATTTTTTCATGAAAAAAGTTTTATAATTAGAAATGATTTTGAGTAACTTATTGATCTCTATAGCTATAAAAATACTCCTATCAAAACGTCGCCATTGCACAACATTTCATGCAAAGTTTGATGCGTGATTACCCCCACCACCTTACCTGATTATCATATTTTATTTTCTTTTATTATTATTATTTTTTTAAATTGGGTAGTGGCCATGCCACCACCCATTGTCCCAACAATTGTGATTAAGTTGGTGTGGCCTTTCGGTGCACCACCAACATATATATTTATTAATTATATACATTATATATTTTAAAATTATTTTAATATAAAAATAATAATATTAATTTTTTAAATTGAAATTATTAATTATATTTTGATGAAATTTTTCTTACTCAAATATTTATATAGCAAATTCTAATCATCTTAAAAATAAATCTTGTTACACTGAGAACAACTAAATTTAATATACTCTAAATCTCATTTAGATAATAAATCTCATTCTATTGTTACTTAAATCTTAAAAATAAAATTTAGGATGTTACATGACCCAAGTTTTGTCCAATATGTTATTATATATTAATTTATTAAAATTGTAATTTTTAATTTATTTTTATTCATTTAAAATATATTATTAATTTTTATTTTTGCCATTAATATTTCTTCAAATCTTTTGGTCCAAGCTAAGGGCCTGTTTGGATGGGCGTTGGAGAAGCATTATCAAATAAATCGAGGTAAAACTCCTCTTACATACTTACTTTCTATATTGTATATCACGTCAGAAAAATAGCTTTTACCGCCAACCAAACGAGCACTAAGTTAGATCCACTGTGACGGAACTGTTGAGCGATATTATAGAATATTTTGTTATTATGGTTTTAATTAAGGGTTAAGGTGTTTAAATAACCTTCAACTTTTATGAAAAGTGCAAAAGAAACCATAAACTATTTTTTGGAGCAAAAGTAACCATAAACATTATAAAAGAGGGCAAAATTAACCATGACTTTAATGTGAAAATTTTAATGAAATGTTAAGGTGGTAAAATAGCCATTAACTAATACCAAAAGTGCAAAAGTAACCATAAAATTTTTTTGAATGCAAAAGTAACTAAAAAGTGATTTCTTGAACATTAATTCATAATTTTTTTTGCTTTTGTGTTATGAGTGTTTTATTAATTTGGGGATTAAAATGACAAAAGTCAAAGAAAAACTTATGAATTAATATCTAAGAAGTCACCTATTTTTTAATTTGACAAGAATGAATAGGCGGAAGAAACTAGTCACCCAAACTCTAAAAGTTAAAATCCCTAACATAAATCACTAGTGTTAAAATTACCGTCATCACTAATGTTGAAGCAATCATATAACCAAATATAAAAGAATTCTAAGGGAGGATATGTGAGAGGAAAACTAGGGCAATGGAAGATCTCATATGCATAAGGTAGAGTTGGGAAAATCCACATCACCCCTTATTCATGTTAGAGGTTTTAGTTTTTGGAGTTAGGATAACAAGTTTTCTTCGTTTCATCATGCTCGCCAGAATAAAAAAACAGGTAATTTCTTGAATATTAATTCATAAGTTTTGTCATTTTATTAATCCCCAAATTAATAAAACACTCATAACACAAAAGCCAAAAAAAATTATGAATTAATGTTCAAGAAATCACTTTTTAGTTACTTTTGCAAAAAAAAAAAAAATGTATGGTTATTTTTGCACTTTTAATATTGGTTAAAAGGCTATTTTAACACCTTAACATTTCATTAAAAAATTCATATTAACGGACGTTAACGTCATGATTATTTTTACCCTCTTTTATAATGTTTATGGTTACTTTTACTCCAAAAAATAGTTTATGGTTATTTTTACAGTTTTCAAAAAAATTAAAAGTTATTTAAACACATTAACCCTTTAATTAATAATATAAGTCAAGTAGCCGGCATAGCAAGCGACTATAATGCTACATATATAAAACGCGCGTAATTGACACAATGGCAACGCGTACAAAATTAATCAATCAATTAATTGCCTCCGGCAAAAAAAAAAAAAAAAAACTAATTAATTGCCGGCCTCCTATCTTTTTTTTTTTTGTTAACAAAAATCATATTTTCCATATTCATTTAGATTTTATATTTTCCCATTATTTTTAATCTTGATTTTAATCCTTTATAATGATTTTTATAATATTTCTTTTTCTCTTTGTTGACATATAATATAATAAAACTTAAAATATTTAGGAGTAATATAATAATATCGAAATTGGCTGGCCACTATATATATATATGATATCGAAAGTGGAAGGCAAAAAAAAACATCGAAAGTGACCTCTTCTTTTCTTTTTAAATAAAGATTAACGAGAGCGGCTGAAGAAACTAAAGTAGGCCTTTGCTTCTCACTTTAGCATTAAGCGAAGAAAATGGAAAAGAAGGCTCAATTAAGAGAATAGGTTTTGGTTCTTTCGTCCACGTCTCTCGTATGTAGCCGTTCGGCTTCTTCATTCAGATCACAGCAGTTAGTGTCGAGAAGAAAGCAAGATCATCGCCTCAACAACTTTCGTAGCACTAGATCACTGTAAAACGAGTTTTATAGATGCTGCACAAAAATTTTCCATTATTTTACCCTCTGGTTTTAATTTCAAACCTCTAAGTCCTTTTCTGGTTTTCCTGGGTTATTACTGATATGATTATGTTGTAACAGATTACCCTTTGGACAAAACGAAGAGATCAAACTCCTGCAATGGCATATAGGGGCGGAGGAGAATCTTCTTCCAGCTCTGATACTTTTAATTCAACTCCAGAATGGAAATATGACGTGTTCTTGAGTTTTGCAGGGAAAGACACTCGCTTGAAGTTTGTAGATCACTTAGATGAAGCTTTCAAAAGAAGTGGGATCAAAACGTTTAGGGATGATGTAGATCTTGAGAGAGGGGGAGACATAAAACAAGATCTCTTTCAAGCAATTGAGGATTCTCTCTGTGCCGTTGTTATTGTCTCCGAAAATTATGCAAAATCTAAATGGTGTTTGGATGAGCTTCAAAAGATTCTTGAATCCCGAAACACTTTGGATCGACTTGTTTTTCCCATATTTTATGATGTTGATCCGGCCGACGTAAGACACCAACGGAAACGTTTTCGGGAAGCCTTAGCTGAACATGAAGAGGAGTTCATAGAAAAAACGGCGAAAGTGCAGAATTGGAGAAATGCTTTGTTTGAAATTGCCAACTTGTCTGGTTGTGACACCAGGGAAAAGTAAGTTTTCTTTTACAATCATTTAGATTTTATATTTTTTATCATTTTTAACTTTGGTTTAAATGGTTTATAATGATTTTAATATATGGCCTTTGTTTTGGTCATATATATAGTCTTGCTTTGCCTTGTTTTAGACTTTTAGATATAATTGTAACCACAAGGGGGAAAAAATAAAAAAAGACGTGTAACCGACAAATGGCATCCACTAATGGCAGAAGTTATAACTTACTATTAGTAATTAAAGCATGTCTAATATATATTTAATATTTATCATGTTGTCACAAAAAAACGTAATATTCCTTCATTGAAGTATATCCATGATGAATTTATTGGCTGTGTTAATTTTAACTAAGTTTCAATATATTAGTTATAAATAATATTCGTTTAGCTAGATAGGCTTGAATTATATATATAATTATTCATTTATACCTTATTTTATGTTTAGATATATACTATCATAAAAAAAGTGTACAGATTAGAGAACCTATATGAGTCAATATTTTTCCTTTAACCTGGAAAAAATATTATTTTTAATTACCATGAAAATTATAATTATATTGAAGGATCAAAACCCAATTAATTAACTTCCATATGCTTTCATATCCGGAAGCCCCTGGTAGTTGCCACTCTAAAATTTAACCACAAATAATCTGTTTTTTTTTTCTGAATAATAGTCAATATATTAGGTAAAACGATATTAGATACAACGTTATGCATTAACAAGGGATCAGGGATAGGGGATGCACAAATGAACTTACTGATGAAAAAGATTTCAGCATTAAGACAAATAATCTATTAAACCACCGTTAATTGCTCAACAATTCTCTTTTGTTCGGCAGAGAGAGGATCTCTCCTTCTAATATTGCTCTACCAGTTTTTGTTGATAAATAAACTGAATAAACGAACTGCAAGATAAATTTTAAGTTGCTAAACAAGGAATAAAGATAAACTAATCTTTATTCATAAAGATCATCAACGTATACAATGAATTCTTCCTCTTGAAAGTAAGTACTAAAACCTCAAGAGTTCTTGGTAACTTATGAGGTAGGGACCTATATATGTTAAACCTCCTACTTTGATGGTTTATGAGGTAGGGACCTATGTTAACCCACCTCTTTTGGGTGAAGACTTGACTCTCCTTTACACCTTTAAACCTCACATTAAGCTCTTTATATATAGAACTTTAACCAATTAATGCATTCTAACGCTCCAACACGTTCCTCAAGTTGACACCTCTTATAAGTGTTAACTTGCAAATACAAACAATAGAATTAAACTAAATCACTTTGTTCTTGTGGACAACTCTTTTAGGAGACATCTTCCCTTTGCCTTCATTTTCATGAAAACATCTTCCTCTTGCTCTTTGGAATATTGTCCTTCAACACTCCATTCTACAATTTAGCATTCTTTGTTAAATATACGAGTCTTTCACTTTAATGCTTTAATGACTTTCAATCATATAGTTAAGCTACTTCAAACATGTCAACAAAACCAAACTTGCCCAACACTTGAAGGCCCCACTTGTCACTGAGTATTAATTATAGGATACCCTCTAATCCATGTTTCCTGACTTTGAAGTTCATTGCCCTGCTTCTTCAACATCTCATCTCCACTTATTTCATATTTAATCTATGCATCAGCATGGGCGCGCATAGCTGCAGTTTCTTCAGGTGTTGTATTTGCCATCTACTCACTAGATTCCATGTTTTCTGATTCAAGCAGTAGCTTAAAGAATTCAGAAACATCACTTGATGCTCCTTATGCAGCTTTGACTTCTATGCCAGCTGCCTCATCTTTATCTAACTTTTCTAGCTTGTCCCTCTTTTCATCTAGTTGTTCTTCTCAACCAGCAGCAAAAGAAGCTGCAGAAACTTGTAGTGTCAAGTTGGCATCACAGCCCTGTCATCACAGCCCAAATTCAACTTTAAAGGTTGCATGTAGTCAAACTAAATTTGCACTTCATGATGAAGCAATGCTGATAATGCTAAACCTTTCCTCACATCTTCTTGTCTAGTTCAATACCCACAATAGGAGTCCGAACTACCTCATACCCATAAAGTGCCATAGCCTTTTCAAGTTCATCCTTAATGGCTTTAGGAATTTGATGGAAACCTTCGCTGGTACGCTCGTATTTAATGGATAAAAGAGCTCCACAGAGTATAGATCTAATGGAGGAATACAACAATTAAGGAAAAGATAAACGAAAAGGGAACACAGTAGTGCATTCGAGAGGCACTCTACTCTCCTCACAATCTCTCAATATTTTCCATGCCTCTTTCTCATAGAATCCTGCCATATATCCTCGTGCCTCTAACTGTTAATTGCTATTTCCCTAAATGTCCTTATTCATATGTTCTGCGCTCCTTTCATTAGTTATTGGGCTTTCGCCTGTAATAGACGAATGATGGCCCATGTTCATCATTACACCCCCCAACAAGAGTAGCCTTTTCCTTAAGGTTAAAGGAAGGAAATTGCTTGTGGATCGTATCATAATCCTCCCATGTATTCTCTAAGTTAGAAAGAGAGGTCCATTTGATGAGAAGCTCGATACGTCCATATGTCATCTTACGATGTTGGACAACAACCTCAAGGAAAACTTGCAACTCCATGTTAGCAGTCAATATGTGTGGCAAGGGCTGGGGCTGATCATAGTGAAACAGAGATTTCTTAAGTTGCAAAATGTGAAACATTGAATGTATTTGGGCTCCCTGAGGAAGTTGCAGACGATAAGCAACAGGGCTGTTGCTTTCAAGGACTGGATGTGGGCCAAAAAATCATGGACATAGCTTCTCATTAGGACACCGAGCTAAGGACTTATGACGGTATGGTTGTAGTTCGAGATAAACCGATCGCCCACCTTAAAATGGACATGTCGATGCTTCATGTCAACATAATATTTCATATGTTGTTGGGACCGAGATAAGATCAGCTTGAGTTCATCTAAAATAGCATTACGGGTGTGAATATGAGCGTTGATAGCTTCAACAACAGATAATGGTTCTTAAAATCAATACAAGTTTGGAGGATCTTGCCCATATAATGCCCTGAATTGATACATCCCAGTAGAACAATTAAAAGTGGTATTAAACCAATATTCAGCCCAGCAAAGCCGTTTAGACCAAGAAGAGAGCTTGTCACTGCAGAAACACTGTAAATAAGTCTTAAGACTGCGATTAACAACCTCAGTTTGTTCATCACTTTGATGATGGTAGCTGGAACTAAAACACAATTGAGTGCCTTAAATAGCTCTTTCCAGAAATTACTCATGAACAACCTGTCTTTGTCGGAAACGATTGAATAGGGAAACCATGCAAGCGTACCACTTCCTTAACAAAAGCTTCAGCCACCAGCGATGCAATATAAGAGTGTCGAAGTGGAATGAAATGATCAAATTTAGTGAAATGATCCACCACAATTAGAATAGTGTCGAAAGAATTTGACTTAGGTAATCTAGATATGAAATCCATTGATATATTCGTCCATAATTGATCTAGAATGGGTAAGGGTTGAAGTAAACCAGCTGAACTTAAAGCAGAATGCTTATTATGTTGACATACATCGCATGCTGCCACTCATTTTTGAACATCCCGGCGCATTCCATCCCAATAGAATAAAGAGGAGAGTCACATATAAGTCCTAAGATATCCCAAATGTCCCCCAATAGGGGAATCATGGGACTCACGCAGCAAAATGGGGATGTGAGATGAAGATTTGGGGATTACCAAGTGCCCTTTAAAAAGCAAATGCCCACCCTTGATGGTATAACCTGCAGATGCAAATTGACCCCACAGAAGAGATTGCATTATCAAAGACAAGGATACATCATTTTGAACCTCTTCGTCCCAACGAAGAATGCCAAGTGGTTGCTGAAGATAAATGGCTTGAAGTTCCATATTCTCATCCCGTCAAGACAAGGCATCAGCTGCAGAATTAGTACAGCCCGGCTTGTATTCAATTTGGAATGTATACCCTGTAAGCTTAGTGACCCAAGCCTATTGAGAATAATCAAGAATGTGTTGTTCAAGTAGAAACTTGAGTGCTTTCTTATCAGTGTGGATGATGAACGATCTGCCTATTAAGTAAGATCGCCATTTCCGAATTGCAAAGACAATGGCCATTAACTCCCTCTCATATACAGAACACAGTCGATTCCTAGAAGACAAAGAATGACTATAATAAGCAATAGAGCATCTAGATTGCATCAATACAGCCTTTAATCCTATTCTTGAAGCATCAGTTTCAACAACAAAAGGTTGAGTGAAATTTGGAACAGTTAGAACTGGTGTAGTGGACATGGCTAACTGATTGAACCATATTTTTACATGATTTTTCATGATTAATTTGGGATTTTAATGAATTTTTTGGAGCATTATCGCATGATTAAGCACTAAATTTAGTTAAGGGCATTTGTATTGAATTAATTATAAATAGGGGCAAAATGGTGATAAATTTGTTAATTATTCATACAAATGTTTTCTTGGACTATTGATGTTATTTTGTGCTTAATTTTGCATTATAGGTGTTTTGAAAAAAAATTGGAGATTTTGGAGGGTTAAAATAATATTTTGAGGATTGGGAAAAATTACAAAAAGGGCCCCCATATTTTTGTGAAAATTACAAAATAATGAAGAAAGGGGATAGTGTAAAATTACAGGTTAGGACCCAAAAAGTTTAGAATTATGATTCTTCCCTACCAAAGTTTCAAAATGTGCATGCATTTTAATCCCTCAAAGAAAGGTTTCAAAGTTTTCAAGTTGGTCCCTTGGTCAAAACACGTCGTTTTGACCAAGGGATCCGATGCCCCTAGACCCGACTTGGTTGGCTCTTGTGGATATAGGATTCGGACATGGCAGCAACCCTAGAGGGAACAAGAAAGCTGAGAGTGATATTGGGAGAGTGTTGCGCAAGCATCAAATCATTACCATTATTACTTTTTCCTTGGTCGCCAGCGATCCTCCTCTCTCCAACTACCATCGCCGGTGACCAAACTCCACAGTTGACTATGGCCGAGGACCAGAGGATCCGACCAGATATGGGTATGCCATGAAGAGAGTGCTGATCTTGAGTTGTAGAAACTAGAACGAGAAGGAAAGGAAGAGACCAAGCAACACACCACCGTCACAGAGAGGAGAGCTTAGATCCACCATTAGCTTTACCGTTGTGGTTTTTCATTTTGCTGTCAAAGGTTGGGTCACCTTCACCGCCACCATGCATTCTTCAAGACCAAAGCACCACCGTCAACCACCACTGTCCTCCTCTGTTCTCAGTTTCTATCATCACAGCATCTCCTTCATCTTCATCACTGTTACCATTCCCATTCCTCACTGTAGTGACATCATCACCATCTCTTTCTTTCCTTTTGACCTCTGACTCTCTCTCTCCCCTATTCAGATCGTGGCTCCCCTTTCTCCAACATCATTCCATCAATTATTCCAACTCCTTCATTTAGTAACAACACCCACTGCCCTCACTTCCTTCTCCACTGATTCATTATCATTTCACGTCTATGGATTCTCAAGGCTTGAATAATTTGTGGCATTCTATGATAGTACTTCGCTTCATGAGTGGCTAGCCTTTAAACTCTTGAGGATATTGGGAAGATTAGCTTGAGTTCAAAGAGCTTCAAAGGGGAGTTAACCTTAGTTCCTTTATGAATTTCCTATTATTATTGTAATTCCTAGCTATGTTCTAAGGTATTTTTAGTAGGATTTTGTTGAGTTATTTTGACTCCATACTGTTGAACTAAGATTGCTTATTTTGTGATTGGATTTGAATTATTGTGATTGGTTGATTTATGGTTATATATTTCCTATTAATTCATTGAAATTGCTTGCTATGTGTTCACTAGTTTGTGTAATTAATTTAGGTTAATTTGAGTGGTGTGTTTGTGCATTCATATTATAGGAAACAATTACATTAATTTAATTCATTTCACACATCAAGTGGTTTTTAACAATTTATCCAAGAGATGACTATGAATGCGATTGTAGGATTAGTCATTAATTAGATAAATTGGATTCAATGCGTTTGCTTGAGATTTTTAATTAAGACTTAATGGATTTTAAACTCCCATATTATTTAGTGAACTAGGATAGCCAATGAACCAATTTTTTAAGAGAATTCACTTCATTCATATTTCATTAGCCATCCCATTTTTATAAAAATACAAAAAAAAAATTTAGCATTTAATTAAATTAAATTTTCTTTTAACTATTAATTTGAAAAACCAAAACCGATTGCCCCTTGTTTTATTGCATTTGCATGACATATAGATTACTTAGGATTCAATAAAAGGCTCCTCAAGAAGAGAGAACGATCCTAGGTTTGCCTATACTCAATCTTTGGTTAATTTTTTATTATGGACCCTAAGGCTATCGAAAGACAAAAAGTCCGTTAATCACTAACTTTAGTATATCAAACGCTGTTTGGGTATCATTATTCCAACCAAAAGCATTTTTCTTGAGAAGGTTAGTAAGAGGAGTAGCAATCAGACCATAATGGCGAACAAAGCGGCGATAATACCCTATCAACCCAAGAAAACCAGATAATTCTTTGATGGTAGTAGGTGTTGGCCAAGCGGTCATACTCTGAATTTTATTGGGATCAGCATGTACACCTTCCTTTAAGATTATGTGACCCAAATATGCAAGTTGGGACTGAGCGAATACACACTTCTTAGTGTTAATGACTAATAGATGCTGCTGCAATATGGCAAAAGTCTCAGTAGATGCTAAAGGTGAGATGCTCGGCTATCATTATAGACTAAAATGTCATAAAAAAAACAAGAATGAACTTGTGGAGGTGGTTGTCATTAATCAGTGATTGAAATGTCGAGGGAACATTCTTAAGGTCAAACAACATGACCAATAATTTATAGTGGCCATCATGTGTGTGAAATGATGTTTTATGCTCTTCACCCAGTTTCATTCTAATCTCATGGTAACCGGACTTGAGATCTAGTTTAGAGAAAATCTGAGCACTCCCTAATTCATCCAAGAGTTCTTCAATTGTCGGAATAAGAAATTTATCTTGAATGGTTAGCTTATTGAGCGCTCGATAGTCAACACAAAATCACCAATTCCCATTCTTTTTCGAACCAATAGGATGGAACTAGAGAAGGCACTCTTGCTTGGTTGGATAATGCCAACTTCCAACATCTCTTTCACCAATCACTCAATCTCATATTTTTTATAGTGAGGGTAACGGTAAGGGTGTATATTCAGTGTAGAAGAGCCCGGTTGTAGAGTAATAGTGTGATCGATGGAACGGGCTGGTGGTAGCCCTTCCAAAGGTGTTTGAACTGTAGGAAACTCCCTCAAAAGGATCTGCATCTTAGCATCAGCGGGTAGAGCGTACATTAGTTTTGTCATTTTTAATTATACAAAATCCACAAAGAATGCTTCCTCATTGAACCGTGTGGTACGGTACAAAGCATTAAAAGTCACATGTGTTTTGCTCCGAAAAGGATTTCCCTTCAGGTAGATCCATTTGCCACCAATATCAATCTTCAGGGTAGAACGCTTCTAGTTGACTAGGACTTCATCTAAAGTCACTAACTGTTCGCCGTTTAGCTTCCGCAAGCGCACGGGTCGCAAGTAATAAATGATAAGTAAAGATCGTTCCCACGAGGACTATGACGAAAGTGAGTTAACTAATGTAGCCATATGTTCAATTAGGTTGAATGAAATCATTTGGAATTGAGTATGTTAATTACGAGAATTTGCGAAAAACAATAAGGTAAAACAAAGGTGATTGTAAAATTGATTCTACTTCAAGGTTTAAAGGCTTAGGATTACTTCTTCCTCATTGTATTTCATAAAACTATGCAATTGATTCACTTATGCTAGTTGTGTGAGTCCATATGTTAGTCAAAGATTCTAAAATCATCAATCAAGCTCTCTCAAGTCAAGATTGATTTTTAATCTTCATTAACAATATTCAATCTCTTGTCTATCATTGATGAAAATCATCTTTCCCAATCAATTCTTCATTAGACTATGCTAGGTTATTAGATATATCTCTATTCTAACAACAAACCATCCATTTAATCCCTAAACTTCAAGTCTAACATGATTTTTCTCAAGTTCTACAACCAAAATAGCTCTCTCAAGCATCATTCAATTGAACTAAACTAATCATATGGTGATCAAGCATAAGATAGTAATTAAGCATAGAGAAAAATCAACATATATTCTCAACAACTAGCAAAAGCAAGAAAATATAGTAGTTTTAATCCATACAATGAGTAGAAGTAATCCTAAATGAGAGTTTTAGCCACTCATAATCAATACAAACCAACAACTCAACATAAAACTCAAGGCCATATCAGCAAAATAGAAGAGAAGAGGGGAAAAACCAGAAAAAGAGAGAAAAAATCTTGAATTTCTCCAAGAATCTCCTCCAAGAAGCACCAAAATCCTCCTCAAGCTCTCCAAGAAGCCTCCTTGTAGTCCTTGAGCTCTTCCTTGTGCAGAATAGCTTCAATTCGGCGCCCCCATTAGGTTAAAAAGTCAGCTGAAACATCAGTTTTTCAAAACGCACAGTTGCAGTATCGCGACTTCGCCCTCGCTTCGCTATAGCGAACCCACAGCGTACGCGGTCAGAAAGGCCTATTTTTGATGTGTTTTCGCTTTTGCTTCGCTGTGGCGTAGCAAAAGCAACCGGAGCCATCTTCAAGCTACTTTGATCTTCCTTCTTGACTTTTGTTCTTCTTTTCTTCACCTCCAATGATCCATGTAAGCTTTCATTTCTTGTCATCATCCTCCTACAAAGAGAAGGATTTTATGAGCTTTTCAATTCTTCAATTTAATCTAAAACCCTATACATTTAGCTCAAAATTTGCACTTTTTCAAGTATTTTCAACATATCACATTTTTCTTCATATATATGAAACTTATGCATAATTTAAGTTTAAAACCACAAATATATGAGAAAAATGTGATGAAATACAAGAATTTCCAGAGAATAACACTAACCAATCAGCACCTAGAATTATGTCAGAACCTCCCAACCTGGAAGGGTACAAAGAGTGAGTAATATGGAGACCCAGTACCAAGAGGGGAACATCTTGACGTATACCTTATCCTTGAACATTTCTGGAATCACCAACTTGCAAAGTAAAAGCAACATTTACATCTAATGGATTTGAAAGTAAATGAACTAAAAGTCTTAATGAATAAAGCTATGAGTAGTCCTACAGTCAATTAGAATTAGAACATCCTTACCCAAGAATGAGCCCAATAGGTTAATCGTCTTACCACCAGTAAGCCCGGCTAAGGCATTCAAAGATAAGGAAATGAGCTATCCTGCTAATGCTTCAGTTTCCGTCAGACCCTCGACTTCAGTGTCATTAGAAAGTGCATCGCCTGACTCATTAAGTTCAGCCTATTCAGATAGAATAAGCACTTGCAGTTGTTTCTTCTTACATCAATGGTCTCATCTATATTTCTCATCGCATTTGAAACAGAGCCCTTACTCTCGGCGACGTTCAATCTTAGCATCGGTATACTTTTGTGGCACCGTGTTGCTGGTATAAGTGACTGGAATGGAAATACTCTTGGATTCAGTCGATTTTGTTAACTCCATCGAGGATACCGAAGATCAAGTGGATCCTGTTATCGAAACTGACTTAATAGCAGGGGTGTGGGTCTTTGGTACCGAATAACTTAAGGTTTGAACAGCCCAATAACCTGATGCCTTGTGTTAGGCCTAATATCATTGCAGCTCATCACTCTTAGGACCCATAGCATATGACAGAACACAATTCTGCTCCTCCAAACTCAAAGTCATATCCATATACTCATAAAGCAAATTGAGTTTAAGTAAATGTAAATCGGCTTTGATCTCCAAACGCAACCCATTCAAAATGTGGCGATCATAAAATCGTCATCACAATGACCCAAAGTTGCCGATAGTAGCTCAAACCATTCAATATAGTCACCCACACTTCTAGTTTGTTGCAGTGCCATCAGCATCTCATACATGCTACCATATTGTGAAGGGTGAAAACGGAGAACCAAATCTCACTTAAGTTCATCCTAGTTACTTACCAAAGAATGAATTTCCTTCCATTGTATCCAATTGAGGGCTCAGCCCTCAAAGTAGAGCACAGCGGCGCCTAGCTTCTCCGCGTCGATCACTCTATTCACCTTAAAATAACGTTCAGCTCAAAAAGACCATCCCAAAGGATTATCGCTGGAAACCAGGGGAATCTCGTGTTTCCAGAAATTGGCTAGTTCTCCGTAGGATGGCTCGTCATTCCCTGACCCCTGTATCACCGTTGCATGAGGAATTTTGGAGGATGATGCGTCAGTGGGTTGCTCCTTCTTCAACTGTTGCTTGCCTGCCCGAAATTCTGCTACAAACTTTGTCATCAGGGACTTTAGAGTCATTCCCTTCCATTCTCAAATCCATTCTGGTGTTGACCTTTCCTGAGGTTGAATGCTATGATACCTTTAATGTAAATGTTCGCTGGTATGTTTGTATTCAATGGATAAAAGAGCTCCATAAAGTATAGATCTAATGGAGGTATACAACAATTAAGGAAAAGATAAACGAAAAGGGAACACACTGGTGCATTCGAGAGGCGCTCCACTTTCCTCACAATCTCTTAATATTTTCTATGCCTCTTTCTTATAGAATCCTACCATATATCCTCGTGCCTCTAACTGTCAATTGCTATTTCCCTAGATGTCCTTATTCACATGTTCTGCCCTCCCTACATTAGTTATTGGGCTTTCTCCTGTAATAGATGAATAATGGCCCATGTTCATTAGAATTTCATTCTTCTATTCAAGGAAGCATAGCTTAGAAAATGACGACAAACTCCACCATTAATAAGAAAACTAGAATCAAAGCAATGTCTAAGAATCTAGAGAACTACGAGACCCTGACCATATTCTTTAAAACATTTGTGACACTTCTCGGTATTTCATCAAACATCTGCTATGCATACCTATTTTTTTTCTGAACAAACAGCCCTGTGAACCCCAAAGATAGACCAATGAATTCTCCCAAATTCTCTCAAAGCACACACTCAATGTAACCGAGGGAAATGATCACAAGCTCTATTGGCATAGGTGAGAACTTAGGTCTTGAAAGAGGCACAAACGGAAGGCATCAATGCGGACTTCAATCATGAGTGCAGGACAACTTGAATCTTGGAAGATTAATGAGAATCGAAGAACCAAGATCATCCAAATTGCAGAAGATTTTTAGCACTAATAACATGATTATGACAAGGGAGAAAAGATCTAATGCTTCACTAGCTCACTGGTTTTGCTCTTCCCTACCTCCACCTAGATTCGACAGAACAAAACTTGGGAGAGGGAGCCAAGATCCGGCGGTGAGAAAATTGCAATCTTTGAGGCAAGGTCTTCAATGGCAAGGGGAGCAATCTTCTAAGGAGGCTTCAATTAATGGTGATGTTTTCTTGGAATGTTATCAGAGCATCGACAAATGAAGGGGGCAAAACAAGAGGATTATGCAGAGTCTACAATGGATGATCTTGTAGCGGCCAGGAGTGTGATCTTTGAGGTGGTCTAGACAAGAAACTAGAAACCACAGCATCAATCTAGATCCTCCGCCGACGCCGAAGACAGTCTCTACCGAATATCTTTAGTCACCATAGCTGAAGGTTGTCCCTATCATGGCGAAGATCGTAAGTCAAAATGGCGGTGAGGGCTACCAAGTCAAGCAACAATGTCTTTTTTCTTTTTTGGCTTGAGCGGGGTGGCAGATTAATAAAAAGAACGTTGAATGAAGAACCAATGGGCTATGAGCAAATTTGACTTATAGGTTCAAAATCTCATTATACCATGTTAAGTTTCTAAACAAGGAATAAAGATAAACTAATCTTATTCACAAAGATTATCAATGTATACCATGAATTCTTCCTTTTAAAAGTAATGACTAAAACCCCAAGACTTCTGGGTGATTTACGAGGTAAGGAGCTATGTTAACCCTCCTCCTTTGATAGTTTATGAGGTAGGGACCTATATTAACCCTCCTCCTTTAGATAAAGAATTGACTTTCCTTCACACCTTTAAACCTCACATTAAGCTCTTTATTTATAGAGCTTTAACCAACTAATGTATTCTAATTCTCCAACAATAAAATTGAATCATTTAGGCCCCTACAAGGAATTCTCATAAACTTGACATAATAAGTTTTGTACCTAATAAAATCCCATATAGCCAACTATTTAATCATTTTCTCTGTACTGTATGAAGGCTCTTTTAATGATAGGTCCCTTTATACTTGTGCGTAAGATCATTTAAATTTGTGAGAAGTATTCTTTCCATTGTTACAACGGAAAACTAAAAGATATTATTTTTGATTTGTTAAGATGAAAAAAAATCAAATTTTAGATGATGAATGGATTAACCTAATCTCTGTACACATTAATAATTAATAAGTTGATGAATTTATATCCATCAATAAAACAAAATTGTGGATAAGTTGACTTTTTTTGGGAAAATAATCACATCTTTAATCATAATAGGGGGATGGATCTAGTCTGACTTGCTTAACAATTCACATTCCACTTATTCCCATCCCTGTTATCAAAAAATGTATTGAGGAGCTTTAGTAAACAATATTCATGAAAAGTCACATTTTTCATTATTATTTTATTTTATTATAAATATATAACTCATGTTAATCAATGCTATCTTTTTTTGGTAGGCATGAGGCAGATCTGATAAAAAATATAGTTGGAGAAGTATGGACTTACTTAAGTTCTAAATTACCATTTTATGATGACAATCTGGTTGCAATTGAGTCAAGAGTGAATGATATGGTGTCAATTTTGGAGATTGGGTTGGATGACAAGCGTTTTGTGGGGATATGGGGTATGGGCGGTGTCGGTAAAACAACTCTTGCTAGAGTTGTTTTTGAAAAACTATCTTACAAGTTTGAAGTGTGTTGTTTTCTAGCCAATGTTAGAGAAACTTTATTGCAAAAAGATGGCCTAGTCTCTTTGCAAAACAGGCTTATGTCTCATCTCAAAATAAAAGACACAAAAATTTATGATGCTTATGATGGAATGAAGATGATAAGAAAGCTTCTTTGCCATAAAAAAGTTCTTCTCGTTCTAGATGATTTAGATTATATGAGCCAAATAGAAAATTTGGCTGAAAGTCCAAATTGGTTTGGTAAAGGAAGTAGAATTATTATCACAACAAGAAATAGTCAATTGCTCACCTCGATTGGAGTAGGACAAAGAATATATGGGATGGAAACCATGAAGAAAGATGAATCTCTTCAACTCTTTTCAAAGAAAGCATTCAAAAAAGATCATCCTGAGGAGAATTATTTGAATTTATCTAGTTACGTGGTTAAATATGCAGGAGGTCTTCCTTTGGCACTTCAAGTTTTGGGTTCTTTTCTTTGCGGGAGAAGTGAAGATGAGTGGAGAGATGCTTTAGATAGATTGAAGGAAATTCCTGATGAAAATATTCTTCAAGTACTGAAAATAAGTTATGATGGATTAAATAAGGAAGAAAAGACAATATTTTAAATATTGCTTGTTTTTTCAATCACTGGAGGAAAAAAGAAGTGACTCGAATTTTGAAAAGTTGTGATCTTCACCCAACTATTGGAATAAAGGTCTTGATTGAAAAGACTTTACTAGTTGAAACGGAAGATTGTATATTAGATATGCATGATTTACTTGAAGACTTGGGTAGGTATATAGTTCGTCAAGAGTTTCCCAATAATGTTGGCAAGCAAAGCAGGTTGTGGGAGTTTGAGGAAATTAAGGAAGTATTGGAAAATAACACGGTCAGTGCCTTATTTTCTAATTATCTCATTTTGTTGATATACATTTAATTTTTTTAATATCCTTTAGTTCCTTATCATTCTCATGATTTTTTTTCTAAACAGTGACATTTTTATTAGGGATCTGAGGCAATACAAGCTATTGTACTGCCCGCCAATTCTTTTTGGACTCAAAGCAACATAGAAGTTCATCTTGAAGCCTTTTCAAAGATGAGTAACATTAGATTACTTCTCTTGGATGAGTCGGGTTATGATATTCGATGGCCAACATTTCCTTTCAGACCTCGTCCAATTCCATTGGATGAACATACTGTAATGCATTTTAGCGACATAAAACGTCTTGGGAATGGCAAACCGGTGAGATTGATGCTTCAGGCATCATTGTTTATCTTAAATACATACATATTTATATATATCTATGTTTATGTTTTATTGATACATTGATTAGTGAGACTGACCCTACAATTTTTTGGTTTGACTAGTTGATGGATAAGTTGAAATTTATCGACATGAGAGGTCCTCACAATTTTGCCAAAACTCCAAACTTCTCAGGAGTTCCATTCTTAGAACAGTTACGTATTTCTAGTTGCCCATCCCTTGTGGAGGTTCATTCCTCACTTGGAAAGTTGGAAATGCTTGCTCAGGTGTGCTTGGATTATTGTGTAAATCTTAAAATCCTGCCAACAAAATTGGAAACAAATTCTTTGATAATGTTATGCCTTTATGGTTCTAGTAAAGTTCCAGTGCTTCCGGAGTTTGGGGAAGGTATGAAAAAATTATCATATCTTGATGTGAGATGTACTGCTATAACTACACTTCCTGAATCACTTGGACACTTAACTAGTGTTAGATATTTGGGCTTGACTGGCTGCAAAGTTTCTAATCTTGGCAAGGTGTTGAAGACTTGGATAACTCGTGAAATTTCTGGCTTGAATGTAACGTGGTTAACAGAGTTAGATGTAAGATTTTGTGGCTTAAATGATGGATCGATTCCTGATGATTTTGACAGTTTATCATCACTCATTGCCTTCGATCTATCACATAATGATTTTGTTAATCTACCCACTGGTTGCTTCACTAGACTTTCTCGACTTGTCTTCCTTTCATTGGATTATTGTCATAGGCTCAAGTCATTGCCAAGGCTTCCACCACAGTTAATTCGATTACAGGCATTCGCATGTGATTCAATGGAACCTTTATTAGATAGACAGTTATGGAATTTGGTTGCTTCACTTGACCATGAGGTATGTTTGTCTTCATACAATCTATCTAATGATGTCTGTATAATTTTTTTAACTATAGATATATAACATGTCTATTTTTTTTTTTAGTATCGTGGGAGGACTAAATTTGTAATCTCTTATGAGGAATATGATTATGAGACTGATGAGATATTTGATGATATAGCTTTGGTGTCCGAGCACGATGAGGTATGTGTGTCTCCTTTTTGTGTATTTTTGTTACATGCTCCCATCATTGGTAATTAATTAACAACAGTTTAGTGTGTTTGCAGCCAGAATGTATTCTTCCTCTGAGAGATTTTTGTGCAATTATTCCCGAATGCAAAATACCATCATGGTTTTCAAATCAAGAATATTATCCTCAATATGAATATGGATGGGAACATGTGATAAAAGCTAACATACCTCCCTCTTTGCGTGGTAGTGAATGGTCTGGATTAGTTGTATGCTTCAACATCCCACGTGATCGTGATTTTTCGGTGTTTTCTTGGAGTATTAAAGCTGCAGAGGATGATGATTGTATATGCAAAAAGTGGGGGCATTACAGCCCCATTTCGATTCTAAGGAAAGGTTACTTATGCATAATGGTGTTGGAATTAAATGAGGAAACATGCTGGCAGCACCTAAGAGCTCCTAACAATACCCTTCACATTAAGTTTGTGGGATCATTTGCAGCATCTTTGGGGGGATGTGGGTGGAGAGTGATATGTAAAGAAGAGATGCAAAAGTGGTGCAATGACAATGATTTCAACCAACTCACCCAATCCCAACTTGCTTCTCCTCATGATGAGATCAACCTTCCATCGAGAGTATTTAACAAATTCATCGCGAATGCGAGATTCAACACACAGGAAAGTGAAGAAGAATGGTATCAATGACTCATTATGATTAGCTTTTGGATTGAGGACAATGAACAGGAACAATTAGAAGTCCTTTTTTATTTTCTTTTTTTTTATTCTTTGACTCATTATCTGGCATCCGTTTTGAGGTTCGGGGCTGTCCCTTCAACACAAGTGACTTCTCTTGGATTTGAACTTGAGACCCAAAGGTATCTAGTGGGGCTTTACACCACTAGACCATCTCCATGTTGATTATTTTTTTTAATATTAATTAGAGTGTACCATGAATTTAATTTAAAGACATGGGAAAAGAACATAACAATGATGGCAATGCTCGAAGGAGTTGGATAAGCGTTGAAGCTTACCAACTTTACAATCCTCCTCCAACCAAGGAATATTCAGTAACTTTCATTAAAAAAAAAAAAAAAAAACTTCATAAGAAAAAGTTCTTTTGTCACTAGAAAAGTATAAAAGATAAATGGAATGGGTGGATAGTAAAATGAGTCATCTTTATTTTCTTTCTGGTCATATTCCTTTCCAATTGTTTTTGTTTGCAATTCGTCCAAGACTAGCTAAATAATAAGTTGAAATTGCGAGAAAAGCGAAAAAAATTTAGAAAGCATTCCAGTTGTTATAGGTACAGCTTCAACAAAACACCAACAATTTGGCTAGCTTAATGATCCCTGCAAGTGGGATCGATGTAGTAATAATACCACAGTATTTTGAGGCAGTATCCACAGGGAGCATATGCTTTCACTGATTCAGATAAATAATAATTAAAGAAAATGAGATAAGATAAACTAATTTGAGAACAAAACATTGGGTTCCGGATTTCAATCGCTAAAAGCATAGGGTTCTGGATTAATACTAATAGTAATTAATTTGTGAATAACTAAAGAAATTAAAGATTTAATAATGAGAAAGATTCAAACACTAAAAGCATTGGGCTCTGGATTTCCTCCAACATGTTACTAATTTCTATCATTTCAATTCACTTTTTAATTAGTTATAATGACAATTACTTCTAAAGTGTCCTAATATTCTTTTAAATTATTATTATTATTATTATTATTGCTAATTAGTTCTGAATTCAATCTCATGGAACTCACACAACTGATTAAACCGTGAAGCTATATAGTCTTAAATCACCACAAATACCTAGAATTATCCCTAGTCTAAATATTTTTTTATAAGCAATATTTATTACATTCTCTTAACATTTGAATCTATCAACACCCCATCTACTCTTATCAACTAAGACAAGCACAAGCGTTTTTTTCTCATCATGTTATTTAATAATATCAATTTTTCTTATTGTTTTTTATCCATATGTATAAAAAATTGTCTAAAGACTTTTTATAGAATTAGGTTTTGTGAAATCCTCAATCAGTTTAAAGAGATTCTCTATAACATGAAATTCACTCAAGTGTCATCATACTTGGCCAAGATTATATTGTATTTACATTTTGGGGGTTGAATTACATGTAGAAGAGCTTGAGGACTCCTCCCCTAGGACCCTATATGCCATTGCAGGTATTTGACCTCTTGGTTTGTCCTAATAATAATTTTCAATTAATAACATAATCATATATTACTTACCCTGGGGCGAAAAAAAAAATCATATTACTTACCACAGTAAACAAGAAAAAAAATGGAAATAAAGAAAACCAGTTATGAAATTCAACTAATGGCGAAAATAAGTTGGTTAAGAAAAAAAGTGCAGGATCTCTATGTGATGGTTATAGCTCAGTGCAAGGAAATTAATGAAACAGAGAATGCAAAAGCTGCAATGTTGATCATATATCGCTATTCATCATAAGATCTGAATACAAAAAGGTCTCACAGCAATTCATATATCGAAAAAGTACTGACAAATTCAGGTAGTAACAGAAAAGAGAAAGAAAGCAATGAGGGATTTCCACTACTAAGAAAGAGAAAAGATCACAATCATTCTTCACAACCTTCCTCAACGGTATTTGTCTCTATATAGCTATTCCATCCTCGATTTCACATAGCTTCCAAGTGGGCCTTCTCATGCGTGCACTGCGTCTTGGATCTTCCTTTTCATGGGCCTCATTGTCCCCTGATGGGCCTACCTCTTGATCAGTCATGACATTATTCCCCTCCTCAATAAGAACCTTGTCCTCAAGGTTCAGGTTTGGATATAGAGCTCTTAAGTCGGACAACCACTCCCACATAGGAGCAGAAGACCCATCCCACTGAACCAGACATTGAGTTGCCCATTTGTTTCCATGTTGCAGCAACCGAGTGTCTAAGATTTCTAAAGGTTTGCACACGGGACCCTCTGGGATAGATAGCAACGGTAACGGCATGTACGCTTGAGGAGGATGAGGTCCCAAAAATTTCTTTAAAACAGAAATGTGAAACACCGGGTGAATACGTGCTCTGTCTGGTAAAGCCAACCGATAAGCAACCTGGCCGATGCATTCGACCACTTGAAATGGTCCGAAATATTGCATAGCAAGTTTCTGAAATTTACGGAGATGAACAGAGTGCTGGCGATACGGTTGTAACTTAACAAGGACCCAATCACCAACCTGGAATGTAACATCACGGCGTTTCTTATCAGCCTGAAGTTTCATTCGTTGTTGAGCTCGTAAAAGATTGGCCTTCAAGACGTGTAACAACTCATCACGTTGCTCGAGCTGCTTGTAAACATCAAATGGAGTATCTTCCAGTGAGCTATGATGAAGCAGCGGGGGTGGATCACGACCATATACTACTTTGAAGGGAACCATTCTAATAGAGGAATAAAATGAAGTGTTGTACCAAAACTCAGCCCACGGCAGAAACGTCAGCCATTGTCTTGGATATTCATGAACATAATAACGTAAATACATTTCGAGGCACTTGTTCAAGGCTTCAGATTGCCTGTCCGTCTGTGGGTGGTACGCAGAACTTAAACAGAGCTTAGTGCCTTGCGACTTCATTAAATGACGCCAAAAAGCAGAAGTAAAAGCATGATCGCGATCAGAAATAATGGACCGAGGTATGCCATGCAGTCGAACAACATTAAGCAAGAAGGAATCAGAAACTATTTGGCTTGTAAAATGAGCCGTTAATGGCATAAAATGGGCATATTTGGACAACCTATCAATGACCACAAAAATGACCGAATAACCTCGTACAATCGGAAGACCAGTAATGAAGTCCATGGCAATGTCTTCCTAAACTTTATCGGGAATTGGTAGTGGCTGAAGCAAACCTGCAGGCTGAAGCTGAGAAACTTTAGCTTGTTGACATACTGAGCAGGTTCGAATAAATTGGCGTATATCATGTCGCATGCGGGGCCAAAAAAATAGAGCAGCTATGCGGTGAAACGTTTGCAAGAAACTAGCGTGACCCCCAATTATTGAAGTATGAAACTCATGGAGAATGCGTTGTATAAGCTCGCTATCATCTGGTGGGATAACCAAACGATTCTTCCACATCAAATCAGGACCCCGAAGATGGAAACGAGAATCTGAGTTGGGAGACACAGTAAGTGCTGCTTTGTGTTGGTGAATCCATGAGGAGGAACAGACCTTGGCATAAACAGAATCCATGAAAGGATTGGTAACCGTTGATAAAGCCATATACTCAACGCGCGACAGAGCATCTGCAGCCTGGTTATGTTTACCAGATTTATATTCAATGGTAAAATGATAGCCTAATAATTTTGGAAGAAACGCTTCCTGTTCTGGTGTTTGGATGGATTGATCCAATAAATGTTTTAGGCTAGCATGATCAGTTTGAATGACAAATTGATGTCCAAGTAGGTAGTGTCGGAATTTGGAGATTGCTTCGGTGATAGCGTAAAGTTCTCGGTTGTACGTGGACTATGACTGAAGCCGAGGGGAGAGCTTTTTTGAAAAGAAAGCAATGGGATGGTTATCTTGGCTTAATACGGCACCCACGCCAATCCCGGAAGCATCGGTTTCCAACACAAAAGGTTTAGAGAAATCTGGTAACACTAGAACAGGGGCACTACATAAAGCATTCTCAAGCTTGAGAAAAGCATCGTGAGAGTCCGCAGTCCAAAGGAATTTATCTTTGCCCAGTAAATCAGTGAGGGGACCTGCTATGGTAGCATAATTGCGTATAAAACGCCGATAGTAGCCGCTTAAATCCAGGAAGCCTTTCAACTGATGAACATTACTGGGTGTGGGCCAAGACCGAATCACTTGAAGCTTATGATCATCCATTTGCACACCTGAACTAGAGACGATATGTCCCAGATATTCAATATGTTGACGTCCAAATGCACATTTCGACATTTTTGCAAAAAGTCAATTTTGAGCAAGATGAGATAGGACCATATCGACATGTTGCAGATGTAAATCCCATGTAGGACTGTATATTAAAATGTCATCGAAGAAAATCAAGACAAATTTACGGAGGTAAGGGCGAAATATAGAATTCATCAATGCCTGAAAAGTCGCCGGCGCATTGGTAAGGCTGAATGGCATAACAACCCATTCGTATAAACCATGATGTGTGCGGAACGCCGTTTTGCTACAGTCAGAAGCTCTCATAAGAATCTGATGATAGCCGGAGCACAGGTCTAACTTAGAATAAAATTGAGAACCATGAAGCTCATCTAAAAGCTCATCGACAGTCGGCATTGGAAAAGCGTCTTTGACGGTAACGGCGTTCAATGCTCTGTAATCCACGCAGAATCTCCACGTTCCATCCTTTTTGCGGACTAAAATAACTAGTGCCGAAAATGGACTGGAACTTGGCCAAATGAGTCCTTCCGAAAGTAACTCGTCAACTAATCGTTCAATCTCCACTTTTTGACTGACAAGGTACCTATAAGGGCGGACCTTCACTGGACCCGTATTAGGTTGGAGTTCAATACTATGCTCATGACCTCGACTGGGTGGTAACCCACTTGGTGTAGCGAAGACCATTTTGTGAGCAGACAAAATTTGCTTCATATCAGGGGTGATCTCAATGGTTAAATCTGAAAAAATAGAGGAGGTATCGACAACGTCAAGTAAGTAAAATTCAGCAATGGAATCAGTTTGATTAAGGCGCAAGAGATGATGGCACTGTGCTTGTTCCACGAACGTGCCACGATATCCTTGTAAAGTAATGAAATGACCATGCTCCAAGAACTTGACAGTGGAGAAATTATAATCAGCGACATGCGGACCTAAGGTTTCAAGCCACGCGGCACCAATGACCATATCAACAGCGGCAATATGAAGCACAAACATGGATAAATTTAAAGTGTGGCCACATATTTGTATAGGTACGTTAGAAACCCGTTCACTGCTTCGCATAATGCGACCTGTACCTCCCAATACACGAATCTCATCAGTATACTCCACAGGAAGATTAAGGTGTTGTACAATTCGAGGGTGAAAAAAATTATCAGAACTACCGCCGTCCAAAAGAACTTGCACTTGTGTACCCAATATATCACCATGAAACCGGATAGTAGCAGCACCCTGGGTCCCACGGAAAGCATGTAAGAACAAATGATGCAAAGTAGCCTTAATTGATTATGTCTCCAGCGGATCAACAACAGTCGTATCGAGCTCCTCGTCGTCGGTGCATAACATCATAAGCTGCCTATTAGGGCATTTATGGGATGGGGAGAACTTGGCATCACAAGTATAGCATAATCCTTTCTCTCGACGAATCTGCATCTCGGTTGCCGTCATTCATTTAATCGGAGGTGTCTTTGGGGTTGGTAATAAGGGAGGTAAATTCGACTTGCCACCAGTGGACAACGTAGAAGAAGTAGTGGACGGTGATCTGAACGAAGGAATGGACGGAATGCTTGCCACTGAAGAGGTAAACGCCTTAGGAGCAGGGACAAAAGAATCCGATGAAGCAGAAAACAATCTAGCTAGAGCCATTGCACTAATCACCGTAGAAGGTTATTGGACGAGAACATCCCGTTTCAAGTCAGGGTTAAGGCCCCCCATATAACAGTCCAAAAGAGCCGATTCCGGATTCTCCTCGGTTCTGTTGGCAAGAGATAAGAATTGACTATTATAGTCAATGAGAGAGCCACCCACCGACGCTTGAGTGAGTTTGAAAAGTTGAGAATGGGCACAATCGAAGTGCGAAGGACCATATTGTACCTCAATGGCTTTATCCAACGCAAACCAAGTCGGAACATGATGTGCTTTGTCCAGCATCTGGTACCACGGTAGGACATGACCATCGAAATGAATAGAAGCAATTACCAATCGCTGAGAGTCAGAAAGGTCGTAATACTTGAAATATTGCTCTGCTTTGAACAACCAGTTTAATGCATCAGTGTCGTCGAAACGAGGAAAATCCATCTTAACTGATTTGGGCACCATGGAGAAAGAGGAGTAAGCGGCGCCGGAGGAGCTAGAACCGTCATGCGTCGATGGAGAGATACCATCAAGACGTCGCGTGATCTCACTCATAGACTGGGCCATTGTGTGTAAAACAGAGTCCAGGTGATCGAAACGACTATCAACTCTGTCCAACCTGACTTTGGCGTCATCAATGAACTCATGAGCCTTTTTCATATCTGCCTGCAAATCCTTCATGCGCGTGTTTTCAGCCATGGAACGAAGCTCAATGAAAGCACCAAAATGTGATGGTTATAGCTCAGTGCAAGGAAATTAATGAAATAGAGAATGCAAAAGCTGCAATGCTGATCATATATCGCTATTCATCATAAGATCTGAATACAAAAAGGTCTCGCAGCAATTCATATATCGAAAAAGTACTGACAAATTCAGGTAGTAACAGAAAAGAGAAAGAAAGCAAAGAGGGATTTCCCCTACTAAGAAAGAGAAAAGATCACAATCATTCTTCACACCCTTCCTCAACGGTATTTGTCTCATATAGCTGTTCCATCCTCGATTTCACATAGCTTCCAAGTGGGCCTTCTCATGCGTGCACTGCATCTTGGATCTTCCTTTTCATGGGCCTCATTGTCCCCTGATAGGCCTACCTCTTGATCAGTCATGACACTCTAATACTTATATACAAGCTTTCAGGGAAATGGTGAAAAGAAATAGTTGAATTCAATATACAAGATTGAAAGAGAATAGTTTAGTTTAAATTAATGTAGGAAAACAACCATTGTAGAAGAGATGAGCAATTAATCATTCCTAAGAAATCATTCTAAGATTTTGGTTTATAACATATTGCCATTACAAAGAAACAGAGTATATAAAAATATAGACAAATAAATAGACGAACCTTTTGCAGCGATCCAAAAACATAGTGTGGATGGCACAGTTAGGAGAAGCAACCAGAACGTAATAAACTAATGCCACATTCTTAAGTCTAAACCCCAAATTGACAAATTGAATTCCTTGTTACCTAGATGAGCCAACTCTGATAGCACAGAAATTCTACAACAAAAGAAAAGATTAATTCAACTTTATCAAAGAACTCATTTCCAATGTTCTTGGTAGGATTTCAAGAATTGTGCACCAACGGAGGCTCACTTGGAAAAGCTTTTTCAGCTCTCCAAGTGAAGGATGTACTACAAGCAAGCATAAGCACCCATCAAAAATTAATTCCTTTTCCTTTAATCAAATCTTAAGTCATATAGCACATATTGGAGAGTTTAAACATTTCCTTCTAAAGAGCGCATCTTTTGTTGCCTAGGCTCCGCACTCTGCTCTCCACATAAAATGACCAACCTTCAAACAAGTCTTGCTAGAGTTATTTGTGAAAAGAATGTATATACTCCTATCTTACAGATATGAAATATATATGGGACCAAGCAAGACATTAAAAGCAAATCAATGAACAAATCAAACTATACTTGGTAAAATAATAGAAGAACAAGGAATATTCAGCAACTTCAAAATGCTTTTTCCCCACTATAGAGAATTAGAGAGGACAAAAGATAAATAAAATGGGCCCTCTCAATTCTTTTTTATCTCATTCTTTTCTAATTTTTGATAGAAAAAAGCTTGGATAAGTTATATTAGAGGGCTCACCTGACTTTGTGAGTTATGAATAAAAAACTTGCTAACTAGACTTAACATTTGTTGATATTATTTTCTAATTATAACTCCTAAATTAAAAAGCCACGGCGATTTCCCAAAAAAAATTCTCTTCTCACCACTTATCCTAAAAGGAAATTTTAAAAAATTAAGTTACTTTTTAATCATAATAGCTTACGGTTTTTTTATTTTTAACAAGATGACATTTAGTTATATCAAATTTAACATTAGTTTCATATACTTAGGACCTATAAATCATTTTTCAATAGTTGAAAGACTATTTTCATTTCATAAACTAAAAAATTTATTTAATATAGATTGCTTAAATTTCATCTCAACAACAAAAAAACCAACGGCATGAAGGATTAGTTAAGTAACAACTTGAATTTGTGAAAAAAGTAAAAGAAACATAAAAATCATCCTTGATGGCAGATATAACTTCAAAACACCACAAATTTGGCTAGCTCAATCATAATCCTCTAAGAAGAACATATATTCTATTTGCATATATTCACTATTTCAGCCAAGCTACTTCACAAGGAAAATAACCAAAGAGACCGTTGATGAAAGGGATTATTATAAACCCAAGTTCTTCTCATCAAATTTGCATCAACTGCAATAGTCCATTAAGGTTAATGTTGAATCTTTTCACTCAGATATCATCTATATAAACACTATCTATATTAAGAAACTAAAAAATCCACGAGTGCTTCATACCATTCAACAAGAACATTATTAGACAGCCAGATTTTACTTATCCGGATGCATTGGTGATCAGATGACAATCCTCTATAACCCATCCTATTATTCTGGTCATGATTAGTAGAAGAGCTGCTTACACACTGGTCTCAGCATGATGACTGGCGTTTCAATTGGAAAATCAGATTGGCCACCAAGATAATGTGGATCTCTCCATAGGAACTACTCTGTCCTCGAGGTGGCAGCTCAGGACAAGAGTCATGCTGAACCAAGAAGGAACAACACGATCAGAGTGATAAATATGGTTATCACAATGACATACTATTACAAATTACAGAGCATGAAATTACTACTAAAAAAACAACAAAGGTATCAATATGACAAAAGTAAAGAAAATGAAATGAAAATAAGAAACATATCTCAAATTGTTCCTATAAAAACGAGAGGTATCACAATGACAGAAATAAAGAAAATGAAATGAAAATAGGGAAGGGAGATGACAGAAAAATACCATTTGAACTTCAAAATCTCAAATTAGTCCTTTGACAAAAATTTACATTGTCAATCACATTATTATTCTTGTCAAACCCATTACTCTTCTTGTCAGCGGGATTTTAAAATTCAAATGGTATTTTTTTTGTTATTCTCCCAATAAGGAACAAATCTCAAATTGTTTTCAGTATTAAATTAATATTCATCACAAATTAAAAACTCAATTATCAAATGGTAGGGTAAGATGAATTAATATTGCGTTTCAAAGATAGAGCATACAACAATTCATGCAATGATTGCCTCAATTTAAAGTAAATAGGATTATAGAAGCACCAACCTCTGCTTAAGGATTCAATAATAATTTGGTAGAATAACATGTATTATCAATTAATAATTTTGTTCCTTCTAGTAATCAAATATGATCTCTTCTGAAGCCTTCAATTAAATTTATACTATCAGATATAGTCTAAACATGGCATCTTGCATTATCAAGGAAGAAAAATATTTATTATTTCTAAATATGGTATAGGATGTTGCATTATCAATTAGACATAAATCTTTAGGGCTTAAGCCAGTAAGACTCATTCTTGGTTAAAAGAAACATGGAATTAAAGAAAAGCATAATTAAAAATGAAATACATATGATAGTAGCAACTTTAAACACACTAAATTATAACAGTTCAAATAAATAAAGATAATTTATGCTAAGAAATCAGTAACATTCAAATGAGTAATATCCATGTCACCATACTAAAAAAATGTCAATTTGATCAATATGATTTATTTTAATATTTTCCCACTTCGGGTGGGAATTTGAACCACCACGGTTACAACCACAGCCACGCCCTCATCCATGGCCACAATTAAATTCATTTGTTACTATATTCATTTCTGGGAATAGAGTCAAACTTGTTGGACGAGTTTCATGATTTTTGCAACAAAAACTCATTGGTTTATTTGGCCACATGGAGCAAGAAATTAATTTATCATATTTCTTAAAATCCTTGTCACAATATTGCTACTGCAAGAGTAAATTGGATGCATGAAATGTGGAGAATGTTTTCTCTAACATATCTTTATCAGTAACATTCTCTCCACATAATTTTAATTAAGAAGTAATTCTAAAACATGGCTGAGTTATACCCATCATTCATAAATTTAAAATCTTGCAAACACAAATACATCTAGTCATAACGAGCTTTTAAAAAGGATAACCATCTTTTGGTGGTTATACCTTTATTTTAAATTATTCTAACGAACAAGTGGGCCTTTCAAGGTCAAATATTCGATTTTTAGACTTTCATACAAATGGTGGCGTAGAAAAATCATGGATTAAGCGTTCAAAATAAATAGTTCTTTTTTGGTAATGATGAGAGCCTTAAATTTAAATTTCACAAGATTTTATAAAATTTAGACTAATGCAATAAAAGGGAATTCATAATATATGAAATATAAAAACGTAATACAATAACACTAATGATAATAGTAGGAAATTCGTAAAGACAAGAAATAATTCATAAAGTAAGATAATAAAATTAAAATTTTATGGCTTCAAGCCAATTAATCTCAAGACGAGAGATTAAATCTATAT
Organism: Inga leiocalycina; assembly: GCA_963242795.1. Lineage (NCBI taxonomy): Eukaryota > Viridiplantae > Streptophyta > Magnoliopsida > Fabales > Fabaceae > Inga > Inga leiocalycina. The sequence continues at coordinate 59,954,152 of OY725325.1, read as the reverse complement.
AGCTTATGGTCATTTACCTTCAAGATAAATAAAAGTTGTATATGGCTTCTGGCCATACAATAAGATAAAGCCCGAAAAGGTATATGGCTTCTAGCAATATAATAAGATAGAAAATGAAAAGGTATATGGCTTTTGGTCATATTGTAAAGGAAAAAAAGGCATAAGGCTTCTAGCCATATAATATCAAAATAGGAATCAAAGTGATATGACTTATGGTTATATAATCTCAAAATAGGAATAAGAAGAATATGGCTTCTGGCCATATAATAGGAAATCAAAATAATATGACTTCTTGCCATATAATTTCAGAATATGAAATCAAAGGTGTATGGCTTCTAACCATAATAAAATAACAATAATAATATAAAAGAGCTAGTAAAGGAAATATAAGATATAAACATAATAACAATCTCTAATCTTATCCATTGAACTCGACTGTAACGCCCAAAATTTTGAAAAAAAAGTATGGAATCGCCACCAAAATTTTAAAACCAGGATAATTTTGGAAACCCTTTTTTTTTAAAAAAAAATGAAAACTGGTTTACAAAAACTATTTAGGGTTCGGTTGTCGGTTGTGTGTGGGAAAAGGTATTAGACACCCCACAACACTCATTTATAATAATGGTTATCCTAAGTTATTTATTTAAAAATAAATATGGCCCTTTTTAATTTTATCATAAATACCCAAAAATAAAACATTTATAAAATGAGAAAACTGAATTAATTATTTATATTGTTGAATTTGACCTAGGATGAAAACCTAGGGTGTACGTACCCTTTATAGGGATTAAAGCCCACGTAGTTCATCATAGGTAGAAAGACGTGGTGCTTGGTTGGTGTCTTTTAGAAAAACTTTAATTAATTTATTTGAGGGAAAAAAATTTTGTTCGGTTAGTATTTTTTAAAAAGAAAATGATTTCTTTTTTTTTTTGAAAAAAAGAAATTGGATTAAATTTCTTGCGAAGGTTCCAAAAACCTTACACGGCATAAAAATCTTTTAAAAACGATTTTACTTATTTTTATAAAAAGAGGAATTTCTTCTTTTCTTTTCAAAACTTGGTTTCATCAATGAAGGAATAAGCACTAGAGCACTTGCACCATAGCAATATTATCTATGAGAGAGTTCAAGACAATAAGAGATGAGCATATATGGGAACAAAAGTTAGGGTGGAAGCACAGCACATACATTTCAATGCATCGATCATGATTCATGCCTTTAGGATTACGCACTTTGGTCAAATGATCACATAATGTAGACATGCTCCCTGACCTTAGATTTTGCGCAAGAGATGTTGTGGGCAAGTAAAAAACAAAAAAACAAAAAACAAAAAACAAAAAAACACAGTCACACGCATCATGACTATCACATGGATGTGAGATTTTCTTTGCCATAAAAAAAAAAAAAAAATCACCGGCACAACAAAATCAAGCACGAGAAAGTGACCTATGTCTAGAGTAGTGACTCCTTCCCCTCAAGTCATAAGAGAACATTTGTTTAAATGATGATATGAGATGAATAAGTATAGCATATCCTCTCTACCTTTTTTCACTAGCCTTTTTTTATCACCAGAAATTTTGTGTGTCTTGTTTTCTCTTGTACTCTTATTTATAATCTCAAAGTACAACTCTTCCTCATAAATGCATATTGTTATTTTTTCAATTTTTATTTTCTTATTATTTTTTATTTTTTCCTCTTAATGATGATTGCCAATCTTGACCACAATCATCATTAAAAGGAGAATTTTCTAATTTTTTTTAATTTTACTTTTTCTCCCACAAGAAATTCCCCAATTTGAACCAATCAAGCACCACAATAAATGAGAGAATATTTGTTTGTATATTTTTTTTCTATTTTTCTTCTCCATAATGACCACACACCAAATTTCCTAATATGCATATCAATCATCATCAATGACGGGAATTATTTTGAAATTTTCTGCCATATTTTACAAGCCTTAATTGCAAGACAATCACCAACAATAATTATCATTTTTCAAATTTCAATTATAATCCAATCACAGTCAATGACATTTGCTTCTTAATTTAGATGTGTAAGAATCAATGTTTTTTTTTTGTTATTATTTTTTGAGTCCGGTCAGGACAAAATAGGGTGCTCACACCTATGTTTATAACAATCGATAAAAGTATTCCTTAAATTTCATATCTTGGCTCAGATTATCCTAGATAAATCAAATAAAATATGATAAAAGAAGGTAGATGAAATCATTAAAAAAACGATGAGAAGATCATACCTTCATTAGAGCTTTCGTCCTGATAATGTGTTATGAAAAATAAAGATAAATTTGGGATAAGAGAGCAATAGAAAATGGAAGAGAAAATTCAAGAGAGAAAGTGAGAAGCAATTCTATTTCAATTTCTTGTGTGTGTGATTATAATGCTTGTACAAGGCCTCTATTTATAGGCCTTCAAGAGTCTTGCATCAAAAGCCACAATTAATAAAAATAACTTAGAGAGCAACTTGGCATAGAAAGCAAGTTGGCTGAGATATGACTCAATAAACATCCATCTAATTAATATTCATAGCAGCTAATACGTTCTCTTATCATTTTGAATATCTATCAGCACCCCATCTACTCTTACCAACTAAGACAAGTGCAGGTGTCTTCTTTCTTGTTACATTATTTAATGATACTACTTTCGGTCCTAAATATAAGATAAAGTTGACTTTTTTTGGAGAGATTAAGGAAGCTAATTAAATTAATTGGTTTTTTGTGATATTAACTGGTTTTCTTAATCATGTTACTCATTCAATTTTTTTTAAGTGATGATAATTTTTGTCATACTATCCCCAAACTCTGGTAGCACAGAAACTCTACAGCAAAACAAAAGATTAATTCAGCTTTTATCTAAGAACTCATTTCCAATGTTCAGGATTGCAACCAAATCTGATCATCAGAATCTTTCATATGTCAATAAACTTCAATTTTTTCCATAACTCATATATATGATATAAATAAAAATGTGTGAATTATCTCACAAGTAAGCCATTCCAAAGTTGCTTTATTTTGCTCCGATGCAGGCATTTATTTGAATATCAACAAGTTTATCCCACGGAATTTCAAGTGGAAGAGATTCTAAAGCCATCAAACAACTTTTATGGCATGAGGAAGACATGAGACCACTAGAAAATTAAGGACTTAAGTGATCCTGTTTTCTATTTTTAGGAAAAATTAATCTTTTGCTTATTGAAGTTTTGACTTGTTTATAATTAAGTCTTATTAAAGTTTGATTCAGTATAACTCAATCCTTGAACTTTTGACTCGCGTGAAACTCAATTCCTAATCTTTCTATCATTTATAATTGTATCCTTATCACGATCATAAGTCATCACTGAGTCATCTTATGTAGCAAAAAATATTAATAATGTTGTCATACAAATTCCTCAAGTGGCTTCCAAATTATCAAGCCCCAGTTTTGCATAAAGTAAAACAAAAAAGACCAGTTTGTCTTGAATCTTTAAAAACTTGGAAAAGAAACTAAGATGACAAAGGAGGACAAGAAACTTGGAAGAGTTCACTGTATATGTGGAAGCATAATGTTGACGTAGCATGGATGTATATATGTGCTCAATATTATTCTACAATACACAATCACATGCGAAATGGAACTCTAATATCCCAAAATCACATCTAAATTTCATATGTTTGGGAATAATGAAGTGAAGAAGGGTGAAAGAGGGATGAAGAAGAAACATCAGATGAAGAGAGGGATTGGGGATGAGGGGCCATTTACGAGCCCACGCTATTATGCTTTTGCTTGAGTCTCTTCACTTTATATTCCTACATTTATATACAAGTCAGTTCTAACATGTTTTGCCCCTCACATTTAATACAAGAAGCTTTTGATTTGAGGAGAATAAACAAGAACAAATGGAAGTGCCTTTTTAGTCCTTTTCTTCTTCAATATTTTGGAATTTGCAATATGTCACACCCATATCTTAATTTCACCTTTTTGAGAGTATTCGCGGAAAACGATATGCGGTTCGGTAGGCAACACAGGAATAGCATTAATATACTGATAATAAATACATGATTACATAAATTCCCCATTGGGAGTTCATACATAAAAGCTACAAACCTTGTAGCCGCATAGGGCTCTAGGGTATCCAAACCCGTCCCAGTAAAACAAAGACATATTCCTGACTTCGCTCCGCCACTGCAATCCTCTCTTGCAGTTCTCTTCTTTGCTCTCAGCATATCTTTTGTCTTCTCCTGTCTAAATTGTTCGTAGGGGAGAGTGAGATTCGAGAGAATCTCAGTAGGAAACAGATACCATAATGCATGCATGATAGATGCTATGTGTATGACATGTTAGCTTTAACTAGATACATGACCCATAATGACATTTCTGCATGTTCAATGTTTCATGTAACAAAACTATAGGCACAGCAAAACAGAAACAGAGCTTCATTTATTCAAATATGCTCTACACAATCAATTAAAGCAATCACATACATCACTACACAAGCAAAGATATCAAATACATGCAAGTAAGGTAAGTCCCCTACCTCCAGTCTGTTCTCCTCAATTTGATTGCCAGCAACTCGGGCCCTCAACTCGGTCATACAATTCCAAATGTACCATTTAGACACTTCTAAAGTATTTCTGGGGGTTATATAAGCTTATTATGAAAATTTACGAAAATGCCCCCAGGGACCCGGCCCGGCCCCGCCATACCCGGTCCGGCTGTACTTTTCCTGAAATTCTATCCTGGGCTATCCTGACATATTTTTGCCCAAGGAATCCATTCCCAGATTTGGAATTATCAAATTCAATGTCAAATTACAAATTTACCCTTGGCAGCCCCACTTTATGGTTTCAGGGGCGTTTTCGTAATTATGCTTTTTCGGCCTTTTCCAAAAAAGTGACCAACTGTAACCCCACCTAATTTTTGCTCCCGAACTCAATGGAACCATCAAATCATTGAAAATCCAACTCTAAGACCCATTTATAGCCATAACCAAAATATACACGTACTCTAGGGAAATTTGGGGTTTTTCGGTTTCGGCTCCGTAAACGTGTTTCTTTCTACTCCTAACCACTTTATTAACCATTACATTAGGTTACAAATAACATTAAGACCCAATTTGGGCAGCATAACCCCTAGGCCATGTCATTTCCAAACTTTAAAACCAATGGCAATCCTGCGAAATTTCACCGATTAAATTGCCCACAACAGCCAGAATAAGCAATATATGAAAGTTTGGAAGTTACCTTTTACTTCCGTTTGCCTTTTCCAAGAATGGCTACAAAACCCTAAGTCTCAACACATATTTGAGCTGCAAAATCTGTGAAAGACCAAGAAGAGTAGCTTAGGAGTAGAGTTATACGCGTTAGGAGCTAAATCGTCGGAGGAATCGGCTTACCTTGAGAGTTTTCTTCTCCTTTCTCTCTCTACAATTCCACACCTTCTCTCTCTCTATATGCAGCTGTGCAGAACGTGAGAAATGAGAGCTGAAGATGATGAGAAAATATTTTAATCCCATGCTTATGTCATCTTGCCTTATGATGATGTCATAATTCCAAAATTGACATTTTCAGATTTTCTGTCCAATCTTTGAAAAATCATAACTAACTCTAGAAAAATTGAATCGAGGTGATTCCAAAGCCTATAGAACCATTATTGAGTCTAGTTTCAAGAAAAAATATAGAATTTTGCTGTCTAGAATCACAAAATTACGAGAATCTTAATCTTTACCCACTGTTTCAGAAATTGCACAGTTTTTCCCTGCTGACTTTAAAAATTCATAACTTTTTGTATATAGCTCTAATTGAGTCATATGACCTTTCAAATTAAAGCTTAGGATGTCTACTTTCACCCTACAAAAGTTCATAATTTTGCCTCATCATTTGATCATACAAAATCACATGACAAGTTCACTACCTCATAGGCGATTTCACCAAAAACATAATTACTTTCTCCAAATTTCACCATTTTACTTTCTTTAATACCTCAATGATATAAGAATCATTAGGGAATAAATTTGGGCTCCTGCTAAACTAGGACTTAGCAGTCCATTTATTTCAGGTTTATTCTCTAGCCTCAAAACTCAAAATTCGGGGTATTACATCCCCCCCCCCGGTTCAATAAATTTCATCCTCGAAATTTGTCGCATCACTTAATCCACAAACTACAGATGCTTCTTCATGACAGCTTTCTTTTCACTAATCATTTCACATTGGGATGGTGCCTTCTAGACCATCCACACATACAGTATGCCACAAATTTGATTCTCGCAAGAATCCTAAATAACGAATGCAACCCAGTTGCCACAAATCGCAATTGGCCCATTTCACGATTGCCACAACTTCATGATCCCATAACCACAATATCCAGAGGCTCGAAATCATGAGCCATATCATAAAATCTTTGCAGTTGGACAGCTTTGGCCACCGCCCTTCTCCACTCAATTTAATCACCCCCTTCCAGGTATAACTCATAACACACAAATTCCTTCCACATAACAAACAGCTTCCACTACATCAACAACATTATCAAATTGCCGTATCAACTTTCATGGCGTTACCCTCACCCGTACACCCACCAGTGTCTTTGCTAGTGGTAACTGGGACTTTTGGGGTGTTGGAAATTGTGCCCTAAGGGCCAATCATTGTACTTTAAACATTATTATTTTAATGAAATTTCTCCATTCTGTTATCATATTATTTGCATGTTAACTGTGATAATTGTATCCTTGGATAATTCATAAAGATTGTCCTAAAATGTCCCTGGTCGGTCATTTATGCGGGAGCAGAGATGAAACAAGACCAGTATGACTTTGATAAGATATGGAGATACGAATCAAAGTCTTAGGCACTTGTAAGAGTACAAGGTGCTGGACCGACCCACTATGAGAAAGCTACATGGATCAAGTCATAAGCTTTTCTCATGTATAACCACGTCACAATACCCTTAGACCTGAGGTCATCATGGATTCCTACATGAGAGTTGCTAAGCTTTGAACTAGTCAAAAGTCACTTTTGACCGGGTGATGATAAAGGCTACGATCGGGCTTGGTGGTTTTTCATGTAGAGGAATATGAATGATCAAGATGGAATTTGTCCCTCACATTAGTAGAGAGATATTACTGGGCCCCTCGATGAGTGAGTCTGAGAAATGTATGGCCATACTATGATGAAAGGAGTTTCAGTCTCTATTATTAGGCTACTCAGGAATCAAGAAAGTAATGGTCAGGAACAAGAGGATGACATTTTCCATGCCTTATCCTTGATCGATATATCGTGTGACAAAAGGGACGTGACATGGTTGTATAATAGGTTGTATCGTGATAACGATCCTCATATGAATTGGGTAGTCGTAATGTCTTGCTAGAGGCCGCTTGCGACTTTTGGGTTAGTGTAGTTATTGGCCCACTGCCAACTTCATATGGGCCTACAGGGTCGCACATAAGAATGGCCCAACACGAGATAATGTTTGATTTAGGGTGGATGAATTTTATATTTATATATATATATAATATAAAATTTATTAATAATATTATATAGATATATATATATATATATATTTTCGAAATATATATCTTATATATATATATATTATATTATATTATTATATTTAATAATATTATATAGATATATATATTTTTGAAATATATTATATATATATATGTATGTATATATATATTATATGATATTATTATATTGTGTTGGTTTTAAATTTAATTTATTAAGATATATTAAATTTAATAACTAACATGATAGAGATATAGTATCTCAGATTTAATTTATGAAGATAAATTAAATCTAATGGCTCTTTATTTAGATTAAATAAATAGGTTAAATTAAAACTGTTGGACAGATTTAATTTAAACTGAATTTATTTAATTAGCTCATCAAGATAATTAATTGTTAATTAATTTCAAAATTAATGATGATTAATTTTGAAATTTGAAAATAACCCTCATGGGTTATAAACTTGATAGAGCTGATAGACTCAGGGTACATCAGAATTGAGAGCCGCAAGTTAAACCCTTGGAGACATTAGAGGCGCTAGCACACAGTCTCGGTTGGAGAGCATTCGTGTGGATACCGGTAGAGGGAGCAGACCTGACGTGTTGGCTCCTAGAGATTGTGAAAACTCTGAATCATCAAAAAGGTATGAATCCTTCAAACTTGGTTTAAACGCCGTTGATAGATCCTCGATTAGGATCGGGGAAACTTTTTTTTTAAATTCTTTCGCTGTGCTTACCGATCCTACATGGGGTTCAACCACAATATCACATCGTCAAATCACTCTGGAATCTCAATCTCTTCTATCCGAAGCACCCTACAATATCGGCTTACCTAGAGTGTCAATCTCTTCTATCCAAGTGACTGATCGAGAGTTTCACTCTCCCAACACCACCCTCATCCTCTTTCTCCAGCGGGGATGCACACTGCACTCACCCAAACCGTTGTTAGGTACTCTAGGACTATTGGCGTGGTCACGTACTTGGCTTGGTAATTGCAAGAAATTTGTTATTAAAAGCCATGCACAGGTTATATGCAGATGTTGTAGTCTTGTTGAGAAGAAGAGCAGCTTACACACTAGTCTCAACATGGTGACTGGGGTTTTAATTGGAATATCATATTGGCTACCAAGCTAATAGCGGATCTTTCCTTCCTTGGTTCTGTCGGTTGTGCTCCCTTCTCCTTGACCTATCATAGTTGCTATTGTTACTGACATTCCTTCCTCCACCTGGAGATGGCAGCTCAGGAAAAGAGTTATCTGAAACAGACACAAAACAACACGGTCGGAGACTAGCTTGAAATCACTCTTACTACTGCTACTGACGTTCCTTTCTCCAACAGAGCTACCATGTAGTAGAGGAGGCAGTTCAGGATAAGAATTATGCTGCAGCAAGTAAGGAACAACACAGTCAGAGTGATAAATATGGTTATCACAATGACATACCATTACAAATTACAAAGAATGAAATTTACAATTAAAAAAACAAAACAACAGAGGTATCACTATGACAGAAATAAAGAAAATGAAATAGAGATAAGAAACATATCTCAAACTATTTCTCGTAAAAACAAGAGTTATCACAATGATAGAAATAAAGAAAATGAAATGAAAATACGGAACACATCTCAAACTACTTGTATCAAATTAATATTCATCACGAGTTAAAAACATAATTGTCAAATGATTGAGTAAGATGAATTAATATTGCATTTCCAAGAAGATAAAGAATACAAGCCATGCAATGATTGCTTGAATTTAAAATAAATAGGATTATGGAAGCACCAACCTCTGCTTCTGTTAGCTTGCTGAAATCAATGGTGGTGTATGTTGCCCCACTCTTGCATCTCTTCTTTACATAGAGCCAACCATCCATATTGCAATTGTGGATTCTTAGAATATTGACAACTGACGCTGAGTTTGATGTGAAGGTAGTGGTCACCTTCTCTTAAATGTTGCCAGCATGTTTTCTCTTTGAAATACAAAAGCATTAGGCAAAGGCGAGGCTGCCAAGCATACGCAAGTGATATTTCATTTTCCCATGCTTTGCAACTATAATAATCATCAGGTGCTTTACAACTCCATGAAATGACAAGTTTATCACAGGTCGACCTGTCTTTTATTTCTAGGCATACAGCAAGTCCAGACCATTTGCTTGTACTAAAATATGGAGGGATGTCCACCACTAATTCATATTCTGAAGTACCCCTTTTATTCGAAGAAATAAAACCTCTGTTGGGAAACCATGAAGGAATCTCAGATTTCGGCATTATTGCGAGAAAATCTACCTGAGGTACATATCCTGACTGTCACAACATTAATTAAACTTTCATTTCCTGTAAATACTTTGAAAATAAGAATGAAAAATATAGACAAAGAGATCACCAACATTTATACCTGAATGGGCCGGAGCGCCCTTTTCTCATAATTAGTTTGACGGCGATACTAAACGAGGAATAAACAAATCAAGTTATACATTTTTAGTTAAAAGGAAAAGATACGTAAATCATAGTTAAACATACCTCATGGTCAAGTGATGAAACTATATTCCACATTCCATCTAATGATAAAGGCTCCATTGAGTCACAACCGGGTGCATATAATTGAATTAACCTTGGTGGCAACTTTGGCAGCGACTTAAGCCTTTCACAGTTATAAATATGGTTATAGGAAATTTGCCTAGCCTCGGAGACTAGCTTGAAATGATGCTATTATAGTCAATCAGAGTGATAAATATGGTTATAACAGTGACGTACCATTACAAATTTCAGAGTATGAAATTACAATTTAAAAAAAACAACAGAGGTATCACTATGACAAAAATAAAGAAAATGAAATGAAAATAAGAAACATATCTCAGACTATTTCCTGTAAAAACAAGAGGCATCACAGTGAGAGAAATAAAGAAAAATGAAATGAAAATAAGGAACATATATCAAACTACTCCCTGTATCAAATTAATATTCATCTCAAATTGAAAACCCAATTATCAAATGGTAGGGTAAGATGAATTAATATTGCATTTCAAAGAAAAAGTATACAACAATCCATACAATGGTTGCTTGCATCTCTTCTTTACATAGCGCCCACCATCCTCATTTCAATGGCGAACTCTTAGAATATTGACAAATGACGCTAAGTTTGATGTGAAGGCAATGGTCATTTTCTCTTAAATGTTGCCAACATGTTTTCTCATTCCACATACAATGAACCTTAGGAGGCACTTTCACCTTCCACAAACCATCTCATACACTTTAGGAATATGATAACGGTAAAACAAGTCTTGCTAGTGTTGTTTGTTAAATACATATATTTATATATATTCATATCTTGTAGATTTGAAATAGATATAGGACCAACCAAGACATTAAAAGAAAATCAATTAACAAACTACACTTAGTAAAATAATAATTAAAAAAAGGAATATTCAGCAACTTCAAAATGTCTTTTTCTCACTATAAAGCATTAGAAAGGACAAAAGATAAACTTATTCTGTTTGGATTAACCTCTAACTGAACAGAGTAACACTCCCCTGTTTTGAAATTGAAATTTGGATGAAGTACAGAATTGGAGAATTGCTTTATAATTTATTTGAATACTCAGCAACTTCAAAATGTCTTTTTCTCACTATAGAGCATTAGAAAGGACAAAAGATAAACTTATCTTGTTTGGATTAACCCTCCAACCAAATAGAGTAACACTCCCCTGTTTTGAAATTGAAATTTGGATAATGTACAGAATTGGAGAATTGCTTTATAATTTATGTGATCTGAGAAACTTATCCAGTTTTCTTTTCAAATGATTTAATCATTGATTTTAATATTCATTTTTTTTTTCGCATTTTCTTTTCTTTTAATTTGGTCCAAATCTTTTATAATGATTTTTTGTCTTTCTTCTCGTTTTTGCTTGGATCCATTAAATTATGCTTTTGTGTGATGAAATGATTCATAATGTGTAGCTTTTTTTACATATGATTCAACCCCATATGTCGCTTATTTTATGTTTTGATATATTAATATTATTTCAAAATTCTGTAAACCTATTTCCTTGACTTTCACTTACTTTGAGAAAAATATTTTCTCCATATGCAACCACATATATGATAACTCTCTTCAGTCCTAATTATAAGATAGAGTTGACTTTTTTAGAGAAATTAAAGAAGCTAATTAAATTACTTTAGAATATTTATATTTTTGTTTTTTTCTTCAAGCTAATTAGTTTAACTAATAAATTAATATATAATCTAATGATACATAATATATGATATGATTAAGTAACTTATTTAGCTTCCTTAATCTCTCCAAAAAAAAAGTCAACTTTGTCTTATATTTAGGACCGGAGTTAGTATGTAATTATTGTAATACATGAAATGTTGTAACAAGAAATTTTCTTTTGCATTCTTCACTTAAAGAGATTATCTATTTCACTTGAAAAGTCAAAGTCTCTATGGATTGTACAATATTACTTAAATTTTAGGGAAGAACTGTAACCAAAAAAATTGTGGGAAGAAGTCAGAACTCTTTCCTTTGTGACCCATGATTTATTTATTAGTTCTATGCCATATTTATTTGGTGGACTTTAAATAACAGCAAGCTGTGTAATGAAGATATGAATTAGCCCCCTTACACACAGGCTCAGTAAGATGAACATGAAAGTTAAAAAGTTCAATATGCAACCATGTATATGATAATACGTACACAATGGCTTCTATTTTGGACTTATAACTGCAATGATTATTCCACTGTTTGATCTTGCTTACCCTTTCAATTGTTGGAGTTGTTGTCGTTTGTTCGAAATCAAATTAACGATACAGGACGAAGATTTTCTCCAAGTCAGGTAATATCTATTGCCACAGCATGAACAGTTGTTTCAAATACCTCATGAAGGTGCAGATGACCAATACCCTCGTTCATTACCATACAATCGGATGCTACCATTATAGGATGTGCGCTTCTTAACAGCGTCCCATTGGCGGGTTGTGTTTCAATTTTACAAGTTTAATGCTTTTAGATGCGGCATTCACACTCAGGTATACTTTGCAGACATGGCAATACATTCTTGGTGGTTCACATCGACAAAAACTTCTGGTCCCTTACAGATGCAGCTTCTGGCATTGAGGAAGGCCTTAATTTTCGTGTCCAATCAAGGCTTTGCACTAAACCCATATAGTATTCCTTTGTTTTGTAAACTTATCAAATCTTCTCATGTTAAACTACTTACTTTAAGATGTCCAAACCATACTTCAACGTTTTGTATATTACAGTTTCCTTTGTTAATGTGAAATTACTCATTATTAAAAAAAACTAAAAAAGCAAAAAGAAACTTGAGAAATTCTCTCTATTATGTAATGTAAATGAAAGGAAGTAAGCCAAGCCTGAAGCAAAGCAGATGTTACCTCAAATTATATAAATCTAGGAAACCTTAACTAATTAAGCTTCTCTAACTTCAGAAAAAGAAAAAGAAAAAGTTCTGATCTCCAACAAAAATATATTTTAATGAGGCTTATATCACTTCCTCAACTATTGAAACTTTCATCTATGCATGTCACTTAAAAAGCATCAAATATTTCAAATAATCATCAGTGTACGTCTCCACGAAATGGCTTCTACGGTTCTGCATATATTAACTGAGTACAAGAGCAGAAATAGAACAATAGAAGGCAAGAGTCATCATGACCTATTTCTCTCTCTATTTTTTCAATCAAAGATTTTTATTGTTCTGTCCAATGCAGTGTGAGGAAGGCAGACCTCAGAAGCATCATTTGATTTATTCAAATAATCATCAGTGTGTGTCCACTCTTTCATATCTTCCTTGCGTATAACACGCCATCCACAACCTCCTATCTTAAGCATCTCTCGACATGGACAATGAAAAGTAAATTTGATGTTGAGGCAATTGTTTTGACGACCTCTGAGATGTTGCCAACATGTTTTCTCGTTCAAGTGCAACACCATTATGCAGAGGTGAGGACCCTCCTTAAGGACAACACCAATTTCATGTGCCCACTTCTTCCTTATGTACTGATAATCTTCAAGGGCTTTACTACTCCATGAAATGTGAAAACTATCAAATATACATGGCATAATTTGAAGCTTGATGCAAACAGCAAGTCCTAACCATTCACTTTCACCAACATGTTGAGGGATGTCCACTATTAATTCATATTTGGATCTATATACATCTGAAGGAATATGATCCTTATTTGGGAACCATGATGGTATTTCAGATCCCCAAATAATTGCAAAAAAATCTCTCTGAGGAAGATATTCTGCTACCTACAACAAAATTCACCTATTATGAACTATACCTACCTACCCAGAACAAAAAAAAAACAGCATGTAGAAATACAAAAAAAGGGACTAACATACCTTAATGTGCTTGAGCAATGTATTCTCATATTTAACTTGATGACGGTACTAAAACAAGAAAATAGTCATGTTATGTGTACATAGGTAAAAGAAAAGAATTCATAAATGAGTGGATAGATCATAGTTAGGTGAATATACCTCATGGTCAAGTGATGAAACCATATTCCATAACTGTGTTTCTGATAAAGGTTCCATTGAATCACAACCCACTGCATCTAACCGAAGTAACTGTGGTGGAAGCTTGGGTAGTGACTTAAGCATCTTGCAAGAACACAGAAAGAGAAAGTGTAGTCGACAAGAATTACAGAGCCAACTATCAGGTAGATTGACAAAATCATTTCTCCCAAGATTTAATTCAATTAATGATGACAAGCCGCTGAAATCTTCAAGAATTGATCCATCATTAAGGCCGCAACCGCTTAAGTCTAACTCTATTAATGACAATGGATTAGAGCTGAAGATTTGATCACTTAATGGAGCATTGAGGAGAGTCATGTCTTTTCTGAAATTGTCACCCTCATCATGTCCTTCGCAGGCCTCAGTTTCAGTCAATCTTTCTTGCCCCTTTGAAAGTTTTGAACAATCAGAAATGTCAAGCGTTTTGAGATTCTTCAAATTGTGGAAGACAAGTAGACAAAACACAAGATGTACACAACTTCTCATTTTCAAATCTCTAAGACCAGTCAAAAATCCAAATGACTTGGGAAGTTCCCTCATTGCAGTATAACTCACATCAAGTGATGATAATGTTGTCATACCTTCCCCAAACTCTGGGAGCATGAAAACTTTAGAATACCGCCTAAGGAGTAACTTTTCCAAGGAATTCATTTCCAATTTTGTTGGAAGGAATTCAAGACTTGTGCACCCACACAAATTCAAGTTGACAAGCTTCTTCAATCGTCCAAGGGAATCATGAGCCACAATAAGGGATGAGCACCCTTCAAGAATTAAATTTTCTAAATTCGGAACTCCTGAGAAATCTGGAGTTTCAGTCATATTTACAGAAAAGCTCATATCAATAAACTTCAAGTTTTTCATAATCTGGACAAATTAACAAAAGATAGGAAAATTAATGTCAGAAAACAATGTCATGATATACAACATACTCACCAATATATATGGTAATATTCGTACGTGATGAACAATGATGAATGTCATTCCAAAGTTGCTTTACATTGCTATGCTGCATTTGAATATCAACAAGTTTATTCAATGGTGTTCCAAGAGGAAGAGCTTCTAGAGGGCAAAATTGCCATTGAACAACTCTCAATGCACTAGAAAGGCATTCAAGACCATGGGGAAGTTTCAATGTTCTTCGAATCATGAGTAATTTGAGATTAAACATCTTCAAGAAAGCATGACGCTCCCAATATAATTCAATTCCATTATGATCGTTAGAAAAATAATCAAGACCCATTGTGAGGAATCTAACACAATGCTTTGTATTGCTTTAGTCCCCTGATAAAAATATTGATTCCCAAGAAAATAACATGACAATTGTTAGGTTTCAGATAAAATGTAAGAGAGATTAGGCAACTAGACATATCATTATTTATGTAATATGTACAATAAAAATGACGGTCCAGTACACAAGGCTTCCATCAGGTAGGGTCTGAAGAGACATAAATCGTGAATCAACAAAATGAGTAGCAGTAGAATAGGTTTTAGGCTTGTGAATACCATCTTTAAAATGGGTGATCGTACTATGAGTATTCACAAGCCTAAAACCTATTCTGCTGCTAAACACACGGAGTGTAGAATAATTAGGAGTTGTGAAGGGAACAACATCATGAATAATAGAGGAAGGAAGAAGATTTGTGACAATAAGTAGCTACCCATGGACTGAAAGACAAGAAGCAGGACCCTAGATATCAATACAAGTTCAAGTGGTGAATTGCATACAGTTGTGGAGAATGGTGAAGGCAGTTTATGTAATTTACCCATACAGCATGCTGAACAAAAAGTACTATTGTATTTATTGGAGAAAACAACATTATAGTCTTTCAAAAGTCTAGGAAGCACCGCAAAAGGAGAGTACACCAATCTATGATGCCGCAAATGTATAAAAGGTTGTATACATGAAGAGTAGAAAATAAAAGTGTAACAGTAGAAAAACTTGAAATATTAAAACAACAAATGAGTATTAAAAAAGAAGGTGCTCACTTTATCATTTTTCAATACTTCATCAATGTCTTCTAAATTCCACAACCTGCTCCGTCCATGAACATGATCACGAGATTTTTGAAAAACAATACTCCTAGCTAATTCTTGAAGTAAATCATGCACCTCTAATATGATTTCTCCATCCAATGTTTTCTTTTCAATCAATAGAGCTCTTCCAATCAAGATATTTATTCCAATTGTCGGGCGAAGATCACAATTTTTCAAAATTTGAGATACTTCATCCCTTTTCCATCCATTGAAGAAACAAGCAATATCTAAAAATATTGTCTTTTCTTCATCATTCAATCCATGATAACTTATTTTTAGAATTTGAAAAATATCTTTGTCTAGAGTTTGTTTCATCCTTTCTAAAGTTTCTTCCCACTCAAGAAGACTTCTTCCATAGAATAAGGAACCTAAAACATAGAGTGCCAAAGGAATGCCTCCTGCATATTTAACCACGGTTTCTAACAATACAGAATAGTTATCTTCAGGATGATCTTTCTTAAATGCTTTCTTGGAAAAGAGCTCAAGAGATTCATCTTTTTCCATTGGTTTGACATCATATATTCCATGTACTCCCTGTGATTTCAATAAGTGTGCAAATTTCTAGTTGTTATAATTACTCTACTCCTTGCCCCAAACCACTTTGGACTTGCCAAATTTTCTAACTGATTCACATGATTTACATCATCAAGAATGAGGAGAACCTTTTTATTCCAAAAAAGTTCATTCAAAATGCACTTTCCAAAATGCTCGTCGTATATCGTTTTCCCTACATTGAGATGTAGAAGAATATCTTTTTGTAAACTTACTATGCCTTGTCTTTCTAAAATCTCCCTAACATTAGCAAGGAAGCAAGACAATTCAAATTGGCCAGAGATTCTTTCAAAAGTAACTCTAGCAAGCGTTGTCTTACCAATACCCCCCATACCCCATATCCCTACAAAACGAGTGTCATCCACCTCTATCTCTAAGAGTGAATTTATCTGCACCATCCTTGAGTCAATACCAACTAAATCATCATCATAAGATGGCATATTAGAGCATAAAGTGTTCCGTATTGCTTCAACAATGTCTCGGATGACTTCTGTTTCATGCCTAACAAAGAAAAAAAATCATGAGCAAAACATGAATTTAGCCCTTCACCAAAAAAATAAAATAAGAATTATATTCACAATAAAATAGAGAAATAAAAAGATGAAAACTGTTCGCTAAAAATATTATAATCGATGTTCATCTTTAATTGGGATGCGGTTTTAGGCCACTTAACATTCAGAGCGTGTCGATGTAAGGCTTAGATTTGATTATGGGAAGAGGGAGCATCGATAGATATAATCCATATGTGGATATGATAAAGAGCTTTAGTGGGAAGTTTGACTTCAAATTGAGCATAAGGACATCATCCATTGTGATCAAGTAGCTCATGAGCTAAATAGCAACACTACTATATATATAAATGAAAAAATCATGCATGTGAATTCTGTCCACTGTCACTAAGTTAATGTAGGATGCAACCTTTGAGTTCGCTACTTGATATGTATAACTAGAAAAGAAAAAAAACCTTACCGACTTCTAGTGTCCCAACCGAACAAATTGCTAACTTGTGACAAAGCTTCTCTCCATTTCTGAACCTTGTCTTTGCTATTTTTGAAAAAGCTTTGGCAAAACTTTTTCTTTGATACCTTACATCAGATCGTTCTACACCATAGAAGACTGGAAAAACTTGTCTGCCAAAATTCTTTCTAGATTCAAGAATCTCCTCAATTTCATTCAAACACCATGTAGAATTTGCATAATTTTCAGAGAGAACAACAACAGCACAGAAAGACTCCTTGATGGCTTGAAGGAGTTTTTCTTTAATAACTTCTCCTCTCTGTATTCCTTCATCATCCCTAAAACATCTGATGCCACTACTAATGAAAGCTTCATATAAGTGATCAGTGAAACTCCAGCAAGTGTCTTTTCCTGCAAAACTCAAGAACACATCAAATTTCCATTTCGAAGTAAAGGAGCTCGGGGAAGATTCTTCTTGTGGGGCATAAGGCCTTCGAATGCATCTGTCACTTGGACGCATTTATCCATATAGTAATCTGCAACAACATCATAAAATCACTGCTTGGAAATGGAAAGGAAAAGGAAAGTAAGACTAGCGGTAAGACTTACAAGTCGTATAGGATCTATAGATATGCAGTGAAAGATGCTGTACTCTTGTCCCAAGGATCTTTCTTTCTGTTGAGCTCAGTGCTGCGATCTCAAGTCAACGAACCACAATCTAAAAGACAGATATAATGGTTACGGTTTCCCTCATAAGCATTTTTCTCAGTATCTCTCAGAAGCTTTTAATCATGTCCATACATATGATCTTAGCGCTCAGAAACTGCCACGTCAAAAAGCTTTTAAAATAGCATCTAGCTTGTTCAGTTTTTTATGATATTAACCGTCCATCGTTTTCGCCAAATCCCTAGCCATCCCAGAAGAAGTTTCCGTTCCTTCTCTTCCACGAGCAAAAGAGGGCCTTCAATAATGTTCAATGATTGAACAGCGATTCTTATACAATGCAGAAAATGTATAAGAATCTCTTGTCCTCATACAATGAAATTAAAATCTGGAGAAAGACATAGAAGAATAAGATTATTAACAGCTAGAGACTTTCTGGCTATAAGCACTCGATACAGTCGAAGCAATTAACAAGTCTAAATTGGGAGCTTAGAAAACCAAATTCAAAGACTCAAATATTGGAAGTCTAGGTAAAGAGCCTTGATTCCACATAAAGGTGAAAAACAATTGAACAGGGAACAACTCACATTTTTCAGTCCTACAATGCTAAGCAAGAACAATATGCATCTTCTCCACTGCAAGATGAAAAGAACGCATTTTTTCCATTAAAGATTATATCCTTTGGATTTTTTCACAGCTGGTGTCACAAAAATCTCCATTATAAACATATTTTAGATGCAGACTGCAATGTTAAACTAGGAAGTTGCAGAAGTCGACGCATTTCAGGGGTTCTGTAGGTGTTTTGAAAATAGAAAAATGGATGGTCACAATCAAATGAGATCAATGGTTCAGATGCGCTTCTGAGGGATACTGACAAAATGGCCGTTGAGAAGATACTTCCCAGATATAAGACATATATTGACAAAAGGCTAAAGAGATCTGCGTGCCATTGTTTATGAGATTTTTTCGCTGAATATATATTATTTTATTTGTGGTTCAAAGTGATAATATAAAATAAAGCGTGATGCAGAATAAGTGAAACATTATAAGTGAATTTAATATTCAACGAAAGAGTATCATTCTTCCAAAATATTCCCCTTGGAAATCAATTTGCTCTAACATCCACAGTCTGCGATGGCACGATCATACCACCACTAGCCAAGCAAAAACAAGAATAAATATTGTAGATTTAAAATTATATTGTCGTTTTCCCTCAAGCTCGATGCTGTGTGCGTCACTGCGTCCGCTAGATATATGGGAAATTTGCATATTAAATTAATTATAAATAAGGATGTTAAAAGATCTTAAGTTTATGAAATTACCCTTAAGGACTTTGGTATTTTTCTATTATTCTTCGAAAACGACAGCTGAATTTGGACGTATCATTTTGTTATGACTTTTTGTATGTGACTTGTAAATTTTTTAGAAGTTTGCTAAATTAAGGTAAAGAAATTTAAACTAACAAAGGTTGGTCCAATTGATAAGGAGTTTGTCTCATAACCATATATAAGGTTGTAAATACAAACACCACCAATGTTAAGACCTTATTAATGAGCGATCTATAAATAACTCTGTAAGCGTCATTTGAGTCCGGAGACATATTCTAGCTTTAGTAGCTCCCTACCCAACTTACCAAAACTTTTTTTATCAAAAAAAAAATTAAAAAAACCTAAATTCGAATGCATGTTCTTTTTTTTAAAAAAAAAAATTTGTGCAAAAAAATAAATTCATTTAATGGTAGGCATTGCATCAATTGTAGAATGTGAGGCTGGAGGACCTCTATGACCATCCATGGTGAGCTGGTGAATAAATGCTCCCAGTCCAGGGGTCATCAATAAACTACCAAAATCAATTGGCCTAGGTTTCCCTCCACAAATGTTGGGGTATTGCCCAGCTATTCTTTACCTCATGACATTTTCAAAAGCATCTATAAGCCCATATATATCTTGATTCAGAAGCTCTCTGAGCCGAAAAGGGATGTATGGCTTCAAAAAAAATCAGGCATGTGATGTTTTGCCGGACTTCTAAATGGTAAATCTGCAGCTAATAGCCCATGTGCTGCTCCAAATTATACTTCTTTGCATGTAATAGAAACCATTATCAAAATTTATAAAATAAATATTAATGAAAAGAAACCTTATCTAGAAGATTCAATGTTTTTGGCAAAACACGTGGTGGGGTTCAAATCCCACCCAACCACTTTGCCAAAGAATTATTTCTGCCACAGCTCCAATGTCAGCAAAGATAGGTCATAGCGTCTAGCTCCAGTGGCCTGCAGGGTTGCGGGATTATATTTTTTTAAAAAATTTACATAAGGCCATTTATGTCATTTTCTTTATTTCAAAAAAGAAAAATCAACTACTCACACTTATCTAATATTATGAATATTTGAAATACCGTTTTATTTTTTATTATTTTTAAGTTATTTTTTTAGTTGATTTTCCCTTATATTTTTGTTATTAATTCTTTCAAAATCTCCACCAACATCCCGTCTACTCTTATCAACTAAGACAGGCACAGGGGTCACCTTTCTTGTTAATGTTTAATTATAGCAATTTTTTATGATTATTAACCCACATGTATAAAAAGTTGTCTGAAGATATTTTTATGAGAAAATTCAAAAAAATACTTTGGAAAATGGGAAAGGACGATTCAGTGCTCTAAAATTGGGAAAAGATGAGTCAGTTCGCTATCAGACGAGAGGAGGAATCTGGGATTTTGAAATCTCGACGAAAAGATGAAAATGTCCTTCAACCCTCCCTCTCTTCTTGGAAATTGGAATGACAACACCGGCCTCTTTATTAACAACTCCGGATTTTACATTAACAACTCTACTTTCTTCTTTCAGAATAACAAGTTTTAGAGCCAATAAGAACACATTTTCCTTTATTAACAATACCGTATTCTACATTAATAATTCCACTTTCTTCTTTCACAATTAATAAGTTTTAGGGCCAATAACAACACCTATCTCTTTATTAACAATACCGTAATCTACATTAATAACTCCACTTTCTTCTTTCACAGTTAACAAGTTTTAGGTCAATAACAACACACATCTCTCTTTATTAGCAACACCATAATCTACATTAACAGCTCCACTTTCTCCTTTTACAATTAACAAGTTTCAAGGCCAATAACAACACCTATCTTTTTATTAACAAAACCATATTTTACATTAACAACTCCACTTTCTTCTTTCACAATTAACAAGTTTCAGGGCCAATAACAACACACCTTTCTCTTTATTAACAACACCGTAATCTACATTAACAACTCCACTTTCTTTTTTCACAGTTAACAAGTTTCAGGGCCAATAACAACTCATTTCTCTTTATCAACAACTCCACTTTCTTCTTGTGGCCGAGACACAGCTGTCGGTGTCACTTTTTCGTCATTGGGCGGATGGTAGTAGGAGACTCTCTTGGGAGCATGTCAATGGGCGTTTTCGGTGGTGGAAGGAGACGATTGGAGATTGGCGCCAGCTTCTGGGAGGGAGGTGTTGGGCAATGGTCAGATCTAGAATCGATCGGCAGCCATGGGTGAGATCTCGTTCAAAGAGGATCGACGGGGCTATAATCACAAGGTTGCAGCGGATCTTCAGTGGGTTCCTCAAGAAGATTTGAATCGGTTGTATGATCTGCAACTGAGATGGCCGAGATCTGCAACTGAGATGAGGAAGAATTGGATGAAGTGCTCAGAATGAAGGTGAACCATGGAAGTATGGACTCTTTGTAGCAATTTGGTGTTGTTAATGTAGAATATGGTGGTTTTAATTAAGAGGCTAGTGATGTTATTCTGAAGTGGAGAGAGGGAGAACTAAAGGGTAAAAGCGTCTTTTCGCCAAGATTTCAAAATCCCATATTCCTCCTTCTTTCTGACAGCGAACTAACTCGTCCTTTCCCATTTTCCAATCCTTATTTGCTTCTTCTTCCTTAGACAACTGAAACCAAAACCAATAGTTTAAAACTTAAGAGAACAAAATTAAAATTAGGATAAATTTAAGGGATCAAATATGGTATTAACATATAAAAAAATAAATAAGTTGTACACTATCCAACTTACTAATAACTAATAAAAATTTAATATAAAATTGAAAGATTAAATAAATTATGCACGCATGAAAAAAGAAACGAGTGGTGTAGGTACGGGTTGTCGACCACATATTTTTTCCCCCAAATCTCTCCAATAGTGGAGAGAAACAATGGGACAAAGATGGACACCTCATTTTCCTCCCCACTTTTCCTTTCTTCCTCATTTTCTCTTTAAGCCAATGAAACCTCCTTCTTACCTCATTTTTCACCTCATTTCTCTCTCTCTCCCATTTTCTCTCCATCTAAGCATAGTGAAAAAAGAAAAACCTCTCGCCCTTCTCCGTCTCAGTCAAATACATGCTCACTCTACGTAACCCTCTCTCACCTCTATCTGCACTCACACCTCTCTTTCAGTTATTTAATTTAATTTTTTAATTAGCTAAGAAGGAAAATAAATTTTTTTATATTACATGACATTATGTAAGTTAATAAAATGTTTTAGAAAATACCTTGTAATTAAAATAAAAGGAGTATATCTCAGGATAGAAAGGGAGTAGAGTGTGTGTGTGTGTATTTTTCTAGTTTAAAATATCACTTTCTTTTAAATTTAATTAAAAGTACTCGAAATCACTTGGGACTTCAGACTACTCCTATTCAAGACATAAGTATAAATGGTTTTCTCATTTTTTTAATAAGTGCGCTTACATATTTCATTTAAACATCTTTTGAAAAATTTAAAGTTTGACAACGTAATTAATATTAAGATTTTTTTATTTTATTTACTACAATAACTTTAATTTATTAAAAAAATTTGTGAGAAGCAAGCGTGGCAACAATATTGATATTTTGGCGTTCGATTAGATCTTTTAATCCCTGATTAAATCTGAAAAGACTTCCCCCTTCCTTTTTCATATAAGAAAACACTTTCTCCTTTAATTTACAATATAAAATTTAAAGCATTTAATAGTTTTTAATTTTACCATTTCATTTGTAAAATTTTGGTAAGATTTAAAGCATTTATTATTTTCAAAATTTACCCTTTTATAAAATTAATTTTTTTTAAAAAAAATTGATATTTTGAAAAGAGAACCCAATGAGAAATACCGTTTCTTATGCAAAGCAGTGGTGTGAGCGTAATAGGGAATGGAGAGTGACACATCGGCTTTCAAGGAATCCCGCTAATATCCATGACGGCGTAACTCGAGAGAGGCATAGGATGGTCTCCTCTGATCATTCTTTCCACCATTATATCAAATTTTAGTAATTGGGATTTAATATTATATAAAATATTATTTAAAAAATTAAATATAATAAAAATCTACCATAATAAATAGAATAAATCTCAACTATTAAATTTGATCTAATGGTGAAGACATTAAATAGAAAAAAAATAGAAAGAAAGATTAACAGAGATATTCCTCAACCGATCCAACCCATTACATTATACTTTTGCTTCTCTAATGCATCCAGCACAGTATTTTGTATGGCATCCAAAATCTGAAATTTTTTTCACATGTCTTCATCACCTTGAAATATCTTTTTAGATACATATGGTATCTTAAAATATTTGTTTTTTGTTTTTTTATGGTTAATGTGTGAAAATACCCGCGAATTTATACCAATAGTGCACCCAACACCTTAAACTCTTTTTAGGTGCAAAAGTACCTACAAACATTTAAAGTCAGAGCAAAAATAACACATCCCTTAAAATGAACTAACGTCAGTTACTTTTTATAGTGAGACCCACTCAATTTTTCTGAAAATACCAAAATGCCCTGACTCAAAAATAGTAAAGGTGCAAAAATATCTATAGATTTTTACTCAAAGTACTTCAAACACCATGTGTTTTTCATATGTGCAAAAATACTCATGAATATTCAAAATAGACATGGAAATATGAAAATACCCCCAAGTAAAAAAAAAAACACACTCATACATGATGAATATATTTTATGAAAATTATTTATATGTATTTGCTACGCTGGTCAAATTTAGAGCTTGCATTTAGTTCCCTTTTTTTTTCTTTTGTTTGGTCTAAGGATTTTGAATCTAGCTTAATTTAATGATTTAATTCATTTTTTAATTAAATCAATTTTTATCCCGGCAACTTTAATTTTTTTGACATACCATTTTTGAAATGGGAGCATTTTGGTACTTTCAGAAAACTAGCATAAGCTCCACTATCGAAGGTAACAGACGTTAGCTCATTTTATCTTACATGTCATTTTTTTCTTTGATTTTAAATGTTTGTGAGTATTTTTATACTAAAAAAAATTTATAACGTTGGGTGTATTTTTTATATAAGTTGGTTAAATTATTTTCCTAATGTGTGGACCAAGAATTTTTTTTTAATCATACAGACAAGATTTACTCTTGAGGGTTCATATAAGCCCTTACATCAGAGATTCACAAACCAAAAGACCACCAAATATTAGCTTATATCAGCTAACATTTGATCCGAACAAATATTTGGGGGAGTATGTAATATTTTCAGCTCATTGTTCATTCCTAATGCCAATTTGGCCAAAATATCAGCACACTTGAGTGCCTCTCTGTGGGAATGATATATTTCTAACATCTAATCAGAATAGATTAGAGATCTAGTTTCCTCTAATTCCATGTTGAGTGGATAGTCCCACACATTTGCCTAAACCAATAGCTGGATAGCACTGGTTGAGTCAGAATACAACTTGATTCTCGTTAACCCCATTGTCTTCCAGACCTGCAAACCAACTTTAATCACCTGAATTTCTGCAGCTATTGAGCCTAAACTGAAGGCGATTTTCTGTTGGAAGCCTCCTACCCATGAGCCTGTGTGATCTCGAATTAGCCTGACCACCGTTGACTGATATTGTGCATCCCTCGCCACGTCAACATCAACTCAAACAAAATCATTTGGGGGAGCAATCCATCTCAGCAAATCCCTTTCTGGAGCATGGAACACCTTATGTTTAAATCTTCCTTCTGCTACTTCTTCATTTAGGAAATGTTAGCATCTGTGAACCAACTGTTTTGGTTGTTCATTGATTCCTTCCAAAGCCTTCTTACATCTATTCTTCCAAATGAGCCATCACATCAAACCAAATGTCCTCATCCAAGGCCAATTTGCATATTTGCGTATACTTGGCGCATATTCCATCAGATCCACACCTACAGACTACCAGAGAAGAAAACAGGATAATAAATTGGGTTTATTATAGAAAGCAACACATTGTATGCCACCTCGTAGTCTCTCAAAGTATGTATCACTGTTTCCTCACAATTACACTCAAATGGACACTCCATGTTATCACTCACACCTCTTTTCCCTCTAATCAAGTTTGTTGGGATTTTCTCTTGGAACACTTGCCACATGAAGAATTTAACTCTCTCTGAAATAGGCCACCTTCACATGCTTTGCCAAATGGGGTCCCTCTCGACTGAACAATTTTGGAAATCATGGTATAGGCTAAGTTAACATTGAAATTGCCATCTGGAGACCTTCTCCACCAGAAGATATCATTGCCGGGTAAAGTGGGTGGTTTGATCTACTTGAACTTCTCAATTACCCAACCTGGCAGAAACATGCCCCATTTACTGACATCCCACTCGCCATTTGGTTTAACAAAAGTACCAACCATTTCTTCTGGGTCAATTAAATATTGGTTTTTATTCACATAGTATACCAGTAGATGGTCTAATGAAGTCCATAATTCCCACCAAGCGTTTGTTGAGTTTCCACTACGTAACTTGCTTCCGACCCCCTTCCTGAATGCTTCCCACCCCCTTCCTGAATGCTTCCCAAACTGTTATTATTGCACTCCACACAGCAGATTGAGTTCTTTTCTTTTCCGCATTTGGAAATTTACTGTAACCACGACCATACTTCAATCTAAGAGTTTTCGCCCATAAGGCCTTTGGCTTAGTAATTAATTTCTAGCATAATTGCATAATAAATGCTTTATTCTGACTACCCAAGTCTTTAACTCCAAGACCCCCTTTTGTCTTATCTTTATTAATTTTTTCCTAGGCTATAGAATGCATTTTCTTGCTGCCATTGCCTTGGTTCCAAAAGAAATCTCTACTTATCTTTTCTATCTCCTGCAATACCTCTTTAAGAAGGAGGGTAGTCTGCATCTGGTAAAAAGGTAGAGCAGATAGTACAGATTTGATTAGTATTGTTTTCCTCGCCAAGCTAAGGAACTTGCCCTTCCAACTTGAAAGCTTTTTCTACACTTTTGAAATCAGCGGAGCCTAAGTCATCTTCACAGCCCTTTTGTGAAATATAGGAACTCCCAAATACTTCCCCAGGTCTGCTGTGATGCTAATACCTAGCACTTGTCCAAGCTCCACCGCTATGTTGAAGTGGACGTTTTTTATGTAAAAACCTTTGATTTAGGCAAGCTTATTCTGTGTCCTGAGACCTTGTAGAAATAAAGCATTACCTCTCTGATTCTCTCCATATGATCTATGGAGGCTTCGCTGAATAATATTAAGTCATCCACGAAAAATAAGTGAGAGAGTGTTGGTCATGTTGTACTAAGTTTCAAAGGCCTCCATCTACCTGCCTCCACTTCAATGTTTATCAATTGACTTAACCTTTCCATACATAAGACAAATAATTAGGGACTCAACGGATCACCTTGTCTTACTCCTCTTGTGGGCTGAAACGAATCTGTTAGTAAACCATTCCATGAAACTCTCATTGTCGCTGAAGAAACACAAAACATTATGAGATTCACAAAATGATCATTTAAACCCATACTTCATAAATTAAACCTCAAAAAACCCCAATCCAGCCTGTCATATTCTTTCTCTATGTCAACTTTGATGGTTACATGACCTTTCCTCCTCCTTGTGCTTCTCATAGTATGTATGGCTTCCTACACCAGAATAATATTATCGTAGCCTTGTCTTCTACTGATGAAACTACATTAAGTAGGCTGAATCAAATAGTCGATGACATGCTTCATCCTGTTTGCCAACACTTTGATCAAGATTTTAAAACTCACATTGCAAAAAGAGATAGGTCAAAAGTCCTTTATTGTGGTAGGGTTGTCAACCTTTGGAATTAATACAATGTGAGTTTGGTTGATATCTTTAACTCTTACCAATTCCTTGAAAATATAGAAGATGAGATCACAAACCTTAAGGCCAACCACATCCCACTGTGACTGAAAGAAATAAGGTTGCAAGCCATCTGGTCCTGGCGCTTTAAATGCTCCCATTTCATACGTTGCATTCTTGAACTCCACTAGGGATATATCTTTTTGCAGACTATATAGCTGGACTTCATTCAGATAGGGGAAATTCACTGGCCACTCATTCACATTAAGAATCCCTTGTTTTGTAGAGTATAAGTCTTTAAAGTAATTAAACGCTAGTCCTTTCAGCTCCTCTTTATCCTCAATCTAGACCCCTTGATCATTTTTTAGCATTTCTATCCTATTTTTCTTCCTCTTAATCTTCATTATGGCATGAAAGAAACTCGTGTTCTTGTCCCCATATTTAAGCCAGTTACATCTTGACTTTTTGAACCATATAATTTCCTCCTGGTTGACTACTTTGATGTACTCTTGCCACAATTTTAACTCAAGTTCGAATAGGCCAGCATGAGGTCTTGCTCTAATTGCTTGGTCAATGCCTTCTAACCGCTTAAGTAATTCTTTCTTTTTCTTTAGGATAGAGCCAATGAAATTTTTGTTCCACTAGGTTGCCTTTTCCTGAAATTCCATATAGCCTTTAACCCAATTTTTATCATGCCAGGTAACATTGAACCATATTTGAGAAATCCTCTTTCAAGCACCATGTCGTTTGGTACCTAAATGAGCTTGGAGTAAATCTATCCTGCACATTACTACACGACACCACAAGTACCCTGTGATCCAACTTATACCGCAGATGATGAAAGGATTTATGGTTTGGATGAGACAACTTCCACATTAGATTACCAAATGCCCAATCCAGCCTCTCTTTCACCTCCTTTTTACTCCAAGTGAACTTTTCACCCACCACTGGAAGTTCAATAAAGCCACAGTCATGGACACATGATCTAAATGGAACCAAGGAATTAAATTACGGAATGGTACCCCCTTCTTTGTCAGATGGATGTAAGTAGGAATTAAAATCTCCAAGAACCAACAATGCCTCATTGATAGAGCTGGCAAATGCATGGAAAGATGACCATAAATCTTGTCTATAAATTCACCCAGGGTCTCCATAAACAAAAGTGAGACAGAAACTAGCCCATACACTCTTCTATGTAAGTCGGCAATGCAGAAGTTGAGTGGTACATGAAATATAATCTACAGAAACCTCATTTTCAGTCTCGGTTTAGCCTTCGTCAACATCTCTTTAACTAGTAGTTCCTCTTTGTATTCGTCTTTAGTTAACTCCAGTTTTGAAGGATTCAATAAAGACCATTCTTCTTTGACTGCACTACTGGGTTCAACGACTTTGGCTACCAGATTCACCAACCCGTCTTTTGGATTCAGTAGAGTCCATAGAGCCCATGACGACATTATGGACCCTATTACCTGTTGTTTTTATTTTTGGTCCTCTCTTTTACATCAAAACTTTTTTGGCCCTCTTAATCTGCTATTAGGCCTATATTTTGGGCTTTTATTTCAACGGCCCGCTGGAGAGGTTTGCTATTTTCTTTCCTTCTAGCCACTAAGTGGCTTTTGGATGATTGTGACCCTTTTGACTTGGTGCCACTTTTCAAAAATGAGCACTGTTCTTTTTTCCTTTGCCAATTTTCTCTCCCCTCATAACTGACAATAGCTTTCCCTATCCCACCCGTCGTATGTCCTTTCTTCATTTGATAATCCTTCTGGCCCTCTTCATATTCTCTATCTTCATCCTACTCAGATATTACTGCAAACTGAGATACATGATACTCATACCCCCCCCCTTTTTCAAATTTTGCACCAAACCTTGCACCTGACACACCTCCTCTAGTACCCTTATTCCTTGAAAATCAAGACTTTATTTTCCCTCCCACGTTCATCCAAGGTCCAAACTCTTCACCATCCACCAGAAGTTGATTTTTCGGCAACATACTCAGCGGTGACACCTCTGGTTCTGTCTGATGTTGTTTTTGCATTGTCATTTCACCTTCTATCTTCCTCCAGGGGCACATTTCCTTCTTATGTCCATATCTACCACACGAGAAGAATATTAAATGTAAGCCCTCATATTCCACATTAAATAGGGCAGATGCCAATATGACCCTTAGAACTAAGCATTTCTGAAGATCCAGTTCCATAAAGATTCTGGCATACCTTCCTCTCATCATGTTACCGTTAGCCTCATCTCTATAGTTCAGGGTATGCAAGTTAGCATTGAGCTTCTTCCCTATTATATCTCCCAATCTAGAGATAAATTTATGGGAGTAATGTATGAGTGGAATATTTGGAATTCTGACCTACGTGGCTATCTTCCCAAGGGGGTCATGAAACAGATCAAAATACGATGACCACCTTTGAACAAGCACTGTATGTTGAGTAATCACCCACGGTCCTTCAAATAAAATGCATTTATAATTCGCACCCCAGTTCTCAACATTTGTGAATCTCACTACATAGTAACTGTTAGGTAGGTCCACCAATTTGAACTCATTAAAGCCCTACGGCCTACTCAGAAGCTCCTCTAATTTGTCACTGTAATGATTAAGGCATTGTTCCACAGCTGGCATGCTTCATTAAATTCCTCCTCCATTATTTGCATTGATGGATATACACTCATGAGCTTCTTTATTTCTTCTGAGGTTTCAGGAAGCTTCCACGACTGATCTTTCAAGTCCGAGATTAATGGGTCCTCGTCCATGCTAGGGGATCGGTAAGCAACTCCATTAAAATCCAATCCCTTACACCCTATTAATGAATCTTTATATGAGATACACTGCCTATATTGTGTTTGCTCTGAAGATCCACCCTCCTCTTTTGACATCACCAGTTCATGGTTTTCCTCATTCTCAATTTCCTCCGCATCAATCATATGATCAGACATGAGGACATATTCTTTGGCTTCCTTTTTGGTCTTCTTCGGGACAGTAAGAATAGCAAGTTTCTCTGGCGGTCTATCGGGTAGTAACTTTCGAATCATAGCTTCTTCCATTGAGAGTTATCCAAGGCATGAGTTTGAAGAGAGAGAATTCCCTTACATTCAAGCTTTTTTGCTTGGACCAAGAAAATTTTCAAACGTCATTGGAGCATCCACAGGAAAAATCCTGGAAATGCCTTTAACTTAAGGAGATAAAGGTGTCAGAAAAAGCCAAAACACCTCCCCAAATGGAAGCGATGAGGCTAAAGTGACAAGACAAGGACCCACGTACTTTTTTTTTAGCAAAGACCTACAGACTTATTACTCTAATGCAAACACATGATATGTTGGGGTTCTCTATTTATGAGCCCAAAAGGGGCATTTCCGTACCACGAATTAGGGAAAAATTCCGCCAACGACCCGCTTGACCCAATAGGAGTACTTTTACTTCTTCACTTTATAATTAATTGATACAGCTGTATCTTTCTTTATGAAGTTAATTAATACTCCGCCGTGCTTAGTATGAGAGATATTAAAAAAATTGACCTTAGTTTTAAATATAAGATATAATTTTTATATTTTTTTAATATTTTTTTAATTTATCTCTATTGATACTCTCTCAACAATAATTAATGACGAGAGGGAAGGAGAAAATTAAAGAAGATGACCAAGATATTTTAGAAAATAAATGCCATAGTAACTAACTTAAATACTTTCTTAATGATAGGCACAAAATATAGAGCCAAAACTCCACAAGTGCACTGGCCGTATAAAGTAATAAAGAGTGAGTAAGATATCGTTCCCAAGAAGAATTGGTACTAGTAATGCAATTGAGTAATGACTTTACACTTTTGCTTAAGTTGAGTCAACATAATTTGAATTATGAATAAAAACTAACTAAAGAAAAGAAGAAAACAAATCTAACTATTGTAACAGCTAAAGGTGATTCTAGATCTTAAGTGGTGACTTGAATTATTATAACATTGATTAATTATTTGTGCATAATTTCTTTATTAATTGCTTTTAAAGTTATATTTGTTAGTCTAGGACTCTTATTTACCTAAGAGTGTCTTCCGATCCATTAAAAGGCATCCCAATTATGTTAATCCCTAACTCTTTAGGCAATTAGTGCTTAGTTGGATTAATTTAAGTACATGCCTAATGAGACTATATAGGGCCGATAAGTATATGCTTATCTTATAACCAAATTAAGTTCCAAAAAACCTAATCCTACACGATTTAGTTGAAAGTCTAGTCTAAATTCCCTATGCCTAGACTCATTTAGAATACTAAAATAATCTCAATCAGATGTCTCTTATTTTAGGATAATTAAGCACACAATTAAACTAATAAATATAATATTAAAGCAATTAACAACAAAAATTAGCACCCACTAATTCATAATCAAACTAAATAATCCAAAACAAAGGTTTAGCTACAGAACATTCTCATGATCAAAACAATAGCTAACCAAAGAAAAGTTAAAAAGACAAATAAAGAATAGAAGAGAAAGGAGAAACAAAAACTCAATACCGAATTTTCATTCATGCTATCGCTTTTCTGTATCTCAAAACTTTAATCTCCCTCTATTAAAGCTCTTGCCCTGCAGTCACCAACCAGAGAAATATATCACATCTCCTTCTTGCTACACCTAGCATATATATAGGTGTATATTGTCTCCCTAAGTGCATTTCTATCACAATATATTGGTTTATCTCTTCATTTTTTTGATT
Organism: Inga leiocalycina; assembly: GCA_963242795.1. Lineage (NCBI taxonomy): Eukaryota > Viridiplantae > Streptophyta > Magnoliopsida > Fabales > Fabaceae > Inga > Inga leiocalycina. The sequence goes on along the minus strand of OY725325.1, from coordinate 59,922,124 downwards.
ATCATATAATATAAATATATTATATTGATATTTTTTCTCACTTGAAACTTATAATATCTTTTGCAAAATAAATTAGGATATGAGTGGATTTTATATCAAAATATTATTTTATCATGTAATTAATTAAATGATAGAAAAATATATAAAAGATAATTAAATAAGTGTAAAATATTAATAAATTTAATCAAATATAGCTCAAAATCTATATCTTAGAATGTGCACTTATTTAATTATAAAGTATATACTTATCACTTAATATAAATACTAGTGGAGTTCACTCAATATAAATAGTAGTATATTATAAAACCTTGGGGTGTTCAAATCCGAGACCGGGACTGGGATCCCCTAATCCCGAGTCCCGTCCCGATATGAGGCTGGGATTGGGAACTTGTGTCCGGTCCCGATCCTAGTCCTGGAACAACCGGGACTATCCCGGGACCAAGACCGGGAATTCCTAGATTGACACACCAACACATGAAGTCATTTTTTTGTTGGCACAAAATAAATCTGGTTTGAGGAGACTCTTTGGGCTCATGATAATGAAAGGCTTGAGCCCAACAACATATTACAAGCCATTAAAGAAGTATATATGACATGAGCCCAATTAAAAAATCAAAGGAAAAAAACATATATATGGCTTTTATGTCTTCTCACCCCATATAATTCACGTATGACTCTGAAAAATTGTAGATCATAGTTTGGAAAAAAAAACTGTAGAACCTAAAATATTCATAGGCAAACTAATGATTGAGATGGCAGATGGAGAATTCAAACAACAAAGTGAACAAATATGAATTAAACACAGCCAAGCAACAACTATTCACACCAACAAAAGTTCACAACATCAACTACAAAAGTTCAATATAGAAATTAACAAACAACAACAATGTTACAAGAAGCAATAAAATATAAGTGCTTGGTCCTTGCTCTTCAAGAAACACAGCCAAGCAACAACCATTCACACCAACAAAATGACGTTTACGACTTTAGTCCATGCTCTTCAGCTTCAAAATTGAAAAGAAAAAAATGAAAAGAAATGAATAATTATTATTAAGAAATTAAAGAAGACAAATGAATTAAATAAATCAAAGATTATGATATTACCAATTAAAGCTGCTAGTACTTCCTCATTTTCATTGAAGTTATCAATATCAAGTGATTCAAGTCCGGTTGGGATGGATGTGGATGGAGAGAGCCAATTTTGTGCACAAATAAGTGCTTCAAGCATCCTGGGTGATAATAAACTTCTGTATGAATCAATGACATGGCCCCCTATGCTAAAAGCTTATTCTGAAGACACGGTTGAAACAGGCACGACCAACACATCATGTGCCATCATGGAAAGGACTCTGAACTTGCCACCATTAATTTTCCACCAATATAAGATAAGAAAATTAGGATCACGACCTTCAACTAACTCAGATTGAAGATACTTATCCAACTCTGCATACTTATCTGTTTGAGTCTCAATCTGATTATCAGCCCTAAATCTTCTCTCTACTTCAGTCTCTTCCATATCAACATCAAAAGTCTCTTGCTCAACATTTGTTATAGTGCTACAAGTACTTTCAGTTTCTACTTGTGCCTGACTATGAATAACACTCTCATATGTGTCAAGAACACTTGAATAATGATCGAACAAACGATAAATTAAATTTGAAACTTTTTATTATGTCTACATGCCTATCAAGATCATTAGGATATATATCATCAAAAGCATACTTCAAAAACTTTGTTTTATACCTAGGGTCAAGCACCATTGCAACCACCAACAAAGGATTAAATTTTTCAAAGTGGCCCCCAATACTTATCATATTTTTTTGCTCTTCATACTCTTAGCCATGGCATACATAAAAGAACCATGATTACATGAAGATTTGTTGAGAACCAAAGCAAGATTTGATACTTGTCGAAAGGCCAAATTTGAGGTCACGTAAAGTGATCTTGAAAGTTTTAGAGTGACAGTGTTGAACAATTTCAAAAACTTAGTAAACTCAGTAGCTTGTTTGAATGAGTCAACCGTAGGAGGACCAATTAAACCTTTATCATAGAAGTGTTTTTTTGTAGTCCTGGTCTAACTCCATCATCCTGTCAAACATGCTACTAAATTGATTGGCACTATCTAACATTATATAAGTTGAATTCCACCTAGTTGGACAATCCATGCTTAGTAAACCATTTGATTCAACTTTCATTTTTTCCCACAAGTGCCTTAAACCTCTGAACCTTGCAGGAGAAGATCTTACATATTTAATGGCATTCCTAATGGCTTCAATTGACTCGTGTATATCCTTGACACCATAAAAAACAATTAAATTCAAGATGTATGCACAACAACTCAAGTGCATGAAGTCCCCATCACATACTAAACCTGAAAACAGGTTTCAACCTTGACAATGCACTATCATTGGAAGTAGCATTATCAACAATAAAAGTAAACACCTTATCAATGCTCCAAGACATCAAGCATCTCTCAATTTCATCTGCAATTGTTTCACCCTTATAGTTTTCAACTTCACAGAAATTCAAGATACGCTTTTGGTATGTCTAACTCTCATCAATCCAATGTGCAGTCAAGCACATATAATTGGCATTCTGCTTTGAGGTCCAAGTATCTGTAGTAAAGGATACTCGAACTTTTGAAGTCTCAAAATAATTTTTCAATTTCTCTACCTCTTCAAGATACAAGTTGTAGCAATCTCTGGTAATTGTTGATTGTGAGGGAACCTTAAAGCAAGGTTCTACATCACCCATCATCGCTCTAAAAGCAAAACTTTCCACAGTTCGAAAAGGCCTCTCCTCCAATATAATGTATTTTGCAATACCTCGTCTGCATCGCTCTTGACTAAATAAATGAGAAGTCACAGTATTACATGACCCTATCAAAGATTGAGAGATTACAAACAAAGATTGGTTATGCTTATTTGCTTTGTTTGGATTTTGTTTACAAGTCCTAAAATGTCTCCACAATCCAGTAGTCCCTTGCTTGGTATGATGGCAAAGAATTTCTTTTGGGCAATACTTACACTTGGCTTTGTCATCTCCTATACTTTTGTCTATTTGCATCTGTTCATAATGGTCCCAAACACTAGATTTTGTTCTTCTGGCATTGTTGTAATGTTGTTGATGTAAGTTGTGGATTGTTCAGAAACAGGACAACTACACCCACCAATGAAGGAACCATCGCTTATTGCATTTTTCAGCACTATTATCCCAATGAAAAGTCATAATTTTACCATATATTTCCATAGCTTTTTATGAGATTTTATTGATAATATCATGCTTGGAATGAATTTATGATGATAAATTGTGATTAATATTGATTATGTGAAATTAATGATTAATAGAGCTTAATTGATACATTTTATAATTTTTCCTAAGTGCTTTAATTGTGGAACAAATGATAGTACATTGGTATGAATTGTTTTGTAGGAAGCTTGAGAGAAATTGGAGTCAAAGAGTTGAAAATAAGAAAAAGGACTAAACTATAAAGTTCAGAAAGTTTGCAAGCAAGAAGAAAAAGGGACTAAAGTGAAAATCACAGAAAGTTTTTTGGGGCCCGATTGCAATGTACCCAACATCCAAATTCTGATCTCCAGCCATCAAAATTCACAGAAATGGGATTTAAAAGCGTCGACTCTTCATGGAGAAAGAACAATCGATCCATTCCACACTCACTCTCCCACTCACTTTTCTCTCATCTTCATTCTCTTCCTTCGTTCCTCATTTCCACCACCGATTCCATCAACTTTCACTTCTAATTTGTCGTTGCCATGGCTGGAGCTAAGCTGGAGCTCGTTGAAGCTGAAGTTCTCTCCATGTGTAGCTGATTCCATCGACTTCCTAGGAGCTGTAACCGAGCCTGAGCTATGGATTGTACAGGGAGTCAAATTGAGTTTGATTGGTTTGATTATTACATGCATCTCTCTGATTGTATTTGCTTTTATGAATGAAACTCGATTCAGATTGGTTCATTGCAGTTCTTGTGTATTCAGACTAGGAATTCTCCATGAACGACGTTGTATCTCTTGATTTTGAGTAGGTTTGATCGTTCTCTTGTGAGTGGTTGCCATTTGAGTTTGATTTAACCGATTGATTCATGGTAGCTATCGTTTGATGCTATCTTGTGAGATTTTTGGTTATGTAGATCTTAATCTGATGCATGATTATTCTGCAATTCAGTCGACTCATATCATTAAAAGGCTAGGAAGGTGAAGTTACAACTCTTAGGAATCACATTTGTCATTGATTCATACTCTTATTCTCATCCCACACTGGCTGCCATCATTCCTCATTCTAAACCACAAAACAACATAAAAATTAGGAGTACCTTTAGGAAGAAAACATGCTATCTCAATGCTATAATTATCTTCTTAATTTGTGGCTCAATTGGTTTACTAGGAATCTTAATATCCATTAGGCTCCTTAGAGACTCGACCTAGGCTAGATTACCACTTTTACTATAGTATAGTTTGGTTTAGTTTTCTTTGATTAACCCCTACGACAAGGTTAAATCACCCAGCTCTCAGTGACATGACAAACAACCAACTGAATCTCTAGTCCTTATTTACAATGAATCACAAAACAAAGAAACAAGACCAGAATTTAATAATTATTGCTCACATAACAAAGAAATAAGACCAGAACAAAGAAACTTTATTTACAATCATCCAGTCCAACTAATGCATGAAAGGACTTTACTACAATGACGAAGGTCATCAAGCAACAAGGAAAAACCACCATATTAGAATAAAAGCAAGATAAGTTCAAGAAGCAACATCGATTAGTGATTACAACCAAGAGTAATGACATACAAGATGATAAATTAGAGATTTGAGGGGGATTTAGAGAATACCTCTTAGCCATGATGGCGACTCGGTGAGGGGCGATAGGGGATGGGACACCGAGGCGTGACAACAAGCAAGCTCGAGCAGAGGTGAGGCGGATGCCGACCTGGAGGCTGGAACTGCCGATTGATGAAGCTGAAGAAGACGGAACTGCTGAGAGAAGGGAGAAGGTGAGAACGGAGAACCCTAGCTCATCGTCATTGACTCATTGCCAGGTGAGACCGTGAGAGTGATCGACTCTGAGAGTGAGTAAGAGGCTAAGAGGCAAGAGCACTGATAAATCATGGCATGGTTTGTGAATGTGATGACTGATGTGAATTGTGAATGAGATCAGATCATCAGATGACTAATTGGGTTCATTTTTTTTTCACAATTGGGTTCATTTTTATCAGTGTTGGGCCTATTTTAACCCCCATTATAACCAAAATCCAAGTCATGTGTCATAAAAAAAATAACATAACAAAAAAATACATATACAAAAGATACCCGGACCGGGAATCCCGAAGGTTGACCAGATCCCGTCCCGCTCCCAGTATCTTTCACTCCCAGTCCCTGTTATTCCCAGTCTCGGTCTCGGTTCCAGTATGGCCGGGATTTTTTCGTCCTCGTCTTGCCTGGACCGGCTGGGACTGCCGAGAGCGGGATCACATGGACAACCCTAATAAAACTTCTGAGTTTCATCGCGCCATAATAGAATCACATTTTACGAGCCAACGCGGAGCACTCTCCCATCTCCATTCTTTGGAGTTCCACGCTAACACCTCCACCCACCTATCATTCTAAAATATGAACCATCTAATAAAAAAATTATTTGGTTTATGATATAAATCACTTGATCAATAATTAATTCTTATTTATTAATTTTAACATTGTAATTAATGCTTAAAGGGTTATGGTGTAAAAATACAAATAAGATTTCTCAAAAATGCACTGAACACCAAATGCTTTTTGGAGGGTAAAAGTAACTATAAGCTTCCAAAATAGGTGCAAAAATATACTTTGACTGTTGATTGTTTGTTTAAGTTTTTTAAGGATTAAGGCACAAAAATACATATCAGATTTTTTCAAAAATACTCTAGATACAAATATTTTTTTGAAAGACAAAAGTAACTATGAACTTTCAAAATAGGTGTAAAAATACATATTGACTACTAGTGGACCGTTTGTTTGAATTTTTTGACTAAAAATAATGACATGGAGGATGCCGTAAATGATTAAGAAAAGACCTGGAATAATAATTTGCCAACTGGGCAAAAAAATTAATTTACACCTCATCCTTTATATCTATCTCATCACTTTATCTCTGCTTAACGCTTCTCTCCCTCTCTCTTCTGAAAGAAGTGATGAGATGGAGATAAAGGGTTAGGTGAAAATTAATTTTTCTTACGCGGTTAGCAAATTATTATTTCAAGTTGGAGAAATACTAAGATACTCCAAGAGTACTACGTCATCTGAACTCTATCCAATGAAAACATAAAAACTCATATAATTTTAATTCTAGTTGGCTGATAACTCATCTGAAAAAATTCAAATTTTATTTTGTTTTTAAGAAAAAATATTAATTTATAAAAACCAAAACAAAATGATCAGCTTATATTTTTCTTAAAAATAAGATAAAATTTAAATTTTTTCAGATGAATTATTAGCCAACTAAGATTAAAATGACATGAGCTGTTATGTTTTCATTGAATAGGGTTTAGATGACATGGTACTTCTAGAGTATGTAAATATTTCTTTCCAAGTTGTTTCTTAATCTTCTACGTCATTCTCAATGTCACCAATTTCAATTAAAAAATTCAAATAGTCAACTAATGGTCAATGTGTATTTTTACACCTATTTTGAAAGTTCACATTTACTTTTGCCTCTTAAAAAGCATTTGTGTTGGGCACACTTTTAGAAAAATCTCATGTATATTTTTGTACTTTAATCTTTAAAAAATTTAAACAAACATTCAACTAATGGTCAATTTGTATTTTTGCACTTATTTTAAAAGTTTATAGTTACTTTTACCCCTAAAATAAATATTTAGTGTTGGAAGCATTTTTGAAAAAATCTCATATATATTTTTGTATCTTAACCCATGCTTAAATATAGCTTCTCGTATTTTTTCTTCTTCTTCAAAAGTTCATTTATACAAGGGTAAAGTTGAAACTTTAATTTTAATGAGTTAACCACGTGTTTTTATTTTATTTCAATGAGTGGTGGTCAAAAATAACTTTTATTTTGAATAGGAGAGAAATGAACAGACTGGGTGAGTCTATAAAGAGACAGAAACAGAAATACTTACAAACAGAAATAAAATTACATTATACAGAAAAGAAGAAAATTAGCGGTGGTTTGACAAAACATAACCTAGGTTATGAAAAGAATCATGTCCTCTTTCATACATGAGATCTTTTACATAGTATCCTTATAGGATCTAAAACCTTTCTCCTTCAGGTTATCTCACCACAGCCTTCCTTCATTTCCTACAGGAGGCATAACCTCTTTTTCTCTTCATTTCCTATAGACTCTATTTTTTTAATTCTATTTTTGTCTCTTTACAGACTCACCCAATCAGTTCATTTATGGTATCAGAGCTGTGTCATAAAAGATAAGATGGAATCCTAGATCCCTAATATTCACATACTTGCAGCTTACCTTCTATTTTCTTAATAGTTGTTTAATATTTAAATTTTAGCATTATTCTGACTAATTAATATATTTTTGTTAAGATAATATTTGCTTAGAAATATAGAAATATAAGTGATGAATATAATTAAAAATTTAGAACCTAGAATATATGAAACCGAGTGTAAGAACTTACCGGATAGTTCGTATATATCTATAACAGATGAAGAAAATTGTATGTTTTCTCCATTTATGGCTGGAGGCCAAGGAGATAATACGTGGAATGTAATACACTATACAAATAGGTATTTAATGAAACAATTAGAAACATATATAAATCCAAATATAAAAAATATATTAGAAATATATGATTTAGAAGAAGCCCTTTGAATGGTCCCGAGAGATGTTAGAGAAAATGCAATAATGGAGCAACCGAAGCATAGAATAGATAGACTAGAAGGATTATGTAAACCATTAGAAGAAAAAAAATATATGATGTACAAAAATAAGTAGAATTAAATACAGGAGAATTAAGGTACATAAAACAAAGTTTAAAATGTATCATGAAATCTTTAGGAATAGAATATAAAAAAGAGGAACCAGAAATAAGTGAAAAATTTGAACCAATAATCCCAGGATGGATGCAACCTATAATACCAGGAAGTGGAAAATTAAATATGATGAGAGCTATAGAAGAATTTGAAAAATTAGAATTATCTAGAGATCAAATAAGAAGTCAGACTATGGATAAAAATGTAAAACAAGCCAAAATAATAACAGAAGAAATAATAAAAGGTCAACAATATTAAATAAAAATATATGGACTACATGTGATGAAATAAAAAAAAGAAAACCAAGAAAAAAGAATGATAGTAAAAGAAAAACAGAATTTAGATAAATTATAAAAACATGATTTAGAAAAGGAATTATATGAATCTAATAAATTATCAGAAATAGCATGTTATATAGGAACAGCAACAAATGAATTATTCGACATATTAAAACCATCTGTAAAAATGATGAATGTAGTGGAAGAATCTGAATACGATGAAATATAAAGGTTAATGGGTCAAGAAGAAGAAAATTTAGAAGAAATTAGGAAATAATTTAAATATGCTACAAAATTGCGAGAACAAGAAGAAGATATACAAATAAATGGAAATGCAGCAGGAATAGTATTAGGATCAGGATCAAAAAAGTGAAGAAGATACAAAAATGGAAGAACGTATTCCAGATATTAACGTGAGTACATTGATTGTGCACATTGAGGTATATATGTCTTTCTTTTTTAACTACTTTTTGGAAAAAGATTATCAAGGCAATCGTAACACAGTTGCCTTCACATTAGCCGTTGTTGTTGGCATAATCATGATTATGACTTTCAAATACCGATTATGCCTTCACATTGAGTAAATTGGCGTAAAACATGGTGAGGATGTAATAATTAATATAATATACAAGAAAAAAAGTTTTATCTCATTTGGTGGGATCGGCTACATAAATCGTAGGCGTCATTGTGCTCTGTCGAAAATCAAATCTTTGGATAAATTAGTAATCAAAAGAACCTGCTCCTCTATAATCCCATTAAGTGTTGGCTTAAGTCTTAAGGATGTAATAATATAATATAATATAATAGCACTCTAATCTATTTATAAGTCCTTTCACTACTAGAAAAAATGGTTTTAACGTCCCTTTTTTTGGCCTTTTAACGTCTGAAAATAGAGGGACGTCTATCTGAGGGTCGTGGAAAAAAAGGTCAATAACGTCCTTAAAATAGGGGACGTTAAATAGGCAGGACTTTAGACGTCCCCACTTCAGAATGGGGATGTCTAATGTCTGAGGTGAACTTTAGACTTCCCCAGTTCAGACTAGGGACATCTAAAGGTCACTTTAGACGTCCCCAGGTCACTTTAGACGTCCCCAGTACACACTGGGGACATCTAAAGTGTCGCCACCCCTTCCCACGTCCCTTTTTATTTTAAGGATGTTGAAAGTTTTTTTTTAAATGGACTTTTTATATATATTTCACTCTTTGAAAAATGTAAACTGCAGAAATAGGATGAAAACAACAGAATAAAACAATAGCAGTTCAGCAGAATGGAAACAACAACTTGAAACACAGTGATCAACCCAAGGCTCTACTACATGCAATATCTTTAAGGAGTAGCAAACTAATTAACTAACAAACCACACAAACTACACAACAATCTATATCCAAGTCTATTATTGCACTAAAAAGACTATATCCAAGTCCCCAGTTTGTACAATAACCAAGACTAAATCCAATCTATATCCAACAACAACAACAACAACGCTAATTATATGTACAATATATAAAACTACCACAAAAGTATGTCCTATACAAACAACTAAAGACTTTGCTCTGGTATACGTTGAAGAAGATATCCAACCAAAAAGTCTCTGATCATATTTATGTCTTCAAATGAGTAGGCATCTTCATTGTCAAAAATCTGTAAATTAGAAAATAAGCTTAGATGAAATATTGAATCAAGTGAATGAATTTCCATTGAATTACAACACCAAGAATATTATCCTCTGAGAATGAAGAAGTGATTACTTGTTCAAAATCTGTCGTAATGCCACTCTTAATGATGTTAAACATATAAAGTAAGACATAGTATCCACATTCCTAGCCGTCAGGTTGTTGAGGGCACTATAAATCAAAAGCAAATGGTTAAAATCAATAAAGGCATATCTAAAACGACCGTCAATCAAAAGAACTTGATTTGAAACTACGTACCTTTGGAAACAACCATCTCGAGTATTTGCCACCTTTACGATCGCGTGCCCCGCCAAGCGCTCGATATGTCATGCATGCCCTATCATTAAAATGAAAATCAACATAAATTAGAATAATTCATTTAAGTCAAGAATCAAGAAGCAATGAAATTCAAAAAAATAACTTGCGTGTTAAAGACCCTTTAGTTTAATTTTCTGGTATTTTACTTAAGGAATCAAACCAGTAAACAACGTGGGACCGAGGACAGAGAACACACAAACTCTAGTGGTAACTATCACAACATATACAGATTAAAAAGAAGTTAGATGTCAAGGCAGTTATTTATTAAAAATCTCAAATACACAAAATTTAAATGTGTACCCTTGAACAATCGGTGCGTCCTTTTTTTCAATGTATTCCTACTCCTTGTCGTATGTGCAGGAGACAAGAATCCATATAAATCAACTCTTTGCAAGTCAATGCATATACGGCAGAAGGAGCTATAATAGAATTAAAATGATAAATGTATTAGCTAGTTAAAATCAACTTAACTAAATGAAGGAAAAAATGGGAAATAAAAAACTTACAGGATTGCAAATTTGCCTCATCCAATATCTAGCTCCTCTAACTTAATGAACTGTTTAAGATCTTCTTTATCAATTGTGAAGGGATACTCTAATTCCTGGCCCACAATCCCTGTAGGCATATGCAAATCAATCTGGCGAATGCCTTTATAGATCTGTTGCAGTTGTGCTAAGAAGGGTCATTTTCCTGCTTCCTGCTCGTTCTTTTAGAACATAAAAAATCATATTGTTAGTAGGATGTCAACATATCTCAAGTAAAAGTGAGGTAGTTCCATACCATTGGAGGTGTTGCTACTAAGCCAATAAGATGTACATGTCAAAGGATGAAAGATCCTCTCGCCTAAGCTATCGTGGCAACCTCATCATCAGGAATAGGGATGGTTGTACCTTCTTCCCCCTCTCAAACACATGTCACAGTCACCCTACGTAAATGCTGTGGAATTTGCTGATGATGGTGGGTGGTAGCTTGTGTGTGAACGAGAGCATCTGCAACTACACGCAGTATTGGGGCATCCAAAGAGAGGATGGTAGGTTCTCCTGGTGCTGGAGTGCGAGAAGGGTCGCCAAGTGATTCCTCCATCGGGTTGTAACTTCCTTTGGTGCTGTGGAAGGCCGGGGATGAATGGGTTGTACCCTCAGTAGTTGCCATCTGTGATTCAAACATCTTTATCATTTCAGCTCGTAGCTCAGGCATCAACTCAAGACGTAGCTCTGGCAATAGCTCTTGTCAGAGCTTATCACGAAGGTTGGCCTTGAGCTCTTGTGAGACTTCCTGGTGAATCTTGGCCACAAGCTCCCTACTGGGTTCAGCTTGTGATGAATAAGGATGTGAGGCTCGGTCAAAATACTTCACGACACGAACTCCCCCTGCCTCCCCTCGAATATGACCAGGGTGATCTGCCTTCCCAATCGCCATTGACAAGATGTCCATCCGACCACTTAGAGTGAACGAACCTTGGCTACTATGATCGTCCAGTTCATCCTGCAGCATAAAAGTTATCGTAAATGAAAAGTAACCACTTCCAATATGAAAAAAAAACTTTGTACTTATACTCTAACTACTTACAATCCTCGCAGCAACCTTAGCAAAAGTTAGATTTACGTACTTCCCACCCTTAATCCTTCCTGCTTTCCATTTTTTATGACGTGGAGGAGGTGGTGGGGCCTCGACCACAACGATAGGATCTGATGTGGCTACTTCCTTCAATTTCTCCAACTCTTCTACCATCATCTTTTGCTCAAGCTTCTGATAACCACCACGAGACATGCAATGTTGATACTTATTAGCTACTTGCCTCTCTACATTTGCTGCACTTAATGCCTTTGAAAGGAAAACAATGAACACCGACTCAATAATATCAACTATATTCAAATAAAACACTATGATGACAGAAATATTACCAAAAAGCTTGGATCTTCTCGTGATGCTATAAACAACCTCCAGTCCTCAGGAGACAAATACGTATACTCCTGACATGGATCCTGACCCCTCAGGTCCCCTCAAATGTAATCTCGTGTAAGCCTGTTCTTGAAATCTTTCCATTGTAGACGAATCTCCCTCATCCACTCCTTGTACATCACCGCGGTGTTAGGGACATCATAGGTTTGCTACAAGGTAAAAGATGTGAGTTTTACTGCCATAACTAGACTTCCTGAATCACTTGGATCCTTGATTGGTCTTAGTAAGTTGAAGACTCACATAACTCGCCAAGTTTCTAGCTTGACGACTCTACAGTCATTAACAGAATTATGTTTAAGTGGTTGTGGCTTAAATGATGAATCAATTCCTGATGATTTTGGCAGTTTGTCATCGCTGCACTACTACAAAAAGGGGCTTTAACCTCCCAAATTTGGCACTTTTAACGTCCCAAAACGGGGGGACGTATATGCTGGGGGCGTAGTAAGTTGAGACAAAAGACGTCCCAAATGATAGGGACGCCTAAAGTCTGACTTTAGGCGTCCCAAATGAATATTTGGGACGCCTAAAGTCCCCCCATGATGGGACTTTAGGCGTCCCAAATTAAGATTTGGGACGCCTAAAGTCCCACCCTGGGGGACTTTAGGCCTCCCAAATCTTAATTTGGGACGCCTAAAGTCCCACGGTGGGGGACTTTTGGCCTCCCAAATCTTAATTTGGGACGCCTAAAGTCCCACCTGGGGGACTTTTGGCCTCCCAAATCTTAATTTGGGACGCCTAAAGTCCCACGGTGGGGGACTTTTGGCCTCCCAAATCTTAATTTGGGACGCCTAAAGTCCCACCTGGGGGACTTTTGGCCTCCCAAATCTTAATTTGGGACGTCTAAAAGTTAGGTTTTTTTTTTATACCATAATTTACATTCTGTATTACCCAACGAATTGAAACTGCAGAAACAGAATAAAAGATGGATTCATAAACCACACTGTCCGTTACAAACTAGTAAGGACATCCAGCACTACAATCTTTACTATATATACATACAATAACCTTTCATGCAACCTACTACTATATATATCAACAAAAAACAACCAGAAAGTGTCAAAACGCTGTCATCACACAAGTACAAACTGATATAAAATAACAAGTTTACTGATCTATATGTTGAAGAAGATGTCCAGCCAATAGATCTCTGATCAAATCAAGGTCTTCACGTAGGTAGGCATCATCATTATCAAAAATCTGAAAATTAGAAAGTAATAAGCTTTGATGAAATGAATCTCAAGCAAATGAATTAATTAACATTTCGATTAGAACACCAAAAATATTATCATTTGAGAATGAAGAAGCGATTACCTTTTCAAAATCGCTAGTAATTCCACTTTGAGTTATGTTATACATATAAAGTATAACATAATATCCGCATTCAGTGTTGCCAGGTTGCCGAGGGCACTTTTAATCAAAGGGATGCAATTAGTTGTTAAAATCAATAAAGGTATGTCTAAAAGGACCGTCAATGAAACAATTAGGTAGGATCGAATGTACTTACTATGGGATAAAACCACTTTGGCTTTTTAACAACTGCACCCTCGCGTGACCCACCTAGGATTCTATATGTTTGACAAGCACTATCATGAAAAGCAAAATGAACAGAAATTAGAACCATTCATTTATTTTTGTTGTTAATGAAATACAAACAGAATAACTTACGTGTCGAAGACGGATTTTGTCTCTCTGTCTGGCCTGTTACTCAAGGGATCAAACCAATAGACTACGTTGCGGCGGGGACATATAACACACAAAGTCCAGTGGTTTCTTTAACAACATGTACACATTAAAATGAAGTTAGATGAGTGAGAAGACAATTATTTAGTAAACTTCTGAAATTGACAAAATGTAAATACGAACCGTTGGACAATGGGTGCTAGATAACAACGAAGTTTGGTTTGTGCCATTTGGGAGCCGACATAGTGAGTCCTATGCGCCACAGTACAAGTATCCCCCGTCGTATTCGCAGGACATAAGAATCCATACCAATTACTTCTTTCCATGTTTGCGCAGAGATCGTGGAAGGTGCTATAATAGAATTAAAATAAGGAATCAATTCTTGAATGTATGAAAACAAAAAACCACTAAATGAATTCTATGGGAAAATTGAAAAAAAAAACTTACCGGACTGTAAATTTGACCCAGCCTGCATCTATCTCCTCCAACCTGATAAACTGCTTGAGATCTTTATTGTCAATCGTGTAGGGATACTCCACTTGGCCCACAATCCCTGGAGGCATCTTCAAGTCAATCTGTTTAATGCCCTTGTAGATCTGTTGCAGCCGTGCTAAGTAGGGCCATTTGCTCGCAGCTTCGTCATCCTTTTAGAACATCAAAAAACAAATTGTTATTAGGATGCCAATAGATTTTCAGTAACAGTAAGGTAATTCCTACCATTGGAGGTGTTGCGTCTGAACCAATAAGATTGCGAGGCCAAAGGATGAAAGATCCTATCGCTTGACCTAACGTGCCAACCTCTGGATCAGGAACAGGGATGGCTGTACCTTCTTCCCCCTTTCTAACACTCGTCACATTCACCCTACGATAATCCTCCGGAATTTGCTGATTATGGTGGGTGGTAGCATATGTGTGAACGAGAGCATCAGCAACAACACGCAATAATGGATCATCCAAATAGAGGGTGCAAGGGTCTCCCGACACTGGATTGGGAGAAGGGTCGCCAAGTGGTCCCGATACTGGAGTGGGAGAAGGGTGGCCAAGTGGTTGCTCCAGAGGGTTGTAACTTCCTCTGGTGCTATTGAAGGCCGGGGATTCCTGAGTTCGAGCCTCGTCCCTTGCCCTTTGTGCTTCAAACATCTTTGCCATTTCAAGTTGAAGCTCTGGCAACATGTCTTGTCGGAGCTTGTCACGAAGGTTGGCCTCGATCTCTCCTTCGAGGTCCTCTCGAATCTTGGCCACAACGTCCTTACTAGGTCCAGCTTGTGACGAATAACGTGGCTGTCATCCAAAATACCTCGCGGCACTAACTCCCCGTGTCTCTCCTCGAACACGACCAAGGTCATCTGCCTTCCCAATAGCCGTTGACAAGATGTCCATCCGTCTACTTGGATTGAATGAACCTTGGCTACTCTGCTCGTCCAGGTCATCCTGTAGCATGCAGTTTATCGTAAATGTATCGAAACCACTCGCGACATGTAAAAAATTAGGTACTTATGGTATAACTACTTACAATCCTCGCTGCAACCTCAGCAACAGTCGGATTTATGAACTTCCCAGCCTTAATCCTCCCTGCTTTCCATTTTTTGTGACGTGGAGGAGGTGCCGGTGGCTGGATAACAACGCTAGGATCAGATTCCGCTGTTTCCTTCATTTTTTGTAACTCTTCTGCCATCATTTGCCGCTCAAGCTTGCGATATCCACCGCGAGAAAATTGCAATGAAAACACATGTATATAGTAAGCGGGAAGTAAAACACAGTTCTCGTTTATAAATTAAGGTCTTACTCTATATTGTTTCCCATAGTCCTTCACCATGGTCATTTCTTACAGCATATTCGTCATCATCTACCAATTCTACTTCATTTGTTTGAGGTGTAGTTGTTGTGAAAGGTGGTGTGTCATCAAGGTTGAAGGTCGGATCACCATACTTCTGACAAGTTTCCGTACGCAGGGAAGTCGTTTATCGTTGTGAAAATCAGTGCACGTAGCTTGAAAGACTCCTTCTTATAAGCATCAAACACATCTATGCCTTCCTCCCATAACTTCTTCAAGTCCTCAATCAAAGGCGCCAAATAGACATCAATATCGTTCCCTGGCTGTTTTGGTCCAGAAATCATCATAGATAGCATCATATACTTACGTTTCATACATAGCCAGGGAGACAAGTTGTATATTACAAGGAGAACCGGCCACGCACTATGTGTGCTAGTAAGAGTTCTATACGGATTGATACCGTCTGTACAAAGCCCAAGCCGTAGGTTTCTCGGCTCGCTGCCAAATTGAGGGAAGATTTCATCTATTTTTTTCCATTGTGGAGAGTCAGCTGGGTGCCGAAGATATTTCCCATCAGATGTTCTCTCATCAGAGTGCCATCTCAACTTCTTCGCTTTTGTTGCACTCGCAAACAAACGTTTAAAACGTGGTATTATTGGAAGATACCACATAACCTTTAAAGGTTGCCTTTTACTTGTCACATCACCACAACCACCATCTTTTTTCACTTTGTATCGTGCAGTTTTACACTTAGGACACTCACTAAGACCTCCGTACTCATTTCTGTACAGTACGCAGTCATTAGGGCAAGCATGTATCTTCTTATACTCCATACCCATTGTAGACAGGATTTTCTTGGCCTCATACATACGATTTGGAAGTACATTATCCTCCGGAAACATATCACACAATAGTTCAAGTAGCAATGTGAAACTACTATCGGTCCACCCACAAGTTGCCTTTAAGTTAACCAAATGTAATGTTCCTGTCAGCCGCGTGTACTTACTACCACTGTACAATGGTGTCTCTGCATTACTCCGCAGGCTGTCATACTCCTGCGACTGCGCAAAGGATTCTGCCTCAACATCGTTAATCATTCTCTCCATTCTATCTTCATCTATGACATCCACAGCTTCCTTCTTGTGTGACGGACAATCAGTTACTTCCTCACCATGCCATATCCACCTTGTGTATCGCAGATTTATTCCATCACAAAGTAGGTGATCCTTTATGACATCAACATCCCGTCTACTCTCATTCAAACAATTGACACAAGGACAAAAATACTTCCCATTTCTTGCAGGAGCATTCTTTTTAGCGAATTCAATAAATTCGTCCACCCCTTTCTCATATTCTTCACTAGTTCTCAAAGCATTCATCCAACTATGATCCATTTTGTTACCACCTAAGGCATTACCAAATTACATTCACACGTTTAGTACAATTCTCAACGACATATGATGGGATTGCCTAATTAAGTTATTGCCCCCTCCTAGCCTCATCTCTCCTAGATAACAATCATTTAATGAATATTGTGGGGGAGGCTACACTACTACAGAATTGAGATATAACCACCCCAAAAGACGTCCCAAATTGAAAATTGGGTGGTTAAAAAGATAGGCGGTGGCATTTTCGTAATTATATATATGTAGGGGAATTATATAAGAACCTCTCCAAAAAACTGGCACGGCACAATTGCACCCTATCACTATTTTCTATTAATTAATGAAGAGTAAATATCAATTAATAAGTATTTGACAATATTCTGGCAAAAAAAAGTATTTGACAATAATTTTTCATTTATTTGAAATTATAAATAATGCTTAAACTTACATGCATGAATATGAATTTAATTTTATTATCTAATTTGAGTAGAATATTAATTAAACTTACATGCATGAATATGAAAATGTAATAAATTATAAATATTGATCTCTCTGTGAAATCACGAATGGTATAAATTCAAAACTTCATTAAAATCATTTATTACATTTTCATGCCTTGTGTTAATATTGCAATGCTTTTCTCTACGTAGCTTTTACATATTTTTTATAAAAGAAAGTTTGCAAGCTAAGTGAGACGAAGAAGACACTACAACTCTTGAAATATTTGTATTCAACATCCATATTACCTCACATGTCTCTCTACTTCTTACAGCAACATATTGTAATGAATTTAAAAAGGAATTTAGCAACGTGTAAATGCATAACATGTTATAAGCTAAGGGGTCCTATAACAGGGGAGTCTTCGTAATAGATAAGCACAATCTCAACCATTTATATATAAGCAATATATAATAATCACAATCTCAACCATTTAATTTATATTTCAAAAACAAAATATAACATTCTGTTACAAAAAAAAAAAAAAATTAAAAACGAAGAAATAACCAACCTGATCAGCTAGCTAGTATGTTGGAGAGGTAGATGGAGATCCACGGTGGTGTGTGCACAACAATGGAGCGACCAAGGTGGAGGAGAGAGCAAAGAAACAAAGAGGAAGAAGAAGGGAGGAGTTCAACGACGGTGTTAAAGTTGTGGGTGAGGAATTGAACAAGGGAGGAGGAGAGAGCAAAGATCCACGGTTGAACAAGGGAGGAGGGAGGAGTTGAAGCAAAAAAACTCTAGGAGGGGCCGATGGTGTGGGTGGGGAGAGGAGGAAGAAGAGTTTTGTGGGTGAGGAATTGAAGAAAGAAAACCAGAGGAGGGAGGCTGACGGTGTGGGGGAGAGGAGGAAGAAGAGTAAAGTTGTGGGTGGGTGAGAGGAGATGGGTGTGATAGACCGCATGTCAGACAAGTGTCTGACATGCAACGCCTTTAGGCGTCCCAAATGGCATTTGGGACGCCTAAAGTCCTACTTTAGGCGTCCCAAATGACATTTGGGACGCCTAAACCTAGCTCCAGGCGCTAAAAAAAATTTCATAAATTTATATTTCGCGCCATGAAGCACATTAGACGTCCCAAATTTTAATTTGGGACGCCTAAAGGTTCCCCTACATATATATAATTACGAAAATGCCACCGCCTATCTTTTTAACCACCCAATTTTCAATTTGGGACGTCTTTTGGGGTGGTTATATCTCAATTCTGTAGTAGTGCTGATTGTATTGAATCTTAGTGATAATGACTTTATTAACCTACCCACCGGTTGCTTCTCTAGTCTTTTTCGACTTGTCTTTCTTTCATTGGATAGTTGTACAGCGCTCGAGTCATTGCCAATGCTTCCACCACGGTTAATTCTATTAAATGCATCCGGTTGTTGTTCCATGGAACCTTTATGATAGACAGTTATGGACTTCGGTTGCTTCGCTTGAACATGATGTTTGTTTGTCTTCCTATAATCTATAAAATGATTTATCTGTATTTCTTTTTGAACTACTTATACATGAAAAGACTAATTTTTTATTTTAGCTTCGTCGGCAGACTAAATTTGTAATCTCAATTGATGAGGATATCTCATTGGAGTTCAGGCACGTTGAGGTATGTCTGTCTCATTTTTGTGTCTTTTTGCCACATATGTTCCCTTCATGGGTAATTAAGTCATTGGAGCAATGCAAGATGCAAGAGGCTTAAGTCATTGCCAAGGCTTCCACCTCGGTTAAGTCGCTTGGATGCATCCCATTGTGATTCATTAAAATCTTTATCAGATAGACAGTTATGGGATTTGCTTGCTTCACTTGACCATGAGGTATGTTGGTCTTTCTACAATCTAGCTATCTAATGATTGATGTGTATTTTACATGACTAATTTTCTATTTCAGTACCGTTGTCAAACTAAATATGTAATCTCTGACAAAGAAGAAGAAGATATCCCATTCTGTAATTGGAAATATGATCGTATCTCAATATTATTATTGGAGTTGAAGGACGTTAAGGTATGTCTGTCTCAATTTTGTGTCTTTTTCTTACATGTATATGCTCCCTTCATGGGCATTTAGTGTTAACAACATCTTAATATGTTTGCAGCTAGAATGTCTTCCCTTGAGAAATTTCTTTGCAATTATGCCACCAAGGACAAAATTACCGTCAATAAACATAGAATATTTTCTTCGGCAGTTAGAATATGTGATAAAATTGCGCGTACCTCCAAATTTCCGTGGTAGTAAATGGTGCGGAATTGTTGTATGGGTGAAAATCTCAGATTTTAAGGGTTTGATCAGTTGGAGTAGTAAAGCTCCCGAAGATGATGATTATAATATATGGAATGAATGGCGCCATCTTACTTTCCCCCGGGGTCGATATAGTCACCTCTGCGTAATGGTGTTGGAATTTAATGAGAAAACATGTTGGCAGCACCTAAGAGGTAATAACAATGTCCTTCACATCAAAATTTCTGTTGGCAACCAAGACATGACAATGGATTCTGAAGATATATCTAAGATAACAGCATTTGGATGGAAAGTAATATGTATAGAAGAGATACAAAAGTGGCGCAATGGCAATGATTTCAACCAACTCACCCAAACCCAACATGCTCCTTCTCCTGATGAGGTCACGCTTCCCTTGAGATTACTTGGCAGAGTCATTGGGCTGGTGAAATAAATAGTTGCTCATTCAAAACCTATTCAAAAATGGACAAGAATAGGTATTTGTCTACCACTAGCTCCTCTCTCATTCTAAAATAATAATAATAATAATGGTCACTTTTAGATATTTTTGTTTGTCCATGAATTATTCAGGAATTTAAATACTTAATTGTAGAGTTTAATTAAAATTTTAATTTTAAATATTTTATTTTAAGAATATATGTTGTTACAGTTTCATACGCAGTCGCAATTCTCCCACACACTCGGACGGACTCTCATTTGGCATGATCGGATTCTCTTTTCCCTCTGATTTGTTCCAAAAGCTGAGACCACACAATCCATTAGTTTCCACCTTCTTCAATCTTCAGTCATTCACTCCCTTCAGAACATTCAATTCACTGATCCATTGCTATTTCCATTTGTTCATGATCACGTGCTCATCATCTCCCTCAACACTACTCATGGCCCAGTCTCGCAACTTGAGCTTGGTGAAGCAATTTTTGTGGCTAACAGGACTTGGATGAAGGCTAGAGACCATTGCACGTCTTTTCTCTCATCTTATAGCTCAATTCAATTTTTGTAATCTTGATTTCTTGGTTCAGAAATTATGATTGGAAGATTGTATTGAAAGCGTTTGCTTAAATGTCTTTGTTGTAGATTTGAATGAGACTTTGATCATTGACTACTATATGTTGTTTTCTAATATGTTGATTCCTCTACACTTTCGATTGATTTGGCTATGTTCGCATCTAAGTCATGATATTGCTTTGTGTTAGTCAAAGATAGCTTCTGTCGACACACATGACTTCACACACGAATTGATGAATTTGTACAGTATTAGAAATAGGTTTCATATTACGATTCGTTGTATATAAATATGTATTTTTGCATTTCATAAATAAGATTGAAGTTTCAATTCAGAACATGGTACCAGAGCCTTCCTGAGATTCTAGCTCATTCCAGTTTTCCGGCGACATCACCATTTTTTTCGGCCACAAAAAGCTTCGTTTCTGTCTGTCTTAGATCCACTTTGCCTGAACCTTTTCCTCGTACACACGCCACATATCCAGCATCCCTGACCCAAAATCGGCTGACCCCAGAAAAATCACACGGTTCCGACGGTGCGTCTTATCTCACGCGCCGACTGACGCTCCGCCACCAGAGACACGCGCCGGCGCGTGTGAGCTCCTCCGGTGTCCGTTCAAGACGCCGTTTGTGGCGTTCTGATCGACTTCTCATCCTCTTTCTGCCTCTGAATTTTTGTGGTCATCCGACATGTTTGAAATTTGAGCTTTGGTCTTCACTTCCGTTCCCACGTTTGTAAGTTTGTCACTGAAGTTATTGTTCTGAGATTCATGTTTTATGTTTTCGAGGGTCCCTTGCTTTGTTTGAAGTCTTCCTCTTCCTGACATATTAGATTGATTGAATATCTATCTGTGGGTCCCGAGAGTTGCAGTTAATTTGAATTAATGGCGTGGTACATTCCTTTTCTGTTTTTTGATTGGTTATTAACCTTGCTACTCTGTGAAGATTATTTGCATACCACTACTCAACTAATATTATGGCTGATTCTAAAACCTCTGATATGTTACCTACGTCTGGTAAGATCACTGCTTCACAGTTGAATTGGACAAATTACAGTGATTGGAACAAAACATATTGAGATTGATTGTCATTTTATTCGTGATAAGATTAAAGAAAATATTGTGTCTACAGGGCACATACGGTCTGACGATCAACTGGCAGATCTTTTAACGAAAGCCTTAAATGGAACACAGGTTCAATATCTTTGTAACAAGTTGGGCATGATTAATATATATGCTCCAACTTGAGGGGGAGTGTTAGTCAAAGATAGCTTCTGTCGACACACACGACTTCACACACGAATTGATGAATTTGTACAGTATTAGAAATATGTTTCATATTACGATTCGTTGTATATAAATATGTAGTTTCGCATTTCATAAATAAGATTGAAGTTTCAATTCAGAACACTTTGTATAAAATCAGTTGACCTTAACTCCTAGTTACAGGTCAAGTTATTGCAATACATTTTCACCGAGTGATTTGCCTTGTAAAACTCCAGGGAAAAAAACACATTTTCATTTTGGGTTTGAGTTATATGTAGATCAGAACAGCTTGCAAGTGTATTTCACTTTAGTTTAATATAATGTAGGCAAAATCAACCAATTGTGAAATGAATGAGCCAGAGAAGAGAATGGAGAGATTACCAAACAGAATGAAGCTCCTAAACTTCCCATTTGGATCAGCCCTCCCGCTGTATTCTACAACTCTCCTGTTCCTAATTTTGAAAGAGAATACGATCCAAGTTTCACACATAGTTACCGGTTTAAGTTAGCCCATAAAACTATACGAGTTGGCTAAACAAATTGCATAAATTGATTTAATATTGATATCAAATACTCTGTTTGGTCCATAACATAAGAAATCTTCTAGAAAAAAAAATTGGGCAAAAATATAAGATGTTGACATGATAATTAATAATTATTTTTTATTTTTACCCCTTGCGGAGAGAGAAAGATGTGGTAGATTTCAAATACATATTTGAAATTCACATTTTTTTAATAAGGTAAAATAAGTAAATTTTATCAATTTAAGACATATTAAATGACTTAACTAAATTCCTTAATTCATGCAAACTAGTTAACAATGTCTTATATTATGTACCGCGGAAAGTAGCAACAGAATTTTTTGGTGTGTAACATATTGATGTATTGATTATAAAGAAACGAAGAATATATATATATATATATATGAATAAATAGACGTACCTCAACGTGAGTGAGTAATGTTGGCAAGATATGGAAGAAACACATGATTAACTGAAAGTAAAAATTAAAAAAAGCGCATTAAATTTTTAGACAAATGAAAAGTGTTACTTATATATAAGGTCAATTACTCTATGTGAGAGAACGATAATACTTATAGAGACTGGGGAAAGTATTTCTTTATTTTAGTGTAAATAGATTAGATCAAAGGAGTACTTCTTCTGGTCCAAAATATAAGTCACTTTCTACTAACTCACCAAAATTAAGAAATTAAGAATGGTTAACTCATTAAATCTGTATTAAATTGAAAAAAAAAAAATCAACTCTCTCTCTCTCTCTCTCTATTCAATGTATACCACCAATAAATAAATTAGAGAAAATTAGAAAATGGTAATAAATAACTCACTAGCTTACCTATATTATATTATAGATACAATAACATTATTATTCCTTTATTGCAGTCTTGTGGTCAAAGTAAACGTGTGAATACATTGATCGAACCCATTGAGGCATGTCTCTGCTTCTTTTTAACTAGTTTTTAGATAAAGATTATCGAGGACATAACACATACTAATTGCTTTCATATTAAACTTAGCCTTCGTTGTTGTCGGTATTTGAATTTCAAATATCGAATATATGCGTTCACATTGAGGAACTTGGCCCAAAACATGGTATGGAAAGCTTTATGTGGTCACCAAGAGTATGCATGAAAACTAGAGAGCAAATTTAATAATGGGTGAAAAACGACATTATGAATTTTTTATTTCAAGTTCTAAGTATTTAATACACGTCATGTTAACTACTCTATCAGCTCAAGATTGCTTGTAGTTTTGGCATACCAACTCGCCTTTGATTTATTTTTGAAGTTGGATCCCAATTTTGTCTTTTATCATTTGGCCTACTTGGCTCAAGGATATGAACCTGATAAAATGATGAATAAGACTTAAATATATTTAAATTGTGTTGTCAGAACAATTTAACAACTCTACCAGCTAAAAATGACATTATGAATTTTTTATTTCTATTTCTAAGTATTTAATATACGTCAAGTTAACCACTTTACTAACTAGAGATTGCTTGTAGCTTTGGCATACCAACTTGCCTTTGATTTATTTTTGAAGTTGGATCCCAATTTTGTCTTTTATCATTTGGCCTACTTGGCTCAAGGCTATGAACCTGATAAAATGATGAATAAGACCTAAAATATATTTAAATTGTGTTGTCAGAGCAATTTAACCACTCTACCAGCTAAAAACGACATTATGAATTTCTTATTTCTATTTCTAAGAATTTAATATACGTCAAGTTAACCACTCTATCAACTCGAGATTGCTTGTAGCTTTGGCATACCAACTCGCCTTTGATCTATTTTTGAAGTTGGATTCCAATTTTGTCCCTTGTCATTTGGCCTACTTGGCTCAAGGAAATGAACCTGATAAAATTATGAATAAGACCTAAAATATATTTAAATTGTGTTCTCAGAGCAAGTAGACGAAAATGACACCTGAACAAGAATCATTAAGTTTGATATATAGTAATGGCCTTCTAGAAATCAATTTTGCCACAGCGCTACGGCACATGCTAATAAAACTAAGACTAAAATGCCCCGACAATCCTTCTGTTTTGCCTTAATTACACAAACATCCCCTCTATTTTGAAAACTCATATAAACATCCCTTAGAATTAAAATGTATATTACACAAACCTCCCTTGTGTTTTAAAGATTTTTTTTCCATCCATCCAACCGTTAGCGGACCGTTAAGTTTGACTCCCAAACTTTTTTTTGTGCCAAAATACTCCTATTTGACAAAAAAGAATTGTTGAAACATTTATATTTGCCAAGAAAAAATTATACAATGAAAAAAATAAATTCAATATATATTTTCAAAATTATGATATTTTTTAAAACTTATTAATTTTTATTATATTGTAAAATTTTATAATTTTAATTTGTATCATATTTCTTGAAACGTATTTATTTGGGGTTTTTAAAATAGATTAAAACATATTTCAAACACATTTTTGTTATTATATAGCATAAATAATATAAGTTAAATATATTATATAAATAATTTAAATTTATAATTTATAATTTTTAGACACATCTTTTTTCTTTAAACATTTATAAACATTAACCAAATAACTATTTGTATAAAAAATAAAATTAAGGAAAATAAAAAGAAAGTTCTTGGTCATACAAAACAATTTAAAAGAAAGCTTTAAACATGTTGGTATGATAAACCGTATTTTATGGGATTTAAAGAAAAAAATAGCGAACTTTATACTTTTTGGCTATTATAATTCTCCTGGGTGGCATTTCTCTTCATTGCTGAGGTCATAGAATTAGGGATTTGATAGGGTAAAGGGTAAATTAGTGAATAAATTTTTATTTTAATATAAATTTTAATTAAAAATATATTTTCAGAATCTTTTTGGAATATTCCTAACGGAGTTAATAATTTGGATCTAAATGTATGCTTTTAAAATAAAGGGGAGGTCCACGTAATTAAGGTAAAACAGGAGCGTGGTCAGAGTATTTTACTCTAAACTAAATACGTACTGATTCCCATTTTTGACAATGAAAGGATGTATTTGCTGAATTCTACAATACAATCTCATGCCAAATGGAAACTCCAATATCCGAAACTCTCATCTAATTAATTATTCAACATAAATTCCTCACCTTGTACAAGGAAGAACGTGCACACACCCCAATATAATATGATCGGATATTGCTTCTTTGAATGCATCCCTTTGCTCGTTTACTTTGAATAGAGAATAAACCTAAATATCGATTATATACTACTTAAATGTTATTATTGTGTGCATATTATCGTCGCATACTTTGAAATATATATAGTGAATAACCACTTAGATTATAAATTATATGTAGATAATTAATAAACAAAATTAATAGTAGGGTTCTCTACATAAATTTAAGACTTTAAGATGTTGATTGTAAAATTTTAATTTTAAAAGATTAAGAAAATTATCTTTACCTAACATAAAATTATCTTCTCATCATCTTCTCTACTTGTTTATTATCAAAATTTTAAATTATAAAAAGAACTATAATTAATTAAATTGAAATTTCTAAATTTTAATAGGAAAAATCCTAATTAAATCCAGTTGAAATACCATAATCTAAATTTAGGCCTACACTTTTAACAAATTCCTAATCATTCCAAGAGGCCTCATTAGGGATTTTTGAATATTGTTAAATGACCATAGTGCCCCTCTACGGTTAAAAGGTAGGTTTGCCTAATTTCAATTTTGATTAAATAAATCAAATTGTGTTACACGGGAAAAAAATCCATGTTGCCTTCTGTCTTTAGAGGTCACATATCCAACATTCTCGACACCCATGACAGATCCTGTGAAGAAAACTTCATCGGCTTGCCACGTTTCCGCCATTTCAATATCGCGTTTCATGATCTTCGTAAGTTTTCCTAGCCACAAGCAATCATCCACAATACACACACACACACTCAACGTAACTTACGTTACTTTCTCCCATAAAACAGGAACTTATTCACTTGATTCTTTGGAATTCTCTGAAATAAAACTGTCATGTCCAGAGAAATTTTATGGGGAATGAATAAATTAATAGTGAGTTCATATGTTAATCAATTTATATTTTTATATGTCAATTGTCCAAGAAATTGAAGGAAAATGATCTGTTAATATTTGATTTATTTAATTAGTGCCAAAATCATATCTTTTCTTTTTGGCCAATAGAAAAAAATCAAAATCACATCAACACCTACTTCAAGTTTCCTTTTTAATTATATAAAGTGGGGCATTATGGTCTTTTAACAATATCCAGAAATCCTTTCATCCCTTTTCCATCCATTGAAGAAACAAGCAATATTAAAAATATTGTCTTTTCTTCATCATTCAATCCATGATAACTTATTTTTAGAATTTGAAAAAGATCTTTGTCTGGAGTTTGTTTCATCCTTTCTAAAGTTTCTTCCCACTCAAGGAGACTTCTTCCATAGAGTAAGGAACCTAAAACATAGAGTGCCAAAGGAATGCCTCCTGCGTATTTAACCACGGTTTCTGACAATACAGAATAGTCATCTTCAGGATGACATTTCTTAAATGCTTTCTTGGAAAAGAGCTCAAGAGATTCATCTTTTTCCATTGGTTTGACCTCATATATTCCATGCACTCCCTGTGATTTCAATAAGTGCAAATTTCTAGTTGTTATAATTACTCTACTCCTTGCCCCAAACCACTTTGGACTTGCCAAAGTTTCTAACCGACTCACATGATTTACATCATCAAGAATGAGGAGAACCTTTTCATTCCAAAAAAGTTAATTCAAAATGCACTTTCCAAAATGCTCGTCGTATATCGTTTTCCCTATATTGAGATGTAGAAGAATATCTTTTTGTAAACTTACTATGCCTTGTCTTTCTGAAATCTCCCTAACATTAGCAAGGAAGCAAAACAATTCAAATTGGCCAGAGATTCTTTCAAAAATAACTCTAGCAAGCGTTGTCTTACCAATACCCCCCATATCCCATATCCCTACAAAACGAGTGTCATAGGCCTCTATCTCTAAGAGTGAATTTATCTGCTCCATCCTTGAGTCAATTCCAACTAAATCATCATCATAAGATGGCATATGAGAGCATAAAGTGTTCCGTATTGCTTCAACAATGTCTCGGATGACTTCTGTTTCATGCCTAACAAGAAAAAAAAAATCATGAGCAAAACATGAATTTAGCCCTTCACCAAAAAAAATAAAATAAGAATTATAGTCACAATAAAATAGAGAAATAAAAAGATGAAAACTGTTCGCTAAAAATATTATAATCGATGTTCATCTTTAATTGGGATGCGGTTTTAGGCCACTTAACATTCAAAGCGTGTCAATGTAAGGCTTAGATTTGATTATGGAAAGAGGGAGCATCGATAGATATAATCCATATTCGGATAAGATAAAGAGCTTTAGTGGGAAGTTTGACTTCAAATTGAGGATAAGGAAATCATCCATTGTGATCAATTAGCTCATGAGCTAAATAGCAACACTACTATAAATATAAATGAAAAAAAAACTTACCGACTCCTAGTGTCCCAACCTAACAAATTGCTAACTTGTGACAAAGCTTCTCTCCATTTCTAACCTTGTCTTCGCTATTTTTGAATCTCTTTTCATGTTTGGCTAAAGCTTTGGCAAAATTTTTTCTTTGATACCTTACATCAGATGGTTCTACACCATAGAAGACTGGAAAAACTTGTCTACCAAAATTTTTTCTAGATTCAAGAATCTCCTCAAGTTCATCCAAACACCATGTAGAATTTGCATAATTTTCAGAGAGAACAAGCACAGAGAGACTCCTTGATGGCTTGAAGGAGTTTTTCTTTAATAACTTCTCCTCTCTGTATTCCTTCATCATCCTTAAAACATCTGATGCCACTTCTAATGAAAGCTTCATATAAGTGATCAGTGAAACTCCAGCGGGTGTCTTTTCATGCAAAACTCAAGAACACATCAAATTTCCATTTCGAAGTAAAGGAGCTCAGGGAAGATTCTTCTTGTGGGGCATAAGGCCTTGGAATGCATCTGTCACGTGGACGCATTTATCCATATAGTAATCTGCAACAACATCATAAAATCATTGCTTGGAAATGGAAATGGAAAGGAAAAGTCGTATAGGATCTATAGATGTGCAGTGAAAGATGCTGTACTCTTGTCCCAGGGATCTTTCTTTCTGTTGAGCTCAGTGCTGCGATCTCAAGTCAACGAACCACAATCTAAAAGACAGATATAAGACATATATAGACAAAAGGCTAAAGAGATCTGCGTGCCATTGTTTATGAGATTTTTTCGCTGAATATATATTATTTTATTTGTGGTTCAAAGTGATAATCTAAAATAAAGCGTGATGCAGTATTAGTGAAACATTAAAAGTGAATTTAATATTCAACGAAAGAGTATCATTCTTCCAAAATATTCCCCTTGGAAATCAATTTGCTCTAACATCCACAGTCTGCGATGGCACGATCATACCACCACTAGCCAAGCAAAAACAAGAATACATATTGTAGATTTAAAATTATATTGTCGTTTTCCCTCGAGCTCGATGCTGTGTGCGTCCTCTAGATATATGGGAAATTTGCATATTAAATTAATTATAAATAACGATGTTAAAAGATCTTAAATTTATGAAATTAACCTTAAGGACTTTGGTATTGTTAAGGAAATATTCTATCATTATTATTAGATTAATTAGCATAATTAGCGGGATTGATTGACCGTTACGATCCTCTCATTTAGGAGCAATTAATATTTAGGCTCCTCACTTTTGTATATATATATTACCTTCCTGTGAATAGAAAGACACAATTCATTTAGTATTCAAACACTTTTGTAACATGGTATCAGAGCGTAGGGTTTTCTAAATTTTCTCATTTTTTTACGGGCACTGTTCATCGGAGAAGCTATTGTTCGGCGTCACTGTTCGGATCACTGCAGCAATACCGTTCGGATCACTGCAGCGATACTGTTCGGATCCCTATATTGTCACTGTTCGGGAGGAACTGTAGCAATACTGTTCAGATCACTGCAGAGATACTGTTTCGGATCACTGTTTCGTCACTGTTCGGAGGCCTGTAGCGTCATTGTTCGTCACTGTTCATTGGTACTGTAGCATCGCTGTTTGGCACTGTTTGGGGTGCTGTTTTGCACTATTTGGGGTGCTGTTTGGGGTGTTGTTTGATGCTATTTTCGCACTGTTCAGGTATTCTCCATAGTCTCTTATTTTGTTCGATTCTGTGCCCAAATTTGGAGATTTTTCTCGTTGGATTGGACTTTTTTATTATTGTTCTTTGCTTATGGATTCCATGGCTGACTCTAAGACTCCTGAAATGTTACCCATGTCTGCTAAGATTACTTTCTCCCAATTGAACTGGACTAATTATAATGAGTGGAGCACCACTGTTAAAATCTATATTATGGGTATTGAGAAGGAAGAACATTTAACCGATGAACCCCCTAGTGATAAAGACAAACTGGTTGCTTGGAAAAGGGCTGATGCTAGAATCTTGTTTCAAATTAGAAATTCTATTGAACCCCGGATCTTGTCTTCAGTGAGTCATTGTACTACGGTTAAGGAAATAATGAGTTATCTGGAATTTATGTTCTCTGATAAAGGGAGCCTCACCTGGATTCATGAAGTTTGTAAAGGTTTTTATCGCTCTCAGTAGCAGGGTCGTCCATTGAAGGACTTCTTTTTGAACTATAAGCGGTTGTATGAGGAAATGAAAGTCCTCATGTCTCCACAAGCAGATCTTGCAACTCATATTAAGAATCTAGAACTACAAGCCATCATTGGTTTTCTCGAAGCTCTTGATCCATCTTATGAGACCATTCGCTCTCAGATTTTGTCTAGTCAGGAACTCCCATCTCTTGACGATGTGTTCGCACGTGTTCTTCGTGCTGATGGTGTGACCCGTCCATCTGTGGATCCCAATGCAAGTGCTTTGGCGGGTCGGGGTCCCTTTGACCTCAAGAATTATGGCTCCAAATAGGGTTCCAGCACCCCGCACACAACTTCTGGCAGTATTATCTGTAATTATTGCAAGGAACCTGGCCATATCAAGAAAAATTGTAGAAAATTGCAAAATAAACAGCAGCGTGATCAGCAGCGTGGCTTTGCTCATGTTGTCCAGACCTCTGATCAGCCTGACCTTAGTTCGCCCTCTGCCGCGGCCTTATCTACAGGTACTCTACCCTCTGGTCTTGCTACCACTTCCTCGAAGTGGGTCATTGATTTTCTGGTGCTACAGACCACATGACAGGTAACCATCGCTTATTTTCATCGTATGCCCCATATGCTAACCCATCCTCCATCTATGTTGCCAATGGTTCCCCCGTCCGTGTCGTTGGATCAAGCATTATTAATCCCACTCCCTCCATTACATTATCCTCTGTCCTTAATATTCCTGATCTCACATTTAATCTTCTATCTCCCAGTAAACTCACTCGTCATTTGAATTGCTTCATTACACTATTCCCTGACCATTGTTTGATCCAAGATCTATCGACGAAGCGTATTATTGGTAGAGGTTATGAATCTGGTGGGCATTACATTCTGGAAGATCAAGTGCCGCGTTCCGTTGCTTGCTCTGGTGGATCGTCTCCGTTTGAAATTCATTGTCGTCTCGGTCATGTGTCAATTTCGTCTCTAAAGAGGTTGTATCCTCAGTTTTCTTCTGTGTCTTCTTTGGATTGTGAGTCGTGTCAGTTTGCCAAACACCATCGTGTTCATTTGGCACCTCGAGTCAATAAACGGGCTGTGTCCCCCTTTGAGTTAGTCCATTCTGATGTTTGGGGTCCTTGTTCAGTTTTATCTCAGACTGGTTATCGTTATTTTATCACTTTTGTTGATGATTTTTCCCGAACGACTTGGCTTTATTTAATGAAACAACGTTCTGAATTGTTTACTCATTTTCAAAACTTCTGTGCTGAAATTCAAACTCAGTTCAATACTCCTGTCAAAATCCTTCGAAGTGATAATGCGAAAGAATATTTTTCCGCCCCTTTCACTGATTATATGCAAAGTCATGGTATTCTTCACCACTCCTCCTGTGTCGATACCCCTGCTCAAAATGGTGTTGCCGAAAGGAAAAATCGCCATCTTTTAGAAACTGCTCGAGCTCTTATGTTTCATTCTAGTGTTCCTACACCGTTTTGGGCTGATGCCGTGTCTACTGCATGTTTTCTTATCAATCGCATGCCTTCGGCTGTTCATAGTGGTGACATTCCCTATTCTGTTTTGTTCCCTACCACTAAGCTCTTCCCTGTTGATTCGAAAATCTTTGGTTGTGTTTGTTTTGTTCGAGATGTTCGTCCGAGTGTCAGTAAGCTCGATCCTAAATCTTTAAAGTGTGTATTCCTTGGTTATTCTCGCGTCCAGAAAGGTTATTGGTGTTACTCTCCTGATCTTTGTCGTTATCTTGTGTCCACTGATGTCACCTTCCATGAGTCCTCTTCTTTCTTCAGGTCTCCAGTGTTCTCTGCATCTCCCTCGGTCGTTGACACGACGGATGATTTCTTAGTTTATCGTGTCCCACCAGTTCAGGCTGCTGTTCCGGTTCCTGCTATTATCACTGAGACTGCTCCAGCCAACTCTGCGCCTCTGTCAGTAGATGCTTCGTCGTCGGATTCTGTCCCTGCGACCCCAGACCCTCCTACTCCTGCCCTTGATACAGTTGTGCCTGATTCTGCCATTGACCCGCCCAATGACCTCCCTATTGCCCTCAGAAAAGGTATCCGCCCCCATTGTCCTCCTAAACGCTATGCTGACTGCACGTATCCTATATCAAACTTTGTTTCTTACCAACACTTGTCTCCTGTTTCCTCTTCCCTTGTGGCCACCCTTGAGTCCATCACCACCCCTACCACCCTTCACCAAGCCTTAGCCCATCCTGGTTGGCGTGCTGCGATGGAAGAAGAAATGATGGCCCTTGAAAAGGCTGGTACTTGGACTCTTGTTGATCTGCCTTCTGGGAAGAAGGCCATTGGGTGTAAATGGGTATTTGTAGTTAAGACTAAGGCTGATGGTTCCTTGGAACAGTTGAAAGCTCGGCTTGTTGCTAAAAGGTATGCTCAAACTTATGGCATTGATTACTCTGAGACTTTCTCCCCGGTCGCTAAGCTCACTTCCGTCCGTCTTCTTGTCTTTTTAGCTGCCACCTATCATTGGGATTTACATCAGTTGGATGTTAAGAATGCCTTTTTGAATGGTGACCTTCTTGAGGAAGTTTATATAGAGCAACCACCTGGTTTTGTTGCTCAGGGGGAGTATGGGAAAGTGTGCTATCTCAGAAAGTCCTTGTATGGTTTGAAACAAAGTCCACGTGCCTGGTTTGATAGATTTTGTAACGTGGTTCAGAAGTTCGGATTGCGCCAAAGCAAGAGTGATCATTCTGTGTTCTATCAGCAGACCGATGCAGGTATGATTCTTCTGGTTGTATATGTTGATGACATTGTGATTATAGGGAGTAACACTTCTGGAATTTCCGCACTTAAAGTCTTTCTCAACCTTCACTTCCAAACAAAAGACTTAGGACCATTGAAGTACTTTCTAGGTATTGAAGTTATGAGAAACAAGAAAGGCATTCTATTGACTCAGAAGAAGTATGTTCTCGACCTCCTGAAGGAAACTGGGAAGCTTGGAGCAGTACCAAGTAGCCTTCCCATGATTCCAAACCCATTCCTGGACTTGAATGATAGTATGTTTGATGAACTTCCTGATGACTTGAAAAAGAAGATTGATCCAGAGAAATTGAAGCCATTTGCATATCCTGAGAGATATAGGAGATTGGTTGGAAAGCTGAATTATCTGACAGTGACTCGTCCTGATATAACCTTCTCTGTTAGTGTACTTAGTCAGTTCATGGCATCTCCGACAGTGGCACAGTGGGAAGCCTTAGAACATATCTTGCACTATCTGAAAGGCTCCCCAGGTCGGGGCATTCTCTATTCGGATTTTGGACACACTAAAGTTGAGTGTTTTTGTGATGCGGATCATGCAGGATCAAAGGCCACGAGACGATCTACTACGGGTTACTGTGTGTTTGTTGGTGGCAACCTGATATCTTGGAGAAGTAAGAAACAGGGGGTTGCATCTAAATCAAGCGTAGAGGCAGAATACAGAGCTATGTCTCAATCCGTACAAGAAATTGTATGGATACTTCAGCTCATGAAGGAAATTGGCATTGTCACGACATTACCTGCGAAGCTTTGGTGTGACAATAAAGCAGCGCTTCATATAGCATCGAATTCTGTGTTCCATGAGCGAACGAAGAACATTGAGATCGACTGTCACTTCATTCGGGACAAGATCAAAGAAAATGTTGTATCTACAGGACATGTGCGATCGGACGACTAGCTAGCAGACCTTCTGACAAAAGCATTGACTGGGATACGGGTTGAATATCTTTGTAACAAGTTGGGCATGATTAACATATATGCTCCAACTTGAGGGGAGTGTTAAGGAAATATTCTATCATTATTATTAGATTAATTAGCATAATTAGCGGGATTGATTGACCGTTACGATCCTCTCATTTAGGAGCAATTAATATTTAGGCTCCTCACTTTTGTATATATATATATTACCTTCCTGTGAATAGAAAGACACAATTCATTTAGTATTCAAACACTTTCGTAACAGGTATTTTTCTATTATTCTTCGAAAACGACAGCTGAACTTGGACGTATCATTTTGTTATGACTTTTTGTACGTGTGACTTGTAAAGTTTTTAGAAGTTTGCTAAATTAAGGTAAAGAAACCTAAACAAACAAAGGTTGGTCCAATTGATAAAGAGTTTATCTCATAATCCTATATAAGGTTGTAAACACAAACACCACCAATGTTAAGATCTTATTGGTGGGCGATCTATAAATAACTTTGTAAGCACTCTTTGAGTTCGAAGACATATTCTAGCTTTAGTAGCTCCCTACCCAACTTACCAAAACTTTTTTTATCAAAAAAAAAAAATTGAAGAAACCTAAATTAGAATGCATGTTCTTTTTTTTAAAAAAATTGTGCAAAAAAATAAATTCATTTAATGGTAGGCATTGCATCAATTGTAGAATGTGAGGCTGGAGGAGGACCTCTATGACCATCCATGGTGAGCTGGTGAATAAATGCTCCCAGTCCAGAAACCATCAATAAACTACCAAAATTAATTGGCCTAGGTTTCCCTCCACTAATGTTGGGGTATTGCCCAGCTATTCTTTACCTCATGACATTTTCAAAAGCATCTATAAGCCCATATATATCTTGATTCAGAAGCTCTCTGAGTCAAAAAGGCATGTATGGCTTCAAAAAAAATCAGGCATATGATGTTTTGCCGGACTTCTAAATGGTAAATCTGCAGCTAAAAAGCCCATGTGCTGCACCAAATTATACTGCTTTGCATGTAATAGAAACCATTATCAAAATTTATAAAATAAATATTAATGAAAAGAAACTTTATTTAGAAGATTCAATGTTTTTGGCAAACAAATGGTGGGTCATAGCGTCTAGCTGTCGCGAGTGGCCTGCGGGGTTGGGGGGTTATATCTTTTTAAAAAAGGGACAATTACACTTAAGATCCAAAAACAAGGAAAATAAAAAATGGTTCTTTAAAATTGTAAAATAAAAAATTGGTTCTCTGAAATAGTCAATGCCACTCTTTGAGTTGTTAATGACTCACTCATGGAGTTGTCAATAGGACTATTTTTTTATTTTGTAATTTTAAAAGACCATTTTTTCATTTCTCTTTTTCTTTGGGACTTGAATATAATTTTTTCAAAAAAAAAAATCTACAAAAGGCTATTTGTGTCATTTTTTTAATTTGAAAAAAGAAAAATCAGATACTCACAACTATGTAATATTATGAATATTTGAAACACCATTTTACCTTTTATTATTTTTAAAGTTATTTTTTTGGCTAATTTTCTGTTATATTTTTGTTATTACATTCTTTTAAAATCTCTACCAACATCCCACCCACTCTTATCAACTAAGACAGGCACAGGTGTCACCTTTCTTGTTATTAATTATAGCAACTTTTTATTATTTTTAACCCACGTGTATAAAAAGTTGTCTGAAGATATTTTTATTATATATTATATAAATCATAATAGCTGCATTTTATAGATTGTAAGCAACATAAATAATTCTTCTCATGTACTTGTAGAGATGCATATATAGATGGGTTAATCAATTTATTAATGTAGGTTAAAAGTGCATCTAGCACATGTTCTATTTTTTTTAATGTGTATCTAATACTCTAAAGTATTTAATGATACAATTTTACCTCTAATATATTAAAAGTAGTTCAATTTCACCCTCCACAACCAGATTTCAAAGCGTTAGTTAATGCCTAAGTTTTCCAAAATAACTCACCTCCGATCCTTATGCGCTTCTTCTTCCTCAAAGAACAAAAATCAAAACCAATAATTTAGAATTTAAGATATCAAAATTAAAGTTAGGATAAATTTAAGAGATCAAATATGATATTAACATATAAAAAAATAAATAAATTGTACACTATCCAACCTTACTAATAACTAATAAAAATCTAATATAAAATTGAAAGATTAAATAAATTATGTGGACCACATATTTTCTCCCCAAATCTCTCCAATAGTGGAGAGAAACAACGGGAGGAAGATGGACACCTCATTTTCCTCCCCCACTTTTTCTTTCTTCCCCATTTTTTCTTGGTTAAGGTGTAAAAATACCCATAAATTTTTTTTTAAAAGTGCACCCAACACCATAAACTTTTTTAGGTGCAAAAACAATCATGAACTTTTCAAAATGGGGCAAAAATGTCAAACCGTTAATTGGTACAAACATCCGTTTTGTGGGACCCACAATATTATTTTTTGATGTGCAAAAATACCCATGAACTTTTCTCAAAAGTGTACCCAACACCATAAAATTTTTCTGGGTGCAAAAATGCTATGAATTTTTCAAAAGTTTATGGTGTTGGATG
Source organism: Inga leiocalycina (assembly GCA_963242795.1). Lineage (NCBI taxonomy): Eukaryota > Viridiplantae > Streptophyta > Magnoliopsida > Fabales > Fabaceae > Inga > Inga leiocalycina. The sequence continues at coordinate 59,885,609 of OY725325.1, read as the reverse complement.
CTCTTTTGAGAAAAGTTCGTGGGTATTTTTACACCTCAAAAAATAATATTGTGGGTCCTACAAAACAGACTTTTAACCAATTAATGGTTTGAGATTTTTGCCCCATTTTAAGAAGTTCATGGGTATTTTTGTACCTTAACCCTTTTTTCTTTAATCTAAGCCACAGAAAACCACATTTTCCACCTCCTTTTTCTTTTCTCTCCGATTTTCTCTCCACCTAAGCGAAGTGGAAAAAGAAAAAAAAAAAAAAACTTCTCACGCTTCTCCATCTCAGTCAAATACGTGCTCACTCTACCAAACCCTCTCTCACCTCTATCTGCACTCACACCCCCTCTCTTTCAATTATTTAATTTTATTTTTTAGTTAGTTAAGAAGGATGATACGAGTGTGAATAATCAATCAAAAAGTGCAAGTGTATACTGTCGTAATCAAGTAATATGGAAGTAAGTAGAGTATCATTCCCACAAGGATTGAGCATTAAGTACCAAAATAGGTAATTTTAACTCTATTTAGTCGATCGATTAGTTGGTGATTGAGAGTACAAAATAAAAGAAAGACAATTAAATATGAATGGAGATGATATGAAAGCAAATATGAGAAAAAGCCTTAGGGATTAGATTTCACTTTACAAATTCCGGATTGAATCACTTATCTATTCTAGCCCAATTTATTTCACACAATTGATAGTCGAGTTTCCTTAATTTAATTACTAGCCTCTTCCAAGGTCAAAGAATTCTATAATCAATTGCTAATCCAATATATTCCTATATGAATTTAAGCAATTAATTATGCATTAAGATTTATGGAACTCAGTAAGATTACACAACTCATATAAATATATTCCTATTTCATATGCAAGTCATGGTTTTAATTATAGGGTCTACACATATGTATCTCCTTCCGGTCTCAACATGCATATTTAAATCATTCAAAAGATGGAAAGTCAATCAAAAGCATTAAGAATAATAATTAAAACTCAATTATGAAGGAGAAATTCAAACTAGATTTAATAAGTTAAGATTCAATCCGTCATTAGTAAACTACGTCTTCACCCTAGGAAAATGAAAGTTTAGCACATGATAAAATTAAAAACAAAACCAAAATAAATTGACATTATATAAAACTAGAATGAAATTCTCAGAAATACTGCATAAACTTGAATATTAAATTCTCAAATATAAATATACAACCAAAAGATGCATGAAAAATGAAGAAATCTAGCCGTCCATTTAGGAGGTAAAACCTTCCATGTAGGCGGTATGCAAAATGTAATAAAATCCTAAGCCTTCCAAGATGGAAGCATGCAAAAAGTAATACAATTCTAAGCCTTCCAAGATGGAGGCATGCAATACATGAAATTAAATCTAAAAAACAACACAAAGAACTCAGAAATGTTAGAGAAAGATCTCTCCCGGTCAGAAAAGGACCTCTCCCTGTCGGAGAAGGAAACCTCTGCTTCTCTTCCTCTCCTCCTCCTTTGAGCTTGGCATTGATATCTATTTATAGGGGGAAAAACGTGTGCTACAGTACTGCTACAGTGATCTGGCGGATGCTACAGTGCCCTGGCGGCTGATACAGTGCAAGTTGACTGCTACAGTGCTGGCGGCTGCTACAGTACTTTTATTTTTTTTATTTACTTTTTAAAATGCTATTTATTCCAAAAACAGTATTTATTTATCAATCACACCCAAATTTATTATATTAAACGCAAATATCGTCCATAAAATCATCATATAAGGGAAAATAAATATGCAAATATTTTACTTATCAAAGGAAAATAAATTTTTTGATATTATATGACATTAAGTAACTTTCTTCTTGATTGCGTAAAATGAATTGGTAGTTAAAAACAATAAGTGTGTCAAAAATGCTATATTTTTTCTATATATGCCCCTACGTATGAAAAGAGTTTAGGAGAGAGAATAGATAAAAAGTATGAGAGATAATAAGTATTTAATAAGGGTAAAATAGGGAAAAAAACTTACATTTTCAGACAAAAAGTGAAAGTTGCTTATAAAAGGGATTAGTCCTATGAGAGAGAAAGTTGCTTATACATAGAATCGGAGGGAGTAAATCTCAAGTACTACGGAGAGATAGTTAACTCAATGATTATAGAGTAAATTTTTAACTATGCCCTCATTTATAAATGGATACTTTTCAACTCTTTCTTCTCTATCTATCTTTAAATTATTTTTTCATTGGTACAATAAATAGGAGTAAAATTGTCACAATCTCATTTACTACACTGAAACTGGACTTATAAATATGACCAAATTTTTTGGTAAAAAATGCCTTATAAATAGGACCAAAGTGGTATACTAATAGTGCACCGAACCCCTTAAATTCTTTTTGGGTGCAGAAATACCTACAAACATTTAAAATCAGAGTAAAAATGACACATCCCATAAAATAGGTTAACGTCAGTTACTTTTTGTACTGAGGCCCACTCTATTTTTCTGAAATTATACAAAATGCCCCGGTTCAAAAATAGTAAAGGTGCAAAAATACCCATAAATTTTTACTCAAAGTGCTTCAAATACCTTCTTTTTTCAAATATGAAAAAATATCCATGAATATTTAAAATAGACACGGAAGTACCGAAATACCCCCAAGTAAAAAAAACATACACATACACGGTGAATATATTTTATGAAAATTATTTATATGTATTTGCTAGTCAAATTTAGAGCCAGGAATTCGGGCCGAGCTCTTCGGGCCAGCCTGTTTAAGCCCGAGCCCGTCAAGGGAAAAAAAATAACAGTTGCTACAGTGATTTCTAAAAAAAATAAAATAAAATAAACGGGCTTAAATGGGCCGACCCTACAGGGCTATCCGGCCGACCCGTTTAAGCTCGCGGCCTGTCGGGCTGGCCCTTTTAGGCCTGCTTTCATTTTTTCGCGTTAAATCACAGGCCCGGCCCTTGACGGGCTCGGGCCTAAACGAGCTGGCCCGACGGGCTCGGTCCGAATTCCCGGGTCTAGTAGCAACTGTTATTTTTTTTTGCCCTATTCGGCTAACACGAACACGAACAGGACGCTGGGAAAAGAAAGAAGGGAAAAGAAATAAAGACTTGCTATTGTTAATTTGCTAGTCACTAACTCACTATCTCTATCTGTCCGTGTCCGTCTCTACCCCCGTCGTTCGACCTCGAGCCCTAATCGGCTAATCTAGTTGAATGTTCCACTCATCTTCGATCAGCTCGGTGCTCGGTGCTCCACTCATCTCTGAATCTCTGATCTGCATTCTGGGTTTTCTTTTCTGCGGCTCTGCCTCTCACTCCCTTCGCCCCGTCGCGGCGTCGCCCTTCACCCGTCGCCCGTCTCCAGTCGGCCATCGCCTGTTGTCCTTCGCCACTCGCATTTGAGCTCTGACGCGACCTGGAGCTGATTGCTGAACCTGGAGCTCATCACCGTCAGATCTCACTCCTCACTCGACGAAACTCATTCCTTCGTTCTTCAAATTGGTCAACAGCTCCTCATACCTCAAATCTGACCTCAGATCTTGTTTGGTATTACTACTAATTTATCTATTAATCTAGTTTTCTAATGATCTCTCGTGCTTTTGGTAATGTCAAAATTCAAATTGTGAATCTGTTGTTTGATTAGTTGAATGTTTGAGATTGATTTGTTAATTTTGATAATTGCACTGAACTGATTAGTTGAATGTTTGATTAGTTCAAATTGTGATTGATTTGTCATTGACTAATTGCACTGAACTGATTGAAGCTAGCTGTGCGCCTGTGCCTGTGTCCTTTATTCGCCAATTGGAATATTGGATTGGTATTATTTGTTGTTACACCTACTGACCTGCATTGGAATTCTGAATTGCTATTATTTGTTGGAATATTGGATTGGAGCTTTTTTAATTATTTTGGTAATGGTCTTTTTTTTTATGAATATGGTGTTTAATTTGATGATAGGTAGCATAGCCATTAGCCATAGATAATGTCTTCCTCACAACAAGAAAAAATCCAAGGGACTGATGATTCATTAGGCATAAATGTTAGAGGACATGCATCTTCCATCCAAGAAAATGAAGAATCAAAGCCTAAGAAGCCTAGAACTTTCACCTCTGATGTCTGGAAGTATTTTACTAGAGTAGACATTAATGGTACTATAAAGGCGAAGTGTAATGATTGTAATTCTTTGTATGCAAGTGGTGGGACTAAAGGCACCTCACATCTAAGTCGCCATATTAAGACTTGTAATGATCTTGAAAAACATCATTCTGTTGGGGTGATGATGTCAGATAGAGAAGGCAAACTTAGGAATAGGCAAATTGATCACAAGCGTGTTAGGGAGATGATGACTATGGCCATAATTGAGCATGACCTTCCTTATTCATTTATTGAATATAGATGGGTTAGAGAACTACTTCAAACATTAAATCCTGATGTGAGGCTCCTAAGTAGAAAAACAATAGTGGTTGATGTTATGAAATTCTACCGTCAACAAAAGGAGAACTTGAAAAATAAATTGAAGAAAAGTATAGGTAGAATATGTTTGACATCGGATTGTTGGACTACTGTGACTTCTGAGGGATATATATGTTTGACAGCTCATTTTGTTGATGAAAAGTGGACACTAAATAGTAAAATACTTGCTTTTTGTAAGATGGTGCCACCACATTCTGGGTTTGAGTTGTCTAAGAAGGTGTATGATTGCTTGAAAGAATGGGGAATTCAAGATAAAGTGTTCTCGATTACTCTAGACAATGCATCTGCAAATGATAACATGCAGGAGTTACTGAAAGAGAGGCTACTTATGCAAGACAAATTCAGCTTGGTCTCTAATGGAGAGTTCTTTCATGTGAGGTGTTGTGCCCACATTCTCAATCTAATAGTTTAAGAAGGCATAAAAGTAGCAACTCCTGCTTTGTATAAGATTAGAGAGAGTATTAAATATGTGAAGGCATCTGAGGCCAGGATGATACTTTTCAAACAATGTATTGAGGAAGTTGGTGGCATTGACACTTCAACGGGATTGCGATTAGATGTGCCCACTAGATGGAACTCTAGCTATGCAATGCTTGAGAGTGGACTTCAATATCGTCGTGCTTTTGCAAAGTTGTCTTTAGATGATAAAAAATACAAGTTTGGTCTAGCACATGATGAGTGGACTAGAGCAAAGGCAATGTGCAATTTTTTGAGGCCATTTGAAAAGATTACAAGGCTAATTTCTCGGTCATCTTATCCAACTTCAAATTCTTATTTTATGCAAATCTCAAAAATTCAGATGTTGCTTGAAGCAAATATGACAAGTCTTGACCCTATGATTCGAGAGATGTGTATACCAATGAAGGAGAAATTTGACAAATACTGGCATAGTTATAATATCCTTCTTGCACTTGCAATTGTGTTTGATCCACGATAGAAGCTCAACATAATAAAATATTGCTATGAAAGGATTGATCCTATCACTTCCTATGAGAAAGTTGCCAATGTAAGGAGTAAGCTAGATTTCATTTTTGACGAATATTCTGAGAGATCTCTTCCTACTTCTAGAGTTGCAAGTAGATCAATTGGTAGATCATCAACGATTGTAGCTCATTCTTCTTACACTTCTAATGTTTCCACAGTTTACTTTGATGATGCATTTGATGTAAGTTTTAAATTTGTTTGTCAATAATTACAACTCATTCTTATTACCCTATTGTTATTTACTTGGATGTTTTAAAATGGTGCAGGATTATGAAGATATCTATGCAAATATGGATCATTCTTCTTTGAATAAGTCTGAATTGGAAACATATTTGGAAGAACCAATACTTAAGCCCGATAATTGGAAAGATTTGGATGTTTTGAATTGGTGGAGGAACAATCAACAGCAATTCCCAATTCTTTCAAGGATGGCAGCTGATATCCTTAGCATTCCAATCACTACAGTGGCTAGTGAATCAGCTTTCAGTATTAGTTCTCGTGTTTTAACAAAGTATAGGAGTTCCATTCTTCCAACTAATGTTCAGGCTCTTATTTGTACTCGCAATTGGTTGCATGGATTCAAATATGACGGTGATTTAGTAATTTATATGAATTTTGTTATAGTTATTTCATTTATATCATCAAATTAACGTATAATGGTGATTTATTATTTGTTAGCAGATAATGGAGGTGATAATGCATATGATAGTGGAGAAGAAATGAAGAGGCTAGATATTTTTGCCCCTGAAGCTGAGGAGGAGCTTACTTCTAGTGAAGCACAATCAAATTTCGTTGATAGTGATGGAGAAGAAAATGATAATATTATTCGTATTGTTTGATTGTAACTATGAACTTCTTTGGTTGTAGTTTGTGAACTTGTTTGATTGTGGTCTTGTTCTTGTAGACTTATTTGATTATGGTTTTTGTCTGTGGTTTATGAACTTGTTTGAGTGTTTGACTGGTTATGGATATTAATTATGGTTTGTTTGTTAGGTTTTAGTGTTTATGTTTTATTGAATATGGATGCTATATATATGTTTTAAGTAGTTTTAATAATATTTATATGTTAGATTATGTATTTTAGTCATTAGGGGCATAAAGGAAAGGGAAAACGCTAAACGGGCCTGAAGCCCGCAGGCCGGCCCGCGGGCTTCAGTTAAACGGGCCGGGGCGTCAAATAAAGGCTGTTTTTAGGACTCGGGCCTAAACAGTCCGGCCCGTTTAGGCCCGAGCCCGTCACGGGCCGGCCCGTTTGCCAGCTGTAGTCAAATTTAGAGCTCGGATTTAGTTCCCTTTTTATTCTTTTGTTTGGTCTAAAGATTTTGAATCTAGCTCAATTCAATGCTTTAATTCTTTTTTTAATTAAATCAATTTTATATCCCAGCAACTTTAATTTTTTTGACATACCATTTTTGAAATGGGGGCATTTTGTACTTTTAGAAAACTAGTGTGAGCCTCACTATCGAAGGTAACGGACGTTAGCTCAGTTTATCAGTTTATCCTACGTATCATCTTTTCTCTGATTTTAAATGTTTATGAGTATTTTTATACTTAAAAAAAATTTATGATGTTTATTTTCTTAATGTGTGGACCGAGAAAATTTTGAAATGTCATTTGAGAGTCCAATGGCAAAATCCCGGAAATGCATTTAACTTAGTACTTGTTTGAATTAGCAGTAGAAGTTATTTTTCTAATTAATTTATGATGTATGAGATAAGTATATGAAAGGAGTTATGTTTCAACTTATGTGAACGGGGTTTTCAAACGTGAACCCAAACATACCCTTAATAAGATAAATCAAGGTTGTTACTGCTAACCCTCCCTCTGGAAAGGCTCGGGAAGCTGCCACAAAGCTTCCCAGGGAGCCATGAAAATCTTAAGCTAGAACTGCCGTGGTTTTCGGAAGGCCTCGGCAGTTCAACGGCGTAGGCGCCTGGTAAATTTGCAATGCCCGGATATCCTCTTTTTGTCTGAGACCAAAATATTTGCCCAAGATGCTTACTTTTTAGTTTCAAATTTAGGATTTAGTTCTTTTTGTGGCACTGATGCTATTAGGAAAGGAGGAGGTACTCTAATAGCTTGGAAATCTGGTCTTTCACTCAAAATCATTGATATTTCCCCTTTTGTATGTCATTGTCAAGTTAATGAAAACAACGTTCCTTTGATTAAACCATATTTTTATATGAATTTTCCATGATTAATTTGGGATTTTAATGTATTTTCTGGGACATTATTGCATTATTAAGCATTAATTTTGGTTAGGGACAATTATTTTGAATTAATGGGAATTAGGGGCAAAAATGGTCAAAATTCATTAATTATTATTTTTTATATTGTCTCTTGAACTTTTATTACTACTTTGTGCTTAATATTCCATTTCAGGTGTTTGGAAGAAAATTGTAGATTTTGAGGGTCAAAATCAATATGTTGATGTCTGGGAAAAATTATAGAAAAGTCCCCATATTTTTTGTGAAAATTACAAAGAATGAAGGAAAATGGCCAGAGAAAAGTACATAAAAGTACCCCAGAATTTCAGAATTTTCAGTTCAGACCATCAAATTTTCAAAACGTTTCATCCAAGTCCCTCCAGAGAAGTTTTCATTTTTCACTGAAGTCCCTGGTCAAAACGCACGTTTTGACCAGGGTTACTATTCATTTTCTTCTTCAGCAGACCCGACAGTGCATGGACCAGGGATTTAGGTCATTGTTGATGGGCCTGCATTTGGAGCTTGGGAAAAAGAACAGAGTGAGTTTCAGCCCAAATGGAGAGACCCGAGACCAGCTGAGATGGAATGCACAGACACGACCTAAGAATAAAATGAGACAGGAACAGCGCCGCGAGGAGGATGATCATCGAATCTATCATCACCTTCACCTCTCTTCCTCGCCGGCGACAACGTCCATCTTCACTGTCGCCGGCGAGCACTGCATCTTCATCACCATCAACCAGATCAGACTTCCACCGCCGGTGAGACAGAGTCGAGACTGAAAAAACCAGAACAGAACTGAAATCACAGAGGAGGCGGACATGGGAGAGGACTGAGAACTCAGAGGGAACTTGAGGGAGACCGAGAAGAGCCATAGCACTGCCCTGCTCCTAAATACGCCACCACCGACCCCCATTCTTCACTTTCACCATCACGGTCACCTCCCCTGTGACCTTCCTTCTATATTTCTCACTCTTATTTTCTAATAGAACCCGCGAGATTCATTTTGCTCAGACTCTCATTCAATTTCCATTGAATTTAAATGGCTTTGCTGAGGTCTGAAAATTCTGTGGGTGCTGTTCAAGCAATGAGTGCCTGATTTTTGCTTGTGTCTTGGTGGTAGAGGAGGTGGCTAGAGTGTCAAGGTTCTATAAGGGGAGTTCATTGTTTTCCATTAGCTTAAATTATACATTATGTCTGTGTGGATTGAATTTGCATTGATATGTGTGTATTTTTGAGACTTAGATGAGTGATAATTTGTCTATGATGGATTATTTTATATTGAATTTGGTATTGGTGCATTTAAATTTTATTGGATTTATTTTCCTATTGGATTAATGAAGTTATACATTCTATGTGATATCTAGATTGTGTGATGGATTTAATTTAATTTGAATGTCGTGATTGTTCTTTCAATTAAGAGGAACCAAGTGCATTAATCCATTTTCAATACACATCAAGTGGGTCTTTAACAATTTACCTAAGAGGTGGTTAAGAATGCGATTGTAGGACTAGTCATTTATTAGGTAGATTGGACCTAATGCGATTGCTTAGGGTTTTAAATTTGACTTGATGCAAAAATAACTCCCAAATTATTTTAAAGAGGCTAGGAAAGCCACCAAATTTGTCACCAAGATTCATTTAATCATTCATATTCATATTCCAATTCCAAATTTCTTTCAATTCACTCCTTCATTTTTATAGAAAAGATAAAAAATATTAGATTAGCTTTTAATTAACAATTGCATTTTCTTTTAATTATTAATTTCAAAAATCCAAAAATCATTTTCCCCTTGTTTTAATTGCATTTGCATGATAATTAGTTTACTTAGGTAGTTCAATAAAGGCTCCTTAAGTGAGACGACTCGAGTGTTGCATTGTACTGTAATTCTTGGTTATAAATATTTTGCATTTGACCCCAAGGCATAAAGACATGGTCAAATCAATGGCGCCGTTGCCGGGGAGCTAAGTAATTGGCTCCCTAGGTAATCTAATTGTCAAATTCATATTTTGACAAGGGGTTTCTCATGTTGAGCCTATTAGTTTTGCATTTTTTGTTATTTCTTTGCATATAGTTTAGGATTTTTGCATTTAGATTGCATTCATTGCATTCTTGCCTTGATTTGACTTGGTAGCTTCTGTGTGGTGTTGTTGCATTCAATTTCATATGATTTTGAGCCCACTTATTTGAATTCACCATGTCTCCAAGTTAATTCATAGCATATTTGCATTATTTGTCAAGTTGATAATTTTCTTTCATTTTCATTTGCATTTGTATTTTTGTTGATTCTTTTTCTTTGTTTTTCATATTTTATAGTTAGATAATCCTCTTGTGATTCATTGGAATTTATTGTGATTGAATTCTCATGGCTTGGTTTAATAGTAATCAAGATTTACCTTTTCAATCTTACTCTTCTGTAGCAGATTCGACTGAAAGAAAAGAGTCAATCTCTGAAAGCATCAATGCTATTCAACAAACATTGCAGCTTCTTCAAGCTAATTTGGGATGTCAAGATAGTCCAATTGGTCAAGAATGCCATGGTCCATTCCACCCTTCATACCATAAACCCTACCAACAACCTTCATTCCAATCTCATTACCCACCACACCCACCCTATAGATCATACCATGAACCGTCTCCTCTATCATATAACCCATATTACGAGCCACATTCTAATCCTCCATCATATAACCGCAGGCCTTATCATGACCCTTCTACTTCATTCCATTCATCTTTCCAACCATGCCATCCACCTCATAAGCCTCTCTACCCACCATTTCCACAATCTTATGGACCTCATTCCCTACCATTTGTGCCACAGCAAGAACCGACCATTGGTGACGTCATTCAAGAGCTTCAAAACCATATCACTCAGACCATTAATGAAGAGCAATCAAACAAGGACACCTTTGCTCATCAAATGGAAGTGATTCAAGAGTTTCAAGCTCAAATGGATGATCATACCAAAGAACGGCGATCACAAATGGACTTTCTTCTCAGAAGATTGGAACAACAAGAGAAAGAGAGTGAGAGATTGGAAAAGGAACTTGAGCGTCTCACTCAGCAAGCACAAGTGTTGAAGAATCCCCAAGAAAATCCTCCTTCCATGTTCTTACATACACATGAAATGGAGCATCTAAAAGAAGGCAATGAGGAGTTGGAGGAAGCACAAAAGGCTTCTCAGTTCCATACTCCTCCAGAGACTCATCCACCACATATCTTTCCATATGAACCACCCTCTCCACCATGCCACGAACATTCCCCTCAACCCCCTACTCCTCAAGCTTCTGAACTTGATGCATTTCTCATATTGCCATATATGGATGCCCAAACTCTTTCCCTGCGAAGAAGGTATGACCAACTAAAGGTTCGGCATCTAGAATTATTCATGCTCAAGGATGCTCTTGGACTCTCTGAGGAAATGGAAAAGGAAATGGAGGACATTGAAAGCTTCATCAAAGCCTTTGTTGACCATATACTATGGATAAAGACCGAAAGAGAAGAAGGAGCTCCATGGTCCTATAATGCCAATGATGATGGGGAAACTGAAGAGCAAAACCGACATGACACTTCACAAGTGGAAGATTCCAATCCTTTGGTGCCTATTCCCACACAAGCACAAGAAGTAGAGCAAGTTCAAAAGAGCATTGAAGAGTCTCCCCTACCATTTGGTAATGATCCTATCCTTATCAAAGTTGACTCTCCTACTACTTTAACTAGTGAAGCAATTCATGATTTGAGTGATGATGAGGTGGATGAGGAAATCAGCCTTCTTCTTATTTTGTTTCTCTTATTTATGGGCCTCCTGAATCTCATATGAGGCATGTCCTTTAGGACTGGATGAGAAACCTTGCTAGCTCAATTCATTCCCCTTGGTTGTTAATAGGTGATTTTAACCAAATTTTATCTTCTAAGGACAAATTGAACTCTTTAGGACAATCCAGCCACATGAACTCTTTTAAGCAATATTTGGATTATTGTAACTTGCTCCAAGTACTACAGAAAGACCCAATTTCACATGGTCAAATAATAGATGAGGTGATGATTTTATCCTTGAACGTATTGACAGAGCATTTATCAATCTACAGTGGCTATCTTTGTTCCCCTATTCTTTTGTTAATACTCAAACTATTGCCTCCTCAGTTCATAATCCCATTCTTTTTCTGTCAGCATGATGATATCAAGGGAAAATCTTTTAAAAAATTTGAAGAGTTCTGGTTTTGATTCCAAGAATGTCATGCCATAATTACTAATTGTTGGTCTGCTAGATATTCTGGTTTTGCTTCCTATATTCTTTCTTGCAAGCTCAAGGTAACTCTGAACTCTTTATTAGAGTGGAATAAATCTTCTATTGGCAATATTTTTCACAGAATTTCAGATGCTGAGAAAATTCTTCTGACTATTTCATCATCCTTAAACATGTGCTACCATGTGCTGAGGAACAAGAACAAGCTCTTCTTAGTGCCAAACACAATATGGAATTTCTATATGAATGTGAGCATAGCTTCTGGGGAGCTAAACTCCGTTGGATTATGGATGGGTAACGAAACACAAAATTCTTCCATGCTACGGTTTCAAGAAGAAAATCAAAAAATAAGATAAGTAGCATCATGAGGGAAAATGAAACATGGACCAGTAATACTGAAGAGATCTTATCCTTGGCGTTATCCCACTTTGAACATGTTTATTGTCCCACTGAGAATCTGCCTTATTCTGAAATTCTGCCTGGCTTGCAAGATTTATCTCTTCCAAGGCTATCTAGTGAGGATTTCAATTTCCTCTTAAAGCCTTTCTCTTTGGATGAAATCAAGATTGTTGTTTTCTCCCTAACAAAAAATAATGCACCTGGACCAGATGGCTTTTATGCCAATTTTTATCACAAGTATTGGAATTTAATGAAGGATGATCTCTTTCATATGATGCAATCTTTTTTGGGATACTGAATTCATTCTTCAATCCTACAACAGAACCAACATTATTCTCATTCCTAATTTTGATAGTGTTCAATCTTTCAAAGACTTAAGACCGATAAGCTTTTGCAATATGGTATATAAAATTATATCCAAGGTTCTTTGCTTAAGAATGAAATCTATTCTTAACAATTACATTGCTCCTTTTCAATTTGCTTTCTTGAAAGTACGGGTTATTACAGATAACATCCTTCTAGCCTCTGATTTAATGAATCGGATTCATTCGGCCACTGCTGGTAGGAGGAAATTATTGGCTCTTAAGGTGGATTTCTCCAAGGCTTTTGATTCCCTTTCTTGGAATTTTATTCACGCCACGTTGAAGGTTATGAATTTTCCTGATAAATGGATTGCATTGGTGATGCAATGTATTACTACTGTTAAATATCAGGTGATTTTGAATGGTCAGATAACTGGTAGCATTTCTCCAACAAGAAGCATTCATCAAGGGGACCCTCTTTCTCCTTATATCTACATTCTTGCAGTAAATGTGTTATCTTGTATTATTAACAAGTTTGAACATGCAGGACAACTGAAGGGCATCAGAATCTCCTCTAATGCTCAACCAATATCTCATCTATTATATGTTGATGACTCTGTTTTCTTTTCTGAAGGAGATGATCAAAGTATAATTTCCATTAAAGCATCCTTGGATTTATACAGCTTATGGTCAGGTCAAATGGTGAGTCAATCCAAATCCTCGATTGTCTTCAGTTGCAACATTACCCATACTCAAAAGATGATTTATTCACATTTTTTAGGGATAAGATTCACGGATCGATTAGGTAAATATCTTGGCACTTGGATTGATCCAGGTAGGAGCAAAGCAATGGTATATTCACAGGATCTTAACTCAATTGATCAAAGAACTTCTTCTTGGAAAGGCCAATTGCTTTCTCAAACTTCTACACTTACCTTGATTAAATCGGTTCTTTCTGGTGTTAATCTTCATGTTATTTCCTGCATCAAGCTCCCTGATTACATATGTTCCCAAATTGACTCAAGATGTGCTAATTTTTTCTAGGGCATTAATGGAAATGCAAATAGGATTCATCTTAAAAGCAAGGATTTCATATTTAGACCGACTCAGGAAGGGGCTTTAGGTTTCAAGTCTATTTCAAAAGTCAATGACTCATTACTTGCAAAACAGATATGGTGAATTCTGAGCTCAGCACCAGGTGAATTGTTTGTTGAAACACTGAAGATCAAATATTTTTATATTGACAATTCCACCTTGATTAAGAAGCCATATAATTCTTCATGGATGTGGAAGGGTATAATTAAATGTGCATCAATTATTTGTGATCATTTACAATGGCAAGTGGGTAATGGACATCATATCTCTTTAAACCAACCTCTGTGATAGCCTATGCAGTCTGGGTCTCTAATGGAAGTTCATATTACTAAAGTTAGTCACCTATTAATGCATCTTCCATCCTCTTGGCACCCAATTAGATGGAATATAATGTTCCTCTAGTAAGGTTTTTATATCCAAGGTGAACAGCTTATATAATTACTAGTATCCCTCTTTCTATAAATGATGCAGATAATAAACTTCTTTGGAATCTTAGCTCCTCAGGAGCTTACTCATCTAAGGATTGATTCCGACTGTTGTCAAGATCAAATTCTAACACTTCTAGTGATCTGTTTTGGAAATTCCTATGTCCTTATCACTTCCCATGAAAGACATATTATTCATTTGGAAAGTCTTGAATGAGGCTATTCCTTCACTTGATATCCTTAATGCTCATCATCTCAACATCAACGGGCAGTGTGTTTTTGGATGCCTAGAATCAGAATCAATTGAACATCTATTTTTCAATTGTCCTTTTACTAAGGCAGTATGGTATGGTAGTTTATCTGTGCGGTTTCAGTTCTCTTCCTTTGATCAATTGAAAGGCTGGACAAAAGCTACCCTCCCCCTCTTACTTAATCAAGGTCTCTATTTTAAAATAGTCAAGGTGTTCAAATTATTCTCCATAATTTGGATGAAAAGAAATCAGCTTTTACATAAGCTCATTCAAAGTGTTTCTCCTGTTGAGGTGATAAGAGAAATTCAGCATGCTGTATCTGTAATAGAATATGCGCACAATTCTAAGGATTCTCCTGCTCAGACGACTGCCTCATCCCTTTTGGAGGGATAAACACTTCATACCATTCCACTTCAGGGTTGAATTGTCCTATTATGGAAGAAGAAACAAGCTGCCCTCATAACATGCTAGTCATGGATATGCTTTCATGGACAATCAGTTCAATCGTTTATATGGAGAAAAGTTTCTAACCAACCATTTGTTACTCTTCATTGCCTAAGGGGAGCTTTACTTTGGATTGCCAATTCTACTCTTTTTATGGATAATGATGATAGATGGCTCAAGATCCTTTGTTACAAAAATCAGATTCTACCTCCTCATTTGAATTTAGTTAATCCTCATAATGTTTTGTACAAGGATATATCCTCACTTGTAAGCTCTTTCCAGCATGGTCAGGTAGGTAGGGTCTCGAATTTAGGTAACTCCATCTATAGCTCACTACAATCATGTACTAGTGTGATTGTAGACATTTGATGTGATATCTTTTTCCATATTTAATGATAATTGCATTTTATCAAAAAAAAAGGAGATAAAAGTGTTAGAAAATACATCCTCACTTGTAAGCTCTTTCCAGCATGGTCAGGTAGGTAGGGTCTCGAATTTAGGTAACTCTATCTGTAGCTCACTACAATCATGTACTAGTGTGATTGTAGACATTTGATGTGATATCTTTTTCCATATTTAATGATAATTGCATTTTATCAAAAAAAAGGAGATAAAAGTGTTAGAAAATACCAAAACACCTCCCCAAATGAAAGCGATGAGGCTGGAGTGAGAAGATAAGGACCCATAAACTTTTTACTCTGATGCAAACACATGATATGCTGGGGTTCTCTATTTACGATCCCACGCGGGCATTTCCGTACCAGCAATCCGGGAAAAAATCCGCCAACAACCTAGTGGTAGAGCTGAGAATATGGGCCGGCCCATTTAGGCCCATTTACTAAAAGTACAATATTTTTAGGCCCTTGGCCCTTCACGGGCTCGGGCCTAAACGGGCTTAAATTCATTTTAATTCAAAAAAATTTCTTTTTCAATTTTTACAATTTATTTATTATTTTGCTTTAAATTAAGATACATTATTCTTAAAAATCATAATGTTTTTGTTAAAATAATCATATAATGTCCAAATTAGCCTATTTTTTAAATTTTAAATTAATAAATCATTGTAGAAAAGAAAATAAATCAAACCAATTAATAAGTGTTTGCCTATTATTAGGTACTTAGGTGTCTCTCATATTGATAATTTGATATAATGATATTATATTTATTAATTTATTTTAAAAATATATTAAACGGGCCTAAAAGGGCCGGCCCTCAGGGCTGCAAGGCTAGCCCTACAGGGCTTGTGGCCCTACAGGGCCGGCCCTTTTAGGCCCGCTTCTCTTTTTAGCCTCTAAATCATAAGCCCAGCCCTTGAAGGGCTCGGGCCTAAACGGGCTCGGCCCGAATTCCCGGCTCTACCTAGTGGACCGCCAATAGGAGAACTTTTACTTCATCACTGTATGATTAATTCATACTGCTGTATCTTTTTTTATGAAGTTAATTAATACTCCACCGTGTTTAGTACAAGGGATGTTTAAAAATTTTATCTTAGTTTTAAATATAAAAAATGCTTTTCATATTTATTAATATCTTTTTTAATTTACCTCTATTGATACCAGGGTTCTCAGACCCAGACCGGACCGGCTGGTCCTGCCCGGAACCCGCCGAACCGGTCAGTAGACTGGTCCGGTTCCCTGTTCGGTCCGGGTCCCAATTGTCAAAAAAAAAATTTAACTTTTTCCTTTAGAATTTCATACTATAAGCCTAAAATCTTCAACTATTCACCGGTTTGGTCCCGATTTAGATCCGGCTTGGCCCCGATTTAACCCACTGACCCTTAATTCAGTACCCCGATCGGTTCAATATCCGATCCGAGTTTTAATACTTGGATTGATACTCTCTCAACAATAATCAATGATGAGAGGGAAGGAAAATATTAAAGAAGATGACTAAGGTATTTTAAAAAATGTATGTCATATTAACTAATTTAAGTACTTTCTTAATGATAGGCACAAAATATAGAGCCAAAAACTCTACAAGTGCACGGGCCGTATCAAGTAATAAAGAGTGAGTAAGATATCATTCCCATGAGGACTTAGTACCAACAATGCAATGGAGTAAAAACTTTACACTTTTGTTTAAGTTGAGTCAACATAATTTGAATTATGAATAAAAGCTAACTAAAGAAAAGAAGAAAACAAATCGAACTATTGTAACAGCTAAGGGTGATTCTAAATCTTAAGTGGTGACTTGAATTATTATACTCTTGATTACTTCTTTGTGCGTAATTTCTCTATTAATTGCATTTAAAATAAGATTCTTATTTACCTAAGAGTGTCTTCCGATCCATTAAAAGGCATTCCAATTATGTTAATTCTTAGCTTTTTAGGCAATCAGTGCTTAATTGGATTAATTTAAGTGTATGCCTAATGAAACTATATAAGGCCGATAGGTATATGTCCCTACTAGCAAATTAAGTCTGAAAAACCTAATCTTACACGATTTAGTTGAAGGTCTAGTCTAAATTCCCTATGGCTAAGCTCATTTAGAATACTAAAATAATCCCAATCAGATATCTCTTGTTTCAGGATGATTAAGCACACAATTAAACCAACAAATATAATATTAAAGTAATTAACAACAAAAATTATCATCTACTAATTCATAACCAAACTAAATAATCCAAAACAAATGTTTAACTATATAAATTGAACATTTTCATGATCAAAATAATAGCTAACCAAATAAAAGTTAAAAAGGCAAAGAAAGAAGAGAAGAGAAAGAAAAAACAAAAACTCAATGTCGAATTTTCACCCATGCTATCGCTTTTCTACATCTTCAAACTTTAATCTCCCTCCATTAAGGCTCTTGTCTTACCATCACCAACCAAGAAAATAGAACATATCTCCTTCTTGCTATGCCTAACATATATATAGGTATATATTGTCTACCTATGTACATCTCTATCACATTATCTTAATTTGTCTCTTTGTTTTATCGATTATCATATAATATAAATATATTATATTGATATTTTTTTTCACTTGAAACTTATAATATCATATGCAAAATAAATTAGAATATTAGTGGATTTTATATCAAAATATTATTATTTTTCCTATAATTAATTAAAGGATAGAAAAATATATAAAAGATAATTAAATAAGTGTAAAATTTTAATAAATTTAATCAAATATATCTCAGAATCTATACTTGTTTAATTATAAAATATATACTTATCACTTAATATAAATACTAGTGGAGTTCACTCAATATATATAGTACTTCCTCTGGTCCTAATTATAAGACAAAATTGACTTTTTTGAAGAGATTAAGGAACCTAAATAAATTATTTAATCATATCATATATTGTGTATTCTTAAATTATATATTATTTTATTAATCAAACTAATTAGTTTGCAGAAAAAAATAAAAATATAAATACTCTAAAGTAATTTAAGTAACTTTCTTAATCTTTCCAAAAAAATTAACTTTATCTT
This sequence comes from Inga leiocalycina, assembly GCA_963242795.1. Lineage (NCBI taxonomy): Eukaryota > Viridiplantae > Streptophyta > Magnoliopsida > Fabales > Fabaceae > Inga > Inga leiocalycina. The sequence continues at coordinate 59,867,380 of OY725325.1, read as the reverse complement.
ATATTTAAAACCGGAAGAAGTAATATATTATAAAACCTCTGATTTTCATCGCCCCAAAATCACATTTTAGGAGCCCACGAGGGGCACTCTCCCATCTCCATTCTTTGGAGTTTCACGCTAACACCTCCACCCACCTACCATTCTAAAATATGAATCATCTAATAAAAGGTTATTTGTTTATAATATAAGTCACTTGACCAATAATTAATTCTTATTTGTTAATTTTAACATTGCAATTAATACTTCAAGGGTTATGGTGTAAAAATACAAATAAGATTTCTCAAAAATGCACCAAACACCAAATATTTTTTTAGAGGGTAAAAGTAACTATAATCTTCCAAAATATGTGCAAAAATACACTTTGACCGTTGATTGTTTGTTTAAATTTTTTAAGGATACACATGAGATTTCTCTAAAAGTGCACCAAACACAAATGTTTTTTAAGGAGCAAGAGTAACTATAAACTTTCAAAATATGTGCAAAAATACATATTGACTATTATTTGACTAATTGTTTGAATTTTTTGACTTAAAATAATGACATAGAGGATGCCGTGAATGATTAAGAAAAAACCTGAAATAATAATTTGTCGACTAGGCAAGAAAATTAATTTACACCTCATCCTTTATCTCCATCTCATCACTTTATCTCCACTTAACCCTTCTCTCACTACAAAAAAAAAAAAGACTCTAAAAACATTTCAGCGACGACTAGGCGACTGTCGCTGAAAGTTTTATTGTCGCTGCTTAAATTATAGTTTTAGCGGTGACAAAGGTGACTTTCAGTGGCGACTTTTGTGTCGCCGCTGAAAGTGTCAATTTTTAAAAAAAAAAATTTGAAAAATATTTTTTTAAAAAAAATTCGAATTTAAAAAAATTAATTTATAAATGCCACTTGTTTGCTCCACAGAGCGCCATGTGTCCCCCTCCTCTAGTTGTCACGTGTCGCCTCCTCGACCTCAGAGAGCCAATGCCTTCACATGCAAGTGTTTGCTAGTTGCGTCGAAATGAACCTGTGTCATATTATTACATATTATTATATTTATAATATTATCATATATATAAACATACATACATATAATTAATTATTAATTAAATATAATATTATTAAAAATAATGAAAAAATTAATAAAAACGAAAAAAATATTTATATATTTAAATTAAAAAATTTTTTAATTAATATTACTTAATAAATAATAATTTAATATTATAAATATTATTTTTAATATAATATAAAATTATAAATATAATATTAATAACATATATATTATTTTTAAATAAAATAAAATAAAAAATAATATCATAATAATATCATAAATATTATTTTAGTAGAAAATATTAAATATAATATTAATAAATAATAATATAATTTTAATAATTAAGGTTAAATAGAATTATTTAATAATTAATATTTTAATTTTATAAATATTATTTTTTTAAAAAATTAATTAAAAAAACTGAAACTCACTTTCAATGGCGACAATTAAGTCGCCGCTGAAGGTCCTACTTTCAGCGGCGACACAAAATGTTGCTGCTGAAAGTGGTCGCTGAAACTCAATTTTTTTGTAGTATCTCCCTCTCTTTTCTAAAAGAAGTGATGAGATTGAGATAAAGGGTTAGGTGAAAATTAATTTTCCTTGCGCAGTTAGCAAATTATTATTTCAAGTTGGAGAAATATTAACATATCCCAAGAGTACCGCGTCATCTGAACTTTATTTAGTGAAAATACAATAACTCATATAATTTTAATATATCCTAGTTGGTTAATAACTCATCTGAAAAAAAAATATTTTGTTTTTAAGAAAAAAAATATTAATTTAAAAAAATTAAAACAAAATGATCAACTAATATTTTTCTTAAAAACAAGATAAAATTTAAATTTTTTCAGATGAATTGTCAGCCAACTAGGATTAAAATGACATAAGCTGTTATATTTTCATTGAACAGAGTTTAGATGACGTGGTACTTCTAGAGCATGTAAATATTTCTTTCCAAGTTGTTTCTTAATCTTCTACGTCATTCTCAATGTCACCAATTTCAATCAAACAATTCAAATAGTCAAATAATGGTCAATGTGTATTTTTACACATATTTTGGAAGTTCACATTTACTTTTGCCCTTTAAAAAAGTATTTGTGTTGAGTGCACTTTTGGCAAAATCTCATGTATATTTTTGCACTTTAACCTTTAAAAAATTTAAACAAATGGTTAACTAAAGGTCAATGTGTATTTTTGTATCTATTTTGAAAGTTTATAGTTACTTTTACACTTAAAATAAACATTTAGTGTTGGAAGCACTTTTGAAAAAATCTTATATAATATATTTTTATCCCTTAACCCATGCTTAAATATAGCTTCTCGTAATTTTTTTCTTCTTCTTCAAAAGTTCATTTATACAAGGGTAAAGTTGAAACTTTAATTTAATGAGTTAACCACGTGTTTTTCTTTAATTTCAATGAGCGGTGGTTGAAAATAACTTTTATTTTGAATAGGAGAGAATATATATATATATATATATATATAAAACGTTCAGTTGGCATACTTAACGTGAGTACATTGATTGTGCACATTGAGGTATTTATGTCTCTCTTATTTAACTATTTTTTGGAAAAAGATTATCGAGGTAATCGTAACACAGTTGCCTTCACATTAGCCTTTGTTGTTGGCATAATCATGATTATGAATTTCAAATACCGATCATGCCTTCACATTGAGGAAATTGACGCAAAACATGGTGACGATGTAATAATAATATAATATACAACCAAAAAAAAAAATTATCCCATTTGTTGGAATTGTCTACATAAATCGTAAGACGCCATTATGTTTTATTGAAAATTAGATCTTTAAATAGATTAGTAATCAAAAGATCCTACTCTATAATCTCATTAAATGTTGGCTTAAGTCTTAAGGATGTAATAAAATAATATAATGCCTCTCTAATCCTATTTATAAGTCCTTTTTAAAGAAGAATTTTTTGTGATTATTATAAGTTCTCTTTTAAAGTAATAAATGTGATTTTCACAGTTTTCCCTATTAATTATAATAAATAAAAAAAATTATTCATATTGACTCTTGAATCCATTCATAAATAAAGATAAAATTAAGAATTTAACCCATAATTATTAAATTAACTAACTCTTTTTAGTATGTAATAGGTAGTTAATTGAAACTTATAAATAAAAGGATTAAGGTGCAAATTTACCAATAAAGTTTTATCTGAAAAGTGTTTGGCACAAATATATTTTAAAAGGGGCAAAAATACCAATAAACAATTAAAAAGGGTGCATCCAGCACAAAATCGTTAAATTTGACCTAATTGTGCTAAATTATAAGAGAAGAAAACCCCTAACGGCGTTAGGTCAAATTTAACGGTTTTGTGCTGGATGCACCCTTTTTAATTGTTCACTGGTATTTGTGCCCCTTTTAAAACATATTTGTGCTAGACACTCCTCGGATTAAACTACGTTGATAAATTTGCAGCTTACCCCTAAATAAATAAAAATAGAATGATATATAAAACTTAAAATATTAAGGAGTAGGAACATCGAAAGTGTAAGGGGGAAAAAACAAAAGTGGCGTTTTCTTTTCCTATTTTTTATAAAAAGTTATAGAGAGCGGCTTTCCCGGAAGAAACCTTGCGATATAGTAACAGCAAATACTGAACTTTTTTGGACAGAACAAATAGTGAATTTCACACTTGAAAAAGAACAGCAATATAATAACAGCAAAGCGCCAAAGCCAATGGAAAAGAAGGTTATAAAAAGAATATGTTTCGGTTCTTTCGTCCACATCTCGTTTCTTGCAGCTGAGCATCTTCAGATAACAGCAGTGAGTATCCAGAAGAAAGCAAGTTTGCTTTAACAAATTTTTCCTTTATTTTTACCCACTAGTTTTAATTTCATACCTTTGTTTCCTTTTCTTGTATTCCTGATATGATTATGTTGTTGCAGATTAGGATCTGTACAAAACGAAAAGATCGAACCCCTGCGAATGGCATATAGTGTCAGAGGAGAATCTTCTTCCAGCTCTTATACTTTCAATTCAACTCCAAAATGGGAGTATGATGTTTTCTTGAGTTTTACAGGAAAAGACACTCGCTTGAAGTTTTTGAGTCACTTAAATGAAGCTTTCAAAAGGAGTAGGATCAAAACGTTGAAGGATGATGTAGATCTTGAGAGAGGGGGAGTCATAGAACAAGATCAGTTTCAAGCAATTGAGGATTCTCTCTGTGCAGTTCTTATTATCTCTGAAAATTATGCAAATTCTACTTGGTGTTTGGATGAGCTTCTAAAGATTCTTGAATCTCAAAATACATTGAATCGAGGAGTGTTTCCCATCTTCTATGATGTTAACCCAGCGGATGTAAGAAAGCAAACAAACAGTTTTGGGAAAGCCTTGGCCGAACATGAAAACAAATTCGGAAAAAACAGAACCAAAGTGCAGAATTGGAGAGATGCTTTGTTTGAAATTGGCAACTTGTCTGGTTGGGACACCAGGAGCAAGTAAGTTTTCTTTTACAACGATTTAATCATATTTTCCACATTTATTTTAGATTTTATATTCCCCCAATGATCTTTAATTTTATTTTAATCGTTTATAATTATTTTTATAGTCTTTCTTTTCTTTTTGGTAGACATAATTGTAGCGGACAATAACAGAACAATAGCATGCATTAGGCTTTAGAGGTAGAAAAAATATTTAATTGTTTTTTCTCTAATATGAAGTCTCTTAATGATTTTTTTATCATCTTTTTCATTATGGATATTTTTTTAACTTGAAATCAAAAGTCACTTGTGCGCAAGTTCATTTAAATTTGTCAGATGTGACAACATAAAATTGATCAAAGGTATTCATTTTCATTTATTAATAGAAAAATAAAATTTTAAATGATGAATGGATTTATTGAATGGTACTTCACGCACTGATAATTAGTAAGTTGATGAATTTATATCCGTCAAAAAAATGAAATTGTGAATAAGATTTTTCTTATTAAAATCAGCACATTTCTAATTTTATTGGGTTGATGGATCAATTCTAACTTGCTCAACAATTCACATTCCACTCATCTCCAACCTTGTCGTCGACACGTTATATTTTATGAAATTTGAATTCCCAGTTATATCCAAAAATGTATTGTAGCTATAGTAAACAATATTCTTGTTTCCGGCAAAAAAATAGTAACCAATATTCATGAAAATTCACATTTTTCATTGCTATTTTATGTCATTATAACTATATAATATAGTTATATATACATATATATATATATATATATAACTCATGTTAAAGCGTAATCTTTTTGGTAGGGATGAAGCAGATCTTATAAAAAACATAGTTGGAGATATATGAACTTATTTAAGTTCTAAATTACCATCTTATCATGACAACCTGGTAGGGATTGACTCAAGAGTGGGGGATATGATGCCATTGTTGGAGATTGGGGTGACTGACAAACGCTTTGTAGGGATATGGGGTATGGGTGTTGTCGGCAAAACAACTCTTGCTAGGGTTGTTTCAAAAAAACTATCTGACAAGTTTGAAGTTTGTTGCTTCCTTGACAAAGTTAGAGAAACTCACTTGCAAAGGGATGGCCTAGTCTCTTTGCAAAAAAAGCTTCTTTCTGATGTTGAATTAAAAGACATGAAAATTTATAATGGTTCCAAAGGAGTGGAGATTATAAGAAATCGTCTCTGCAATAGAAAGGTTCTTCTAGTACTTGACGATGTAAATCATATGAATCAATTAAAAAATTTGGCTGAAAGGCTAGATTGGTTTGGTAAAGGAAGCAGAATAATTATCACAACAAGAGATAGCCACTTGCTGACTGCATCTGGGGTGGAAAAAAATATATGAGATGAAAACCATGAAGAAAGATGAATCTCTTAAACTCTTTTCAAACAAAGCATTTTTTAAAGGTCATCCTGAAAAGCCTTATTTGAAGTTATCTGAATCAGTGATTGGATATGCAAGAGGCCTTCCGTTGGCACTTGAAACTTTGGGTTCTTTTCTTCATGGGAGAAGTGAAGCTGAAAGGAGAGATGCTTTAGATAGGATGAATAAAAGTCGTCATAATGATATTCTTGAAGTCCTTAAAATAATTTATGATGGACTACAGAGTTGTGATCAAGAAAAGACCATCTTTTTAGATATTGCTTGGTTTTTCAAGGGTTGGAGGAAAAAGGAAGTGACTCAGGTTTTAAAAGGTTGTGGTCTTAATCCAACAATTGGGATAAATGTCTTGATTGAAAAATGTTTACTAGTTGAAACGAAAGACCGGAGACTAGATATGCATGATTTACTCAAAGACTTGGGTAGGTATATAGTTCATCAACAATCTCCCAATGTTGGCCAGCGTAGCAGGTTGTGGGAGTTTGAGGACATAAAGTATGTGTTGGAAAATAACAAGGTGAGTGCCTTGTTTTCTAAATCTCTCATTTTGTTGACATACATTTATTTATTTGCTTTTAATATTTTTTACTTATCATTTTCATGTTATTTTTCTGGAAAATGACATTTTGATTAGGGATCAGAGCAAATACAAGCTATTCTTATGAGAGGTTATCATGGGAATAAAGGCAAAATAGAATTACATCCTAAAGCCTTTTCAAATATGAGTAATATTAGATAACTCTTCTTAGATTTGAGCATTAATGGTCCACTTATCTTACCAAGGGGATTGAGATTAAAAGTTGTCATATGGCCACATTTTTTCCTTTTGAAGCTCTTCCACGTCCATTGGATGAACTTGTTCATATCGAAATGCAAAATAGACACATAAAACAACTTTGGAATGGCATACAGGTGAGGTTGATGCTTTATGCATAATTATTTATCTTAAAAATATATCTATAAGTTAATGTTTTATTGATTCATTGTTAAGTGAGACTGATCATTCTACAATCATATGTTTGACTAGTCCATGAATCACTTGAAATTTATCAACCTAAGCAATTCTTCGGATTTTACCGAAACTCTAGACTTCTCAAGTGTTCAATCTTTAGAACATTTATGTCTTTCTAGCTGCAAATCACTTGTCAAGGTTGATCCCTCGCTTGGAAAGTTGAAAAGGCTTGTTGAGGTGGACTTGCTTGGATGTGAAAATCTTGAGACCCTACCAAGTAAATTGGAAACAAATTCTTTGAGAATGTTAGATCCTAGTGGGTGTAAAAAAGTTGCAAGGCTCCCAGAGTTTGGGGAAGGTATGAAAGAATTATCATATCTTGATGTGAGTGGAACTGCTTTAACTACACTTCCTGAATCCCTTGGATCCCTGACTGGTCTTAGAGAATTAAATCTAAGTGCAACTAATTTAGTTAAGCTACCCACTGGTTGCTTCTCTAGTCTTTCGGGACTGGTCTTTCTTTCATTGGAGCATTGCAAAAGGCTCAAGTCATTGCCGAGGCCTTCCACCTCGGTTAAGTCGCTTGGATGCATCCCATTGTGATTCATTAAAACCTTTATCAAATAGAGAGTTATGGGATTTTCTTGCTTGACTTGACCATGAGGTATGTTGGTCTTTCGACAGTCTAGCTATCTATTGATTTATGTGTATTGTTTTTTTACTACATATGCATTACATGACTAATTTTTTATTTCAGTACCGTGGGCAAACTAAATATGCAATCTCTGACAAAGAAGAAGATATCCCATTCCATAATTGGAAATATGAACGTATCTCATTATTATTATTGGAGTTGAAGGAAGTTAAGGTATGTCTGCCTCAATTTTGTGTCTTTTTCTTACATGTATATGGTCCCTTCATGGGCATTTAGTGTTAACAACAGCTTAGTATGTTTGCAGCTAGAATATCTTCCCTTGAGAAATTTCTTTGCAATTATGCCACTAAGGATAGAAATACCGTCATGGTTTGATCGAAACATAAAATATTCTTATGTTCCGTTTGAATATGAGATCATAAAAGTGCGCGTACCTCCACATTTCCGTGGTAGTAAATGGTGCGGAATTGTTGTATGCTTGATTATCTTAGATTTTAAGGGTTTGATTAGTTGGAGTACTAAAGCTCCCGAAGATGAAGGCTACAACTGATAAGTGGAAAAGCTAGGACAAAGGAAACAAAAGGCTATGCAAGATGTTGCTGCTCCAATATTCTTTTGGGGAGAAGAGTGTTTTGAAGATATTGAGGAGAAGAGTGTTTTGAAGATATCAGGTTGTAAATGAAAAATTGTTCAGTTTAATTCACCTTAACCATGTAGTAGTTTGTGTTGTTTAAGTTGAACACCATGAGTCAAGTAGTGTTCAACTTAAGGGAGCTGGTGAAATCAACTGTATAGTTAGTTAAGGCCCTAATTTTTATAAAAAGTTTTAGTTAACATGATTGAAGAGCCATATCGTGGGACTATCAAATAAAACTAAGCTACATGCATTGTAGGGCAACTAATCTAGGTCGATCTCTACGTGGAGCCTTTATCTAGTATCTAAGTAATCTAGTGTAAATAACAAATTAATCAAAAAGTATGGGATGTAAGTTTCATCTATCTAATTAAACTAAAGAGCTACTTATTTATGAATTTTTCAATGTATAAAGTGAGTGAGTGGGTGTAAATGCAAGAGATGAATGTCCTAGGTGATTGAATCCACTAAACATCCTTGTCCAATTTTAATTCTATGTTCTTCTCTTAACTAAGCACAAGGACTAGTAAGAACCCTTACTAATCAATATTTCTAGCTTCTCAATTTAATCTAAACATAGACTCAATTGATCAATTAGGAATACCTTGTGGTACTTAGCTTATGATAGATTCATAAAAGATCCTCTCTACAACCAATTAATTCTTAGAAACCTAGCAAACAATTGATTTCAAGAGAATAGAGGGAAGCAATTGAATAAGAAAAGAGTGCTATAGTTCAATCACAATCAATGAGTACAAATCTAACACAAGTATCATCATCAAAATTACATCAACCGATTAAATCCTCATTCATATACACAAATCACAAACTCTAGCAACCTAGAATCATAATCTGTATATACATAGAGTATAAGATGAAATTAAGATACAAAGAACTCCCCTAGTTGCTCAAGGACTTAGGTTAGCTTCACCATCACCATCGGATGAAAGAGTCTAGCCGCTCATGATTCGAAAATCAGCTCCTCTGGACCTCTGGACTGTCATGTTCGTTGCAGATGCGAGAAAACAGAGAAAACAGGGAATTAATCGATGAAAAGTGGAAGGAGAAGGAGAAGCGGTGGCCGGTGGGAGTGGAGAGAAACAGAATTGAGAAAATGAGAGTGCACTCAAGGAAGCCCGCCTCAGCATCAGATGAAGAAGTGCTCAAAACGTGATATCCTTCCCTGAAGAAAGCTATCGTAATTTTGGATCTCCATCTCTAGTCCAAGGGTGTGTTTGGAAACTGATAATAATGTGAGGGATCTTAAGGCCAAGAATAGGTCATTAATTCAAGCCATCAAACAATGCCTAACTCCTTTCTTAAGCCTATTAAAATCAAGAAATTGGGAAAAAAAATATGCACATGTGCTCTCATTTAATTTCATCTTTGTCCTCTATTAAGCTTCAATGTACTATGTCATCACCTACATAAATTAGATACAAAAAGGTAATATCATAGGTTCACAATTAAAGAATAATGGAAATAACAAATATTACTTAGAGTATATCAATTTAGCCACTTTAATTCCCAAATCACCTTTGCACTCAAATCTCACATTAATACCTAATTATGGCCAAAAATAGTTAATCAAATCTCACAAAAGCCTAAAGTTAATCACTAAAAGATATATGAATATTTAGCTCTATCAATGGTTTAAGGTGTTAGAATAGTTAGATCCTCACCATGACTAGAGAGAGGATAATTTGAGAGTCTCTCTACAAAGGGAAGTCCCTCTTAGTCTCCAAGTGGGGTTGGTTATCTCCAAGTGAAGTTGGTTATCTCCCTCAAATGATGGTATATTAGAGATAACCCAAGTGAGTTATAATTTATAGGAGCATATTACTTTTGTGACTAATACATGATTCTTCATATCCTTCATCACGTTTTCTCTTATTGCCATTGTTTATAATCTAAACTAAATGGTTTCATATCTTGATGAATAAAGATATACTAGAATTTTAAAATTAATAAACTAAATCAAAAGCTTGTATAAAGTTAGGAAACTAAAGTTATGTTTTATACTTGTAGATATTAGTTATGGGGAAGGATTTATATATACTAAACGAATAAGTACAATTTTGAAAATCTAATCGAATAATCATTTTTCTGAATTTCATTTCAATCCTTGTATGCTTTTCTAGTTTCAAAATAAAATACATTCTCAGATCAAAATAAAATACAATAACCTTCTCATCAAAATTTCTCTTGGCAACCAAGCCATGACAAAGGATTCTTATGAAGGATTTATGATACGGGCATGTGGATGGAAAGTGATATGTAAAGAAGATATACAAGAGTGGTGCAATGACAATGATCTCAACCAATACTCAACCAAACCCAGCATGCTCCTCCTCCTGATGAGGTCACGCTTCCCTTGAGATTACTTGGCAGGGTCATTGGGCAGGTGAAATAAATAGTTGCTCATTCAAAACCAATACAAAAATGGACAAGAATAGGTATTATTGTCTACCACTAGCTCCTCTTCCATTCTAAAATAATAATAATAATCGTCACTTTTAGATATTTTTGTTTGTCCATGAATTATTCAGGAATTTAAACACTTAATTGTAGAGTTTAATTAAAATTTTAATTTTTAAATATTTTATTTTAAGAATATATGTTGTTACAGTTTCATGCGCAGTCGCAATTCTCCCACACTCTCGGACGGACTCTCATTTGGCATGATCGGATTCTCTATTCCCTCTGATTTGTTCCAAAAGCTGAGACCACACAATCCATTAGTTTCCACCTTCTTCAATCTTCAATCATTCACTCTCTTCAGATCATCCAATTCACTGATCCATTGCTATTTCCATTTGTTCATGATCACGTGCTCATCATCTCCCTCAACACTACTCATGGCCCAGTCTCCAACTTAAGCTTGGTGAAGCAATTTTTGTGGTTAACAGGACTTGGATGAAGGCTTGAGGCCATTGCACGTCTTTTCTCTCATCTTATAGCTCAATTCAATTTTTGTAATCTTGATTTTTTGGTTCAGAAATTATGATTGGAAGATTGTATTGAAAGCGTTTGCTTAAATGTCTTTGTTGTAGATTTGAATGAGACTTTGATCATTGACTACTATATGTTGTTTTCTAATATGTTGATTCCTCGACACTTTGGATTGATTTGGCTATGTTTACATCTAAGTCATGATATTGCTTTGTATAAAATCGGTTGGTCTTAACTCCTTGTCATAGGTCAAGTTATTGCAATACATTTTCATTGAGTGACTTGCCTTGTAAAACTCGGGGGGGGGGGGGGGGACACACATTTTCATTTTGGGTTTGAGTTATATGCAGATCAGAAAAGCTTGCAAGTGTATTTCACTTTAGTTTAATTTAATGTGGGAAAATCAACCAATTGTGAAATGAATGAGCTCGAGAGGAGAATGGAGAGATTACCAAACAGAATGAAGCTCCGAAACTTCCAATTTGGATCAGCCCTTCTGCCGTATACTACAACTCTCCTGTTCCTAATTTTGAAAGAAATATTCCTAATTTTGAAAGAGAATACGATCCAAGTTTCACACATGGTTACATGTTTAAGTTAGCCCATAAAACTATAGGAGTTGGCTAAACAAATTACATAAATTGATTTATTATTGATATCAAATACTCAGTTTGGTCCATAACATAAGAAGTCTTCTAGAAAAAAAAAATTTGATCCAAAATATAAAATTTGACAGGATAATTAATGATTATTTTTTACTTTTACCCCTTGCAGGAGAGAGAAAGATGTGATAGATTTTAAATGCATTTTTAAAATTAACATTTTTTTAATAAGGTAAAATAAGTAAATTTTATCAATTTAAGACATATTAAATAACTTAACTAAATTCCTTAGTTGGTTCAAATTAGTTAACAATGTCTTATATTATGAACCGCGGAAAGTAGCAACAGAATATTTTGGTGTGCAACATATTGATGTATTGATTATAAAGAATCGAAGAATATATATATATATATATATATATATATATGAATAAATAGACGTACCTCAACGTGAGTGAGTAATGTTGGCAAGATATGGAAGAGACATATGATTAACTGAAATTAAAAATTTAAAAAAAGCGCATTAAATTTTTAGACAAATGAAAAGTGTTATTATATATAAGATCAATAACTCTATGTGAGAGAGCGATAATAATTATATATAAGACTGGGGAAAGTATTTCTTTATTTTAGTGTAAATAGGTTAGATCATAGGAGTACTTCTTCCGATCTAAAATATAAGTCACTTTTTACTAACTCACCAAAGTTCAGAAATTAAGAATGGTTAACTCATTAAATATGTATTAAATTAGAAAAAAAAATCAACTTTCCCTTACCTCCTATGTGTCTCACACACACACACACTCTCTCTCTCTCTCTCTCTTGATATTCAATGTATACCACCAATAAATAAATAAGAGAAAATTAGAAAATTGTAATAAATAACTCACTAGCTGACCTATATTATATTATAGATACAAAATTTCTTAAAAGTTAAAAGACACCCTATACTTTGGCCAGATGCATAACATTATTATTCCTTTATTGCAGTCTTGTGGTTAAAGTAAACGTGTGAATACATTGATCGAACCCATTGAGGCATGTCTCTGCTTCTTTTTAACTAGTTTTTAGATAAATATTATCGAGGACATAGCACATACTAATTGCTTTCATTTTAAACTTAGCCTTCGATGTTGTCGGTATTTGAATTTCAAATATCGAATATATGCGTTCACATTGTGGAACTTGGCCCAAAACATGGTATGGAAAGCTTTATGTGGTCAACAAGAGTATGCATGAAAACTAGAGAGCAAATTTAAAAATGGGTGAAAAACGACATTATGAATTTTTTATTTCTATTTCTAAGTATTTAATATACGTCAAGTTAACCACTCTATCAGCTCGAGATTGCTTGTAGCTTTGACATACCAACTCGCCTTTGATTTATTTTTGAAGTTGGATCCCAATTTTGTCTTTTATCATTTGGCCTACTTGGCTCAAGGATATGAACATGATAAAATGATGAATAAGACCTCAAACATATTTAAATTGTGTTGTCAGAGCAATTTAACCACTCTACCAGCTAAAAATGATATTTTGAATTTTTTATTTCTATTTCTAAGTATTTAATATACGTCAAGTTAACCACTCTATCAGCTCGAGATTGCTTGTAGCTTTGGCATACCAACTCGCCTTTGATTTATTTTTGAAGTTGGATCCCAATTTTGTCTTTTATCATTTGGCCTACTTGGCTCAAGGATATGAACCTGATAAAATGATGAATAAGACCTAAAACATATTTAAATTGTGTTGTCAGAGCAATTTAACCACTCTACCAGCTAAAAACGACATTTTGAATTTTTTATTTCTATTTCTAAGTATTTAATATACGTCAAGTTAACCACTCTATCAGCTCGAGATTGTTTGTAGCTTTGGCATACCAACTCGCCTTTGATTTATTTTTGAAGTTGGATCCCAATTTTGTGTTTTATCATTTGGCCTACTTGGCTCAGGGATATGAACCTGATAAAATGATGAATAAGACTTAAAATATATTTAAATTGTGTTGTCAGAGCAATTTAACCACTCTACCAGCTAAAAACGACATTATGAATTTTTTATTTCTATTTCTAATTATTTAATATACATCAAGTTAACCACTCTACCAGCTCGAGATTGCTTGTAGCTTTGGCATACCAACTTGCCTTTGATTTATTTTTAAAGTTGGATTCCAATTTTGTCCCTTGTCATTTGGCCTACTTGGCTCAAGGATATGACCCTGATAAAATTATGAATAAGACCTAAAATATATTTAAACAGTGTTCTCAAAGCAAGTAGAGGAAAATGACACCTGAACAAGAATTATTAATTTTGATATATGGTAATGGCCTTCTAGAAATCAATTTTGCCACTGCGCTACGGTACATGCTAATGAAACAAAATACGTACTGCTTCCCATTTTTTACAATGAAAGAATGTATTTGCTGGATTCTACAATACAATCTCATGCCAAATGGAAACTCCAATATCCGAAACTCTCATCTAATTAAATTATTCAACATGAATTCCTCTCCTTGTACAAGGAAGAATGTGCACACACCCAAATATAATATGATCGGATATTGCTTCTCTTTTTTTTTTTTTTGAGATACAAAGCCAAGCAAAGCTTGAAAAGATACAAGATCATGGGTAAGACCCCGAAGAGTGTTCATGTGGCTGCATACCACGTTCTAACGCAAAAAGACTAATACATTCCACCGGCGGTGAGCTTAGTTCTGAATAGCTCTGGGCGTTGTAGTGAGCCTATCGTGCAAGGTAATCTGCACACCGAGTATTCTCCCTATGTGTATGGAAAATCTTCAAGTCCCAGTCTGCATAGATTAGGGATTGGGTATCAAGGATGGCGTCATACAAAGGGTGATCTATCTCACAATGAGTTGACAGTAAGTGGACGGCTTGAAGTGAATCTATGAACAGTCTGATTTTCTTGAAACCCAACTGTTTGCAAAGGCAGAGCCCTTTATGGATCGCGTGGATTTCGGCAGCAGTTGGGTAAGAGGGACCTAACTTCTGTTGAAATCCACACACCCAATTACCCTGGTGATCGCGGATGACTCCTCCACAGGCTGATAGACCATCACTGGCGGTCGAACCATCAACGTCAATTCTAATATAACCCTCTTCCGGGGGAAGCCAGTTAAGGTGACCTCTCTCCGGAACTTGGAAGAGCTGGTGATGAAAGCGGCCAGCCTCTACCGATTCTGATAGATGATAAATGCATCTGTGAACAAGCTGTAATGGTTTATCAGCTTTACCTTCGAATGCCTGACAACACCGGTTTTTCCAGAGGAGCCAGCATGTTGTACTAAATACTTTCTGCCAAGTCCATCTAGCCATTCTCTTGTTTCCAAGGGAAAGCTGTGAGTTCCGTGTGAGCCAATCCTGCAGATTACCAGAAGCAAACATAGTATAATATAAATGGTTAGTTAAGGAAAACTAAACTCTCTGGGCCTGCTCACAGTCTCTCAGAGCATGAAGGATGGTTTCTTCACTCTCACACTGAAAAGGGCAAGTGTTTAGGGCACTCGGGTTGTATCTCACTCTGATCTCATTTGTCGGGAGTTTCTCATGGAAAACCTGCCACATAAAGAGTTTAATTTTCTCAGGAACATCCCAGTGCCAGAGTTGCAGCCAGGGACGTTGGTGAAGGAGGGGCTGCTGATGGTAGATACACTCGTAGGCAGATTTCACGCTGAAGGTACCATCAGGAGCATTACGCCAACAAAACAAGTCATCAACAGTACCCGAGGGAGGGGGGAGCATCGTGATTTTATCCACAACCCAGGTAGGAAGGAAAGCCTCCCATTTCGCCCTGTCCCAATGACCGGAAGTAGAAGTGAAGAAGGACACCGGAGCTTCCATATCCACGAGATGCAAATTCCGATTTACAAAAAAATATTAGCGGCTTTTCAAGAGGGGCCCAGTGATCCTGCCAAGCATGTGTGGTTCTCCCACTTCTCAGTTTCTTGCCAAGGCCGTTTTGGAAATCCTCCCAAACCGCAACTATTCCACTCCACACGGCCGATTGGCTACGCCACTTTTGCACATGAGGAATTGAGGATAAGCCACAGGAGTATTTAGCACGAAGGCACTTGACCCACAAAGCTTCCTGGTTGGTGACAAGACTCCAACACAACTTCATGAGAAAAGCTTTGTTTTGGCAGCGCAAATCCTTAATCCCCAGACCACCCTCATGCTTGCTCCTTTTGAGGATGTCCCAAGCTACCAGATGCATTTTCCTGGAATCATCATGTTGATTCCAGAAAAAATCTCTACTTAATTTCTCGATAGTTGAGAGGACACCTTTAGGAACCAAGGTTGATTGCATCTGATATTGAGGAATGGTGGAAAGGACCGACTTGATGAGGACCGTCCGGCCTGCCATACTCAGGAAATTACCCTTCCAGTTGGACAGCTTTGATCTCACCTTTTGGAGAAGCGGGGCAAAGGTCATTTTGACCATACGTTTATGAAGGAGGGGAACACCCAAATACTTTCCAAGATCGGTCGTAAGCCCAACTCCCACAATTTGACTCATCTCAAAAGCTCTGTTGAAGTGGACATTCCTGGACACGAACATTTTTACTTACTCGGATTAATCTTGTGGCCGGAGACCCTACAAAATAGATCCATAACATTTCTAATCTCCACCATTTGATCAGTTGAGGCTTCACCAAAAAGAAGGAGATCATCGGCGAAGAAGAGATGGGAAATACGAGGCCCAAAGGAGCACATTTGAAGAGGCTTCCAGTTCCCAATATCAACTTCATGATGAATGAGCTGGCCAAGAAGCTCCATACAAAGAACAAAAAGGTATGGGCTCAGCGGATCACCCTGCCTCACTCCTCTTAAAGGAGTGAAGGGAATCGACGGAATCCTATTCCAGATAGTGCTCATGGAGGTAGAGGATACGCAGCTCATAATTAACTTGATAAAGTCCCCACGCAAACCAAGGCTTTGAAGGGTGAATTCCAAGAAACGCCAGTCTAACCTATCGAAAGCCTTTTCCATGTCAACTTTTACTGCTATAAAGCCTTTCTTCCCTCTTTTATTCCTCATGGTATGAATAGCCTCCTGAGCAATGATGATATTATCCACACTTTGCCTCCCGGCTATGAAGCTGCATTGATTTTCCATGACAAGATAGCCCATAACACCTTTGAAACGATTGGCAATAACCTTGCTGACAATTTTATAGCTCACGTTGCAAAGAGAGATGGGTCTAAAGTCTTTAAAGGAGACCGGATGATCAACCTTAGGAATAAGGACAATGTTAGTGTGGTTTATTGCTTTCACCTCATCCGGGTTATCGAAAATCCTAACGACCAGGTCGCAAATCTTCTGTCCAATAATATCCCACTGAGATTGGAAGAAGTGGGGATTCAAACCATTAGGACCCGGAGCTTTGAAAGCCCCCATCTCAAAAGCCGCATTTTTTATCTCGACCGGGGAAACCCGCCTGTGAAGAAGATCAAGCTGAAGAGCACTCATGGGAGGGAAACGAGCCACCCAGGGGGAGAAAAGAGAGGAGACATTGACGGCCGAATATAGGTTACGGAAATGCTCAAGAGCCATATCTCTCAGACGATTCTCCTAGGAAACCCAGTTCCCGTTATCGTCCTGAAGAGCCCCAATAGTACCCCGCTTTCTCCTCGACACCGCATTGGCGTGAAAGTATTTTGTATTTCTGTCCCCACCACTAAGCCATTTGCATCTAGATTTCTGAAACCAAATCAACTCTTCTTGCATAGCCAATTTTTGGTACATGTCCCAAAGCTTCTTTTCAATCCTGTGGAGACCATTTCGGGATCCCTCGTAAAGCCTGGCCCGGTCAATGCCTTCCAATCTACGGAGGATTTCTCTCTTCTTCTTAGCAACATTACCCACCACTTTATCGTTCCAACTCAATGCATCTATGGCAAATTTGGATTTTCCGTGGAGCCAGTCCTTCAACTGCCAAGCCTCTTTAACCACATTGCTGAAGCCATCTTCAATACACCATGCAGCTTGGTAGAGGAACTTCCTTGCCCTGTTATGACCGGTTCCAAGCTTAGGGTCCGCCACAACAACCACACGATGGTCAGACTTAAACCTAAGATGATGGAGAGATTTGGATTGGGGATTTCGGATATCCCACTCAAAATTGCAAAAAACCCAATCAAGTCTCTCTTTAACTCCAGTTTTCTCCCAAGTGAATCTGTCACCCTCAAAAGGCACCTCAATGAGGTTACAACGGTTAATGCAGGTTTGAAAATTCGTCATAGAGCTATAATTTGGATTAGCCCCACCTTCTTTAGGCATGTTTGTTTGGGCGTTACGATTGCTTATAAGTTTCTTTTTACGTAAATCGAGACACAACTCCTCTCACATACTTACTTCGTATACCGTAAATCACTATTAAAAAGCAACTTATAAGCAATCGAATCGCTAAAACAAACATACCCTTTATCACTTGATGAAAGATAAGCATTGAAATCGCCCAAGACCAGCCAGGGGAGAGACACCGTTTGAGAGATGGCATGCAAGGCCGACCACAGGTCCCTTCTCTTAAGCACACTGGTATCCCCATAGACAAATGTCACAAACATCGGACTCGAATTATTTTTGTCATGGATTTTGCAATGAATCAATTGCGTACTAGAAGCAATATAATCAAGATAACCTCCCAGTTATTCCAGAGCACCCATATACCCCCTGCGTAACCGGTAGCTTCGATACGCAACCAGTCATTAAACCCCAACCTTCTAACCACATTATCTGCTCTATTCCCACTAACTCTAGGTTCCACAAGACACATAACATTGATGCCATATTTATTAACCACATCTTTCAACATTCTAGGAAAAGAGCTACCGCCCGCCCCACGACAATTCCAAGAAGAAATAATCATAAACACAAGCAAGAAAGGAAAGAGGCACAATAGACTTACTTGTCTGGTGGCTTTTCTTCCATAAGAACAACAACCTCGAGCTGGGATATGGAGCGCAACTCAGACCCATGATCAAGCAATTCCTGATTAGGACTTGGAGGAATTAGAGGAGCTAAGGACATGTTTACATTTTCCAAAAAATTGTTGCTTTCACGCATCTCAGACTCACTGGGGATCACCACCGAAATAGGGGTGCGCTCTACTCTTTGTTGGTCATAATTAATTAGAGCTGAGGAGTGATTTAAATCACTTACATCGCTGGTGGGCTCAACTCTTTGGTGGTCAAAATTCATTAGAGTTGAGGAGTGATTTAAATCACTAACATCGCTGGTGGGTGAAGGTCGGCCCACACCTTCAAGGCCTTCTCTTCTTTCAGCGTTGAGAATAGAGTAATCTTCCAAGGATCCATTCTTGTGTTCGGCTCGCTTCTCCAAGCTCCCTCTAACCAAGTTGTGGGTCCTTTGTTTGATTCCTTTCTTGGGCTTCAAATTGGGAGGAGGTAGTGGGACATTTGGGCTCAGATTCGAAACCAAATCCTTTCCTTCCCTGCTAGCTGAGGTGCTGGGCTTGTCAATTCCAACGTGTTTCTTTGCTTCTTTGAATGCATCCCTTTTGCTCGTTTACTTTGAATCGAGAATAAACCTAAATATCGATTATATACTACTTAAATGTTATTATTGTGTGCATATTATCGTCGCATACTTTGAAATATATGTAGTGAATAACCACTTAGATTATAAATTATATGTAGATAATTAATAAACAAAATTAATAATAGGGTTCTCTACATAAATTTGAGTTTAAGATGTTGATTGTAAAATTTTGATTTTAAAAGATTAAGAAAATTATCTTTACCTGACATAAAATTATCTTCTCATCATCTGCTCTACTTTTTTTATTATCAAAATTTTAAATTATAAAAAGAACAATAATTAATTAAATTCAAATTTCTAAATTTTAATAGGAAAAATCCTAATTAAATCCAGTTGAAATACCATAATCTAAATTTAGGCCTACACTTTTAACAAATTCCTAATCAGGCCAAGAGACCTCATTAGGGATTTTTGAATATTGTTAAATGACCATAGTACCCCTCTACGGTTAAAAGAAAAAATTGAAGGTAGGTTTGCCTAATTTCAATTTTGATTAAATAAATCAAATTGTGTTACACGGGAAAAAAATCCATGTTGCCTGCTGTCTTTATAGGTCACATATCCAATATTCTCGACACCCATGACAGATCCTGTGAAGAAAACTTCATCAGCTTGCCATGTTTCTGCCACTTCAATATCGCGTTTCATGATCTTCGTAAGTTTTCGAAGCCACAAGCAATCATCCACAGCACACACACACACACAACGTAACTTACGTTACTTTCTCCCATAAAACAGGAACTTATTCACTTGATTCTCTGAAATAAAACTAGCATGTCCAGAGAAATTTTATGGGGAATGAATAAATTAATAGTGAGTTCATACGTTAATCAATTTATATGTTTATATGTCAATTGTCCAAGAAATTGAAGGAAAATGATCTGTTAAGATTTGATTTATTTAATTAGTGCCAAAATCATATCTTTTCTTTTTGGCCAAAAGTAAAAAATCAAAATCACATCAACACCTACTTTCAAGTTTCCTTTTTAATTATATAAAGTGGGGCATCATGGTCTTTTAACAATATCCAGAAATCCTTAATGAAGCCTCTTGACCTAATTAGGAATTTGTTTAGTGTAGGCCTAAATTTAAATTATGGTATTTTAACTGGATTTAATTAGGATTTTCCCATTTTAATATGAATAATATAATACTATGATAAATAAAATAAAATAAAAAATCTTGTATAAGACCAAATCTAGACAATTCAAATGTTGATCTTATGATTAGTAAAGGAAAGCCAACAAAGGTTGGTCAAGTTGGTAAGGAATTGACTTGTAATTAACCTGTCATTGCTGTTTAAGTTCGGAGGCATGCTTTGGCACCTATTAGCTCCCAATAACCAATTCATCTAAATTTTCTCATAACAAACAAAGAAGAAGGGGGAAGGGGAAGGAAAAATAAGAGGTTCCGTATATATGAGATTATAAAATTTAAATATATAACATACGACTAGACTTGGGTCCAATTGCTCATATCATTATAATAAATTATGCAGTTAATTTTTAACAATTGAATTTTATCATAAATATAATTATAATCCTTTATATGCAAGCAAATGATGAACTAAGAAAAAAGGCTAATATATATAAGCAAATGGATCTAGGTCTCCTTCATGCATATATTTAATACTAGTGATCAATTTCGTGGGATCAAAGTTAAACTGTATGTCCCTCTTTGCTCTCTCGTTTTGGTAGTTCTGTGACAGAGATCATAGCAGTGGGTAGAGGAGAAAGTAGCAGTCTGTGCTATAATCGATCATTGTGTATATATAGATGCCTAAAACTCGTTTCATTTTTCCTCTGTTTACCCTATAGATATAAATATATCTTTAGTTCTAATTTCATATCCGATTCTTTTGCTTTGGCAATTAGTGGTATGATGATTTGGCTAGTGCAGATTGATATTTGGACACATACAAGGGACGAAACCCTGAAATGGAACATCTTGTCCGAGGAGAATCTTGCACTTCAGATTCAACTGATCCATCAAAATGGACATATGATGGATCAGTAGGCTAGGATACGTGAATGCACCAGTGCAACTTCACGAGGTTGACAGCACACACAGCATAAAACATAGCATAAGCCATAGCAAGAGAGAGAATTGTAAATACAGGGTTAAGATAACAGAATGAATGCAACAAAATCTAAGATAATAGTAAACACAAAGTTAAGAAAGCCGAATGAATGCATTAAAAGAAAGCTCATCACCTTGATAATTTATAGCACATACAGGAGGCTAGGTACACCCTTAATATGTCACCATTGAAAGCCAAAAACACAGGAGGTGAAAAATGAAATGAAAGGATTCAATGGGGACTAAGCACAATATGGGGAGTAATAGCATTAGCACTTCGTGAAGGCCAATGGCCTTGAGGGCTAAAAATACAGGAGATAGGAAATGGCATGAAAAGAATCCGTCCGAGAGAAGCACCATCGAGACAATAAGAAAGTAAAGTATTTTATTGCTTAAATAAAAATGGCTTCTAATTTCTAAAAATGATTTTTGGGTAGTCGTTTTGAAATATAAAAATAATTTCTAATTTTTAAAAATGTTATAAAAATAATTGCTAATTTTAAAATGATTTATATTTATATAATAGATAATAGATATTGTTATATTTAAAAACTAAAATATACATGCAAATAATAAGTTGATTTTAATTTGGAATATTTTGTTCCCAACAATGTAATCCTTTACAATCGGGATCAATAGGAATGTAACATGATAAGATTTCAAAATATTTTATTTTTATTATTTCTTTATTTTTAATATATTTATTTTAAAAATATTTTATTTTATATCAAAATATTTTATAATTTGTAACTATATCCCCTTATCTCTCTTTATTTTTGAGCATATTTTATTTTTATCTTTAATATTTTAGTTGTTATGATATTATCTTTATTATTTTAGTTCTTATGATATTTCTACATTCAAGATGCCAGGAGGTGGAGAAGAATGTCTTCATTGATCCCTCTCTTCATTTCCTTTCTATTGAATGTCTCCATCATTAGATCAAGTTTTAATGGCTGAGATTTAATGCTATATAAAAATGTTAATGTAACATTAAATCTCAACAATTGAAATTTGATCCAATGATAGAGACATTCAATGGAGAGGAAATGAAGAGAGAAATTAATAAAGACATTTTTTTCCGAGCAGGAGAAGGGTATGCCAGATAACAGGAGGAGAGAATCTTAACATCCTTCTTTGATATAGTCAATACATATAATTCCACTAGATAGGCATAGCAAGCATCTATATAAAAATAAAACGCGCCACAACCTGACACAATGGCATCGCATACAAAATCAATTAATTAATTGCCACTGGCAAAAAAATAAACTAATTAGTTGCCGGCCGCTTATCTTTTTATGAATTGTCTAATACTACTTTTGTCTCTTTATCATTTGCTTACTCGCCACACATACACATGATTAAGATCTAATTTTATTTTAGAAGTTTTCATTGAGGAGTAGTGGTTATTTGAAAATTTTTTTTGACTCAATTTCGCCCTAAAAGTTTCAAAATGATAGTACGTCCAGGTCGTGATGTAAGGTTAAATTTGATCATTAAGTTATTCATTTGACTCTTTGAAACACGTGGTAACTTCACATTAGCATTCATTTTGCCTGCTCATCACCCATATGCCCAAGAAAAAGACAAAGTGAATGACTAAAGCTTGGGTAAGGCGGAGAGAGGCGCGGAGGAGTAGGGAGAGAGACTACTTTGGCCACATAGATGATGAGCTGGTAAAATGAATGCCAATGTGAAGCTACTTTCAAAGAGTCAAATGAATAACTTAACTGCCAAATTTAACCTTAAATCACGGCCCAGGCAAATCTACTACCATTTTGAAACTTTTAGGGTGCAATTGAGCCAAAAAAAAAAACTTCTGAGGGTGCCCATTGTTCCTCAATGAATGCTTTCGAAGTAAAATTGGACTTTAACCCTATACACATAGATGAGGTTTGTTATAAAAAAAGAAAAAAGTTTCTAATATATGACAAGAAGAGGGCTGCGTGTGCATGAATATTTTACCACATTGTTCAACATGCAAGTGGGCAAATTAAAGTAAACGATGGCAACACTTGACATATATGGCATATCCTGTGGAATATTTTTGACATTATCAAATGTTAAAAAAAAATCCACACACACGAAATAGTGAACTTAATTAGATTCATAACTTGTTTATATTCATTCATTATAATCAACTAGAGGTTTCTCCCTGTGCGCGGATTTTGTGTTAAATGATGTAATTTTAAAATACGATCAAGAAGAAATATTTTTATTGTTTTAAAATTTGTAATTGGTTGTACTCGTAAATGGTTTTATTTAGTTCATTTTATTAAGTGGTATAAGTTATCAAGCAAAGATCAAGTAGTTGTTTCTTCATTAACGGGAAAGAGTTTATGTTTTTTTATTTTTGTATTTTCCGAATAATCATATAGGTGGTTGATGTATCAAGTTTGAAGTAGGTAGGTATCACCATCTTATTCTTAGGAAGTTTCAATTCTCCCCCTTCAAAAAAATTCATTTATTTCTTGTGTAAAATTTGACAGCCACTATAATATTAATAAAATTGAACTTGATTGGGCTTAATGTTAAAATTGATTTTAGCCTTCCTCCCCCAATCTTGATATTTTGTTTCAATCCCATCTTCCTTTGCCAAAATAATTATAAAGTAATCACTACAAAAAAGGGTCTTTTAGCAGCGATTTTTTTAGTTTTTATTAAAAAGAGGTTGTGACTAGTTTAGTTTTTAGAGGAGAGACATTCGAGTTGATAACCTTTGTTGGTGACACGGCGCGTGGTGGTGACATGGCACACAAGCAACAGCTAGTCAAAACTTTTCTCTGGCAATATTTTTGACATCGCTGCAAAAGTGACTTATAGCTAAAAACTTTAGAGATAGTTTCTACAATAGCAACTGAAAGTCAATTTATTTGTAGTGAATATTTTTGGTAACACCAAAAGGAAATAAAACAACCGCCAAAAGGAATGACAATTGAACTAACTACGGCATTGTTTTAGTTTTCTTATTAATTGATAATTAATAAGAAAACTAAAGTAATTATGTTTCAATTAATTAATAATTTAAAATAATTATGTGTGCTTTTAAAAATTAAAACTGACATTTTTTGTAACATCATAAGGAAATTTTTTTCACACTAGTATTCTAACAACTGACAGTTTCAATCCCAAATAATTTAATATTGAGTTAATATACATGCAAGTCCATGAAATATTTTTAGGGGCATCTAACACCTTGCAAAATTTTGTGGTGCAATTTTACCCCTAATATATTAAAAATATATCAATCTCTCCCCTCCCATTAATCATTAATTAAATTTGGTGTACACCTATTAAAAAATATTTTTAAAATTAAATTTTAGAATGGAAAAAAATGAAAATTATGTTAAGATATAAATACTTGCTTAGCTTGATTAAAAATTTATTAGGCTTTCATAAAAAAAAGTTTATACTATTAATTTGTTAGATATTAAAATTAATTTTAGGCCACTCCCAAAATTTACGTATATATTAATAAATAAAGGTATGTTTGGGGAAAAAATATATCTCTTATACATTCATTGGTTTTACCTAAGTTTGATTACCAGTTCATTTTGCATAATTTGGATAGTTGTTGCTTATAATTATAAAGGACTTGGGGAGTATTATATGAGTATTCCTTTAATGCATTTTTCAAAATTGCTATAGAATCCCAGTCATACCACCCAATGCCTAAAATTCATGTATAATAAACCTTGGTACGAATCAAATTATTAATTAGTACTCAAACTCACTTCTTAAGTAATTCTTTTCCAACCCAAATCCACCAATGAATCCAAACTTCCATCTCTAAGCTCCACAGTCAAACTTTGCTCAGTAGATTTCAATCTCTCCCAATTCTTTAAATCCCTTCTAATCTACTTCGCTTGGATCTTCAATGCCCAATAACTTTTCATCACCATCTTCACTGATGCCTAACCAACACCTACTTCATCCTCCTCCATTGGCCACAACGGCTCATATTCCTTCATCATCTCTAATTGTGATTTAAACCCTAATTACCTCATAGTTACATGCCTCCTAGCCTCTTCCATCTTTATTGGTAGACTTGTCATTGGTTGAACCCAAATTCTCTCAAGCTGTCAAGATATACTCAAAGGGTAAAAATGTTTTCCAGATTTTCCACCACCCCGAAAAATGGGTTCCCACCAAAACAGGTGGGAACCTGTTTTTCTCTGTATAAAGGAAAATAAGTTGCTGCCAACAACTAATTGCTCCCACCCTAATGAAAAATGTTGATTTTCCTTTTCTATCATCTCATTTTTCATGCAGTAAATAGGCACTAATAGTAATATAACTCAAGAGGATAGAGGAGGTGTAACGCCCCAATTTTTGATTAGGGGCTAATGAGGATTATTGTGGATAATTGTGAATTTAAATTGGGATTATTATATGTTTTGTGGCAATTTTAATTAATATGTCATAATTGTTGGAAAAAAATTTGAATGATTAGAATTATTGGGCAATTAGTTGGTGATTAATGGGAAAATTAATTACTAACTAAGAGGAAAATGAGATGTGTAATTAAAATGGCTAATGGAGAGATTAAGGTAACTAATTGGTTCATTACTTCATGATAGCCAATAAAAATCTGACACTTGGCATGTTGAGAAGAAGCAAGAGAGTGTAGAAAAGTCAAATCCCCATTTGTTTAACTTTTCTCTCTCTCTTTCCCTCCCATTTTGGCTGAAGAGACAAGGAAGCATGGGCATCATCATTTCACCTTCTTCAAGCCTCCTTCTCTCTCATTTCTCTCTCTAAATTCGTCAACCATTGGAGCTCCAAGGAGAGAGGAAGTGTTCTTGATAAAAGGTGAGCTTTTGACCCTCTAAATGACCTCCATTGCTCAAACTCATTTCTTTAAAGTTGTTCCTTGAGTTAAGAGCTATATTTCTATGGTTATAGTTTGCCATTTGGTGTTGGTTTGAGACTTCAAGAAAATGTGGAGGTTGGAGAATCAAGAAGCTCCTTTGAGAAAGTTGTTAAGGTGAGTTTAAAAGACCTTTCTATCTAAGTTTTGTGCCAAATGCTTTAGCTTGGAAATTCTGGAAATTTGGCTTGAAATTTCGAAAATTAGGGTCTTGTGGTGTTTGAGTTGTTGTTGTCATGGATATGATGCTTTGAGATGTATCTTGGATAGATAGAATTTGATTTAAGCTTAAATGTAAGGTTTGGCACATTTGTGTTGGTTTTGTGCATTGGGCAAAACAGGGCATGTAATTGGGTTGTGATTTTGGTCATTTTGAGATTGCCATTGTGTTCCTTGTGGAAAATTGTATGGGAATAGGTTTGGTTATTGATTTTGGAGTCATTGGACACTTTGGTAGAAAATTGGAAATCTGTCAAGTGTGAACTCTGTTCTGAGCAGTTAGTTTTCACGAAAGTTTTGAATGACCAAATGGTATTGAAAAATTATGAAACTTTCCAGTCTTAAGGTTCACATCCAAGGCTTAAAAATGGACATATAATTCATGTCATTTCGTTTTGTGAACTGAGATTTATGCTTTGCCAAAGTTTGGGACTAAAACTGGACTCTGTTTTTTAGCAGTGTTGAGGTTTGTGTAACTCTGGAATTTTGTGGTGATTTCTAGTAAAGCTCCATATTTTTCCTATAAATAGGACTTAAATAACTTTCATTTGGCTTTGGAATCACCTCATTTCAATTTTTCTAGAATTAGTTATGAATTTTGGAAATTCAGCCAAGAAACAGGATTTTTCTTGGCCGCGGCCCAAATTCTTCGGACCTATTTTTGGCTAAGGCCAGTGGATTCTTGGGCCACGACCAACCCCCAAAATCAGCATTTTGCACTTCTAAAATGTGGTTTTTGGTATAGTCTTTCCCAACCCTTTAGGAATATGTTTGGGCTTCTAGTAGCCACCTAAAGGACATAAATGATAACCAAATCTAAGTGTTGTGAAGTCAATTGAGTCTTGGAATAGAGAATAATACTTCGTCCTTAATTATGACTTTAGGATTTGATATTTTCCCGGAGCGTAGAAAGCCTGTGCCTGCTCAAGAACGGAAAGATCAAGGTAGTGACACTTTATCCTATATCATGTGTAATGCATTGCTTGTTAGTATTAATTATTAAATATAGATACATTAAGGGAATGTGGCGTAAGCCCGATCTCGAATAGATACAGTTGAGGGGACGTGGCGTAAGCCTGACCTTGTATACAGTGAAGGGGATGTGGCAGTGTGCCCAGCCTCAAATATTGATTGCTGCATTGTGATGTATGCTTACTTGCTTTATTTATTTATGTATCATATACGTAAACTGTTGCTACTGGGAATCTTTGAATCTCACTCTTTCAAAATAACATTTTTAGACAGGGTAAGTGGATCAAGAGGCAAGCAAGTGGAAAAGGGTGATTAGGACTACCGGCAGTAGTCTTAATTAGATATTTCGGTTTTATATTGAACTGGTTATCATTTTGGACAAATGTATATATGGAATAGATCATTGTATTATAGTTTTGTGTAATCCCCGGTATGGATATTGAGATGGGCAATGATGCCCTGTATAAACTTTTGGATTAATGTTATTATCTTGGGTGAACGTCGGGAATTGTGCTTATACTCTAATATTATACATGTGACAAACCGAATAGGCCTATTGATTTTATGAATGAATGAATGGAGATCTAATTATACAGGTGTTTTAAAAAGTTTGAAATTTTTTCAGATCTCTTATTCGATTATAAAATGTGTTTAAACACCAATTGTGGCCTTAATAGTGACGGGGGTTATATTTGTGGTATCAGAGCAGTTTTCCTGTCATTTGTAGGAATTGCTAGGATAGTTGCCCTAGTTGTTGCCTGAGTAATAGTGATTGATAATTGTTGGTTTATGTACACATATATATTCCTGTTATTGTTGGTGTATAAGAGTTAAGGAATATGTGTATACTTCTTATTGTGATTTCTGACAGGGTGCATCATTTGTAGAGTAAAAGGATAGAATGGTTCACCCTAGAGTCAGACCATTAGACCCAGAGGTGGGGTAATTGAATGACAATCCACCTGACCTAATGCAGGAGCTGATGGGTCTAGTAAGGGAACAGAGGCATATAATACATAAGCTAAGAGAAGAGCTCAGAGAGGAAAGAACACAATGATTCGACCAGAGATTGACGGGTAAAACCAGAGGTGGAGGAAATAAGCCATATTCCACTTGATCTCATACGGCAGAGGATTGAGGAAACAACTGGCTTCCAGACAGTTTATTGAATTCAATAAAGCTGTGGAGGGGTGCATGAAAGTTAAGCGTGCTCAATTCAGGGAAACCCTATGATGGGTGGCCATAAGAAGCTGAGTTAGTAAGGTCATGGAGACTTGAGGAGTAATTATTATTTTGAGATTTCTCCATGACCAATGATCATTTATGTTAGATGGTTTAAAGATTGCTTAGATTCATGGGGATATTGATAATGTAGGTATTGATTTTGAATTAGGATAGTTCTGTTGCAGTGAATATTGCCAAAATGGTCCATTTGATGGGATTATGGCAATTTAAGGCATAGTAAATGTTTTGTGGTCTCTCCATGTTAAGTGATGATCCTTAGTAACATTGTAGGGTCAAAGGAATGTAAATACGATATACGGTTGTATATGAGGAGTGGTGACCATATCGTTTGTGGATTCTAGGAGATTCGATTTGATGATACTGAAGGTTGGGAATAGGCCTTAATTAGATCTAAGCTAACACAGTGCTTAGGTCGAAATGTGAATGGGTTGCACTATGGTCCTGATGCATGTCAGAAGCTCAAACCATGTGAATCTGATGGATAGTGTTAAACCTTCAGTAATGTTTTGAGGTTATTACCCAAATACCATGAAAGATAGAGTAGGAGATATTGATCTTGATTCTTTGCGAAGCCCATTGGGTATAATTGAGGAAAATGACTTTTAATGTATGAATTGTTGAGATTCTAGATTTCCTGATGAACCTAAATATTGGGTTAGAGACCCTAGGCTGTATGATATTAGATACCAGTGATATTATAGTGGACTTGTGTGTCCAAAGGCCTTAAGACCTAGGGGACCAGTGTGCCTTAGGCTGGCAGAGATGATTGAACTTAAGTTGGAATTAATGATGCTATGTAGAAATAAGGGAAAGTGATTTCCCAGCTCAGTTAATGTTGAGATCCTAAGAATTGAATTGTCACCCACGGATTTAGCTCAATAGTTGAACTGATCCTTGGGAATCTGATATGACCTGGATGGTCTGAGGTACTAGAACATGAAGTTGGAATGTATTGGAAATGAATATGAGATTTCTCGAGGATGCTAGTTGCTATTCTAGCAAGGGGAAAAATCGTGATAATAGAGCATTCCCTGATTGAATAAGAATAGTTCTTGATAGAACAATGAGTAGATAGGAGACATGGTCTCAAGGTTGAGACAGAGAGTAGAATGTACAAGTGGCTTTTGGATTCACGTTACAATGATACCTTCATCTAGAGACAACCAACTGGAAAGAGCTATGTATAGAGGATGCGAATTGGAAAGGGCTATATGTGGAGAATTCTGATAGGATAGGGCTACCTACTGAGAGTTCTGATCGGAAAGGGCTACCTATGGGAAGTTTGATCACAAAGGGCTACTTACAGAGAGTATGGTACCGTAGTGTGGAGCCACCGCAACGACAAACCCTAGCGTGGAGCTTCCGTGATGACAAACCCTAGAGTGCAGCTGCCTTGACGATAAATTGTGGAGTGTAGCCGCCATGATGTTGAATCGTAGATTAGCGCTGCAGAAACGTTGGCTCTCAGTGCTGGTGTATTGTAATGAATCCCACAATGAATGGGTTTTCTTGAAATAAGAAGTCATATGGCTTTAAATGATTCAAGTTGAATCGGGCCTTTTACATCATTTGTTGGGAGCAGCATGTCCATAGATAGTGTGACTAGTAGTATTTTCGTAAATAAACAGCTTTTTAAGTTACACCTCACATTTAATATGAGCAGCTTTTGGATTGAGGAGAATGAACAAGAACAAATGGAAGTGCCTTTGTTTTCTTTTCTTCTTCAATATTTTGGAATGTGCTATTTATTTATTTTTACAACCGGACAAAAAAAAAACCATAACAGTTATGGGAATATTGGAAGGAGTTGAATAAACATTAATAGAAGGAAATCAATCAACAAACAATACTTAGCTTGGTAATTACAAGAAATTGGTTGTTAAAATCCAATTAATCCATGCACAGGTTATGTAACATCCCAAATTTTATTCACCAAGAATATATTATAATTATTATATATATTCAATGAAATGGTGAATATTTAAGGCCAAAAGAATTAAATATTGAAAATTGAAGGTTGAATAGTGTTTTCAGTGAAATCGCCTGCGAGGCAGTGAGATTGTCATATAGTTTTGGAAGACCAAATGATGACCAAAAATTATGAAATTTTACAGGGTGAAAGTAGACATCCTAAGCTTTAATTTGATAGGTCATATGACTCAATTGAAGCTATGTACAAAAAGATATGAATTTTTGAAGTTAATCCAGAAAATCTGGAAAGTTTCTGGAGCAGCGGTCAAAGATTTAAAATCTGGGAATAATATGATCATTTCCAGTAAAATCCCATATTTTTCCTTGAAACTAGACTCAATGAGGGTTCCATAGGCTTTGGAATCGACTCGAATCGATGTCTACAAAATTAGTTATGATTTTTCAAAGTTAAGGCAGAAAATCTGCCAGAATTGGCATTATTCCGAAAATTGAAAATGAAAAGTGTTAGAAATTGATTAATGAAATTAAAATGCCAGGTGTCATGAACATATGAAGAGATAAGACCCAAGTACACTCATAATCACAAAGTATGACATAAAGTGGAAGGAGTATGGCCTAATGCAAGGTGTCATGAGGGCAATTAAAGTGTTCATGAAAGGTGGAAAAATCTTGACCATTGATGAGATCAAGGGTTAAGATGAAATATGAAGATAAGAGGTGAGATATTTTATGAAGCCATGCTTCATCTTTCTTGATCATTCTCACATCCAAACAACAAAGATAGAGAGAGAGGGAGAGCTTGGGAAATCTAGAGAGAAGGAGGAGAAATCTTAAGGTAAGATCTTGTGGATCCAAGTTTTAAGGCTTCCAATTTGTATAATCTCCTCTCTAATCTCTTCTTCTCCATGAAACACTATGTTTAGCAAGCAAATCTTGAGATCAAAGAGAAAGAGAGAGGAGGACTTCTAGAGGAAGAAAAAGAACTCAAGAAGGTAACTTCACAAATCCTAAGATTATGTTAGATGTGGTTGTTATGGATGATTATGGTTGGATTTGGTTATTTTGTTGAGTTTGTAAATTTGGAAAGTGCTAATCCTAAGGGGTTATGCTGCCCAAATTTCTTTGAATCATGGTTAAGAAGTGTTTAAATGAGTTAATCAAGGGTTAGAAGTGGAAAAGTACAAGTTTTGGAAACTAGAACACAAAACCTCATTTTTCCATATTTTTCCCAATATTTCGGCCAGACCAGATCTGGTAGTAGGAGTTGGATTTTCATGAAATAAATGGTTCCATTGGACTCAGTGGGCAAAAATAGGTGGGGTTACAGTTGGACACTTTTTCGGTAGAGGCCGAAAAAGCATATTTACGAAAACGCCATTGAAATCACTAAATAGGGGCTGTCAAGGGTATTTTCGTAATTTGACCATGAATTTGGCAATTTCGAGGCCGGAAATGGATTCCTTGGGCGAAAATAAGTCAGAATAGCCCTAGTCAAAATTTTGGGAAAACGTGCCATCGGGCCGGGTACGGCGGGGCCGGGCCGGGTTCCCGGGGGCATTTTTGTAAATTTTCACCATAGACTAATATAACCACAATAAACACTATGGAAGAGTCTAAAATGATACTTGGATAGGTTATGACCTATTTCTGGTACATTTAATATTTTAGGACCGATTTGGAGGCCGGATACGACACGTTCTTCGAGACACATTTAAAAGAGGATTATAAAGCTTTGAGGTAGGGACATTATCCTTCATACACTATGCCATAAGTTATGTGATTGTGTGGATGCCATTGTTTTGTAAATGCACTTTATTAATAACATGATTTGCCTAGAGAGAGGCTGTTAGTGCCAGAGGTGCACTTACACTGGGAGTTGGCAGAAGTCCAACCGGTGTAGATTGTGGGGCTGGGCCCTACTCATGTATACATGACGATGATGTGTTTATATTGTTCATTAATTTGTGCATACCTTGGCGCATGACATATTTACTTTTCGCATTTTCTATGAATGATATTATGTCTCTACGGGGATTCTTCGGAATCTCACCCTATTTTTAAACAAATACCTCAGCGAGTACCAGTGGGCCAAAGGGCAAAGATGTTGACGCCGGACAGTAAGCGGCACGTGTCTCGAGGCGAGGATATGAACGTGGTTATGCCTTAGTCTATGCCTTAATATTTTGGATAATTTGTAAATATTAAAACTTCCGCTGTATTTTCTGTTTCTGTCAACGAGCAATATCGGAATTGTAAACGAACGACGTTGGATTGTAAACGAATATTTTTATCAGTATAATTGTACTTTTCTGTATGCCCATTGAATTCCGTCTTTATTACTCTTTGATTATCGAAATGGAAACGGGTGTTGACATTTTTGGTATCAGAGCTAATAAGCGGTTCTGGCATTATCAGAAATGTATACTGATAAGATTTTGCTTACATGGCGATAGGACATCATGGACGGTCCGATTGAGCCTGTGATTGAGATTAGCAGCGATAGCGGGATGACATTGACAGAGGTTGGTGAGACTGGAGATGCGCCAGAGGAAATTCCGTTGAAAGAGACGAGTGACCAGGAGTCTCAGGCAGAGCAGGTACAGGTGCTGTACAACCTGAAACCGGACATGGAGCTGTACTACCTTCTCATGGCCAAGCACTATAGGGCATTACAGAAGCATGATACCCCGAGGGGCCGGTATGATGCATTCCTTGATGGCGTAGAGACATTGTACCGACGGCTGATACCATTGGGGATTACGGTGACCGACGAGTGCTGGGTTCTGTCCACAATGCACTTCTTCCCAAATACAGCATTCTGGAATCGACAGAAGAACCTCATCGTCGAGCGGGGCCCGAAGGCGAACTTCTGGGTTTTCCGAAAGCACATCAGAAAGCTAGTGCGGGAGTTCATGTATATCGAACTGTAGTATGGGGCTTACGTGGGTTATTTTGGTGACCGGAGCTGACCTGCATGTACTTCAAGTTAAGGGCAGTTAGGTAGAGCCGACAGACAGAGAAAGGATTAGTTAGAGTTGGTTGTTTTGGATGGGTACAAGGAAATGATAGTATGAATATGTAAAAGACAATATGTCATGTACGGTAGTATGTAGGATGTATCATATTTCTATTTCTCTGCACTACTATAAATAGTTATGATATGCTATGTATGACATATTTGTACCCTGACTACTTATGAAATGACAAGAATGCCCTTGCTCATGAATCAAAAATTAACTTTCCTCAATTTCGTGTAAAGTGAGTTATGGAAACAGTACAACTAGAAGATGGTGATAGTGGCCGTGGTAGAGGCCGAGGTAGAGGTAGGGGTCGAGGCTGAGGGCGCGGTAAACAAAGCACTTAGAGGTGATATCAGTACCCATATTGTAGTATCGGTGGTACTGGTGCATATGGAGATGATATCAGTATGGTATCGATGGTATCAGGATGGTATCAGTGGTATCGGGATGGTATCAGTGGTATCAGGAAGTAGCATTATCAGTGCATGTAGAGGCAGTACTAGAACCCAGTTGATGGTATCGATGGTTTGAGTGCATATAATAATGATAGCCGCTATTGTGATAGTGGTATCAGGAGAGTACCAGCGGTATCAGAAGATAATGGAGTCAGCACAAGCTAAGGAGGTATCAGTGCCCAGTCAACAGTATCAGGGGGACTATGGTGCTGGATGAAAGAATCAATATACGTAATGGCATTATCAGAATGCCAGTAGTAACAACTCTGATAATGGTATCAGAATTGATATTATGATGAACAGTAGGTTGTAAGTTGAGTAATGTCTTTAGTTTCCCCATAACTAGTATAAATATTTAATGTATTCGTGTACCCAAATTATTATGAAATGTCAAGAATACCCTTGTGTCTCTATGGAAATTTATTTTTCCTTATTTCATTCAGCGAGGTATCAAAATGACACGTACAAGGGAAGGAAATTATGACCCAAATGGCGAGGTTAGCCCTGACTCTACGCACCAAATACGGAACGATATGGCACAACAACAACTTGTGATAAATGATCTGAGAGATGAACTGCGTGAGTTACGACAGAGACAGGGAAGATTAGAACATCTTGAAAGTAAAGTAGGTGAATATAGTTCATCTGCGCAACTTCATCAGGAGCTGCCAATCGCATTTGTTTACGAAATGAATGTTTTTCAAACCTGGGTGAAACGATTTGAGAAACAACAACCTCCTACCTTCCGAGGGAGATTCGATCCTTTACAAGCAGAAGAATGGTTATCCGTATTGGAGCAAATTTTCATAAGGCTGATGTGCACCAATGATATTAAAGTTCAGCTAGCCGCTCGCAAACTCGAAGGAGAGGCGAATATATGGTGGAGGAATACAACGTTGACTCTACAGGCATGGAATATTCCAGCAACATGGAAAATGTTCCAGGGGAAATTTAACGAAAGATATTTCTCTCAACCAAACAAGTTAACAAAAGAAAAGGAATTCCTCAACATACGACAGGATAATGAAGAGAGCTTCGATGAGTACCTGGCACGTTATGTCCGATTGTCTCGGTATTCCTCGTACCTAAGACATCGGGACGACGAGGAGTGGAGCTCCGATATTCTGATACGAGGGTTGAAGCTAGAACTAAGAAAGAAATTGATTTCTAAACACTTTACAGTGTTCGCAAAGGCGGTTGAAGAGAGTCGACTCGCTGAGAATGACTTGTTGAGCTTGCACCCCAATAGAAGTGGCAACTATAAGGATGTGTTTGGTAGTGGGAGTCCTTCCCAGAAAGGTAAGAATCCGGAAGTTCCGTCTGGAAGCAATAACAAAAAGCGATATCGTGATGATAGCGATAGCAAGCAGAGATCCTCTGGAAATAAGACGTGTAGGCGTTGCATCCAGCCACATGGTGATGAACCATGCCTAATCAGGTTACGAATTTGCTACAACTGTGGAAAGCCGGGTCATTTGGCTAAAGATTGCCCACAAAGCAACAAACCAAGGAGCTTAGCTTAAAAGCTCGAGGCAAAGAAGTGATTACTCATGAGAAAATACGGGAGTCACCTGAGATTACCCTCGAAGAAATCTGAAGTAAGGGATATGTTCTACGAGTAGATTGGGATTAGGACTTATCATATATATTGTATTTGACTGTGTAAAACATTCTGGGTTGAATGTATATGAATAGTTGATTTTGATCACATCTATGGGTGTGAAAACTTACCTTAATATTTTGATAGAGCTGTTGACTAAAATTAGATTGGCTATATTGAATAGTAGGGAAGAAAAGAAAGGTATGAATAGAAGATGATGGTGAATCGTGTATTAACAGCCTGGTAGGTTGACGAATTCTCTGGAATTTATTCCGGAGTATATGAATGGGCTACCCTAGAAAGGTAGTAGAATTAGTAAGTATGCGTAGATTCTCATACGAATAGAATGTGCCTACACTCACGGGTGTCAGGATTGTCACAGTCAATGTATAATTGAATGGCATAATGAATGCTGAGGGACTTGAATCATTAGTGGACTTGATTGTCTACTGTTGCATGCTGCATGGCTTAGCAGTAATCCACGAAATCTGGTTAGTTGATGACTAATTGGTGAGCTCACGGAGTAAAAGACACGTGAGTAATAATTATGAATAGAATTGAACATGGTAAAGTGGAAGCAGTACTGAACCGATAAGGCCGGAAACTGTGATTGTGATACGTAGTGTTCTGAGTCCTGTTGATTATTATGAGTAACTCAATGGTAGTAGCCTTAGTCAGGACCACGATCTTATGCCCTCAGGGTCGTGTGTTCGAGCCTGCGGGAGGCAAAAGAAATGCGGTTGAGTTGGAGGGGCCGCAGATATCCTAGTGAGTCCACGCTCGTAGTCTGCTCGTAGTCCCTGGGATTGGGGAAGTGCGGGGGAAGTGCGGGGTGTGACAATAAAAAAAAAAAAAGATGAGATGTTTATATCAAAATTTCTCAGAACTCAACATTATGCATGGGATGATGATTGTGAGAGGAGCTTCAGAGAGCTGATGATGAAAATTTATTAAAGTATCAACGTTGATAATCCCAGATCCATAGTGAGCCTTTGTTGTCTTCACTAATGCTAGATGGCATGGATTGGGAAGGGAATTGAGTCCCGGATGCAAACAGGCATATATTGAGATGAGAATTGATGCAAGCCGAGTGAGGGTGTATGCATCATGTCAGCTGAAGCTTCAGGAATTGAATTATTCCATCCATAATCTTGAGTTGATGATAGTAATGTTTGTATTAAATTCGGAAACGTTGCCTTTATGACATAATTATGGAGATGTACTGCTACCACAAAGATGGAAATGTGTGTATGATCTAAAAGAGTAAAATATGACACGAGATAAGTGGATAGAGTTGTTGAAAGATTAAGACCTGGAATGTAAATGTTGTCCAGGGTGAGCTAATGTTGTCATTGACGCATTGAGCCGTAAGATAGTATTGATAGCGGATAAAGCTGATTAAGTAGATGTTGTTAGCTATTTAGAGCCACTGTGACGACTAACCCGCGAGTGCAGCCACCGTGACAATGAACCCTAGAGTGCAGTCACCGTGACATTGAATTGTAAATTAGAGTTACAAGAGCGTTGGCTCTTAATGATGGTGTTGTGATAAGTTCCATATAAAAAGGGGTTTTGACAAGAGTTTTTATGGCTCTAAATGATCCAAGTGGAATCGGGCCAAGGCTTGGCATAGAGAAACACCAGTTTTGAGTATAGTCAGGTATTATGGAGATTCCTGTGGGACTCCTATTTAATCAGCCTGACATTGTTGATGCATAAAGGAGGAGTAAAACCTCAAAGTGCGTACCGTATCGCTTTGCCACCAAGTCTGGGCAGGCTACATGATGTTTTCCATATTTCTTAGATGAAGAAGTATCAACCTGATCCAGAGCACGTGATAAAGTATGAAGATGTGGAAATGCGTGAAGACTTGACTTATGAAGTCATGCCTGAACGAAACATTGATCGGCAGGAAAAGTAGCTTAGAAACAAGAGTATCCTGTTTGTCAAGGTCGTCTGGAGAGGGTTATCACCCATAGAGGCCACGTGGGAAACAGAAGAAAGTATGAAGAAGCGTTACCAAGAGTTTATGGCTATGTAAGTGTAGCAAATTTCGGGGACGAAATTTAATTAAGTGGGGGAGAACTGTAACATCTCAAATTTTATTCACCAAGAATATATTATAATTATTATATATATTCAATGAAATGGTGAATATTTAAGGCCAAAAGAATTAAATATTGAAAATTGAAGGTTGAATAGTGTTTTCAGTGAAATCGCCTGCGAGGCAGTGAGATTGTCATATAGTTTTGGAAGACCAAATGATGACCAAAAATTATGAAATTTTACAGGGTGAAAGTAGACATCCTAAGCTTTAATTTGATAGGTCATATGACTCAATTGAAGCTATGTACAAAAAGATATGAATTTTTGAAGTTAATCCAGAAAATCTGGAAAGTTTCTGGAGCAGCGGTCAAAGATTTAAAATCTGGGAATAATATGATCATTTCCAGTAAAATCCCATATTTTTCCTTGAAACTAGACTCAATGAGGGTTCCATAGGCTTTGGAATCGACTCGAATCGATGTCTACAAAATTAGTTATGATTTTTCAAAGTTAAGGCAGAAAATCTGCCAGAATT
Organism: Inga leiocalycina; assembly: GCA_963242795.1. Classification (NCBI taxonomy): domain Eukaryota; kingdom Viridiplantae; phylum Streptophyta; class Magnoliopsida; order Fabales; family Fabaceae; genus Inga; species Inga leiocalycina. Next base: position 59,829,138 of record OY725325.1, on the reverse strand, counting down.
GGCATTATTCCGAAAATTGAAAATGAAAAGTGTTAGAAATTGATTAATGAAATTAAAATGCCAGGTGTCATGAACATATGAAGAGATAAGACCCAAGTACACTCATAATCACAAAGTATGACATAAAGTGGAAGGAGTATGGCCTAATGCAAGGTGTCATGAGGGCAATTAAAGTGTTCATGAAAGGTGGAAAAATCTTGACCATTGATGAGATCAAGGGTTAAGATGAAATATGAAGATAAGAGGTGAGATATTTTATGAAGCCATGCTTCATCTTTCTTGATCATTCTCACATCCAAACAACAAAGATAGAGAGAGAGGGAGAGCTTGGGAAATCTAGAGAGAAGGAGGAGAAATCTTAAGGTAAGATCTTGTGGATCCAAGTTTTAAGGCTTCCAATTTGTATAATCTCCTCTCTAATCTCTTCTTCTCCATGAAACACTATGTTTAGCAAGCAAATCTTGAGATCAAAGAGAAAGAGAGAGGAGGACTTCTAGAGGAAGAAAAAGAACTCAAGAAGGTAACTTCACAAATCCTAAGATTATGTTAGATGTGGTTGTTATGGATGATTATGGTTGGATTTGGTTATTTTGTTGAGTTTGTAAATTTGGAAAGTGCTAATCCTAAGGGGTTATGCTGCCCAAATTTCTTTGAATCATGGTTAAGAAGTGTTTAAATGAGTTAATCAAGGGTTAGAAGTGGAAAAGTACAAGTTTTGGAAACTAGAACACAAAACCTCATTTTTCCATATTTTTCCCAATATTTCGGCCAGACCAGATCTGGTAGTAGGAGTTGGATTTTCATGAAATAAATGGTTCCATTGGACTCAGTGGGCAAAAATAGGTGGGGTTACAGTTGGACACTTTTTCGGTAGAGGCCGAAAAAGCATATTTACGAAAACGCCATTGAAATCACTAAATAGGGGCTGTCAAGGGTATTTTCGTAATTTGACCATGAATTTGGCAATTTCGAGGCCGGAAATGGATTCCTTGGGCGAAAATAAGTCAGAATAGCCCTAGTCAAAATTTTGGGAAAACGTGCCATCGGGCCGGGTACGGCGGGGCCGGGCCGGGTTCCCGGGGGCATTTTTGTAAATTTTCACCATAGACTAATATAACCACAATAAACACTATGGAAGAGTCTAAAATGATACTTGGATAGGTTATGACCTATTTCTGGTACATTTAATATTTTAGGACCGATTTGGAGGCCGGATACGACACGTTCTTCGAGACACATTTAAAAGAGGATTATAAAGCTTTGAGGTAGGGACATTATCCTTCATACACTATGCCATAAGTTATGTGATTGTGTGGATGCCATTGTTTTGTAAATGCACTTTATTAATAACATGATTTGCCTAGAGAGAGGCTGTTAGTGCCAGAGGTGCACTTACACTGGGAGTTGGCAGAAGTCCAACCGGTGTAGATTGTGGGGCTGGGCCCTACTCATGTATACATGACGATGATGTGTTTATATTGTTCATTAATTTGTGCATACCTTGGCGCATGACATATTTACTTTTCGCATTTTCTATGAATGATATTATGTCTCTACGGGGATTCTTCGGAATCTCACCCTATTTTTAAACAAATACCTCAGCGAGTACCAGTGGGCCAAAGGGCAAAGATGTTGACGCCGGACAGTAAGCGGCACGTGTCTCGAGGCGAGGATATGAACGTGGTTATGCCTTAGTCTATGCCTTAATATTTTGGATAATTTGTAAATATTAAAACTTCCGCTGTATTTTCTGTTTCTGTCAACGAGCAATATCGGAATTGTAAACGAACGACGTTGGATTGTAAACGAATATTTTTATCAGTATAATTGTACTTTTCTGTATGCCCATTGAATTCCGTCTTTATTACTCTTTGATTATCGAAATGGAAACGGGTGTTGACAGGTTATATGCAGAAGCTATAAACCACACTATTCAGACAAATATGAGAAATGAAGAGATCTGCCTGTTATTTTTTCATGAGAATTTTTTGTTTGATCTAGTTTGTAATACCTTACTGTATGGTCACTTATTAGAGTTATTTAACCGTTTAAAAACCACATTTGACCTAATAGATACCCTTAAAAAGAACAAAAGCTTAAAACTCTTTCTCAAACATTAGGTACCTTAAAATAATGAATTATTTTGAAAATTTATAAATTTATAACTAAATCATTTTAACTTAAAAAATAGAGGTTCAAAGCTCTGTTTTTAACTTTTGAGAATCTCATTATATGAAAAATATGATTCAACTTATCATTTAACCCATCTATTTCTAAAACTCTCATTTTCTAAAACCATACAGTGTAATATTTGCAACTACTCCTAGCTTTCTGCGTAAACTTCAAGAAATCATAACTTATTTTAGGCAGCTCAAATTGAGCTCATTCTTGTCTCCTTAGAAAGTTTAATGAGACCTCTCTATAGGGAAAACTTGAATAATAGTTAAACACAAGCCAATTAGTACAGCTTATAACTAAAATAAAATTCCTCTGTTTTTGCCCTGCAAATTTCCAGATTTCTTGTCTTCATTTTGAAAATTCATATCATAGTCTACACTTGTCCAAATGAGATCATCTTGGACTTCTTCTTAAGCTAATGAAGTCTTATTATTCCATGGAAAATTTGCTGCATTAACTATTATCCTCCAAATTGGTACAATTTGTTTGATTTATAAAATTGTCGTGTTAGCTCAACTCACTTTGTTCAGATTATATATTTTAACTTGTAAACCTTGTATCTTGAATTAGAGGGCTCCATTTAGCTTGGTTAAGGACTTGTTGGAAAGCTTTTGAAGTTCTCTGTTAGATGAAAATATGAAACTTGAGCTTTGTTGGCCTTGTTGTCCTCTTCTAATCAGTAATCGTATGCTATCAAGGAAGCTCATCACTAGTTTAAGATTGTCATTCTTTACCTCGTAAAATACACAACTTATGTTCCAGAATTCCAAATAGCATGGTTCCAAGTTTATATTAAACTTGAACATGTCTAGCTTAATCATAATAATTTCCATGACCATTGGATTCGTTTTGGTGAACTCTTTGATCCACAAAAGCAACATACAATAGGATGGAAGTCTGATACCAGCATTACAAATACAAACATGTATTGTTCACATATATCTTGTTCAAAACATGAACATACCATTTCATTAAAATCATAGCCCCTCCAAGAATCATAGAAACAGAGCCTAACAATATGTATACACCTCATACAATGTTATACATAATTTACATGCGAAACATATAAAACAGTCTCAAAGGATCTTTGAATATCAAGTCTTCATATATGCCTTATGCATGATTTCTTTTCCCTGCTTCAACTAAGTACCAAATCTGGAACATTATTTGAGAGGGTAAGATTTTATAATCCCAGTAGCAACTCAGGCCATTTCCCACAAGTAACATAAGTCATTCACGTAACAACACAATATCAAGTGTACAAATATGTGCCAACTAGACATGGTGTGCATTCTTCTTACAAGAATTCATGCTGTTAAAATCGCACTCATCATATAAACATGGCGCCATATTTACAGTAACAAAAGTAACATTTATTAAAACTACAACTTGAAACTTTATCAACCACGTCAATACCATGAATTGAAATTGCACAAGGAAAAAGGGCAAGGTTGCTACCTTGATAGCTAGGTGTATTCCAAGATTATTCTTCTTTCCAACACCTTTACTCTTTGTGTTCTTCGTTTCTATTAGATTCCCTAAACAGAATATACAACAACTTGATGCATAGAACAGCAACCTTAAGTAATCCAAATAAATCTTTTGTCCTATTAGATTCACTTTGCCTTGAATTTGGCCTTCCATTCATTGAACCCTTGGCTTGCTTTATTTAATTAATCATTTAGCACCTTAAATATGTCTAGAATATTAGGGAATCCTTGTGTCTTTCTACTGTCTAAAACAGGGCATTATGCATGTCTAACATTTACCTAATCATAACTGAAGAAAACCATACCAAAAGCTGGAAGATTCTTACCCCTTATCCTTGCTTAGGCTAATTTTGATTTTCTCCTTCTGCCTTCACCTTATCCATTCTTAAAGTTTCCCTTATTGAGGTTCTAAAACCATAGATAGGTAGTTCTTGACAGGTACGGAATGTTTTATGGACATCACTTGAGCTCTAGAGGTGGTTTAGTAGGAGAAAATTGCTAGAGTTTCCTTCTCTTGAATATCACTCTTGGAGCTTTTAAATTCTGTTTACTCTCTTCTCTTCTTCGGTTTTCAGCTTATGGGAGATACATGCTGAAGCTAAATGAAGCTTAAATAGGCTTACTGAAGGTCGGTCAAGATGAGGTCTAGTAAGGGTGAAACACTTAATCCCTTATTAATCTAACACTGAGAAAGTGTATTCCACTAGCCTCGGTTAATTCTCTGCACTTAGTCTATCTTCCTTCAATATGCTTTGTCAGATCACAGGAAAGGAAAAGGATGACTTTTGGAAAACTAGACATACTATAATATTGAAGAAGTACGGCGGTGGTCATTATCTGAAAATTTCCACTTAAATTTTAATTCAATAAACTATGATATGGAGCTGCTGCTACTTGTATTTTTCACCCTTATAATTCTAAGCTCATGCCACATAATCAATCTTTAAAACACCTAATGCAGTTCTCCAAATGGCTTATCACACAAGCCCGTGAATTTTGGCATTTCATGAATGATTCCTTTAAAATTTCGTTTGAACTAGGCTTTTTTTGGTTAAAGTGATTAATTGGCAATTCAGGTTAGCCTGTGGGCCAGCCCACCCCTTGGCCGAGTGGTAGCCAGCCCGCCTATTAAATTTTTTTTTTTAAAAAATACTCCACTCCTTTTTTTTTAATTCTCATCCATTTTCTCTTTCACCCACTCACATTACACTTCTCTTCTTTTATACATTTGTGTTAAAAAACCAATTTCATTCTTACTTTCCTTTTTTTCATCTACTCATATCACAAAAACATATAAACATATCTCTTTTAAATTTAATAATAGTATAATAAATAAATATAATATGAAAATAAAAGTGTCAAATAAAAAATATGAGGAAGTAGTTAAACATAGTATCAAAGAAAAGACAACAAGGATATTTGGAATTATTTTAAAAAAAAATTATAAAAAAATTAAAGCGGGCCATGGGCTTCAGGCTGAACGGGGAGGGCAAGCCAGCCACTTTTAGAGGGCTGCGGTCCCAACCCGTTTTATCGGCTCTACAATGACAATTTGGTCTAACATCAGTGCTTCTATTGGATCTGAGTGGAGATAATTTTACTAATAAAAATATTCTACTATCTGCTTTTCAATTCTCCCACCATGGTTGATTCGATTAGATGTTGCCAATTGTGACTCAATGGTGTGTTTATCAGACGAATAGTTATAGGATCATAGGTACGCTCTAGTGAGGAACAAGTCCTGGCATCATCACTACAAACAGAAAAATAATCAAATTTCACCGTAGAGACAATTGTTATAATTTCATTCCCTTCTCTCTCCATGTCTTTTCTTCAACTGTGGAACCACATTTTTATCATTTTCCTTAATGTTTTCCTCTCTCTCCATTGTGAGATAGGAAAGGGATCATCTCCTTTGCCCTTCCCCTCCTTTCCCTTTCATTACCCCCTTCTACTCTTTGAAAAGGGATCCTCTCCTTTGCCCTTCCCCTCTCCATTACCCTCCTCTACTCTTCATCATTCTTTGATCAAAATTTCAATAGTCCATACTTGTCATTTTATAAAAATAGTTATTATTATAATTTTAGATAAAAATAGATAATTAAATTTAAACCGGTAAAATTTGATTTGAATAGTTCACTTTTGTACTATTATTATAAAGTAATTTTTTTTAAATTTTTTTACATCATTAGTTTAGATGGAATTCTAACAATTTAATTTTTTTTTTATTTTTTATCTGAAATAATAATTATAATAATATCTATTTTTGTAGAATGTTAAATCTGGACCATTGCATTTTTAATCTAATGGGTGATAAAAAGTAGAGGAGGGTAATGGAGGAGAAAAGGAGGGGAAGAGTAAAGGAGAAGATCCCTTTCTTGTGAGATAGTGGGAGAACTAGTTTCCCTACTTATCGTAGGGAGAGTTCATGCCATCTAAACTGTCCAGATGAGATTTGGACAGTCAAGATTTAATTTTTTTTTAAATGAAAAAAAAAACCATTTTTTGAAAAAAAAAATGTTACTTAAGAGCATATCTTTATTTTAAATATTTTACCCATTAAAATAATTTTTAAAAACAAAGTAAAAAGATTAAATCTTAATCGTCCAAATGAGATTAACTCTGCCTACCTATCATTTGAATAGGCGGTGAAACTGGTTCCCCTTTAAGCAACCTCAAAGCTACTTCACTTTTACTGCACGATTGAACCCAAAAGTTGTATTGCCGCAACACTGTCCCAAACACTAAGGTCCCTCATCCATTCCCATCCCTCATCTTCGTTTCATCAAATATCAAGGCCAGAGGGAAACCAAACCCAAGGCACAAATTGAAAACAACAAATGCTTCACTATTTCTACTTGGCACTTGCATATATATACCACAAATTGGAGAGTTTGAATATTTCCTTCTAAAAAGCACATCTTTAGTTGCCAAGGCTCCACACTCTGCTCTTCACAGAAAATGAACAACCTTAGGAGGCACTTTCACCTTCCACAAACCATCCCATACACTCTTGGGAGTAAGATAATGGTAAAACAAGTCTTGCTAGAGTTGTGTGTGAATTTAGATTTCAAATATATATAGGACCAACCCCGACATTAAAGCAAAATCAATTAACAAACTATATTTAGTAAAATAACAAAGAAAAAGGGATGTTCAGCAACTTCAAAATTTCGTTTTCTCACTATGGAGAATTAATAGGGACAAAAAATAAACTTATCCAATTTGGATTAACCCTCCAGCTGAACAGAGTAACACTCTCCTGTTTTGAAATTGAAATTTGGACATAGTATAAAGTAGGAGAATCGCTTTATAATTTATATGATTTAAAAGCTTATCCAGTTTTCTTTTCAAATGATTTAATCATAATTTTAATATTCAGTTTGTTTTCGTATTTTCTTTTCTTTTAATTTAGTTCAAATCTTTTACAATGATTTTTTTGGCTTTCTTATCGTTTTTGCTTGGATACATCAAATAAATAAAATGGAATGAAAATAGGAAACTATGCCTGCCTAGCTAGAACAGAAAAGGAGCAGGCTAGAAATACACAAAGAGGAGACTAATATACCTCAATGTGCTTGAGCAATGTATTCTCATATTTAACTCGATGACGGCATGCACTAAAACAAGCAAATAGTCATGTTTTGAGAACATACATAAATGGATAAAAGAAAAAGATCCATGAATCAGTGGATAGATCATAGTAAGGGGAACATACCTCATGGGCAAGTGATAAAATCATATTCCATGATTGTGTTTCTAATAAAGGTTCCATTGAATCGCAACCCACTGCATTTAATCCAATTAACTGTGGTGAAAGCTTGGGTAGTGGCTTAAGCTTTGACAGGAACCTAGACAAAGAAAGTGTAATAAAAAATAATAACAGAACCAACCATCAGGTATATTAACAAAATCATTTCAAACCACTGAAATCTTTAAGAATTGATCCATCACTTAGGCTAGAACCGCTTAAGTCTAACTCTATTAATGACAATAGACATTTCATTATTTATGTGATATGTATAGTATTTATACATAATACACTAAGAGCATACTTTCCTAACTAAATACAGAACAACCCAGCTAACTTATAATTTATTAGTTATATACTATGACAGCCTTCGATAAACTCAAGGCATCTTAGACCATGAGTTTAGACTTCAACAAATCAAATATTAAGGTAGATAGTGGCTTGGCAAATATGTCTGCTATACGATGTATAGAAGGAATATGATCATTGATGAACAAGTAGTTGGTTTTACAACAGTGAGTTGTAAAATAGGAGCAGCAAAATAGGTTGTATGCTAATCATTCATCATAGGATGAGTATATGGAGGGAACAGAAGAGAGTGGAATTGGCTAGAAGGAAAATGGATGGTGTAGGGACAATAGATTTGAAGGGAAAAACTGATTCATTAGAGATGTATATAAGTCCATCTGATACATGCAAGACATTTATATCCATGATGAGCCATGCTATACCCTTAGAAAGAAAACTCCACTGAACAAAGTGACAGTTTATGAGAGTCATCATATGGAGGATAACATGAACAACCAAACACATGGAGAAAAGAATAATTGGGAGTTTTGCGAAATAACTTGGTGTGAAAATCACAGTTATCAAAGAAGATAAAGTGTATAGCACATACAATAATTCCTAGCTATAAAAGCTCTAACCTCTGGTTCTGTTAAATTGTTGAAATCAATGGTGGTGTTGCTCTACTCTTGAATAGCACCCGCCATCCACATTCCAATTTCAGTTTATTAGACGAATGATATTTGATACTAAGTTTGATGTGAAGGCACTGGTTTTTACTCTTTAAATGTTGCCAACATGTTTTTTCATTGAAATTCAAAAGATACACAAGTGAAATCTCATTTGCGTGTTCTCTGCAAATATAATAGTAATCTTCCTTGACTCCTAGCCAGGAGGTGGATGAAGGCTTGAGTTCAATATGTTGAAGGCTAAGTCTATTCTCTGGTCTTATAGATCAATTCAATTTGTGTAATCTTGATTTATAGGTTTAGGAATTATGACTGGAAGATCGTATTGATAGTGCTTGGTTAAATGCCTCTTTGTTGTAGGCTTATGCTGTAGTTTTGTAATATGTTTGATTCCTCTGCATTTTGATTGATTTTTGGCTATGTTTACATGTAAGTCATTGCATTGTTGCTTTGTATATGTGGCTGAGTGATTAATGATAGGGAAAAAATTATAGTCTAACACTCTGCATGTGTAAGGACCTTATCAAATAATAAAGTAATAAGAAAAGTAGCATTCTCACGAGAACTTGGTACTAATAATATGATTGAGTAATGACTTTACACTCTTGTTTAAGTTGAGTCAACACAATTTAAATTAAAGATAGAAAAATAAACTAACTAAAAAGGCTGGAAAATCAAATATAACTAAAACTAAAAATAAATGTGACTCTAGATCTTAAGTGATGACTTAGATAATTATATTCTTGATTACTTCTTAGTGTTTAATTTCTCCCCTTAATTGTGTTTAAATTTATATTTGCTAGTATAGGATTCTTAATTACCTCAGAGTGACTTTTGATCCATTAAAAGTCATTCCAATTATGTTAATCTCTAACTCCAATTAGGTGATTAATACTTAACTGGATTAATTTAAGTGTAAATCAATGAGATTATTGACAAATCCCTAATTTTATTATATATTTGCATATTTTATTTAGGGATTTTGTCATCATTTATGAGTTTAAAATGCCTTCTTTGTGTTTAATTGAAATTAAGGGTGAATATATTAAATTAGGACTAAAAAAGGTAAAATTGTGATAAAAATTTGTAATTACCCTTAATCATTTATTTTTGAGAAGATTTGATGTTGGGTAAATTATTTTTACTTGTAGGAGCTTGGAAAATGGGATTAAAAATGAAAATGGCAGTTTGGGACTTGAATTTAAAAAATGCCAGATTGGTACCACGAATTTGAGAAATTCCAGTTTGGTCCAAGAGTTCAACTGCTGCGTTTTGGTCAGCATGTACTAGGTCAGATCTTTAATCAGTTTTTCGCTGGATATAGAACAGAACCAGGGACGCGAAATCGCAGAGCGGCAACACACACATCGAACCTTCATTTATCACCTTCCTCTCTCGCCGGCGGCACCGTTTATCACCACCACAGCCGCCGTCGAGCATCATCCACAGCAGCGGCAGAACAGAAGCTGAGAGGAAAATCGCTGAGAGCTGGACCAGAGGAGACGAGAACAGAGCAGAGCAGTCGGAAGTGAGAAAAGAGAAAGCTGCCGTGAGGAGCTGGGGCAGTGACCTTCAACATCACAACCACCACCGTTTCACTACTACCTCTTCACCGTCATTCCTCCACCACCGTCCATCACCGTCTCGTCCGTCACCAACAGAGTTGGGGGTTGGGATTCGCAGAGGAGGGGCGGCGACCTTCAAAGCTCAACATATCACCTCCGCCATCTTCACTTCACATCCACCGTCTTCCTCACCATCACCGGCTGTTCTTCCATTTCTCACTGTACAGCTTGCAACCTCCTTGGACTGTGGCTCCCTCCAATCTGATTTATCTGTGTTTAATTTCAGCCATTGACCTCCTTGGATTTAGTGCTATTTGGTGTGTTGTTCATGGCTGAAATCTTGACATTCTTGGGGGATGCTGTGATGAATAATTGCTGTGACTAATTCTCTCTAATCCTAAGACAATGGATTGATTTTTTATGACTTTTGATGTTTAGAACTATAAAAGGGAGTTTTAATTTATTTTATTAGCTTAACTATATATTTGTGATTTTTTTGATTTAAGGAGTTGTAATTTGTAATTAAGATTAATATGTTTGGTTTAATCTTTATTTAAATCAATTTGTGGTTTAAATTAGTTTATGTTGAACATTATGCTCATCAATATACGTGGTTACATATATATTTCATTGTAATTCTCTTAATTCTCTATTATCTTGCATAATATTGTTTGGATATTAAGTTAGTTTTGGATTACTTTGAAACCAATTGCATAAATTAATTCAAAATCACATACTAAGAGTGCTTAATAATATCTCTAGAGTAGGGGTTCTTCTCTTTTGGTGTTAGACTCATCGGTTGATGGGGTTTGGTATTTTAGAAAACTTAGTGATTTCATAAATTACATACAAAGTGGTTTTTAATAGTGTTTTAAGAAGTTATTATTTTTTAGGTGTAGGAATAATCATTGATTAATGCACTAAACTCAACGGTGTTTGAGGTTTGGTATTTTGAGAGACTTTGGTTACAATTGCTAGTGTCTTGTATTGAGTTTCAATTAGATGGTTTAAACCTGTAGAAGTGTTTGATCAATCTAACTCAAGCTAGCTCAAAGGGTTTTTTGAGCATTTTTGTCAAACTAGCACACTCCCATTATCTTTTGAAGCAAATGTGGTATAGAAACCATACACTCAAATTCTTAATCAATTCTCTAATGCATTACAATGAAAGTATACACCTATTTATACTAAACCAAACTCCTTAAAATAATACAAAGGTCAAAAATTGGTGTGCCTCACTAACCCATTTGTCTCCTACCTACTCCCTCAGCTCCCAACCACCCTGTCGCCATTCCCTGTTTATGGATGTCACTGCCTACGTCATTGCTCTGTTTCGTTTCTGTTTCATTCTCCCGGGGTTGGACAGGACTCGTCCTTGAGTCAAAAACAACATCATCATCAATGAATGGAGATTGATCTGAAGTTTTATGCTTCAGTAAAAATGACTTGGGCTTATTTTTGATTTTGACGTGTTTATCTGGTGGCAAAGGTTCAAGCTGAATCTTCACATCATCCTTCTGGAAGGAATATGTGTTTGCAAACCCGTCGTATAGGGCGTGTCGATCATATTGCCAAGGTCTTCCCAGAAGAAGATGACAAGCATCCATCGGAACAACATCACACCAAACTTCATCGTGATACCTTTTACCGATAGAGAAAGTAACAAGGCATCGTTTGGACACTTTTACCGCGGTTCCTTTGTTAAACCATTGGAGTTTGTACGGGTACGGATGGTTGTGAGTTGGTAGTTGCAGCTTTTCTACCATGTAGTTAGAGACTACATTTTCACAGCTTCCGTTGTCGATAATGACGTCACAAACTTTACCTTGAGTAGTGCAACGAGTATGAAAAATGTCGTGACGTAGCCAAGGCTCTTCTTCCTCTATGGCTGTGTGCAAGCTTCGTCTAATCACAAGTGTTTCACCATAATCAGGAGGAATGACTTCTTCATCAAAAATTGGCTCTTCATCAAGGACCAGCTCTTTATCAGGCATAGAATCCCTTTCTTCTTCAAATATTGCAAAAGTTTCCCCTTCAATAATAGTAACAACTCTGCGGGTAGGACATTCTGAAGCGATATGACCGAACCCTTGGCATTTGAAACACTTAGGTGCTTTAGAGCTAAATTCTTTGGCAACCTTAAGTGGAGGCTTACTTGAAGAGCTAGGTTGATATCCTTGTGTGGACTTGCTTGAGGAGCTATGCTGATGTATTTGTGTAGGTTGATGCACCTATGCTTCATGTCCCTCAAAAGGAATTTCAGTTGAGGAAGACGACTGGTAGGGAGGTCTTCGGATCAACTGCTTCTCGATACGGATGGCTAAACGAATGACGTCGTCCAGAGTCCAGTATTGCTGGAGTTGTACTGGATGGGCGATGTTTGTATTTAATCCTCCTAGATATCGAGCTATTGTTTGCTCCTCCCTCTCTTGTATATCACATTTCATCATAAGCTTCTCAAATTCCCTGGTATATTCCTCTACAGACATAACATTTTGGCGGAGATTATGTAATTGAAGGAAATTGTCTTGATAATAATTGTCGGGAAGAAACTTATGTGAGAGCTCGCGTCGCATCTTGTCCCACATTCTTATCTTGCTCTTTCCTTCTCTTTCACGCCTTCTTTTGAGATTCTCCCACCATATGGAGGCATGTTTCTTTAGTTTGATGGCAACAATTTTAACTTTCTGCTCATCTGGAATCTCTTTATACTCAAAGACTCGTTCAACAGTTTATAGCCAGTCAATGAATTCATCCGGTTGGAGTCTTCCCTCGAATTCAGGAATGTCTACCTTAATGTCATTAAGGCGGAATGGTTGTTGTCGAGGACGCTGACGGTAGTCAGGGGATGACGAACTGTGGCTATTCAAATCATCTTCTGAGTGGTTTCTACGAGTTTCGAGCAAGGCTTGTTGTTCTGCTATAGTGGCTTCTAGTTCTTGAATCTGGCGTCTCATTTCCTCCATTTCAATTTCATGTCTATTTCTGCGTCTTGGAGGCATTTTGCAGTTTGTCTCACAGGTTATGACTTGGAGTACGCAGTTTATTAGGTACAAGGTAGAAGAGTAGGGGAAGGATTTGCGTATATGGAAAAGTCAGGGGTAAAATAGGGAATTTGGGTAATTAAGGGCAACAATGTAATTTTGGGCAAAAATCTGGGGTCAAAATGTAATTTCAGGAAGTTTTGGGGGTCTGAAATGTAATTTTGGTAGAATCTGGGGGTCAAAATGTAATTTCAGGAAGTTGGGGGTCTAAAATGTAATTTTGGCAAAATCTAGGGGTCAAAATGCAATTTCCTAAAGTTCCGGGGGTCAGAAATATAATTTTGGAAAAATTTAGGGGTCAAAATGTAATTTCCTAAAGTTCAGGGACCTAAATATAATTTTGGTAATTTTATAGGGGTAAAAATGTAAATATCGCAAACTTTAGGGCACAAAATGGTAATTTTAACAAATTTCAAGCTGACCGTATGCTGACGTGGCTACAGTGACACGTGGCAGTCCGTGATTGGTCCACGTTGCGTTGACCGATGACGTGGTTGCTGACTGGACTGGGTGACGTGGCAAGGCTGACACGTGGCGCAATCTGATTGGACTGCGTGGCGTTGACTGGTCAACATTGATGACGTGGCAGCTGACTGGGTCGTCTTCAACCTCTGAACTCCCGCGACCGCCTGAAATTCTGGCGACGTCCGTGGAGGTGCGTAGAGGTGTTTCGCGGCGGTGACCAAGGCTATTCCTAGGTTTTTCGGCTTTCTGAACACGATGGTGAGGTCGGTTTCTTCAAAAAACGCTCCGAGAGTGAAAATCCGACACCCCCTTTTTCTCACGTTTTTTTTTTCTCACCCACTCCTCACTCTTTCGCTCTCTGGCTCTCTAGAACTCAGCTCTGGTACCAAAATGGTATAGAAACCATACACTCAAATTCTTAATCAATTCTCTAATGCATTACAATGAAAGAATACACCTATTTATACTAAACCAAACTCCTTAAAATAATACAAAGGTCAAAAATTGGTGTGCCTCACTAACCCATTTGTCTCCTACCTACTCCCTCAGCTCCCAACCACCCTGTCGCCATTCCCTGTTTATGGATGTCACTGCCTACGTCATTGCTCTGTTTCGTTTCTGTTTCAAAATGATAGATGAAATTCATTGTTCTAAGAGGTTTTATCACACTCTTCTAATCCATTTCCATTCCTCTTCATTTGAAAAATCCCAAAAATATTAGTCTTAATTGCATTCAATTAATAGTTTTAAAAATCAATTAATCATGTTTTAACCTTGTCAAATTTGCATTGTAATTACTTAGTCTATTAGAAATTAGTTTTATAATCGGATCCTCAAAGTAAAACGATCTAAGTTGTGCGCTATACTACATTAATTTGATTTTTATTCTTGATAACTTTGAGGTGAATAAATGACTTATTTTAATTATGTAGGGCCGATAGATATAAATCTATTCTATAAATAAATTAAGTTTGAAAACTTAATACTACACAATTCAATTAAAGGTATATTAAAAAAAAACAAAGAGAGACAATCCAATGCAGTACAGAATTATATTATTCCAATGTAGTACAGAGTTATATTATTCCTTCATATTCCTCTGTGTACGGTAAAGGCAATATATATGGACTGTGACCCAATACTATGACATGTGTATCCTAACAGGAAGGATCTAGAATAACAAATGCTTATCCATATCGAATATTAGCTACTGGATCATTTTGGGCCTGAATATTTATATTGGACGTCAATACCCAGCTATATTCTTTGCCTCAAGAAATTGTCAAAAGCATCTATAAGCCCAAATCTTGGTTCAGAAACTTTCTACGCATAAAATGCATGTATGGCATTTTTAAAAAGAAACAAAAACAAAAGCCGGCATGTCATGTTACTATTCAAGTGCATTTTATAGTTGAAATTTGAAACTCGTGCCTGTCGCTAAGCTCTCGCAAAAAGCCTTCATGACAGTTGTAACAAAAAAACACCTTCATGACAGTAAGGGCAAAAGACCTGTCTTCCTCAACTATTTAAAGAAGATTCAATATTACTCTCTGTGTTCTAAATATAAGATAAAATTAATTTTCTTTAGGAATATTAAAGAAGTTAAATAAGTTACTTAATCATATCATTTGTTATGTATCTTTAGATTATATATTAGTTTATTGGTCAAGTTAATTAGTTTGAAGAAAAAAATATATAAATATAAATAGTCTAAGCTAATATAATTAGTTTCCTTAATTTCTCTAAAAAAGTCGGTTTTATCTTATAATTAGAACAGGATGAGGTAGATGTTAGACAACCAAACCACTTATGTCCACACAGTAACTATTCTCACAACTAATAGCTTGACAGCTATTTACAGAACACAAAACACAAGTGAAAGGAGAAAAGATACACAAACAAAAGTTTCTCTAAAAACTAAGCTATTTAAAATGACAGCCTTAAACATTGATATAGAATTGGTCTAGTGGTGTTAAACTTCATTAGATCCTTCTGAAGTCTCGAGTTCAAGTTGTAAATGAGACACTTATGTTAAGAGAGACATATACAAACCATGAACCGGATGCTAGATCATAATATCAAAAGAAAAAAAATGACAACTTTAAACCCACCGAAGTAAAAGTGATTCCGTAACGACTATTTAACAAGGAAAAGAAAGGGCTTGTGTGTTGTAGTTGAAAAAGGAATGCTTATAGGAGGTTGGATAGAATTAAAAGTGACAGGAAGGAAATTTTTTTAATTCTAGAAAGCAACAATTGATTTATCAGGGATGTAGTTTTTCCCTTTTGGGGTAATATCAGGAATATATATAGTTGATCATATTATGTAATATGGCAGACATGCTTGCATGGAAAGAGGTTTATTTTGTTGTTTTTTTTAAGGTGCTGTATATATTACTAGGAAAGCTAGGTTGTTCATCTTAAAAGTGAAAGCAAACAGAAGTAAGGTTCACACTTCAATGTATAAAATCACTAAACTCGAACCTTTGACCGCTCAAGGTATTATCACCAAAGCCTTTTAACTGAGAATCAATAAGCCTCTTAATTTGATCCACATATATAATAGAGTGGAATGAACTGCAAAATTAAATAGAAAAAGTGATTTTGTAGATATAAAGGACACATGTATCTCTACCATCAAAGAATAATAAGAAGCAATGAGCAGTGACAATAAAACTATCATAAACATTGCATCTCTCACTTTTTATGCTAATAAAGAGCAATCATCTTCCATTTTTTATATAAGAAATATATGTATATATAAACACACACAAAAGGCTAAAGAGATCTGCCAGCCATTTTTGATTATATTTTGTCGTTGCACATGTAATATTAGTATTTGTGGCTTGTAGTGATAAAATAAAATAAAACATGAAACAGTATAATTAGTCATGCCCATTTGTTGGCAAAATCATACCATTACGAGTTAGCTTGGCCAGGAAAAAACAAGAGACACTAGCTCATGTGTGTGGAGAGTTAATCCTGGACTCTTGTCTCAACCACCAATTACTCGAAACACCCTAGACTTTTATTAACGAACAGAGTCAATATACAAAGTGAGCAGGCCTGTTCTATACAAACCCACAATAAAAAATACATCATAACCATACGAACAAGACCATTTAAAGAATATCAAGAATATGACCCTATAACATATATTCTAACCACTTATACAACCTCAAATGCATTTTGTATTGCATCAAACAAGCTAAAATATTTTTTTAGGTAAGTTTATCATTTAAAAATATTTTTAAAAAATACATCCAACCCTAAAATATTTTATAATGATGCATCTAGTATTTTAAAATATTTCCTTCAAGGGCAAACAAAACAAAGTAAGGAACCAAGAAAATTTTAAAACATCATTAGAGAGTCTCCCTCCAAAATCCCAGAAATTCCTTCAACTTCAAGAGATAAAAAATTAAGAAGTGTACGAAAATGTCAAAACATCTCCCCAATGAAAGGGATGAGGTTGGAATGACAAGACAAGGACCCACAGACTTACTTCGCCAACAACCCACTTGACCCACCCCACTCTATTATTGGAGTATTTTTGCTTCCCCAATAATTAATTTTTTTTTTTGGCAGACTATGATATATAACGGTGGCTAATCCATGTATCAAAAAGAAAACGGTGGTATTAGATTTTTTGAAAGGATTTTAGTTATCTTCATGAGACCCTCTTCATACACACCATCAAATATCAAAAATAGATGCTTAAGGAATTTATATCAATGTTAATTATGTTTGGCCTCATAATTCAGTTTATAATTAATTTATTGACACTGGTTTATCTTTTTTTCGAGGTTAATTAATAATAGTGTATCAATCCCAAGCCCATCGCATGGGTTTATGTTTTTTATTTTTTTAGTTTTTATTTTTTAAATTTTTATATCCATCTTAGATTAAAAAAAAGATAGATCAGAATATCATATTTATTATTTTATAAAATTATTATCATAAATATAAATAAATAAATTTAAACTATTAAAATATGATATACATAATTTATAAAAACCATACAAATAAAAAATATCAATTGATTAAATACTTTATTGAAATTTTTATAAAATATTAAATATGAACCATTTATTTTTTAAACTAAATACGGATATAGAATTCAAGGGGGATAAAAAGGAAAGGGATTCTAAAACATTTTTCCCTCCAATGGAGATTTTAGTTAATTAAAAGGACATTCAACATATCGTTGATTCATGTGGTGAGGGGCTGCAACTGCGTAAGGAGGGACTACAAAATATCTCCCCAAACGAAGTAATGAGGCTGAGCAACAATTGATCAGATAAGGAAAGAGTACAATAGTGGATTAAAAAATATATTAAATGTATTATTTTTGTGTTTTCCCCTAAATTTTCAATTAATTTTTTTATTATAATATTTTATATTCTTATAATTATTTTCAAGACTCTTTGAAAATTCAAATAATTTATGTATTTAATTAATTTTTCAAAATATTTAATCAATTATATGTATACTCTGTAGTCCTATATATAAGATACTCTCAATATATTTCACACATATCAAGAGAAAACATTTCTCCTATTTTATCTGTTTCTTATTTTTTTGAAAAAGAAAAAAAAGGAAAGTTAAAAAAAGAGAAGTAAAAAAAGGAAAGAAATAAATTTAAAAGCCCGAGTAAGGATAGTGTATGTTGCTGTATTGAGGGTATGAGGGAAAAAAGAAAATTTCTTGATTGCTCTTTGAGAGAGAATATTTTCAGTAGTTTTTCAATCTAAAGAGTTTAGATTTATGTCGGAAGACGATTTCTGGTAGGATTTATCCGAATTTTTTCGTAAAGGTTCCAGACACAGAACTTCATTTTGCAAGGTCTGATCATCTATTGAAGTCTTTTATTATCCCCAGAATTTTCTTAAAAAGACTGCAAAATGAAATAGAAAGTGATTTTGTAAATATAAGGGCACATGTATCTCTAACGTGAAAGAATAATAAGAAATACTTTTGTGATTCTTAATATAAGACATATTTGTAGAGTTGGTCTTGATTCTAAATATAAGACATAGTTCTTATAGTTATCAATCTTTTCCTAATTTACTTTTATTGATGCTCGCTTAATATAATCAAATAGGAGAGAGAATAAAGGAATTAAGGAAGATGATTAGGGTGTTTTAGAAAATACATGTCAGATTAACTAACTCAAATAACTTCATTAACATAATTAAATTAGATAGTTATGCCTTATTAAGGACTGAAAGAGTATCATGTATGTCTTACTTTTTATTCAAACCAAGAGCAATCATCTTCCACCGCTGATTACATACAGAAATCGTAAACGAGTTTTTTGCTTGGGCCAAATGTTGAAAAACTCTATAATTTTCTAGCTAATTTGTTTTATGCTTGTTTCTTCTTTGGTACTTGTACGTTTGTTTTTTATGGAATCTAATTCTCAAGCTTTGATCTTTACTTCTGTAACCCAAAAAAAGTTGCAGAATCATGACCCATGTTTCTTAATCTCTAGAAAACCATAATTCTTGTGCTTGAATGCTATTGGTTCCTTTTGTGTTTCCTCCTTTTTTCCATGTCTACCCCATTGTGGGAATGGGTCCTCATTCATCAAGTCTAAAGATAATGACAAAAATATCTCAATTTATTTTTTCCATATTTATTATTTGTCTCATATTAATTTATGTAACTTATAAAAGTTATATATAATTTAATGTTAAATAGAGGTATTTTATGGAGATTATTTCACATTAATTATAATTAATTAATCGATCTCATTTTCTTTGTCTAGCTGAAATAGTTTATAATAGCTCGTGTATTAAAGACAAAAAATAACATGAATTTTTTTGTTCCTTAATTTTCTCCTTTTTCTACATCCTTATAGAAATAAATTGACTTGATTTGGGGATGTTTCACCAATTTTAAATTCACTCATGTGAATTATATCATGTGGCTGTGCACGTGCGTAAGCCTGTTGTCCTCTGATTTATATACATAAATCCTTTATAAGTAATTAAAACTAAATAAATTACGCATATTTTGAAAAAATATCCTTAATTAATTGCAATAAACTCTAGCACAATTCTTCTGATCTCTCTTTATCCATTTGACCATCATGATTTTTGGACAGCATTCGTACTATATTACTATTGGAAAATAATATTAATTTTGTTTGTAAATTTTACGTATTTAATAACCAATGAATAAGAATATAAAATGCTTCTAAAAAGAAAGTGACTTTAATTAACTTGCTTTTTTTTTTCCCTTTTAATTGCCATGACTCCGCGTATGTGTTTAAGAGAAAACGTCAAAACAAAGAAACGCGTGAAGCTTGGCTGAATGAAATGTTGTAGGTATGAACAGGGAGAGATTTTCAGTGACCACAACCATTACCATCAGAGGCCACATTGGCATTGGGGACCATAGCATATCACTCCTGCTCCAACATGAGGTCTATGTTTTTAATTATTTAAGTTTATTTATTTTCTATTGTATGTATTTCTTATTTTTTGGTAAAGCAAAAAAAGAAGAAAAGAAAAGGAAAGAAAGGGAAGATGACACTAAGGTCCTAATTAAAAAATAATAATATTAGAAAAGTCACATAACTTGTTGATAAAAGCTCTTTATTAATGACTGCTTTTTCAATTGTCATTGACAAGCTATGAGATTTTTCTGACATTATTTTCCTTATTTAGGACTTTGTTATCATTTTCCTAATAAGAAATAAATAGAAAACCCTAGTAAAGATAGTGTGTTTTGTTGTATTTGGGTTTTGAGCAGAAAAAATAAGTTTCTTTGTGAGATAGAATATTTTTAGCAGTTTTTCAGCCTAAATGGTGTTGATCTAGATGATGATCAAAACACAATTTCTTATCGGATTGATCTGAATATTTTTGTGGAGGTTCTAGACACATAGAACTTCATTTTGCATGGTCAGATCATCCATTAGAATGTTTTATTATTCTTAGAATTTTCTTACATGTCTGTTCACATCTACTGTAGATTTTTTTTGGGTGATTCTGATCAAGGCAACGACCGGATGGTTCGTTTAATATGAGCAAGCTTTGCTCTTTACTTTTGTAATCCAAAAGAAATTGCAAAATCAAGGCCCTATTGTTTCTTAACTACTAAAAAACCATAATTCTTGTGTTTGAATGCTATTGGTTCGTTTTGTGTTTCCTCCCTTCTTTTTCCATACCCCACTATGGGAATACATGGCTCCTCATCAAGATAAGTCTAAAAGTAATGACAAGTATATCTCAATTTATTTTCTTCTGTATTTATTATTTTTTCATTTTAATTTATATAACTTATAAAAATTATTATAATTGACTGTTACATAGAGGTATTTCATGAAGATTATTTCACATTAATTATAATTAATTTATTTATTTCATTTTTCTTAATCTAGCTGAAATAGTTTATCATAGTTCTTGTTTTTTTTTTCTGGCCAACATCATAGTTCTTGTATTAAACACAAAAAAATAATGTTAATTTTTTGTTCCTTGCTTTTCCTCTTTTCCTATATCCTTATCGAAATAAATTATTTTCTTTGTCTAACTGAAATAGTTTATAATAGCTCGTGTATTAAAGACAAAAAATAATATGAACTTTTTTGTTCCTTAATTTTCTCCTTTTTCTGCATCCTTATCGAAATAAATTGACTTGATTTGGGGATGTTTTGTCAATTTTAAATTCACTCATGTGAATTATATAATGTGGTCGTGCGCGCGCGTAAGCGTGTTGTCCTCTGGTTTATATATATAAATCCTTTACAAGTAATTAAAACTAAATAAATTATGCATATTTGGAAAAAATATCCTTAATTACTTGCAATAAACTCTAGCACAATTCTTCTGATCTCTCTTTATCCATTTGTCCATCATGATTTTTTGATAGCATTCATACTATATTACTATTGGAAAATAATATTATTTTTTTTCGTAAATTTTGCGTATTTAATAACCAATGAATAAGAATATAAAATGCTTCTAGAGGGAAAGCGACTTTAATTAACTTGATTTTTTTTTTTTTTTGCTTTTAATTGCCATGACTCCGCGTACATATGTGAAGCTTGGCCTAATGAAATGTCATAGGTATGAACAGAGAGATATTTTCAGTGACCACAACCATTACCATCGGAGGTCACATTGGCATTGGGGACCGTCATAATTGACTTATGTTGTATTTGTTGGGCCATAGCATAGCACTCCTACTCCGTGAGGTCTATATTTTTAATTGTTTAAGTTTATTTATTTTCTATTGACTGTATTTCTTATTTTTTGAAAAAGAAAAAAAAAAAGAAAAGAAAAGCAAAGAAAGGGAAAATGACACTAAGGTCCTAGTTAAAAATAATAATATTAAAAAAGTCACATAACTTATTAATGGTAGCTCTTCCACTTATTAATGACTACTCTTCCAATTATCATTAACAAACTATGAGAATTTTCTGACATTATTTTCCTTATTTAGGACTTTGGTATCATTTCCCTAGTAAGAAAAAAATAGAAAACCCTAGTAAAGATAGTGTGTGCTGTTGTATTTGGGTTTTGAGGGGAAAAAGTAAGTTTCTTTGCGAGAGAGAATATTTTTAGCAGTTTTTCAGCCTAAACTGTTTTGATCTAGGTGATGATCGGAACACAATTTCTTATCGGATTGATTTGAATACTTTTGTGGAGGTTCTAGACACATAGAACTTCATTTTGCTTGGTCAAATCATCCATTATAATCTTTTATTATCCTTAGAATTTTCTTAAATGTCCGTTCACATTTACTATAGATTTTTCTGGGCGATTCTAATCAAGGCAACGACCGGATGGTGATTTCCAATACGATTGATCTAAATTTTTATGGGTTGGTTTGAGAAAGAATGTAACTTTTCCCTTTGAGGGTAATATCAGGAATATGGTTGATCTTGTAATTAATGTATGGCAGACATGCATGGAAATTGGAAAGAGGTTTCTTTTATTTTATTTTCGAAGGTGTTGTACTGCCAGGAGGGTAGATTGCTCAACTTACAAGGTCACTAACTCGAACCTTCGAGCTGAGAATCAACAAGTCATCTAATTTGATCGGAATATATAATAGAGTGGAAAGAACTGCAAAATGAAATAGAAAAAGTGATTTTGTAAACATAAAGGACCCATGTATCCCTAACGTCGAAGAATAATAAGAAATACTCCATTGGTCTTTAATATAATATATATTTAGGAAGCTGATCTTAATCTTAAATATAAGATATATTTTTTATATTTGTCAATTTTTTTCTAATTTACTCCTATTAATGCTCCCTCAATAATAATTAAGCAGGAGAAGGAATGAGAGAATTAAGGAAGATGACTGAGGTGTTTTAGAAAATACATGTCAGATCAACTAACTCAACTAACTTCTTTAATTTAATCAAATTAGATAGATATATCTTTTGTTAAGGATTAGATAAGTATTATATATGTCTTGCCTTTTACTCAAAGAAAGAGTTGTCATCTTCCACTGCCGATTACTTGACTATTTGGATTAGTAATAGAATCTGCTTTTTTAACGTGATTTATAGTATACGAGATAAGTTTGTGAGAAAAGTTTTGTCTTGACTTATGTGAATGTGGTTTTCCACCACTTTCTCAGTGCTTATTTGGGTTAGCGGTAGAAGCTACTTTTCTGATGTAATTTACAGCGTACGAAGTAATTATATAAGAGGAGTTTTATCTTGACTTACGTGAATGTACCCAACCCAAACATACCCTCAACACAGACCCAACATACAGAAATCGTATAAGAGTTTTTTGCTTGACCCAAATTCGGAAAAGACTCTATGCTGGTTTCTTGTTCCTTCTTTGGTACTCGTACATTTGTTTTTAAGGATCTAATTCTCAAGCTTTGCTCTTTACTTTTGTAACTCAAAAGAAATTGCAAAATCAAGGCCCCTGTTTCATATTTATAACCTATGAATAAGAGTATAAAATGCTTCTAGAAAATAGAAAGTGACCCATAAAAAAGGAAAGAAAAACAAAGAAACGCGTTAAGTTTAGCCGAATGAAATGTCGTATGTATGAATAGGGCGAGACGTTCCAGTCACCACAAACATTACCATCAAGGGCCACATAGGCATTGGGGACCATCATAATTGACTTATGTTAGTTTTCATCTCTTCAAGTCGATTGGTAGAAAAAAGGATTAAAGTGAATTCAGAGTTTAAGTATTTTTTTCAAAGTACTTTAAGGGTGTATTTGGTTTGAGGTGTGGGGAGGGGAGGGGAGGAGGGGGTGATAAATTACAATTTTGGACTAGAGAAATCTAAAATTTATCTTCTCATTCTTTTAAATTTTGGATTCCTGCTCAAAATTTACCCTCTCATTCCTTTTAAATTTTGGGTTCTCACCCAAAATTTAAATACTTTCAACCCAAAAAAATAATTTAACCTCTTTCCCCTCCCATCCCCTCCCTCCCCTCAAATCAAATACACCCTAAGTGTTGTTGTAAAGTATTCTATAGGAAATGTTATCTAAAATATTTTTTTTAAGTATGTCCATCACTTTTAAATATATTATTTAAGAAAAAAGCTAAACTGAACCGATAGCTTATTTCAACTGGGATGATTTAAGTTGTGTTTATCGTTATTTCACTTATTTTTTATTTTGAGAAAATTATACTTCCTGGTTTAAGTTTCTGGTTTCTTCTTCGGACTCGTACATTTGGTTTTTAAGAATCTATTCTCAAGCTTTGATATTTACTTTTGTAACCCAAAAAAAAAATTTGCAAAATCATGGCTCTTGTTTCTTTTCCTCAAGAAAATCATAATTCTTGTGCTTGAATGCTATTGGTTCGTTTTGTGTTTCCTCCTTTTTCCACGTCTCCCCACTATGGGAATGGATCCTCATTCATCAAGATAAGTCTACAAATAATGACAAAAATATCTCAATTTATTTTCGTCCATATTTATTATTTTTCTCATATTAATTTATATAACTTACAATTTATATATAATTTAATATTATATAGAGTTATTTTATGGAGATTATTTCACATTAATTATAATTAATTAATCAATCTCATTTTTTTAATCTAATTGAAATAGTTTATAATAGCTCGTGTATTAAAGACAAAAAATAATATTAATTTTTCCCCTTACTTTTCCCCTTTTCCTATATCCTCATAGAAATAAATTGACTTGACTTGGGGATGTTTAGCCAATTTTAAATTCACTCATGCGAAATATATTATTTTTTTGTCTTAAATATAATACAGAGTTGATTTTTTAAAAAAAGATTAAGGAAGCTAAATAAGCTATTTAATCATATCATATATTGTATATCCTCATATTTTATATTAATTTATTAGTCAAAATAATTAGTTTGGAGAAAAAATATAAATATAAATATTCTAAAGTAATTTAATTAATTTTATTAATCTCTAAAAAATGTCAATTTTATCTTATATTTAACATAAAAGGAAGTATGTGGTTGCGCGCGGGTGTAAGGGTGTTCTTCTATGGTGGTTTATGTACAAAAATCCTTTATATGTAATTAAACCTAAATAAATTACTCATATCAAATCTCAGCAGTGAGTCATGAGAGAAAGTGAGAATCTACGTAATAACGATTAAGGACACATCACTGCTACAAAATCGTCAAGAGCGGCTTTCTCAAAAGATACCATGAGCGCTTGTTTCACATTTTTTTTTCTTAAAAATAAAATAATGAATTTCACACATGGGAAAAACAGCTATAAATTATCTCTGAAATTGGAATCCACTTCTCTCTCCACAATATCTTCAGTCTTCACCATTACCAAAAACTAGCTATAGACAGTATAAATCATCTTTTAGCAGTGAGTCGTGAGTGTGGAGAAGAAAGTGAGATCGCTTGAACAACTTTCGTAAAACAATATTGGTTATTATAAAACGAGTTTTAAAGATCTGCATAAAATGTTTTCTTTATTATTTTGTCTACTTGTTTTAGTTTAATACCTCTTTTTACTTTCCATGTTTTAATGGAGTAACAACTGACCAGGGAGTACGATCTAGGATTAAAAAAATGTATTTTTTCTAATATTGGCTGCTCAGTCATTTGTTATTGACAATTTATAAAAAAATTTTAATATTATTTTTTTAATTAAAAATGTGATGTTATATTTTCAAAAAATAATAGGGTATTTGTGAAAAAGTTGCGGAAAGTTATCTTTTCCTTTGGCCTACTGTATATTATATACTAAAAAATTAAGGTTACATTTATGAAGTTTACATGTCTATTGTAAACGTGTATAGAGATAAGAACAGCTGTAAAGTTATTTCTATTTCCATTTACATTTACAATTCATAGATTATCTTTTGCACTAACATAAAGTTATAAATAGTGCTTTAGCTGTGAGTCGTCGTGAGTGTGGAGAAGAAAGTGAGATCGCTTGAACAACTTTCGTAAAACAGCATTGGTTATCGTGTGCCGAGTTTTATAGATCTGCACAAAATTTTTTCTTTATTATTATTTCCTCTACTTGTTAAATTTGATACCTCCCATTACTTCCCATGGTTATTACAGGTCTAAAACGAAAGGATCGACCTCCTGAAACGGCATATAATGTCGGAGGAGAATCTTCTTCTACCTCCAATACTTTCAATTCAACTCCAAAATGGGAGCATGACGTTTTCTTGAGTTTTGCAGGAAAGGACACTCGATTGACTTTCACAGATCACTTACATGAAGCTTTCACTAGAAGTGGGATCAGATGTTTTAAGGATGATGTAGATCTTCCAAGGGGGGAAAATATAAATGTTCTCTTTCGTGCAATTGAGGATTCTCTTTGTTCAGTTCTTGTCATCTCTCAAAATTATGCAAAATCTACATGGTGTTTGGATGAGCTTCAAAAGATTCTAGAATCTCGAAATATATTGGATCGATGGGTTTTCCCCATCTTCTATGATGTTGATCCAGCTGATGTAAGAAATCAACGAGGAAGTTTTGGGGAAGCCTTGGCCGAACTTGACAAGAGATTCAGAGAAAATACAACGAAAGTGCAGAATTGGAGAACTGCTTTGTCTGAAATCGGCAACTTGTCTGGTTGGGTCACTAGGGGCCGGTAAGTTTTCTTTCACAATCATTTAATCATATTTTCCATATTTATTTAACTTTTAATTTTTTTTTCATGATCTTTAATTTTGGTTGAAGTCGGTTATAATCATTTTCATATAGTCTTCCTTATAGACAATAACTCGAAAATCTCGCATCCATTAGAACAGAAATGAGAATGTATCATTATAAGTCATGTCTAATATATTCGTTCAAGGTCAAAAAGCGGTCATATTCGTTCTTTGAAGCATGTCCATTATGTACCAGGCCGATGGATCAATTCTGTTCTGACTTGCTCATCAATTTACATTCGATTTATTTCCATTCATGTTCTTATGAAAATTTAATAACAATTCCCAGTTATATAAAAAAAAAAAAGGGTTTAGCTTTAGTAAACAATAATACAATTTTCATGAAAGTCACAATTTTCATTTTCATTTTATTTTATTATATCTATATATATAACTCATGCTAAAATGATTTTTTTTCGTAGGCACGAAGCAGATTTTATAAAAAATGTGGTTGGAGATGTATGGAGTTTTTTAAGCTCTAAATTACCATCTTCTGATGACAATCTGGTTGGAATTGACTCAAAAGTGGCTGAAGTGATGCCATTCTTGGAGATTGGGTTGCATGACAAAAGTTTTTTTGTAGGGATATGGGGCATGGGTGGTTTGGGTAAAACAACTCTTGCTAGAGTTGTTTCTGAAAAACTAGCATACAAGTTTGATATTTGCTGTTTTCTTGAAAACGTTAAAGATGCTTTCCCTCAAGGCCTAGTCTCTTTACAAAAAAGTCTTCTTTCTGATCTCAAAATAAAAGACATGGAGATACATGATGGATATAAAGGAATGCAAATGATTAAAAAGTTCCTCCGCAATAAAAAGGTCCTCCTTGTCCTTGACGACATAGATGATATGAGCCAACTAAAGAATTTGGCTGAAAGTCCAGATTGGTTTGGCAAAGGAAGCAGAATAATTATCACAACAAGAAATAGTCAATTGCTCACCTCATCTGGAGTAGATGAGCAAAGAATATATGAGTTGAAAACCATGAAGAATGATGAATCTCTTAAACTCTTTTCAAACAAAGCATTCAACAAAGATCATCCCCCTGAAGGGGATTATTTGGAGTATTCTAAATCTGTTGTTGAATATGTTGGAAGTCTTCCTTTGGCTCTTGAAGTTCTAGGACACTTTTTTCGCGGGAAAAGTAAAGATGAGTGGACAAGTGCTTTAGATAGATTGAAGCAAGATAGAAAGAAGCAAATTCTCTTTGATGATCGAATTCTTAAAATGCTTCAAATAAGTTATGATGGATTAAAGCATGAGGAAGAGAGGACAATATTTTTAGATATTGCTTGTTTTTTCAAAGGTTGGCAGAGAAAAGAAGTGACTCAAATTTTGAAAAGTTGTGATCTTCACCCAACAATTGGAATAAAGGTCTTGATTGAAAAAGCTTTGCTAATTGAAACAAAAAATGGCAGATTAGAGATGCATGATTTACTTCAAGACTTGGGTAGGTATATAGTTCATCAAGAGTTTCCCGATAATGTTGGCAAACGTAGCAGGTTGTGGAAGTTTGAGGACATTAAGGCAATATTGGAAAATAACACGGTCAGTACCTTATTTTCTAATTATCTCATTTTGTTTACATATATTTAATGTTTTTAATATTCTTTAGTTCCTTATCATTCTCATGTTTTTTTTTCCTAAAAAATGACATTTTTATTAGGGATCTGAAGCAGTACAAGCAATTATTCTGCCCAACAAATGTTTTAGTATTCCAAGCAACATAGAAGTTCATCCTGAAGCCTTTTCAAAGATGAGTAACATTAGGTTACTTGTCTTAGATGTAGAGTGGAGTTTTGTTACATCAGAATCAAATGTTATTCGATGGCCATCATTTCCTTTCAGAGCTCTTCCAGCTCCATTGGATGAACATACTGTAATGCCTTTTAGTGGCATAAAGCAGCTTTGGAATGGCAAACTGGTGAGATTGATGCTTCAGGCATCATTGTTTTTCTTAAAAATATATATCTATGTTTATGTTTTATTGATACATTGATTAGTGAGACTGACCCTACAATTTTTTCGTTTGTCCAGTTGATGGATAAGTTGAAATTTATTGACATGAGAGGTCCTCACAATTTTGCCAAAACTCCAGACTTCTCAGGAGTTCCATTCTTAGAACATTTACGTATTTCTAAGTGCCCATCCCTTGTGGAGGTTCATTCCTCGCTTGGAAAGTTGAAAAAGCTTGCTCAGGTGTGGTTGGATTGTTGTAAAAATCTTCAAATCTTGCCAACAAAATTGGAAACAAATTCTTTGATACTGTTATCCCTTCAGGGTTCTAAAAAAGTTGCAATGCTCCCAGAGTTTGGGGAAGATATGAAAAAATTATCATATCTTGATGTGAGAGATACTGCTATAACTACACTTCCTGAATCACTTGGATGCTTAACTGGTCTTAGATATTTGAACTTGAATCGTCTTAGGAAGAGTCGCTGCAAAGTTTCTAATCTTGGCAAGGTGTTGAAGACTTGCATAACTCGTGAAATTCCTGGCTTGAATGTAACGTGGTTAACAGAGTTACATGCAATTGGTTGTGGCTTAAGTGACAGATCAATTCCTGATGATTTTGACGGTTTATCATCACTCATTGCCTTAGATCTAAGTTATAATGAATTTGTTAATCTACCCACTGGTTGCTTCTCTAGACTTTCTAGACTTGTCTTTCTTTCATTGGATTATTGCGAAAGTCTCAAGTCATTGCCAAGGCTTCCACCACAGTTAATTCGATTACAGGCATCCCATTGTGGTTCAATGGAATCTTTATCAGATAGACAGTTATGGAATTTGGTAGCTTCACTTGACCATGAGGTATGTTTGTCTTCATACAATCTATCTAATGATGTATGTATAATTTTTTTAACTACATATACATATATATATAACATGACTATTTTTTTTTAGTATCGTGGGAGGACTAAATATGTAATCTCTTATGGGGAATACGATTATTATGATGAACAGGATGATAAATTTTTGGTGTCCAAGCACGATGAGGTATGTGTGTCTTCTTTTTATGTATTTTTGTCACATATTCTCCCATCATTGGTAAGTAATTAACAACAGTTTAGTATGTTTGCAGCCAAAATGTGTTCTTCCTCTGAGAGATTTTTGTGCAATTATTACCCAATGGGAAATACCATCATGGTTTTCAAATAAAGAATATTTACATCAGAAGGAATATAGAAGGGAATATGTGATAAAAGTGAACATACCTCCCTCTTTGCGTGATAGTGAATGGTCAGGATTAGTTGTATGCTTCGATATGTCAAGAGGTTCTTTTTTTTCGGTGGTTTCTTGGAGTACTAAAGCTGCAGAAGATGATGATTGGGGGCATTATTTTTACGACATGTATCATGGATACAACCACTTCTGCATAATGGTGTTGGAATTAAATGAGGAAACATGTTGGAAGCACCTAAGAGCTCCTAACAATACCCTTCACATTAAGTTTGTGGGATCATTTGTGGGATTTTTGCAGGGATGTGGGTGGAGAGTGATATGTAAAGAAGAGATACAAAAGTGGTGCAATGACAATGATTTCAACCAACTCAACCAATCCCAACTTGCTTCTCCTCATGATGAGATCAGCCTTCCCTCGAGAGTATTTAACAAATTCATCACGAATGTGAAAGAAGACCAGGAAAGTGAAGAAGAATGGTAACAATGACTCATTATGATCAGCTTTTGGATTGAGGAGAATGAACATGAACAATTGGAAGTCCTTTTTTATTTTATTTTTGTTTTTAATTTTATTTGTATTGTTATCTGGCATCCTTTTTAAGGTTCGGGGCTGTCCCTCCCAATACAAATGACTCATCTCAGACTTAGACTCGAGACCCAAAAGGATTTAGTGTGGTTTTATACCGTTAAACCACCTTTATGTTATTTTTTTGTTTTTAATATTAATTGGAGTGTACCATTAATTTAATTTAAAGACATGGGAAAAGAACATAACAGTGATGGGAATGTTCGAAGGAGTTGGATAAGCGTTGAAGCAGACCAACTTTCCAATCCTCCTCCAACCAAGGAATATTCAGTAACTTTCATATACATATATATATATATATGTATGTATATAAAAAAAACTTCATAAGATGTTCTTTTGTCGCTAGAAAAGTATGAAAAATAAATGGAATGGGTGGAAAGTGAAATGAGTCGTTTTTATTTTCTTTCTGGTCATATTCTTTTCCAATTTTTTTTGTTTGCAATTCGTCCAAGACTAACTAAAAACTAAGTTGAAATTGCGACAAAAGCGAAAAAATTTAGGAAGCATTGCAGTCGTTATAGGTACACTTCAACAAAACACCAAAAATTTAGCTAGCTCAATGATCACCCCTATAAGTATAAATAAATAATAATTAAAGAAAATGAGATGAGATGGATTACTTTGAGAATAAAACATTGGGTTCCGAAGAAGCATAGGGTTCTGGATTAATACTAATAGTAATTAATTTGAGAATAAATAAAGAAATTAAAGGGTTAAAAAAGATAAAGATATTCAATCACTAAAAGCATTGGGCTTTGGATTTCACCCAACATGTTGCTAATTTCTATCCTTTAAATTCACTCTTGAATTAATTATAGTGACAATTATTTTTAAGTGTCCTAATATTTTCCTAAATTATTAATTTATTTTTATTTTTATTTTTTATGTTAAGTAGTTCTGAATTTGTTCCCATGATACCCAACACAACTAATTAAACCTTGAAGCTATATAGTCTTAAATCACCACTAATACCTAGAACTATCCCTAGTCTGAATATTTTATGTTATTACATTCCCTTAACATTTTGAATATCTATCGACACCCCATCTACTCTTATCAACTAAGCGTGTTTTTTTCTCGTCATGTTATTTAATAATAGCAAAAAAAATTTATTGTTTTTGATCCATATGTATTAAAAATTGTCTAAAGGCATTTTTATAGAATTAGGCTTTGTGAAATCCTCAATCGATTTAAAGAGATGCTCTATAATATAAAATTCACTCAAGTGTCATTATATTTTGACCAAGATTATATTATATTTACATTCGGGGGGTTGAATTATATGTAGAAGAGTTTGAAGACTCCTCTCCTAGGACGCTATATGCCATTGCAGGGTTTTGACATCTTGGTTTGTGCCAATAGTAATTTTTCAATTAATAACATAATCATATATTACTTAGCCTTTGCCAAAAAAAAAAAAATCATTTTCCTTACCACAATAAATGAGAAAAAAAATGGAAATAAAGACAACCAGTTATGAAATTAAACTAATAACGAATATAAGTTGCTTTTTAATCACAATAGCTGACATTTTTTTTAA
This sequence comes from Inga leiocalycina, assembly GCA_963242795.1. Classification (NCBI taxonomy): domain Eukaryota; kingdom Viridiplantae; phylum Streptophyta; class Magnoliopsida; order Fabales; family Fabaceae; genus Inga; species Inga leiocalycina. The sequence goes on along the minus strand of OY725325.1, from coordinate 59,797,255 downwards.
CAAGATGACATTTAGTTATATCAAATTTAACATTAGTTTCCTATACTTAGGACCTCTAAATCTTTTTTCAATAGTTGAAAGAATATTTTCATTTCACAAACTAAAAACTTTATTTAATCTAGACCGTTTAAGTTTCATCTCAACAACCAAAAGAGCCAACGGCATGAAGGAGTAGTTAAGTAACAACTTGAATTTGTGACAAAAGCAAAAGAAGCATAAAAATCATCCTAAATGTCAGATAGAACTTCAGAACACCAAATATTTGGCTATCTCAATCATAATCCTCTAAGAACATAGATTCTATTTGCTTATGTTCACTAGTTCAGCCAAGCTGCTTCACAATGAAAATAACCAAAGAGACCGTTGATGAAAAGGATTATTATAAACCCAAGTTCTCCTAATCAAATTTGCATCAACTGCAATAATCCATTAAGGTTAATATTGAATCTTTTCACTCATCTCTCATCTACATGAACACTAACCACATTATGAAAGTGAAAAACCACGAGTGTTTCATGTCATTCAACAACAATATTATTAGACAGCCAGATTTTACTTATCCTGAAGCATTGGCGATCATATGGGAATCCTCTATAACCCATCCTATTATTCTGGTCATGACTAGCAGAAGAGCTGCTTACACAATGGTCTCAGCATGATAAGTGGTGTTTCAATTGGAAAATCAGATTGGCCACCAAGTGTATAGTGGATCTCTCCTTCTTTGGTTCTGTCAGTTGTGCTCCTGTCTACTTGAGCTATCAAAGTTTTTGCTGTTACTGACATTCCTTCCTCGACATGTTCGGGAACTAACCTGTCCTGTAGGTGGCAGCTCAAGAAAAGGGTTATGAGGAGGCAACCAAGGAACAACATGGTCAGAGTTATAAACATGGTTACAGGGCATTTGCCTAGCCTCGGAGACTAGCTTGAAATCATTGTTACTGCTGCTACTGACATTCCTTTCTCCATAGGAACTACCTTGTCCTCGAGGTGGCAGCTTAGAACAAGAGTTATGCTAAACCAAGCAAGGAACAACAAGGTAAGAGTGATAAATATGGTTATCACAATGACAAACTATTACAAATTACAGAGTATGAAAATACTACTAAAAAACAACAGAGGTATCATTATGACAAAAATGAAGAAAATGAAATGAAAACAAGATACATATCCATATTACAAGTTTTTTTTTATTGTTCTTTATCCATATGTATAAAAAATAGTCTAAAGATATTTTTATAGAATTAGACTTTGTGAAATCCTCAATCGGTTTAAAGAGATGCTCTATAGCAGAAAATTCACTCAAGTGTCATTATACTTTGGCCAAGATTATATTATATTTACATTTTGGGGGTTGAATTATATGTAGAAGAGCTTGAGGACTCCTCTCCTAGGACGCTACATGCCATTGCAGCATTTTGGCCTCTTGGTTTGTCCCAATAGTAATTTTCAATTAATAACATAATCATATATTACTTACCCTTGGAAAAAAAATCATATTACTTACACACAGTAAACAAGAGAAAAAAAATGGAAATAAAGACAACCAGTTATGAAATTACACTAATGGCGAAAATAAGTTGGTTAAAAAAAAGTGCAGGATCTCTAATATACAAGCTTATAGGGAAATGGCGAAAAGAAAGAGCTGAATTCAATATGCGAGATTGAAAGAGAATAGTTAAGTTTATATTAATGTAGGAAAACAACCATTGTAGAAGAGATGAGTAATCATTCCTAAGAAATAATTTCTAAGATTTTGGTTTATAACATATTACCATTACAAAGAAACAGAGTACATAAATATATAGACAAATAAAGAGACGAACCTTTTGCAACAATCCAGAAACAGATAGTGTGGATGGCAAAGTTAAGAGAGCAACCCGAATGGAATAAACTAATGCCATATTCTTAAGTCGAAACCCCAAATTGACAAATTGAGTTCCTTGTTATCTAGATGAGCAAACTCTGATAGCACATAAATTCTACACACTCCACTCTCCACAGAAAATGAACAACCTTAAAACAAGTCTTACTAGAGCTATTTGTGAAACAAATGTATATATCTTATAGATTTGAAATATATATAGGACCAACCAAGACAGTAAACGCAAATCAATCAACAAATTAAACTATACTTGGTAAAATAATAGAAGAACAAGGAATATTCAGCAACTTCAAAATGTTTTTTTCCCTCTATAGAGAATTAGAAAGGACAAAAGATGAATAAAATGGGCCCACTCAATTCTTTTTTATCTCATTCTTTTCTAATTTTTTGTAGAAAAAAGCTTAGATAAGTTATATTAGAGGGCTTACCTTGACTTTTAAGTTATCAATCAAATCCTTACTAACGAGACTTAACATTTGTTAATGCTTTTTTTTTTTCCTGATTCTAACTCCTAAATAAAAAAGCCACAGACGTTTCTCCAAAAAAAATAAATAAATAAAAATTCTCTTCTCACTACTTATCCTAAAAGGAAATTAAAAAAAAAATTAAGTTGCTTTTTAATCATAGTAGCTGACATTTTTTTTAACAAGATGACATTTAGTTATATCAAATTTAACATTAGTTTCCTATACTTAGAACCTCTAGATCATTTTTCAATCGCTGAATGACTACTTTCATTTCACAAACTAAAAAATTTATTTAATATAGATTGCTTAAATTTTATCTGAACAACCAAAAGAACTAATGGCATGAAATATTAGTTAAGTCACAACTTGAATTTGTGAGAAAAGTAAAAGAAACATAAAAATTAACCCAGATATCATATAGAACTTCAAAGCACCACAAATTTGGCTAGCTCAATCATAATCCTCTAAGAACATAGATTCTATTTGCATGTATTCACTAGTTCAGCCAATCTACTTCATAATTAAAATAAACAAGGAGACCATTGATGAAAGGGAATATTATAAACCCAAGTTCTTCTCATCAAATTTGCATCAACTGCAATAATCCATTAAGGTTAATATTGAATCTTTTCACTCAGCTATCATATATATGAACACTATCCATATTAAGAAACTAAAAAATCCACGAGTGTTCCATGTCATTCAACAACAACATTATTAGACAGCCAGATTTTACATATCATGAAGCTTTGGTGATCAGATGACAATCCTCTATAACCCATACTATTATTCTGGTCATGACTAGTAGAAGAGCTGCTTACACACTGGTCTCAGCATGATGACTGGTGTTTCAATTGGAAAATCAGATTGGCCACCAAGATAAGAGTGGATCTCTCCTTCCTTGGTTATGTTGTTTGCGCTCCCGTCTCCTTAAGCTATCAAGTTGCTGCTGTTTCTGACAATCCTTCCTTCACGAGTTCAGGAACTACTCTGTTCTGGATGTGGCAGCTCAGGAAAAGGGTTATGCTGAACCAACCAAGGAACACAGTCAGAGTTATAAATATGGTTACAGGGCATTTTCCTAGCCTCAGAGACTACCTTGAAATCATTATTGTTATTGCTACTATTGACATTCCTTTCTCCATAGGAACTACCCTGTCCTCGTGGTGGCAGCTTAGGACAAGAGTTATGCTGAACCAAACAAGGAATAACACGGTCATAATGCAATGACATACTATTAGAAATTACAGAGTATGAAATTACTACTAAAAAAACAATAGAGGTATCACTATGACAGAAATAAAGAAAATAAAATGAAAATGAGGAGCATATTTCAAACTATTTCCAGTATCAAATAAATATTCATCACAAATTAAAAACTCAATTATCAAATGGTAGGGTAAGATGAATTAATACGTCGTTTCAAAGATAAAGTATACAACAATCCATGCAATGATTGCTTGAATTTAAAGCAAATAGGATTATAGCAGCACCAACCTCTGCTTCTTTTAGCTTGTTGACATCAATGGTGGTGTAGCCACACTCTTGCATTTCTTCTTTACATAGTGCCCAACATCCATATTCCAATTGTGGACTCTTAGAATATTGACAAGTGACGCTAAGTTTGATGTGAGGGCAATGGTCACCTCTTCTTAAATGTTGCCAACATGTTTTCACATTGAAATCCAAAATCATCTGGCAAAGGCTAGGCCACCAGGCATATGCAAGTGATATTTCATTTTCCCATTCTTTGGAAATATAATAATCTTCAGGAGCTTTACAACTCCATGAAATGACAAGCTTATCATAGGTCGACCTGTCTTTTATTTCTTGGCATACACCAAGTCCAGACCATGTACTTGTATGAAAATATGGAGGCATGTCCACCACTAATTCATATTCCAAAGTATCACTTTCATTTGAAGAAATAAAACCTCTGTTGGGAAACCATGAAGGTATCCCAAATCTCAGCATTATTGTAAGAAAATCTGCCTCAGGTACATATCCTGACTGTAAAAACATTAATTAAACTTTCATTGCTTGTAAATACTTTGAAAATAAGAATGAAAAATATAGACAACGAGATAACCAACATTTATACCTGAATGGGCTGGAGCACCCTTTTCTCATAAATAGTTCGATGGGTGATACTAAATCAAGGAATAAACAAATCAAGTTATCCATTTTTAGTAAAAAAAAGATATACATAAATCATAGTTAAACACACCTCATGGTCTAGTGATGAAACTATATTCCACATTCCATCTGATGATAAAGGCTCCATTGAGTCACAACCGGTTGCATATAATTGAATTAACCTTGGTGGCAACTTTGGCAGCGACTTAAGCCTTTCACAGTTATTAAAGTAAAGATGAAGTAGCTGAAAAAGATTGGAGAAGCAACCAGTGGGTAAATTAGCAAAATCATTTCCTTCCAAATGTAAAGTAATTAATGATGACAAACCCCCTAAATCTTCAGGAATTGATTAATCACTAATGCCATAGTAACTCAAGTCTAACATGGTTAATGATGTTGGATTAAATCCAGACATTTAAAGAACAAGTTTTCGGGGGCCCCTCAAATTCAAATCTCCAAGACCAGACAAGAAGCCAAGTGATTCTAGAAGTATGGTTATAGCAGTTTTCCTTGCATCAAGCGCTGCTAATTTTTTCATACATTCCCCAAACTCTAGAAGAATTGAAAGTTTATTGCACCGACTAATATCTAACTTTGTCAAAGAGTTCATTTCCAATTTTTTTGGAAGGATTTGAAGACTTTTGCAACATGACAAGTTCACTTCAAAAAGCCTTTTCAACTCTCCAAGTGAATGATGAACGACAATGACAGATGAGCACCCTTCAAGATTTAATTTTTCTAAGTTTGGAATTTCTGAGAAATCTGGGGTTGCAACCAAATCTATGGAATTGCTTAGATCAATAAACTTCAAGTTCTTCATAAGCTGATCAAATGAATAAAAATGTAGGAGAATTAGTCTCACAAAACAATTGTATTAATATTAACCCAAATATGCAAGAAAACAATGAGGTATGTAGTATTTCACCTGCAAGCCATTCCATCGTTTTATTTTGCTAGAAGGCATTTAAATGTCAACAAGTTTATCAAACTCAGTTCCAATCGGAAGAGTTTCTAGAGCATATGACCTCCATCGAATAAACTTTAGTGCATCAGGAAAGCATTTGAGACCCATGGGAAGTTTCAATTCGCTTGATATAATGAGTAACTTGAGATTACACATCTTTGAGAATGCTTCACAATGTACTTGTATTTTTTCATCTAGGTTAAAAGGCAAAGCAATAGCTTGCACTCCTTCGGATCCCTAACAAAATGTGCATTGCAAGAAGAATAAGATGAAAACGATTTCAAAGAAAAGTGTACCAAAGGCCTTAGAATTATTAAAACAACATGTAAGCATTTAGAAATAAAGCACAGACTTTATCATTTTTCAATACTTCATCGATGTCTTCTAGTTTCCACAACCTACTTTTTCCGTGAACATGACCGGGAGATTATTGAAAAACAATACTCCTAGCTAATTGTTGAAGTAAATCATGGACCTCTAATTTGGTTTCTCCATTCAATGTTTTCTTTTCAATCAATAGAGCTCTTTCAATCAACATATTCATTCCAATAGTTGGATGAAGATCACAACTTATCAAAATTTGACCTACTTCATCTCTTTTCCATCCATTGAAGAAGCAGGAAATATCTAAAAAAATTGTCTTTTCTTCGTCATTCAATCCAAGATAACTTACTTTTAGAATTTGAAAAATATGTTTATCTGGAAACTGTTTCATCCTTTCTAAAGTTTCTTCCCACTCAAGGAGACATCTTCCACAGAGTAAGGAACCTAAAACATAGAGTGCCAAAGGAACACCTACTTTGTATTTAACCACAGCTTCTGACAATACTAAATAATCATCTTCAGGATAATCTTTCTTAAATGCTTTCTTGGAAAAGAGCTCAAGAGATTCATCTTTTTCCATGGGTTTGACCTCATATATTCTATGCATGCCTTGTGATTTCAACAAGTTCAAATGTCTAGTTGTTTTAATTACTCTACTCCCTACCCCAAACCATTTTAGACTTGCCAAATTCACTGATTGATTCACCTGATTTACATCATCTAGGACTAGAAGAACCCTTTTATTCTGAAAAAATCGATGCAGAATGGTCTTTCTATAATGCTCATCATATATCTTTTGCCCTTTATTGAAATGTAAAAGAATATCATTTTGCAATCTAGCTAGGCCTTTTCTTTTTGATATCTCCCTAACATTAGGAAGGAAGCAAGACATTTCAAATTGGTCAAATATTCTTTCAAAAACAAGTCTAGAAATAGTTGTCTTACCAATACCTCCCATGCCCCATATCCCTACATAAAGAATGTTATCCGCATTTATCTCTAAGAGTGAATTTATCTGAACCATCCTTGTCTCAATTCCAACTAAATTATCATCATAAGATGGCAAATTAGAGCATACGATGTTCCGTATTGCTTTGACAATGTCTCAGATGACTTCTTTTTCATTCCTAACCTCAAAACAAAAAATCCATGGGCTTATGAATATAAGTTATAGTCCTTAACCAAAAAATAAAATAAGAACTATAGTCACAATAAACTAGAATACAACTGCTATATTTTTTGATATAATGTTGCAAACAATATTACAAATCGATGTTGATCTTTAATTGGGTAGGGGTTTTAGATTTGATTATACTGCTAAGTCAATTTTCAATGCAATTTTAGCGTTGGTACTTTATATATTGGGAGGGAAAAAAAGAACTTACCAACTCCTAGAGTCCCACCCAGAGAAGTTGCTAACTTGCGACAAAGCGTCTCTCCATTTCTGAACCTTGTCTTTGCTTTTTAGAATCTCCTCATGCTTGGCTAAAGCTTTTTCGAAACTTTTTCTTTGACATCTAACATCAGATGGATCAACACTGTGGAAGACAGGAAAAACATGTCCGCCGAATTTTTTCCGAGATTCAATAATTTCCTCAAGTTCATCCAAACACCATGTAGAATTTGCATAATTCTCGGAGAGAACAACAACAGCACAGAGAGATTCCTTGATGGCTTGATGGAGTTTTTCTTTAATAGCGTCTCCTCTCTTTATTCCCTTATCATTCCTAAAACATCTGATGCCTCTTCTAACGAAGGCTTCATATAAGTGATCTGTGAAATTCAAGCGAGTGTCTTTCCCTGCAAAACTCAAGAACGCATTAAACTTCCATTTTGAAGTTGAAGATGAACTACGAGTAAAAGAGCTTGGGGATGATTCTTCTTGGGCGACATAAGACATTTCTGTTGGATGCATTTTTCCAAATACTAACCTACAACTACATCATTACATATAATAGAGTGTATTGAATAAAAACAAAAACAAAAACACAAACACCTTGGACGATGGACATAGGGAAGTAGAAGAATCTGAACCATTATCTTGGAAGGAGTCGTCACAGAAGCTGGCCTCTATTAGAGTCCAAACGCCCGATGAGAAGAAACAAAAGGAAAGAAGAAGTGTCCTTTGTCACTATGCACCAGCAGACAAAACCCAATCTCTCACATAAAATTGGCTCAAATCTCAAAAACCTTCAAAAGTTTGGATTAACCAAGGACACTATCCCGTTAGGTCAAAGTAAAGAATATCCTATTCGGACAAAGTATATGGAGAAATGCTTGTATGCCCTACTTCGTAAGTTCAAAGGGAGCATTAATTCTTGGCAAAAAAAACAAGGGAGTATTAATTATTAATCATGACTTTAAAATTTAGTCAGTTTTTATATTTTCTTTTCTTTCATTTTAGTTCAAATCGTTTACTTTGGTTCATAATCGATAATGTGCAGCTTTATTTATGGTTGATACCCCATAGCTTCTTTTATGTTTTGATATATTATAGGGAAAATGACACATAGGTCTAAAGGACCAAACAAAACCACAAAAAAATCATTTTCAAAAGTCAAAGATCTAGAGATTTTTTTGTGATTATTTTTTAAAGTCAAATGACAAAGTTGTTCTAAAGTCATTATATAGTTGATAACTTTATCAGAAAGGTCTCTGCTTCTGCGTCTTCCTTCGAGTTGTCATACGTCGCTCCTTCGAGTCCCAGTGTTGGTGTTTTCGTCCGTCGCTCCTCCACTGCCCGACGTTGTGATGTAGCAGAGGTAAAAAGTGATCTAAATTTTTTTTTTCTGTGTTTATGTTGGCTGGATTGAGATTCAAGGGTTGGTCAAAGGTTGGAGCTTAGGCTCAATGGTGGACTAACTAGTAGGAGGTAGATAAGTAATACTAAGATTTTGCTAAAGATATGATCTTCACCAATGAAGTTAGGGTTTCACTGTGGTTAGGTTGTGTGAATGTTATAGTGCTCTGTTTTTTAGGAAGGTTATAGAGGGAGTGCTGTGTTTTAAGTGGGAATGATTGAATATAATGGTGGTTTGTTTGCTGAGAAATTGTTTATACGAAAAAAAATGTGTTGTTAATTCGTGCAGCTGTAGTTGTTAATATGACTGTCGTAGTTATTAATACAAAACATGTGCTCTATTTGTGGGCAATGTAACAGAGAGAATGCTCTATTTTTGGGCAAAGTAACAGATGAATGTCTTTGTTTTAGTGGGAATGATTGAATGTGATTGTGGTTTCTTTGATTACAAAAATGCTGATATGATATTTAAAAAATGTTGTTAATATGTCCATATGTAGTTATTAATATTGCTGTGGTAGTTGTTAATACTAAGTTCATATTGCAGGTTGTCATGAAAGATGAGACTAGAATCTATTCTGTTTCTTTCATGTAGGAGGAGTTTTTAAATGGTGGAGAAGATGAAATGCAATATAACTCATATTGTTGTAAATATGACTCATGCACTTATAAAACAAGGTAGAAGAAGTTGTTAAAAACCAATTCAGCAATTGTGAAAGTTGGAGTTTAAAAATTTGCCATTTCAGTCGGGCATGAAAAGACATTTGTAAAAATGACTTAAAATGTTGTAAAAACACGTATGAGAAGTTGTAAACTAAGCAACTTTCAGTATTAAACTTAAATATGTGAATAAAGATAATTTCATTCAAACACAAAAAATAAGTTGTAAAAATGACTCAAGATGTTGTAAAAACACACGTTAGAAGTTTTAAATTGAGCAACTTGTAGTGTTAAACTTGAAAATGTGAATAAAAGTAATTTCATTCACACACGAGAAATAAGTTATAAAAATGACTAAATATGTTGTAAAAACATGCTTAACCAGTTGTAAACTGAGGAATTTTTAGTGCTGAACTTGGATATGTGTAAAAAGATAGTTTCATTCAGACATGAGAAAAAAGTTATTAAAATGACTCAACATATTGTGAAAACACGCTTAACGAGTTGTAAACTAAGCAATTTGCAATGGTGAATAGTTATTTAAATGGTAGTTTCATTGTGACCTGAAAAATATATTGTAAAAATACTAAACATGTTGTAAACACAAGCATAACCAATTGTTAAACAAGGCATATGCAGTTGTCATATTTGGAGTTTTGGAAAAAGGTCATTTCATTTAGGCACAAAAAGAATGTGTAAAAAATCACTCAAGCAGTTGTTATAACACAATGATAATTGTGAACGTAGGGACTTGGCAAACTTAAAATTAACTCATTGCATAAAAACATGTTGTGAAAATGACTGATGAACTAAGGGCAACTTTGTCATTTGACTTTGAAAAATAATTACAGAATAGTCTCTAGGGACTTTTCTGATCTTTGACTTTTCAAAGGGACTTTTTTGTTGTTTTTTTTTGTCCTTGGGACCTATGTGTCATTTTCCCTATATTTATATTAGGATTATTTGAAAATTCTGTAAAACCTTTTGCCTGATTAACAATTACTTTTAGGAAAAATATTTTCTCTATAAAATATTACCACAGAATATTAAATACAACCATGATGATATTTAATTATTGGGACAATTACATTCGATTCCAATAAAGGAAAAAAATGAAGAAATGGTCTCTAAAGTTGTTAATAAGTAATAACAAGTCGAGGGACGTCTGTTAACAATTTAAGAATCATTTCTTCATTTTTTTTTTTGTGTGGGGCTTGAATGTAATTGTCCCTTAATTATTTTCTCTGTATCTATAATATATGGAATTTTGTCGTAAGAAATTTTCTTTCGCATTTCGCTAAAGAGACAACGTATTTAACTGGAATTCTTTAACTTCATTTACTTTTAAGAAGGAAATTTAGGTAAGAGATCAACAAAACACCAAAAATGTACATTTGGCTAGCTCAATCGTAATACTCCCAGAAGAATAATATAGATTCCATTTGCATATGTTCACTTGTTCATCCTAAAGACACTTCATAATGACAAGAATAAAAAAGACCGCTGATCATGATCCTAAGGAGATTATTCACTCAACTTGTCTTGTTCAAATTTGCATCGACTGCAACAATCCATTTAGATCAGTATTAAATCGTTTCATTCGGCTATCAAACATTTTAATTAATTTGATATACATATATATGTATATAGACAATATCCATAAACAAAAACTAAAAAAACGAGTTTCAAGTCAGTTTCCATACATTCATCAAGAACATTATTAGACAGACAGACTTTACTTATCCAGAAGCATTGGTGATCAAATGACAATCCTCTATAACACATCCTCTTATTCTGCTCATGATTAGTAGAACAACTGCTTACACACTGGCCTTATCATAGTGACTGGTGTTTGAACCAGGAAGATCAAAACTGCCAGCAAGTTGATCCTGGATTTCTCCTTCCCTCGTTCTGTCTCCTTGAGCTATCACGGTTGTTGCTGCTACCACCATGGAACTACCCTGTCCTGGAGGCGGCAACTCAACACGGTAAACAGGGCAAGAGTTATGCCGAACCAACCAAGGAACAATACAATCTGAGTGATAAATATGGTTGTAGGGCATTTGCCTAGCCTCGGAGCCAAGCTCGAATTTTTCTTGACAGACCGGACAGTGTGAATCAGAGCGAAGATGTGCTCGTGTGATCTTAATGGTAGGCATTGCATCAATGGATGAATGTGAGCCTAGAGGAGGACCTCTACGATTATTCATGGTGAGCTGTTGAATAAATGCTTCCAGTCCAGGGGCCATCAATAAACCACCAAAATCAATTGGCCTAGGATCCCCTCCAATACCATGAAACATCAAAGAGGGGCCAGAACTGAAAAAATCTTGACTCCATTCAGGAAATAGGGCGTTATCAGACCTTTGTCCAACATCAGTGTTGGGGTATGGCCCAGCTATTCTCTGCCTCATGAAATTGTCAAAAGCATCTATGAGCCAAAGCTTGGTTCAGAAGCTCTCTGCGACATAAAGGCATGTACGGCATCAAAAAAAAAAAACAGGCATATGATGAAACTCTTCAAGGGCATTATATGGTTGAAACTCATGCCTCTCATTGAGCTCTTGCACAAAGCCTTCATGACAGTAAGGGCAGATGACCTCTCCGCCTTCAAGTGCAACTGGATGTCCACATTCATAACACCAATGTGTTGGTCCACTTGACATCCTTGCTGTTTCGCCAGATAGACTTCTAAATGGTAAATCTGCAGCTAAAAGCTGATGCACTGTACCAAATTATACTGCTTTACATGTAATAGCAACCAATATAAAAACTTATAAATAAGTATAAATAAAAAGAAAGTTAATTAATTTAGAAGATTCATTATGCCATTGCTTCAGCTGGTTGCCAAGTCTTTTGCTTTCTTCTTTTTTGGGATACCACTGGATTTTTCATCCATGAGACCCACGCTTACACACAGACACACAGTAGCAGCAGCAATCCCACTTGGTAAGGGGCCAGACCAAATTTCACAGCTATTATGGGACATAAAACACAAGTGGAAGGTGCAAAGACAAAAACATTATACGAGGGAGTTTTTTTTTTTTTGGCCGGAGGCAATTAATTATTTAATTTTGTACGCGTTGCCATTGTGTCAAGTAGGCGCATTTTGTACAAGGTATTGAAAACCAAACTGGACACTAAACCGGCTGAGGCACTAGATTAATGGTCAGTGGTTTAGACTCAGGTTAACCCGGGGGTCAGATTGTGATCAATTAAAAATATATATATAATTTAAATGTTCAAGTATACCATTCAAAAAACTGCATAAGAGTTTTTTTCCCAAACCAATAATCCAATATAACTTCCTAAACCTAATACCCACAAAAGTTTTATTAAGTACATAAGGATTTTTTTCCAAATAATGCAAAACAACAAAAGTATTCCACAATCTTTTCAAAGCTCCTTGCAAATCAAAAATCAAAACAAAGGGCATTTCATGATCCTATTTGCAAAACAAAAATCAAAACAAAGAGTAGTAACGTAGTCATTCAAATCCATGGGCACTAAAACTATTAATCAATGCCCTCAAAATTGTGTTGGACTACATTCAAATCTATAGGATGAGGTGGCAAAGCTACATGACGAAAACCAAAAGCACTAGCAACATGATCATCATTTAAAGATGGAGGCTCATGTGTGTATATATATATATATATGTCTTCATCACCTATATATCAAGAATTAATATAAGTGGTAATGAATAAGTAAATATTTACTTATACAGGAATATAATCATAGAGATACAAACCTTTAGAACCCCAGCGAAAGTTGATGTTTGTTCAATTTCTTCATTATTAGCAGTAGCAGCACTTACAAGATTTGCTCCATCTACATCATCAAAGTTGAGAGTTGTATCTTCTTCAACCACCCTAAGGTCCACTTTGTCAATTGATTCATAGTCAACTGGATCATAATCAGTCTTGTTCTTCTTGAATATATTCTTACAATAGCAAAGAATATAACAGTAATAGAATATAATTTGCAAAAGCCTAAACTTAATCAAATTCATATTCAATTTAAACATCCATAACTCATAAGGAACCTTTTTACAAGAAGCTACTTGGCCAATAACACCGGCAAGATGCTGCTTCATCCTATTTATTCCGCCTCCTTTGTAACTTGATGCACAATAAAGACATGTATAGATGTTTATTTCCCCCTCTTTTTTAAGGGCAAAATATGCCCTTGCTGGGTCAGTTTTTCCAGATCCATGAACTAATGAGGGAAACTCGTATTCATTAGTTATAGCACCAGCAGCATTAGTGGTTGAATTCTCATTAGGAGTAAGGGTCAAAATCTCAGCATTTGTATTATCCATGAGCAATCTCAGAACAGAGCACAAATACAATATTCCAACAAGAGCTACAAAGTATCATAACAAATTAACAACAAAAGTACAAAACAGAGTCACTAAACACGACCAAAAAAATGATGAAGGCAGAAGCAAATGATGAAAGAAAAGAAATGTGAAGACATGTGAAGAACCGAAGATAATTAACCAGAAGCAAATGAAAGAACATGATTAACCAGAAGATAATTAACCAGAAGCAAAAGTCGTTACTCAGAAAAATTAACCAGAAGGTAGACGTAAATGATCCAACTGTAACAAGATATTATATGCTATACATGCATGATATTAGTAAATAATGTAAGAGAATATTTTTATAATTTTTAATATAAATGTGAGTTTATTTTGAAGTCTCCTGTTACTATTAGAGGTGGTCCTCCATCGCTTTTTTTTTTTTGATGGTTTATGCAATGGACCATTTTTGGCCTTCGGTGCACCCACCTTCCAGGTATCCGGCGTTAACCTGAAGGCCAATGCTGGATTTACCGACATGGGCCCCCGACAACCGACTAGTCCTGGCGCCCCCAATCTGATAGGCCCGACAGGAATTCACCTCTTTGAGGCGCCCCAGGGGAGAGAGCTCCCAATGAAAATTCTTTACACCTTCCGTTTCCTAGGATCGAACCCAGGAACGGATTGGTGTGGCGCAGATGCCTACCCATCTGCGCCAACTTCCATTGGTTGGTCCTCCATCGCTTTAGGATAGACTCAAGAACACACGCGCTGTCCAACAAATATATATTATTTCGAGCAGTTTCTATAATGTTTATGAATGACATAGTGGACGTTGTGGCAGTTTCAATTGCTAGAATACTTAATTAGTGGCTTTACCCTATTCAACTTTTGATAAATCACTAATTTTATTTTATATTTTCATATTTTATTTGAAGTTTTTTTTATAACAATTGATCTTAAAATATCTTTATTGTGATAAATTAATATGAGGAGTAAATACATTAAATTGGGACTTAAAAGGATAAAATTTTTAAAATAATTTCAATTTCTCTTAATCATTAATTTTTAAAAATATTTAATGTTGGTTTAAAGCTTGAAAAATTGGATTAAAATTGAAATTACAGTTTGGGACTCGAATTTCAAAAATAACAGTTTAGTACTATGAATTTGAAAAATGACAGTTTAGTCCCATTGAAACTACAGCTCTTTTGCAGCAAAAGCTTAGTTCTGAACCAGGGGAGCATCTGGACAAATACAGCACCAGAAAGCGCCGCGGACTGGAGGAGGAGAGCTCGCCAGATCAACCTTCATCTTCTTCACTTTCATCTTTGTCGCCGCCGACCTTCCACACCTCGCAAGACACTTCAGACCAGATCGAGTTTTCAGAGCTAAGGGGGAAACCGAAGAGAGGAGTAAGGCCGAAGAGAGTTGGGAAGGAACTCACCACAATCACCTTCCATTTTCGTCCCCCCACCGTCAACCTTCTCTCCTAGCCGGCGAGTGACTACACCGCCGCATCTGTCCTTCCACAATTAACAGAGATGAAGTTCAGAGTTTGAAGGGGTAACGTTGTACAGATCAGGCTTTCGGCCATTCTTCTTTTCTACCTCTATCCTTCCACTCGCCAGATCACCATCAATCCTTTCCTCCCGCCACCACCGTCGTTCATCACTGTTAGCAATCTGCTCGTCCAGACCATGGCTCTCTCTAATCTGTTTTTGTGCGGCAATTTCAGCCCCCGAGCATAATTGATTTAGTGCTAATTAGTTAATTAATTCAATGTGTTACATGGCTGAAATTGTGAAAGTGTTTGTTGGAGTTGCGATGCTAAATTGCAGTGACTAATTTCCTTCTCTCCTAGGGTAATGAACTTGGATTCTTAAAGGAGAGTGTTTTACTATCTAATGTCTATATTTAATCTCATGTATTTGTTAAATTTTAGGTTTAGAGTTTAATTAGTATGTTGGATTGAAGTTTTGTATTGAGGTTCTATATTTTTGAAACTAGATATGTATTTGTTTTTGACTTTGTGCTTGGTATTTTGAATTTAATTAGTAGCAATTTCTTGTGTAATGACTTGATTAAGCTTGTGTTTGGTATTGTTATGAATATATTATGCTTGTAATGCAAGGGTTCTTGGTTACTTGTGTCTTACATATTATTAATTTCAATCGCTAGCATTTAAATTGGATTTTGGTTAGAGTGACTAATTCTACCCGGTGTGGAAGAATTAATTCACTTAACTCAAGCTAGCTCAAAGAACCTTTTGAGCAAATTTATCAAACTAGCGCATTTCCATTATCTTTTGAAATAAGGATTGATGAAATCCATTGTTTTATGAGGCATAATCATAGTTTTCAAAATAATTTCAATTCCTTTCCACTTTTACTCCAAAAAAGTTCAAAAATATTAGTTTTATAGTATTTTAATTTAATTGCAATTTCATTGTTAGATAAAAAATTAAAAATCATTTTTAACTTATTTTATGCCAATCATCACACTTAATTTCTTGGTAATTAATAAAAGGCCTCTCGAGAGACGATCCGAAATTCCACTCTATATTGTATTCCTTAGTTTAATTTTTGAAGAGATTATCAAAATACTTAAGATACTTATATAAAATATTATTTAAGGGCCCAGATATATTGAGGAAATAGTATGAAATGTTATTTTGGGGAGTTAGAGAAATTATAAAGAGACTCAGTTCTCCAAAAATGGCCCAAATAATTTTAAAGCTAATTTCTAGGAATTTAATAACCTATTTTCCTGAAAATTCAAGGAAAAATAGTTACAGGTTATAATTTGGCTTGAAAATTTCAGAAAAATTATTTTAAGGCTTGAAGAAGCTAATTAAAGAAGAAAATCCTTATAAAGTATTAATGATTAATTTATAAAAATTTTAAGCTAAGCTAATACCAATTTAGAAAAGAGGGAAAATTAGTAAATTTACTGTAACGAACCTGAAATCAAAATTTGGCTAAAGTTAAATCAAATTGTGGAATCCAAGAGATTTAAAGGATTTTATACTAGACAAATTAGGAAATTTAAATCCTTATGTGTGAGACCAATAGGATAAAAACAAACACACACATAAAACATTTCAGCAACTCACACACCTCCCTCTCATACAACACACACACATACACGTGATGCCTCCTCCCATATAGCCCTTTTATTTCTCTCATTCTCATTTCATTCAGCCATTTAGAAACACAAAAAAACAGAGAGAGAAAGAACACACACTCACACACACAGAGCTTGGCCGACAGAGAGACGAAAATCTCCTCCCATATAGCCCTTTTATTTCTCTCATTCTCATTTCATTCAGCCATTTAGAAACACAAAAAAACAGAGAGAGAGAGAACAAACACACACACAGAGCTTGGCCGACAGAGAGACGAAAATCTAGCTGGAAAAGGAGAGGAAGGAGTGGTTGGACCTTGCATGCAAGCTTGGATTTTTGATTAGGTGCTCCTACACCCTTTCTACCTTCATTTCAGTAGTTTGGTGATTTAATTTTATTTGGGTCAAAAACATGTTGGAAGTTGGGTGTTCTTGAGAAAGAGTTTCTTTCATCTTGGAAGGTAAGGATAAGCAGTTGCATGTCAATTTTGAGTGTGTTTTTGGGGTGCTCTTGGCTCTGTTAATTAAGCTCCAAAATGGAGCATGCATATTGAGGTTTGTAGGGCCGAAATTCTTGAGGATTCAGGCCGTGATTTGAGCTTGCATGCACTATTCTTCTTCTTGATTTTCCAACAAAAAACAGAGTGCTGCATGCACGAAGTTGCAGAGGTCAAAACTTGGGTTTTTTTGAGTGGATTGGATTTGGTTCTTTTGAGGATTGGATAGCTGAATATGTATATTAGAAGATAGAACCAAGAAGAGCTCAGTTTAGGAAGAGAAAGGTGGAGTTTTTGAGGTTTTAGTGATAGGGTGTCGAATCTATAGCTTCACTAAGGCAGATAGATTCAGACAAGGTTTTGATCAGGCAAATCATGTCCACTATCTATGAAATTTATTAAGGATATAGCACACATCCTAAGCTTTAAAGGAGTCCTAGAACGTGTCAATTGGATATCTAGAAAAAAAGTTATTATTTATGGAAATTTGGTCAGAAAACTAGTAACACTCTGCGTTCAAGATTTCTAACAGTGGGTAAATAGGAAAATTACACAAGGTTAGGTAAATAGGAAAATTACACAAGGTTAATTTAGCAATTTGTCAGTGAGATTTTTTTTCCCTTAAATTAGACGTATAGAGCTTTCCATCAAGTATCAAAACACAGAAATTGGAGGTGTAAATTATAAGTTATGAATTTTTAGACTTTGGGTAGAAAATCTGAAAAATATTGACTCATAAATTGGTCAGTTAGTTTGACGTGGAATTTGGGAACTTAGGACTATGAATTATTATTGGACTTTATTTTTATGTTACAAAGGATTAAAAGAGATTTATATAGGAACTTGAACCACCTTAGTTGAAATTTTCTATCTTTAAGTTATGATTTTTCCAAGTTCCTTAAAAGTTTAGAGGCAGATTGTGAGTTAAGTTCGAAAATGACAGTTTGAAGAAAATGTAATTAGTGATGGTTTGAGAGGTTGGGGCAAGTTTGAGGGGCTAACTTAATTGAGTCAAATGTTGATCAATTTGAGCCTTACCTTGAGCCTACAATGGAAAATGATGTAGGGAGATGTCAAGAGTACATTTTTAAAAGCATGACTTACGAAAATGGAGCCTTATCCACCTATGTGCATATGCTTTAGCCAAGAAGAGTTGAGGTCAAAGGGAGAGATTTATTATGCTACGGTTATGCACTAAGGTTTACGTTTTAATAAACTCCGCATTAATGTTTAATAGGATTCGGCTTTTGCTATCAAGCAAAGGAGGAAGCAAAGCTAAAGAAATTTAACCAAGAAGAGGTAACTTGGAAGAAGAAGAAGAAAAAGATAGTAAAAATTACTCTTGTATAGTTTGTGCTTGGTTGATTGCATGTTTATTTGTTATGTATGCCTTTGAACATGTAATATCCTTGCTTGAGTTTGTGCCATGGCCATGTGTATATGCTTGCATTGTAAGGTATTGTTCTTACTTGACTATTTAAATGTATAGTTAATTACCATTGCAAATTATATATTGAGACAATGTTTTGCTACTGAGATTCCTTCGAATCTCACCCCTTTCTTCCATGACATGCAGCAAGAGCAAGTACTTCTAGGGCCAAGGGCATTGTTGTTGGTGAAGCCTGAAAAAGGTTGGAGCTAAAGGAGTTAAGATGTACAATATTTTGTTGAAGTGTTGGTTATTTGTATATTAATTTTGTTAAGTCTTAGGAATTTTGGTAGCCTGGTGCGTCTACAAGGTTTGTATATATATGTATACACATGAACATAGAGATGTACTAGTGAAAGTAGTACCTATAGTAGTGGTAGTGAAAGTAGTATACGTAATAATAGTACAAGGATGCATAGTAGAGATAACGGTAATAATACTATGCTCAATAATTGAATCACGGATGGGCAATTGCATGATATAAGCCCATAGTTAACTAATGATAGACTAAGATAAGAGCAGAGTAATACTCTAATAATAAAAAATGGAGTTAAAGGATTTTTGAGCCATAATGAAGAGTTTGAACCACTGAATAACTCTTTAAAAAGTTTTAAATTTTTTAGAAAAGCATATTAATTTATAGGTTTGACCCTATGTTTGGGCTTGGTTTTTATCCGTTGTTAAATTGTTTGAAAAAGCATATTAAAATTTATAGGTTCTAACCCTAGTTGCTATAAAAACTCCAACAGTGAAGGTGATTCATGGCATCACGGTGAACTCAGGGAATCACACCAAACTTGTCTCTACCACAAAGTTAAAACAGAGAGTGATTAGCGCCGCACTCTACCGCGAACAACACTCATGATGACGGCGTCATGGTGGATAGAGTGAATCAACGGAAAAGGCAACACCTTTTTAGTTTCTAGGGCAAGAAGGAAAGGGGAAGGGAAGGGCGATTTATGGGTTTCGTTTCAACAGAGAAGGGAGATGGAGACGAAGTGAAGAACAAGAACAAAAAACAAAAAATAGAAAGCATCTGAAAGAAGCAATAAGGAATAGGAGGGGAGGCAAAAATTTCAGGGAAATAATTTTGAAAAAAAACACCAAAATGACATTGTTTGGCGTATGAAAAAGCTTTAACAAAAATCAACTTGGGGCAACTATTGTGACCAAACCGGGTTACCTCAAGTCACCCCGGGTTATGCCGGGTCAACCCGGGTCACCTGGGTTTGTTCTCCCTGGTTCTTTCCCTCAGCCTAACCGGTCTAACGTGTGGTGCACCGGTTTCTGATCTTAACCAGCCGATCCAGTCCGATTTTCAATACCATAGTTTTTGATCTTAACCGGTCGTTGTAGTATAGTGGTGAGTATTCCCTCCTGTCATGCGGGCGAACCAGGTCCAATCCCCTGCAACGACTCCATTTGATGATTACAACATTTTGTCATACGTTAGCCTTGGGGTTCATAATCAAAAAAATTAACTCAGGATTGCATATAGGCAAACCAATGATCGTTTTCTCTTTTCGAGGAGCTTTTTATTGAATCCTAAGTAATCTAAATGCTATGCAAATGCAATGAAACAAGGAGAAATAGATTTTTGGTTTTTCAAATTAATAGCTAAAAGAAAATGCAATTTAATTAAATGCTAGACTGGTATTTTTTATATTTTTATGAAAATGAGATGGATATGAAGAAATGAATCTTGTTAGCAAAATAAATGGCTTTCCTAGCTTCTTAAAATGATTTGGAAGTTAACTTATCATCAAGTCAAAGTGAAAACCTCAAGTATACGCATTGAGTCCAATTTATCTAATTAATGATTACTCATACGATCGCATTCATAGTTATCTCTTAGATAAATTATTAAAACCACTTGATGAGTGTTTGAAAATCATTTCAATGCACTTGTTTCCTCTTAAATGAGAGCACAATCGCGACACTCAATATGAATTAATTCGACTATACACCATAGTAATCACATACAATGCATAATCTCGTTAAAACATAAGGAAATAATTTTAATACATAGTCCAAATGCATCAAAGCAAAATCCAACACAAATGTTAACCAACAAGGATAAATGAACACTCATCCAAGTTTCACAAATATGTATCAATATAAATCAAACCAAATAGATCACAATTAATATATATAATGAGCTAATGGAAAACTAATAAACTCCCCTTTGTAGCATATTGAAGCTCCAGCCACTTCCTCTATCATCAAGACTCAATTAAAAATCAGCCACTCGTAGCCTTAATTACAATCATAGCATCTTCAAAACACCACCAGAATTTCATGGAAATTGAGAGACCAAATCACAGAGGAGAGGGAATGGGGCTGTTGGATTCAGTAGGAAATTGAAAGGAAGAGGATCTGCAATGGTGAAGCTGATTGAATGGTGATGGAAAAAGGGAGCTAATGGTAATGGAGTGAAAGAGAGAGATAGAGAAATCTAGCTATAAGGGACAGAGAAGTGTCAATGGTGAAGGCAGATTTTTCCTCCCATCCCCTCCCGTCCCCTCCCCGCCAACCAAACAGGCCCTTAAGGACCAAAGATAGTACCAAAATTAAGATTTATTGTTCACATGTCATTTTCTTCCACCTGCTCTAAGAATAATTTAAATATTTTGTCTTATTCATTATTGTAAATTTTATCAGGTTCATATCCTTGAGCCAATTAGGCCAAATGATAAGCGACAAAAGACAAGTTGGTATGCCAAAGCTACACGCAATATGTGGTGATACATAGTCGTTTAACATGCCAACTTGATGTGTGTTAAATACTTAGAAATAGAAAATTAATAATTTCAAACTTGTTCACCTGTCTGTGCCTTCGGAGTATCCCCATACTCTTGTTGGCCCCAAAGCTTTCTTTAATCCACTACAATAGAGTGACTTCATCTACGAAATCAAGGGTGGCCAAGTAAATTGTGTTCCTCCCATGTTGAAGTTAATAATGGTATGTATCCTCTTCATAAATAGGATATGTTTTGTGCTCTTAATGTAACATCTCAACCATACTGTCGTTATGCTTATAAAAAGTACTACATATAATCTAAGAAATTAATATACGTCATCACTTGGTGCACATGTCCATCCTACAAATATATACTCTAACACATAGCCTAACAAATATATATTCCACATAGTCCTGACAAATATATATTACATATGTCATCTGACAAATATATATAATTACTCCTTCTAAAAGCCTCAGTCAATCAAATAATACAAATGCCGTGACAGATATACCAAAAAAAACTATTAAATATAATATTGTTTTAAATCGAATTATGGTAAAACAATTTCAATTCAAATCATATATCGTTTACACACATAAGCAAGCCTGAAAAAGAATAAGGTACCGAACGATTTATATGATATAGATCAAAATGTATGACAATATACATGCATGCTTGAAAGAAGCAAACTAAGACCCAAGCAGTTAAAACATTTCTCAGTGTATGGTGGTGTTATATATTCTCAGCAAAAATACTTAATAGTTCTGAACCGTGATATATTCAGTAATATATATAATAGTTCTAATACAACAGTCATTATGTATTGAGGCTTGATGAGACATGATGTGCGTAATGCTGACTTAAAATAAAATGGGCTTACGTAAACAATCATTATATATAGTTCACATACATCACAGTTGTTAAGTAAGAACCGTGAAGTTTTACAATACATTATTGTTGTTATATAATAAGCATTATATATCAATGCAACATTTTTTTTTAAAAAAATGGGGGTGTTCTAACCTTCAATATATATCCTACATATGCATTTGTACAAAGCAAAATAGCACACAAACTTGTATATATATTTACGGTCATTCACACACACACATATAGACATTTAAACAAAAAGTTTAAGACATATGTATATATATTTGAAAACTATCTAAGTCGTATATGATGTAAGTCTTGACCTATATCTTGTGTCTTTTCACAAGAATTAAGCAATGCAAATAATGAGAAGGTGAAAAAGAATGAATATCCCTACCAAAGAGGGCGTAAGGGGTATTCAAACCTTGACCAAGACCTGATAGAGAAGGAGAAATTAAATGTTACTATACTATGCCACATGCTATGGGCATATATGACGCAAAGTAAAAAAAAAAAAACACACACACACACACACACATATAAGTCATCAAATTAGCCTTTCTAGCATCCAACATTCCAATTAAAAAAGTTAAAAGCCATAACACACACAATTCAAGAAAGATAAAGTTATCAAATTTATCAAAGTTTACCTGGATAAAAAAAAAGGGTACTGAAGTTTACAAACAAAATACATCATCAAATCATCGTTAAGAAATCAAAATATAATAATTTGGTTTGAAGTAGACTATGCTCTTTGGTATTGGGAGGTGGGATTAGGGTTGTAAGTTGTAATATTTCAGTCCTTTTTTATTTGAAGAAAAGTAAAAAATAGTGTCGGCTAACCCACCAACCCGTAGGTTATGTGGTGTGGGCTTGAGTGGCCAACACTTCGGGTTGCAAAAATGACAACCCTAACCCACCCTGACCTACGTACTGGTGGGTTTTACCCCTTTGCCGACTCTAGCATAACATGATCTCCTTAGTGGCTCTCTTTTGTTGTTCATTTTTGGCCTCCAAATTAAGTAAGAGTGGTGATTGCACTTGATTCTTAAAATTAGGTTAAATGTGGGTTATTATGAAGTAATTGAGCTTAAGTGAGTGACATTGGGGCCAAAAGAAAATGTGCAAAGTTTGATACCTGTTGCTCCACATCATCACCTACAAATTCAAACAAACAAAAGTAGAATCATATGTCCAAATAAATAGGAATTATTCAAGATTCACAATTATTAAAAAAATATAATATTTTAGCCCATTTAATTCCCAAAATACCTTTGTGACTAAATATGCACTTTGACACTTAATTATGTCAAATAATCCTACTAAATACCTTTAAAAATGATAGGAGTTAGTATATTAAAATATGGTCTTAACAACAAAATTGTAATACTTTTATTTATTATTCTAAAAGTGGACTTATAATAAGTACTAATTTTTTTAAAAAAAGTATACTTATAAATAGGATTAGAGTAGTATCCTACAGTAGGCCAAGTCTAACATGGTTAATGATGTTGTATTAAAGCCAAAGATTTGAAGAATATGCTTTCGGGGGCCTTCTCAGTTTCAGATCTCTAAGACCAGTCAGTCCAAGTGATTCTGGAAATAATAATCGACATTTAGCCTAAATAAATAAACTAAAATAATAATAAAATCAACAAGTGATCCGATGCCAACTTTAGTCTAAGCATGATTCAACATTAAAAAACACTACTCTAATAGGCTTGTTCAGGTTTCAACTAGCCTTAGAGAATCTGAAGATTATACCAAACAATCTCTAAATTTCTGTATTTAACAATGAAGTAGTAACGAAGGATCAAAGAGATGTATAAAATAAACAAGGATAAGAACCAAAGAGACGTACAAAAAAACAAGGAACAAAGAGGAGGAGGAAGAAATAGAATCAAAGAGGGAAGAAGAAATAAAAGGTGCTAATAAGCTATTGATTAAGGTGGTAGACAGCCTCACTCCTATAAGAATGATAGCACAATTAAGTTCAAATTTCGGAAATAGGATTTATGTAGAAAGACGAAAATCTTTGCACCTCAACCTTCAAATCTTAAAAAATGGAAACACATGATCAAACAAAAATAAAACGGACGAGAGGAATTGGGAGGGAGACACACACTCTCATCATATGGTTGGTTCTCGATCTACGAGCCCACACGGTGTAATCCCCTACCTTAATAGCCAAATTTATAGTTCGAGAATACGTCATTAATTTGAAATAGAGACCAGTGGTTAATTTAAAACATTTCCAAAACTTATTTAGTGCGGTCTCACATTCACATCTCGAATATAATTGGTCTGTCCAATTTGGTTTCAATCATACATATCAGAGTGCAACCAAAAATTCCCGACAACGCTCAAGCTTCGATACTTAATAAAGGGTTTACAACGCTTAGTTTCCCATACAGGGGATTACACAACACTATTCAATATATACAACATGTGCAACTAATCCCCAACAAAATATGACAACCAACTACCAAAATTAAAACTCCTAGCTAGGAGCTCTAACCGCCCTTCATTACTTGCTTTTCCTTTGAACCGCTTGCTCTTGCTGTAGGTTAGTCATTGGAAAGAATGAGATTAAAAAGAATCTCAGTAGTAACAATTCACTTATAACATGTACAATCACAAAGCATGTAAGCAAATCACAACAACAACAACAACACAACAGCATTTCTGCAATAGCTTTCGCTGCATTCACAACGGCATATTTCACAACAGCATGTTTCACAACAGCACAACAAGGGCATTTCACAACGGCAATGTTACATCACAACATATTCAATGAAATGACATACATGCAAGGCATCATACACAAAATAAGAGAAAGAGTCACTACCTTGTTCTTTCCGCTCATGCACTGGCACTGGTTTATCACATGCAGGGCAAATGTCAAATCCTATAATTAGAATTACGGGCGACAGGTTATTACTTAATCCAATTCTTTAATTCAAACACTCAAGTTGGTTATCATTAGGGACATTTAATCAAATCAACTAAGGAGTTAAAGTGGTCAATTAACCAAAAAGACCAATTCCTAACCTCAAAGTTCAACAATACTACATTATGCCATTACATATTCAATTTTCACATAAGGGACCAAATCTGCCAGGATTTTCTCCAGACTTTGAAAAATCATAACTAATTTTACAAAAATCGAAATGAGGTGATCCCAAGTCCTATGAAAAGCTATTGAAGTCCTCTTTATAGTAAAAGTATGAATCATTACTGGAAATCACCACACAATTCCAGAATTACAAAAAATGCCACACTGCTCCAGAATTAAGTCCAGTTTCGACATCAAACTTTGGGCAACCAGAAATCACAGCTCAAAAAACGAAATGACACAAATTATATGTCCATTTTGAAGCTTGGAATGTGAAATTTAATACCGGAAATTTTCATAATTTTTAGAGATCATTTAGTTATCCAAAAACACCACACAAGTAGAGTACCTCGCTGAAATCCTATTCAGGCTGAAAACCCAAATTTACACTTTGAGTTTCAATGACCCAAAATTCACAACCCAGGGCTATTCCCACATAATTTTTCGTGTAGAACACAATGGTAACATCAAAATTAACAAATTCCCACTCATTCTCCATGTTCTGTTTTGGCAGAAAATTCAAAATAAATTCCAACAATTACCAACTTCTAATTTCAGCATCAAACTTATGTCAAATGGTTTCCAATCATCATAAACCACCAACAACATAACCAAAACATCATGAATTACCCAAACCCTTGTTTAGCCAAAATCAGGGCAGATTTACACATGCCAAAATTCTCATTCAACCAACACAACCAATAGCTCAAATTGATGCTAATACTCACCTCTTGCTTCTCCTTAAGTTCTTTCTTTGATTCTTCAGCTTTTGTTCTTGCAAGGTGGCTGAAAACTCTTCTTCTTCAAAAACAAAAACCATAGAAATGAAGCTAAGGAAGAGAGGAACAAGTTTCATGTAGGACTCTTGAGCCATAGATGAGGTTAAGGAGGTGAAAATCAAGGTGGAAAGTCTCACCTTTTCCTTGCTCTTCCTTCTCTTTCGTTGGAGCTGCAGCACCGACTTGGAGAGTGTCACTACAAAAAAAATGTGATTTAGTAGCGGTTAAAAATGGGTATTAGTAGCGGTTTTAACAGCTACAAACAACATTAGTAGCGGTTAGCGAAACCGCTACTAAATCGTATGTTGCAAACGATTTTGTAGCGGTTATAAAAAACAGCTACTACAGGAACATAACCGCTACATATTTTGTAGCGGTTACAAGTAACCGCTACAACATCCCCATGAACGAAATTTTTTTTCAGAGATATTTGTAACGGTTATATAACCACTACAAATATAAAAAATTGAAAATTTCAAAGCGGGAAAAGAAAAATGACATTTTTTCAATTTCGTAGCGGTTAAGAAACCGCTACTAATTTTGAATTTTTATGAAATTTGTAGCGGTTATATAACCGCTATTAATTTCATGAAATTCAAATTTAGCGCCAAAAAATTTAATTTGAGTTTAAAAATGCGCGTTTGTTAGTAACGGTTTAATAACTGCTACAAATATTTAAATTTTTTTTTTAAAAATAAACAATCATTTGTTTCTGTTCTTTTAATATTAAATTAATTAGTTTCTTTTTTTATTAGTTTATCTAATTTAATTAGCTTATTAATAAATTAAAAGGATAAATTTAATTTAATTGGATTAGTATAAAAATTATATTAATAATATTATTAAGGATATGTAGGTAATAAGGAATTATTATGTTGTCTAATATAATGTAATTGTGTATGAAAAATAGATGAAAATGAGATACAGTATTAATATATCTGGAAAAAAAATGGTGGGAATAAATTTTATATAAAGGAAAGAAGTATTGTAAAAAAAAATAAAAAAACTTGTTACTATATGTGATCGTATTATTCAGCTCCTCTACTCATACAAAAGAAGTTGTAAATGAGAGCAAATGAAAGAAAGGTAAGGTGAAAAGAAATTGGAGAGTGTTTGAAATGAGTTGTGGTAAGGGTATTTATAGGGATCCACGTACTATTTGTAGCGGTTAATGTGTCGATTTTGTAGTGGTTTTTATTTAGTAGCAGTTATTGTTACTTTTGTAGCAGTTTAATAACCGCTACAAATATTATTTTATTTTTTTTAAATTTTTTAAAAAAAAAATTTTCCAGTTTTTTTTAAGAGAAAAATATAATTTGAATTTGATCACTCATCGTCGCCATCCCTACAGAAATTATGTAGAAAAATTATCGTTATGGATGTTTTATTAAATTTAAAAAATTTAATTTAAATAACGTGGACTTAAAAAAACTCACCGCAGTAGAGGTAAATTGTCATCGCCTTTAGGGAAGTAGTTTTCAAAATCGGCTGGCTGAAATGGCTCACTCTCGTAGGCGATGTAAACTTTACCGGTTGAAATCTATCATGCTCATCTGGCCAAGCGTCTTCACGAACTCCCATGTCGCGTAAATCTTTCCTCGCATGAAGGTGATCTTTTGTCTTGCCGGGTTCGTTAAGCAGCATATATAGCACATTGTCGCAAACATTCTTTTCAATGTGCATTACATCAAGACTGTGGCGAAGTAAATTAGATCTCCAATATGGAAGAGTGAATAAAATACTTATCTTCTTCCACTGCTGAGGCGCCGAAGTCCTGCGCATCTATTGGCGAGTTTGTGCTGAATCATCGGTTTTTCCAAACTTGAAGTCAACATGCTCAAGCTGCTGTAAAATATCTGTTAGATATGAATAGTTTTGATGATGTCAAATATATATGTTAAATATGAGCAAAAAGTTTGTATAGTATACTTATCTTCCACATTGACTAACTACCATATTTAATGTTGTATATCTTGTAGATTAGTCATAGACATCATTGTGAGTTGATATTATAATGCCTCATAAATGGAGAATAATCATCAAGAAGAAAATCAAGAGGCAAGGAGTTGAAGAAAGAAGAAAGAAAGATGAAGATTGAAGATATTCATCAAGAAGATTGAAGTTGGGTTATGAAGAATGATCATCAAGTGGCAAAACAAGAAGAAAGAGATTGAAGAAAGAAGAAGAAAGAGATTAAAGAAAGAAAAACTTGCAAGATCACATGAGAATATCAAGATCCAAGCTATTAGAAGTGATACCGGAGGTTTCTATGATCATACGGAAGTTGGAATGGGTCAATACGAAGCTAAAATGATGTATACAGAAGCTATGGTACCTTTGGGGATGATTACCCCAGTAATCACTCGAGTAATATGGCATTGTCTGATTTTAGAGATGTTTACTCGAGGCCTTACTCGAGTAATTTGCTGGGTTATTTGATGAATTACTCGAGGCGGCACTTGAAGTAAATGACACTCTGTTTTCGCGTGGCAGAACATAGGTTCGGTATTTTGAAGATATCTCTCCAACCACATGTCGGATCGAACTAAAATTGGTGGCATTGGAAACTACACTTCCAACACGAACTTTTGACACCAAGCTCACATTCAAAGGAGGTCAGATGAGAGAGATATAAGCCTCGAAAGTTGACACATGAATCAGCGTCATATTCTGGGACAGCTTCGGTATTTTGGAC
Organism: Inga leiocalycina; assembly: GCA_963242795.1. NCBI lineage: Eukaryota > Viridiplantae > Streptophyta > Magnoliopsida > Fabales > Fabaceae > Inga > Inga leiocalycina. The sequence goes on along the minus strand of OY725325.1, from coordinate 59,768,464 downwards.
ATAACTCTCAAAATACATATCGGATTGAGACGAAACCGGTGCCATATGAAAGAAGACTCAAAGAGCTTTCTATGGATATATAATTTGTCACATTTTAAGCTATATCCTAAGAGCTATGACTTCTAGAAGTTTCTACTCGTGATTTCAGGATTGTCTAAGAACAGTAGATACTCTTCGGATCATAACTTTCTGTACACAACGAGTTTGGAGTTGATTCTTGTTGCATTGGAATGTAGATAATGAGGGCTTTCCGATGATATATAATTTGCCATGTTTCGAGTCAAAATCAAGAATTTACTTGAAGGCACCACTCGAGTAACTGGTTGATAACAAAAGACTTTACTCGAGTAGATACTCGAGTAATCAGATAGAAAATTTCCAATTGCTCTCGGCCTGCCAACATTACTCGAGTAGGTACTCGAGTAATCACATAGAAAACTTCCAGTTGCTCTCGGCCTGCCAACGTTACTCAAGTAAGTACTCGAGTAACCATGTAGATCACTTGCGGTTGCTCTCGGCATTTTCAATCCTGCCAATGTTACTCGAGGAGCTACTCGAGTAACTCACTGTGGTAAGCAAAAACCTGAAGTTCATCAAAGTTTTTCCCGAAGATACTCGAGTATGTACTCGAGTAAACTTTAATGAATACTCGAGTAGCTACTCGAGTAAAGCACTGTGCTAGCAAAACTTGAAGAGTTATTTAGACGAAAACTTCAAGTCACTACTGGAGTAAAGCACTGTGCTAGCAAAAAGAGACAGAAACTTAAAGAGAACTTCAAGTTACTACCCGAGTAAGCTATGCAGAAAATGGAAGGCCACTCGAGTAGCCACTCGAGTAACATGTGAAGAAACTTGATGTTTACTCGAGTGAGCACTCGAGTAATGCTTCCCAAAAAAACAGAACAGCGTCCCAAAGATTCTGGAAATCAATGGAATGATCATATAACTCATTCTTCTTGCTTCTAATCACTCTAATACTTCATTATATTAGTGTTTAATGTATTTCTCCAGGAATACAATGAAGATATGATGTGAAGAGTCAAAAGGTGAATTTACGGAAGAAGAGCGTCAACGTTCACAACGGCTAGTTTTCAAATTGAAGAAGCCAAACTCCAACGGATATATTGAAATGCTCAAACGGTCATCAACCTTCATCAACTATAAATAGAAGAGCATTCAGAGTTCAGAACACCAACGAAAACACTACAACGAGAAACATGCAAAGATCATGAATCATCTACTCCAACCCAACTACTCTCTGTTCTTATCCATTTTCTATATCATGTATATTTGGGAGAGAGACTATTTTCATTATGCTTCAGTATTCATCTATTCACTTCTAAGAGAGAAGATTGATTGTAATCTTTCATCATCAAAGTTGTATCCTTACGGTGTGTAAGGGGGAGCAACTTGGTTGTAATCTTACGGTGTGTAAGGGGGAGTAATCTCAGTGCGAGAATTGTAAAGGCTTCACAAGTGCCCGGATCAAACTTGTGAGATTGTAGTGGTTCTCAAGTACCCGGTTAAACTTGAGGAAGATAGTGGATTGAAAATCTCAGGAGGAGCCTGGGGACTGGACGTAGGTCATCGTGGATTGGGCCGAACCAGGATAAATCACAGTTTGCATACTCTCTTCCCTAAGCTCTTATACTTCTAGCATATATCATTTAAATATCTAACTGTGATTTATGATTCATTACTTTCATATTTATTGCTTCCTCTAAGATGCGAAAAGATTTTCAAAGTTCTTAAGTTTTTATCTTACACCCAATTCACCCCCCTCTTGGGTGTCAGCCGGTTCTAACAATATCTGTACCGGAAAAAGTCTGAGGAGGTCCTCTTTTTTCTAGTTTCCCATTGAAGCGATTCCGTTGCAATCTGAACTTATAACGATTCTATTGCAATTTGAACTTATGCGTTCCATCGAGAAACCTCCGATGCCCCATAAAGCACCACTTTCGGCTGTGGGGAAGGTGCACTGCGTCAGAGTCAAAATTGCAAGCTGGACACGCCGACCCAGTATGCACATTCCAACCAGATAATGTGCCAAGGCCAGGAAAGTCACTAATCGTCCACATCAAGGCTGCACGCAAGTTAAACAAAGTCTTGCCGTAAGCGTTGTACGTCTCCAAGCCAACATTCCACAGGTCAAGAAATTCTGCAATAATCGTTTGGAGATACACACTACAAAAAAACAGGAAATTAGAGACGGAAATTAGCGACGGAATTAATTCCGTCGCTATTCCGTCTCTAAACCGTCAATAAATCCGTCACTAATTTTAGAGACGGATTAGAGACGGAAATTAGCGACGGAATTATTCCGTCGCTAATTTCCGTCTCTAAAAATTTAGAGACGGAATCAGAGACGGATTAGAGAAGGAAATTAGAGACGGAATTATTCCGTCGCTAATTTCCGTCTCTAAAAATTTAGAGACGGAATCAGAGACGGATTAGAGACGGAAATTAGAGACGGAATTATTCCGTCGCTAATTTCCGTCTCTAAAAATTTAGAGATGGAATCAGAGATGGATTAGAGACGGAAATTAGAGACGGAATTATTCCGTCGCTAATTTCCGTCTCTAAAAATTTAGAGACGGAATCAGAGACGGATTAGAGACGGAAATTAGAGACGGAATTATTCCGTCGCTAATTTCCGTCTCTAAAATTTTAGAGACGGAATCAGAGACGGATTAGAGACGGAAATTAGCGACGGAATAATTCCGTCTCTAAAATTTTAGATACGGAAATCTGAGACGGATTAGAGACGGAATTTAGAGACGGAATTATTCCGTCGCTAATTTCTGTCTCTAAAAAATTAGCGACGGAATTAGAGACGGATTGAAGACGAAAATTAGCGACGGAATTATTCCGTCTCTAAAAAATGGAATAATATATGAACTACTCTCTTTTAGAAATTAACATAATAAATGAATAAAGAATAATTGTAGGGCTAATTTCTTGAAATTAATTAAACTGCTAATCAATTTATTCGTACACTTATTTATCAGTGTTACTAATATGATTTATTTAACAAAATTAAAATACAATAGTTGTTTTGGAAGCTATATATAGTTATGAAATATGTAGATAAAAATAAAAAAAAAATACAAACAAAGAACACTAATATATAAAAGTTAAAATTCATAACAACTCATGATATAATTTACAAAGTATAGACGTCACGACTTGTTTCTTTGAGTTTTATGCAAAGCATAGGATTTTATTTATAAAATATTGAGTTTGTGACAAATTGCAATAATGTATTCTACCATTTCAAATAATACATAAAAACATGTAAATAATTACTACTACATATATTATATGAATGTGTAATTAAATACTCGTTTGATTGACAGTATAAATTCAATCTTGCAATTGTATCGAAAAAAAGTTCAATCTTGCAACTTGGCCAATCTATTTCAAAATATAAGTCTAGTCTAAACTTTAGAAATTGTAATTTTTTTTCTTATGTTGTTCTTCTAGAAAGTTTTTTAATATACCAACTAATATTTAAGAGGTGCCAAATCAGCTCATGAATTGTTGTATTTTAATTGGTTATGCTACAAATAACATGACGGACCAGATTGATACAATAACTTCTAGGGTGGATATAAAAAATTGTACATTCCCTTCATTTATAAGACTAAAAAAATTTCCCCTCCAAATTGTTGCAAATTCCCTCCATATTTGAGCGTTGTTTTGGCCAAATCCCACTTCTCCTTAATTTCTAGGGCACTCTCATTCTATCACAGATCTGGCATCTCTGGTTCTTCCTCCTAGTCACTTGTTCAGCCTCACAAAGTCATCGCCTTCTCCTCTCTTCATCGGCAGTCACAACTCTCCTCTCTCTTGGAATCATTGAGTCAGCGTCTTCTCCCTTTTCCGTCAGCCATTACAGCTCTCCTCTCTCAAAGTCTCTCTTCCTCATCGGGTTTGTTTGGTTCAATATTAAATACTCATTTGATTTGTTAATTGAGACTAATAAGTAGGATTAGAGTGGTAGTCAATAGGCCAAAGTAAATAATTAGTCAGAGTACAATTTGAAGATTCATTATAATGAGTTGTTGTATTTTAGACTAAGACTCTCAATATTTAAGTTATACAATTTAAAAATTCACTATAATTTAGAAAAATAAAGTAAAATATATTTAATTAGTCAAAAATTAAAATTAGAACCATAGTTCTAACCACTTTGATTTTTTTTTTTGAATTTCTTTCCCCGGTATTCCACATCCGAAGGTGCAGACTAATCCGGGGCACCCCTTGAGAGGGACTTCCCAAGGATCGAGCTCAGGTTGCGGGAAGGAATCTTTGCGTCCCTTATCTCAACCACCGGAACCAATCCCCCCCCCAGCACTAACCACTTTGATTTTGAATTGATAGCTTCATTATCATGTGCTTCACATTATTTTTCTTAAATTTATTGGAATTATATTATTAAAGTTGTGGCTTTGTATTTGACCATGGCGCAAAAACATTTGCATATTCCCTCCATTTTCAAAAATATTTTCATTTGTCTACATATTTCCCCTCCAAAGATTCTACAAAACCCTCCATTTTCCCTGCTGATAACCTCTTCCTCTTCATTCGGTCATTCCTGTGGCACTGGTGGCACCACAGGTCTCCTCTCTCCGGCATCGCATCTCGCACAGGCGCACAATATAGATCTCCGCTCCCCGTCTCCGTCCGTCGTCAACAGTCGTCACTCGTCACTCGTCACTCGACCTCGGTCCTTCCCACAGCCGTCCTCTCCGTCGTCTCTTCGTCAAGCAGTGCCGTCTCCGCTGTCACACCGTCGTCTCTCCGTCAGTCCCTCCTCTCTCCGTCGTCTCTTCGTCAAGTAAGTATATGGTTTCTAACTTCGATTTGCTTCTGGTTTTTCTCTGATTTCTGGATGCGTCAGTCCTTTTCTCTGCTATTTTCTTATTCTGCGATTTGCTTCTCATTTTCTGCTATTTGTTTCTGTGGGTCTTTTGTGTACTTACTTGTTTGATTAGGATGGTTTTTCTGCGATTTGCTTCTCAAGTAAGTATTTGTTCGATTAGGCTCCAATGCTTCTCAAGTGATTAGGCTGGTTTTTCTGCGATTTGCTTCTGTGGGTCTTTTGTGTATCTCTGCTCACATTGGATCCTGCATACCGAGGCACTGCATCTAAAGGCCTTCAAAATCAGGTGAGTCCTTTCAAGCAAGAAATCTTTATTAGTAGTTTTGATCTTTGCAAACAAATAATGATAACTTATTTTAACTAGATCATTGATAGTTTCTGGTTAATATTGAGAATTTGATTGCACCATTACTAGATCATCATTTGGGTTCGGCTATGTGACATCTGGAACTTGCTGTTGTTCTTGGTAGTGAAGCTGAATCTGAGTTGCTTAAGTGAGATTGTGAGAGCATTGGTGTCATTATTGAGGATTCACTGCTATAATTCTGCCTGTGATTGATTAAAAAAAAATTGAGAAGTATAGTTGCTGAAACTTCAAGATTCTGCTGAGATTTGTGTGAAACAGATCACTCTTGCCATATAATTGCTTGGTGTCACATACTTGTGTAATTAACATTTATGTGCAATTAGTTGTTGTTACACCATGGGTAATAATTACTGTCATAACTCATAAGTGTAATTGATGTTGTTGGGGGTATGACCCTTGTTCATTGGTGTTACATTTTCAAACCTTTGGCTGCTGCTATGAGTTGAAATTTAAGTGTGTCAGAGTGCTAATTAAACTTAAGCTTCTTGAGTTGCACTCAGTGAATTGTTTCCTTGGGATTTCCTTAAAAAAAAAAAAAATTTGGCACTTCTTATGTGAATTCTAACCACACATTACTGTTCTTCATTGTTTCTTTAAGTATGTTAGAGTGCTAATTAAACTCTTGACTTGTCAAGAGCTTACTTGTGCATAGCATACTTCTCCAACTTGGTTTTCAACTTGCGAAAGAATTTCTTGAGTGATTACCACTGTCATTGAAGCCTCAATTCACTGTCAACAATTGCTTGCACTGCTGATTTATATTGAAATTTGTGGTCATTCACACAGCACTCAAGTGACGTTGTTAATTAAATAATCAGGGCATCCCCAGTGCCTTTTTATTTTTTAAGTCTCAAAGTGGCTTAGAGCAGTTTTCACGAATCACGAGTCCCTTTGAAATTTTGATTAATTTCTGCTCTTATATATTATTATTAAAAACAAGAAAAATTAAATTGTGTTTGGAACAAGTTCTACTCTTTATATTATATTGATTTTGATAGTTCACTTTAAGTGCTAAAAACTAAAAAGGACGTTACTTGTGTTCGTTGAAAGCATTTCTGTAAGTATATGTTTGTTAATTACTATGGTTTGATTGTAACATTGAATATGGTAGATTTGATTTTGCATTTGAACTGATTAAAATATAGTAACTATCGTTAGATGTTAGCTCAACAATTTTTTATTCATCTATTGGTAATCTGATGCATATTACTCTCTCTAGATTACCTCTGATTCCATATCCTTATAAGGCAGGGAAGGCAGTGCCATAACTCTTAGGAATCCTATCTGTTATCAATTCTCAATCTTCTTTCATTTCATCACTGATTGCATTTCTCAATTTCTTAACCAGAAAGACAAAATAAATATTAGGATAAATAGATAGACATTCTCATTCCTCATTCTAAATATTAGTTTTTTTTGTTTTGATTAAGCCTCATGCCAAGGTTAAATCAAGGGCCACCGTTGCCAGGGAGCCTTACTTTTTAAGGTTCTCAAGCAATCGTTTGGGCCCAAAAAGTTAAAAAAAAAAACCAGAAACTCAAAGTAAAAAAGATATAGTTTTGTAGTTTCTTTTTGTGTTTTTTAATTTAAGTTATCACTCTTATTTTGCTTCTGTGTTGTTGTTATTGAAACTGAACTAGTGAAAATTCTTAATCGATTCGGTGGTTTTGTGAGTTGGCTTAAAATTTGCTTGAGTAGTTCATTAGTGTCTTCTGGAACTGGTTTGATTTGTGAGGAAGAGCATGACTGTTGATTCTGTTTGCTGGATTGGGAGTTGTAAATGTACCAGAACCCAACCTTGATCCTTTTAAGGTATTTGAGAACTAATTTCATTATATTATAATTTCAGGAATTCATATTTGATTTGATGCTATAATTCTTTGTGTTAAATAAATGTCATTGCTCTTAGACCTGTTGAAATCTGAGTCGAATGTAAGTTGCTTTTGTCAAATAGCATATCCATGGTAAATGATTCTTTGTTCTACTCTTTCAATTTTTTTTTCCGATTCCTGTCATAATCTTTCTTCTAGAGTTTTCTGAATCTTTTCGACTTTTTCTTCTAAGGTCTTTATATTTTTATTTTCTTTTTCTTGCTCTATTAGCTTATTCATAATTCTTTGTTGATTTTCAAAAAGTGTTTTATATTGTATGCCCGTTGGGATTTTACCTTTGGATTCGGCTCATTGTGGTCATTAAGGAGAAGAATCAAAGCTTACTGCTCTTACTCTTATAGTCATATTCTTGGCCTTTAGATAATACAAGGCCTTTGAATTTACTCATGTTCTTGGCCTACGTTTCAGTCAAAATGGAGTTATTAGCATATGCACCCAATTAGCGTGTTTGAAGGGCTTTTCAGTATCATCAATATCTTTGCATACTTAAATCTTGTCTTATAATAAATGCACAAAATGAGCAATAGAAAGGTGCCCTAAATACCTATGTCTTTAGTGTCCAGTACTCTTGTTGTCTGTACACAGTGAACAAGCAAAGGGTCAGAGGAATAAAGGGTAAAACATAATGTGCATTTTAATTTTTGACAAGTAAAGTTCAGAAGAAGTCATCAAAAGAACATAGTGATTTGAATGCTGCGTACAGCTTGTTTGCTTTTATTATCTTCATATTAGTGGTTGCATACCGTCCTTTATTTTTATATATTTATTCATATCTATTGACTTTTTTTACTCATTATTTTCTTTAATAGGATCATTACATGAGGATCAAGGCATCTAGAAGTTCCAATACAGATTCTCCAAGTGATGTGCAATCAAATCAGCTAGATGAAGAAGAAATGAATCTATATTTAGAGGCTGCAGGTGGTAAGAACAAGAAGGGTCGCATATTTGGCTTAGGATCTGAGGCAAAAAATGTTGATTCCTCAGGTTATTCTTATGGGTCTTCTCCTTCCATCAACACAGTGCACCAACCTGATATTGAAAATGTTGTCACAGAGCTTAGACAGCAGAATGACAATCTTAAGCAACAGAATGAAATTATCTTAACTATGTTGGAAGCACTTGAGCAAAAATTTTCTGGAGCTGTCAACAATTCAAACCAATTCAAACCTTGAAGCTCATAACGCTGATAGTGGTTATTAGGTTGTTTGACTATATTAAATATTTGTGTGGTTTGTTTGATACATTATATACATTTTCACACTTTTGTTGCTTTGTAGTTTGCTAACTTGCTATCATTTTAGAATTTGGTTTGAACTTGATTTTATTTGCAATCAATTTAATTCCATTTTCAGTTCTTTAATCTTTATAAGTCAACGGTTAAATTCAAAAAAACAAAAAAAAAATATTGCACAAAAATTTAAAAATAATTCCGGAAATTTATTCACAAAATTAAATTTATTTTTTTTAAAAAAATTTAACGGTTAAATTTAAAATAACAAAAAAAAATTGCACAAAAATTAAAAAATAATTCTGAAAATTTATTCACAAAATTAAATTTATTTTTTAAAAAAAATTTCAATTTGTGACGGATTAGCGACGGAATTTCCGTCGCTAATCTTGACAACATTAGCGACGAAACATAAAATCCGTCTCAGCCTTAGCGACGGAAATTCCGTCTCTAATCCGTGTCAAAAATTAGCGACGGAAATTCCGTCTCTAATCCGTGTCAAAAATTAGAGACGGAAATTCCGTCTCTAATCCGTGTCCAACATTAGAGACGGAAATTCCGTCTCTAATCCGTGTCAAACATTAGCGACGGAATTTCCGTCTCTAATCCGTCTCAAAACATTAGCGACGGAATTTCAATTTAGAGACGGAATTTCCGTCGCTAATCCGTCTCTAAATTAGCGACGGAATTCAGAATTCCGTCGCTAACAGAATTAGTAACGCCCTTTTTAGGGACGGAACTTTTTCCGTCGCAAATCCGTCGCTAACATATTATAGACGGAATTAGCGACGGAATTTCCGTCTCTAAATTCCGTCTCTAATATCATGTTTTTTTGTAGTGACACATCGATGTCATTGCCCGGTGCCTTTTTGCCTGGAATGATCATAGACATAATGAAAGAGCTTTGTTTCATACACATCCAGGGGTAAGTTGTAGGGAACTAAGACTACCGGCCAAATACTGTAACTTGTGCTAAGATTTTCGAAAGGATTGAAACCGTCGGTCGCCAACGCAAGCCGAACAGTTCTGGGGTTAGTCGCAAAATCTGGAAAGTAGTTGTCAAACGTTTTCCTAGCAGCTGCATCCTAGGGATGTCTTAATTTACCATCTTCGTTGTTATCAACGGCATGCCACCTCATATGCTCCGCAGTTTTAGACGACATAAATAATCTTTGTAGACGGGGTTTCAAAGGAAAGTACCTGAGAATCTTTGCAGGTTTCTTCTTCTGCTTTTTCCCTTTCCTAATTGTCTTGTACCTCGATGTGTGACATCTCTTACAAGTCTCCCTGCTGGAATCGTCTCCCCAATACAGCATACAATCATTTGGGCATGCATCAATCTTTTGATAATTCAACCCCATCCTGTTGATAATCTTCTTGGCCTCATAGAACGTTGTGGGAATCTCAGCGTCGGGTAATGCATCTTGTAATAAGTCGAGTAACATCGACATTCCCTTATCTGTGATCCCACACAAGCACTTGATATGATACAATTTGATCAAGAAAGATAATTTAGAATATTTGCGACAACCTTGATATAAAGGACGATCTGCTTCATCCATCAAGCTGAAAAAATCCCGAGTTGCTTCATTATATTCCGCATAAAAACCAGCTCAAAGCCATGAACTTCTTCGTTAAAGTTGTCGCCTTGAAATCCAAACGCATCACGCACAGCATCATTCATAGGATCATCTTCATCTACTTGAACGCCTACTTGAGAACTTCGAGGAAGAGCATCGTCATATCTAATGCTGGCCTTCTCACCATGAACTGCCCAGAACGTATAGTCCTCAGGGAAAGGCTTCACAAGCAAATGTTCCTTTACAACATTTCGTGCATGCCACTTCTTGAACTTGCATTTCTGACACGAACAGACAATCTTGCCGTTATAGCTAGCGTGAGTGAATGCGAAATCCAAGAAACTGTTTAATCCGTACAAATATTCAGGAGAATTGCACGGCAACCTGATCCATAATTTATCCATAGCTACAAGTGAGAGAGAAGAAAGTATAGAAAAGAAGATGAGTGAGAAGATAATGACGAATGCCAAGAACCTTATATTCTGAAATTCTAACGTTTATAATTTTGTAGCGGTTCTAAAACCCCTATACTAACCGCTACAGTTCTTAAATATTTGTAGCGGTTATATATATAAAACCGCTACTAATTTTCAAGCCATTACACATTGGTGGGAAATTCAAAATATACACGTTGAGTATTTGTAGCGGTTATATGTATATAACCGCTACTAACATTAAAGCCGTTGAAAAGCAAATTTAAAAATAATTTTTAATTTGTAGCGGTTATACATAACATAACCGCTACAAATGTGCACAAAGGCGGCAAATTTCAAAATTCAAATGATGAGTATTTGTAGCGGTTTTTATTGTAAAACCGCTACAAACATGTACATATTTGTAGCGGTTTTTCTTGTAGAACCGCTACAAATATATATATTGTTGTAGCGGTTTTTATTGTAGAACAGCTACAACTGTATATAGTTGTAGCGGTTTTTTCTTGTAGAACCGCTACAACTATATATATTTGTAGCGGTTTTTATTTAAAACCGCTACAAATATATATATGCTTTATTTTTTTAAATTTAGAAATATAAATAATATTGTTGCAATTAATTCATAAATTCAACAATGCGATCTAATAATATAAATATAATTATATTAAACACAATAAGAATTTAAGTTCTGAAATACAAACTCATATATATATATATATATATATATATATATATTTACAAATGTTTCAACAACAAATAAAAAAAAAGATGTCCTAAACTAAGTAGCTGGGGCTGATCATCTGGTGCTCCCTCAGGTGGGGCTCCCTCAGGTGCTGCTGGATCGGGCCGCTGTGCAGAGTGATCTGCACCATCATCATCAGCAGGAGCAGGAGCAGGAGCAGGAACAGGAGCAGTAGTAGTATGGACGACGTACCGAGGGACAGGGGGAACCTGTGGATGCTGCTCGTCCGGGAACATGTGACTCCATGACCGCAGTAGTAGTCTGGATGACGTACCGAGGGACAGGGGGAACCTGTGGATGCTGCTCGTCCGGGAACATGTAACTCCATGACCGCTCGAGCATGTTGTTCACGATATCACGCCACTGCGTCTGCTGAGCGTAGATCATATCAGCCTGCAGCTGCATCTGCTGCATATGCAGCTAGTGCATCTGCTGCTGCTGCTGTGCCATTTGCTGCTGCTGCTGTGCCATCTGCTGCTCTAAATCTGACCACAGCTGGTCAATAGACTCGTCTCTCGGACGTCTGACCCCTCTAGAGCTGCCAGCCTCAGAGGCGGCGCTCCTGCCGTAGACCATACTAGGTTTGGCGCCTATCCCCAACCCCCGCACGCGTCCGGGGTGCTCAGCCTGAGCCAGACCTGCCTTCAAAGGAGCCGTCAGGTCCACTGACCCCTGTGACTCCTCGGCCTGGGTCTATCGCAGCTCAGCCTGCGACTGCTGCATCCGCTCCTGCCATTTTATGAAACAATTACTAATTAGCATTTTTCATTATTATGTTGGTTTCATAAAAATTATAATAATAAAATTACTTACAATGGCCGCCTCTGCCTGCTAAGAGGTCGCAGTCCCGTCACGATGTCTGTGTGTGATGGCGTACAACTCCCCATAGTCCGTCTGACGGTTCTCCTGCTGTGCCTTCGTCTCCTGAAACAATTACAAAATTCAATTAGTATTATGAAATAACCAGCTAAAATTCAGTGATATTTTGAAAAGTTACCAGCTCGCTATAGGTCACAGCAAAGGTCTTCGATCCTGCTGTGTGGTGGATCGTCTGCTGCGCACGGATCCTAGTGTTCCTCTGAGAAAGCTCCTGGAAAAAAACAATATTAAATGTATTAAAACAATAAAAAACATTTAAAATTAATAAATTTCAAATTAAATACAATTAAATTGAAATTATAATTTAATATTTAACGATTACAAAATTATATATAAAAAATCTAATAAATACATTACCTGCCCCTCAGGGCTCCTCCTGAACTGGACGAAACTCGCCCAGTCGTTCAGTGGCACGCCGTCCGGGACACTCTCGATCAGCTGCTCCAGAGGCATTATCCCGTCCTTATTCACCTTGTGGTAGAGACGGTTCCTCCTATTCCTCCAGGCGTCACCCATCTTCACGAGGGCGTACCTCTTCTGGTTGGCCCGGACGGCAAACCGCAACTGAAAAATATTTATTTAAATATCAATAATTACAAAAAATATAATTTAAAAAATATTAATTAAATATAATTAATTACAAAAAATATTAATTAAATAATTTTAATTACCTGAACCACCTCCTCTCAAGCCTGGTCCTTCGACCCCCTTGGAATGTGCCTCCACGTCTTGAAGTGAACGGGGAACCGCATCCAATTCGCGCCCAGGTCGTTCAGGAAGAGGTTGTGCAGGTGACCTCCATTGTTGATGGGCTAGTCAATGCCCTCATTCCACGGCACTATAACTCGCAGAGTCCGGTCCATGCTGTTCACACCGGCCACGTCTAGCCTCCTCGTCGAAACGTTCCCCTGCTCATCTGCACAGTTTACCGCACGTTAGATAAATTGTAATTCAAAGTTAACATTTCGAATTTAAATAAATAATTAACTAAATTAAAAAATTTATTTACCTTGGACCTGCACCTCAAACCCAGTGGACCGCGAAGACGACTCTCGTGGGTTGTTCTGCTCCCGAGCCTCCTCCTCATAGAGGAACTGCTCCATCTCCCTGATCCCAATCGGGATCTCGAACTCCTCCTTGTCGTAGTACTTGACGCTGATATCTGGCCCCCCAAACTCAGGGGATGCTCCATCTCCCTCGTCGTAGTCCTCGATTCCTATGGGGGGATGGGCTGAAATGCCGCGGTCGCCCTGCCTCCGCGCTGCCCCCTCCCTCTGCCCCCAGCTCGGCTGCTGCCACCCCGTAAAATCGGTCTGGGGACCTCAGGGGCCTTCCCCTTATCCTGTCTTGAAGCCATATCAACTGTAAAAATAAAAAAAAAATTTTAGTCACATTATTATGCAAAAATCTAATAAAAATGCAGATACAAATAAAATACGTGTTATATACATACCTCAAGTGCAAATACTGAGAAATACTGTAGTAAAAACTCCTACACAGACGTCTGAACGCTCAAATCTTGAAGAAACCACTCAGAGAAACCCCAGGAAACAAAATGAGCAAACGAACAAATGAGGGAGGCGAGGGCTTAAATAGGCCAGACATTTGTAGCGGTTATTCCAATAACCGCTACCATAACCGCTACAAATTACAAGAACCTTTGAAATTTTGTAGCGGTTATTGCCCAGAACCGCTACAAAAGTTGAGACTCCTGAAATTCTGTAGCGGTTATATCCCTATAACCACTACAAATAGCTAACGTTTGGTATTTTGTAGCGGTTTTATTACTGTAACCGCTACAAATAACCGCTACATTGTTGGCAGGACTTGGTCGCGCCATGTGGCGGGAATATTGTAGCGGTTTCTGTGTATTAACCGCTACAAAATAACTGCTACAAGTTTTGGCGGGATTTTCGATCCAAATTTTTAGCGGTTTTGTCTAACCAACCGCTACAAAAAACGCTGTCAATCTGTCGCGCTACTTGGCGTGTAGCTTGCCGCTACAAATATTAACATTTGTAGCGGTTTAGGTTGAAACCGCTACAAATGTTAATATTTGTAGCGGTTAATTATAACCACTACAATGTCACCGCTACAAAATACCTTTTTTTTTTGTAGTGTGTGAGAGAGAGTGATAAATGATCAGTTTTTTCCTTTCCCTTATCACTTAAAGAGCTTACCGAAATATGGGACTTGAAAGGAAAAATGATCTATCAAAATTATCACACTTCCACCTCCTCAAAATAATATATTTTAATAGCTTTAACATGTGCAAAATAAATTGAGATCCTCATCTTTTCTCTTTTCATATACTTGGCCAAAAATTACTTCTTGTTTTAACTAAAAAGAGACTTTGAATTATCCTATCTTCCTCCTCCACATATTTTATTTAGAGTTGAAATATTTGACCATAAGACTTTTTTTTCATCACCTTTTCTCTTCCTTCATCTCAACTTGACCGAAACTACACCTTAAAGAGGCTATATACATTTGATTCAATTCCCTCCTCCTTTTCCTTCATGTTGGCCGAAATAATTGACTAAGTCCTCATCTCCTTACGTGGTCTTTCATGTGTTTCTCTTTCTCTCTTTATTGCACCGAAAATAGCTCTTAAAGTAACCAAAAGAAAGCTTCTTGAATTATCAATATTTACCTCCATACTTTAGTTGTAATTGTTGACTAAATTCAACATACTTTCTTTTCCTCTTCATGCCATACGAATTGTAGCCCATGGAATAGCCAAAAGGGTTTCTTCAATTTATCATAATTTCAACTCTTCAAATATTACTTCTTTAGTTGAAATTGTTGACTTAGTCATCATCTTTTACAACTTGGTGAAATTGCCTTCACATGTCATATGTAATAGCCTATATTGTTTCCTCTTGTCATACATAAGTCATGGCCCTTTGAAGAAGAAGATGATCTTGTAAAATATCATCTTACAATATAATATTAAATTGCCAATTTTGCATATGAAACTTGACTAAAGTCATAACAAAATTTTTCAGAGGTAATTATGTCATTAATCCCACTATCTATTTTGTACATTTAGCTCTTGAGTACATCTTAGGATATTACACACGAGGCAATATCAATACCCAAAAATCCCGCCAGCAACTGCCCGCCCGCCCACCTACCCACCCGCTCTATTATGCTTTAGCCTCTTCATTAGTACATAATATATATATATATATATATAGAGTATATATCTTCTCTCCGAATCAATCCTTTTAGTGCCTAATTGAGTTAGTGTTGTAAAAGTACGTTCCAACTTGGCTTCGACATGAATCATTTGAATCTTTCTCACATGTCAACCTAGGGAATATGCTTTCATGCATCACCTTATCACAAAACCATAATCAAATACCACTATCTCCTGCACTTATATTTTTCCTAAAGTATCCCTATTAATTACACACTTTAAGAGGTTTCTAATTAAGGATAATCATGATGAAAGAGGGTATTTTTAGAAATCCAACCTATATTTGTTACAAATAATTAACATAACTAACTCCATTAATCTACCTAAATTAGTTAGCTAACCCTTATATTAAGAACCGAAAGTAGTACTAATTTATCTACATTCGCTATTGATTATAAGACACAATCGAGAAGAAATAAATATTGAATTTGGGTTCTCTTCTTTTCATTTTTCTCATTTTCTTTTCAGTAATCTCGTAGTCGAAAAGTGAGTGTCTAAATACATTGAGGTATGTTCTGTCTCTTTTTACTATCTTTTTGGATTAAGATTATCAAGTTCGTCATAACACAATTGCCCTTACACTACCCTTAGCCTTCGGGGTTGGCATAATTATGCCTTCACATTGAGGAGTTTGGCGCAAAACATGATGAGGAAGTAATAATATAATAAAATAGAACTTAAAATATTTTGGTGTAATAATATTGAAAGTGGCTGATAAAAAAAAACAATCAAAAGTGGCCTTTTGTTTTCCTATTTTTGATCAAATGTTATTGAGTGCGATTTTCCCCTTAAAAAATAGTAAATTTCACACATGGAAAGCTCAATATAATAACAGCAAAGCCAATGGAAAAGAAGGTGATGAAGAGAGTAGATTTGGGTTACTTCAATCACATCTCTCGTTAATTGCTGTTCGGCATCTTCAGATCACAACAGTAAGCATTAGAGAAGAAATTAAAGCTGATCGCTTCAACAACTTTCGTAATAGTATTGACATGGATATTACAAAAAAGTTGGATTAATTAAAAAATTTGAATCTTATAAAAAAGACGGAAGTATTACTCTCATGCAAACAATCATATGGTTGGTTCTCAATTTATGAGCCCGCGCAGGGCAATCTACATTCCCAGAAATCCCGCCAACAACCCACCGACTCACTTGTTGTATTATGCTTCAGCTTCTCCACTAGTGCATAGCTAATGCTTAATATATCAATTTAGTTTCTCCAAATACTCCCATTAATCAATCCTCTTAATTAGTTGATCCAGAGCTTAGCCTACCGCGTGAGGAGGATGCTATGGCTTTTGCCCTTTTGGAATATTGTAAAAGGCTTAAGTCATGTCACTGCCAAATCATTTGAATCTTCCTCACATGGACACCTAGGAATTATGCTTTCAAGCATCAGTCTATCACAGGTCATAATCAATATACCAATTTATCTCCATTTGCCACTAATTATAACACCCAGTCTAAAAGAAAAAAAACATTGGGTTTGAGTTCTTTCCTTTTCCTCTTTCTTATTTTATTTTCAGAATACACTCCTAAATTAGAAAATTGGATTGTTCATATTTAATATTTTATAAAATTCTTATTAGAAAATTGCATGATAATGACTTTCGAGCAAGGAATTAATCATTTAGATATGTCGAGATTGCGTGTGATACATCCACAGATGAGGTGTTTTTTTTTTTTTTTAAACATTTTTCAATATGTGACATGCAAGTTGGCCATATATATATACACACAGCCCACTATTCTACATACAAGTGGGGAAGTAAACAATGCCAACATGACATAGCATATCATGGGAATATTTGACTTGTTAAAAATGTAAATACCTGATCCCATTATTATTATAAGCATATAATAATAACATTTCAAAATAAATAAATTTAGCTAAAATTAGTTTTTTTTGGTGTAATATCAAAATTACTCTCAATGAAAGTTATTAGTTAGGGGGGCTTGGTTAATTAGTCAAACAATTTTATAGTTCTCTACCAGTCGTTGATAAAAAGCTACTTTATTAATTTGAATAGATTATATACTTATAGTACTCCACCGGATTAAATTCCTTTTCCGATATCATTATCGTCCACTTGCTCAGAGAACAATTTAAATATATTATAGGTCTTATTCATTGTATTGTAAATTTTATCAGGTTCATATCCTTGAGCCAAGTAGGTCAAATGATGAGCGACAAAATTGGAATCAACTTCAAAAAATAAATCAAAGGCCAGTTGGTGTACCAAGCTACAAGCAATCTCAAGTAGGCAGAGTGGTTAACTTGACGTATATTAACTCTTTGATTCCTCATGTGCAAAGGTGGCGCAACCAATCGGCTGTGTGGAGTGGGATTGTAGCGGTTTGGGATGATTTCCACGGGGGGCTTGGAATGAAGCTCAGAAGTGGTAGGAACACGCAGGCTTGGCAGGCTTGCTGGGCCCCAGTTGAGAAGCCTCTAAAATTCTTGATTGAGAGGAACATGCACTTTGTTGATATGGAGGCCCCTGTTTGTTCTTTTATCTCCCAATCTGGTCATTGGGACAGGGTCAAATGGGAGACCTTTCTGCCTAATTGGGTGGTTGATAAAATCATGACGCTCTCCCCTCCAATAGGCATTGCGGATGACGTTATTTGTTGGCGAAACGCTCCTGATGGTAACTTCAGCGTGAAATCTGCCTACGAAGGTATCTTCCACCAGCAGAACCTCAGTAATCAATCCCACTGGCGTCATCTATGGCACTGGGGCGTTTCTGAAAGAGTAAAACATTTTATGTGGCAAGTTTTCCTCGAGAAGCTCCCAACAAATGAGATTAGAGTGAGACATAACCCGAATATCCCAAACACTTGCCCTTTTCAGTGTGAGGTCGAAGAGAGTATTCTCCATGTTTTGAGAGACTGTGAGCAGGCCCAGAGAGTCTGGTTTTCTTTAACTAACCATCTATACTTTACTATGTTTTCTTCTGGTAGTTTGCAGGATTGGCTTAAATGGAATTCACAGCATTCTCCGGGAAACAAGAAGATGGCAAGATGGTCGTGGCAGAGAGTTTTTAGCACCACATGTTGGCTCCTTTGGAAGAATCGGTGTTGCCAGGCTTTTGAAGGTAGAGCTAGCAAACCAGAGGACTTAGTTCACAGATGCATCTATCATCTATCGGAGAGTGTGGAGAGTGGGCACTTTCATCATCAAATATTTCACGTCCCTGAGCGAGGTCTACTTCATTGGCAACCCCCAGAGGAGGACTCTTTCCGTATTGACGTTGACGGTTCGACTGCTTGTGATGGTCAATCAGCCTGTGGAGGGGTCATCCGAGACCACCGAGGCAATTGGATTCGCGGATTTCAACAGAAGTTGGGTCACTCTTTCCCAACTGCTGCGGAAATCCATGCAATCCAACGAGGACTCCGGTTATGTATGCAGATGGGCCTTAAAAAAGTCAGACTGTTCACAGACTCTCTACAGGCCATCCACTTATTATCCACACAATGTGGGATTGACCACCCTTTATATGATGTTATCCTCGAAACCAGGTCCCTCATTTACGCTGACTGGGATCTGAAGATTTCCCATACACATAGGGAGAATACTCGCTGTGCTGATTATCTTGCACGAATGGCTCATATGAATCATCAGGCTTCTGTCGAATTGGGGACATCCCCTATGCAATGTATTCATCTTTTTGTATTGGAGTGTGGCGGCTGCCACACGAATATTCGGTGGGACTTAGCCCGTTGATTTTGTAAACTTTCAAGCTTTGCTTGCATTTGTATTTCAAAAAAAAAAAGAAATAGAAATAGAAATTTCATAATGTCGTTTTTCATCCATTAATAAATTTTCTCTCTAGTCATCATGCATGCTCTCGTTGACCATAGAAAGCTTTCCTTATCATGTTTTGCGCCAAGTTCCTCAATGTGAACGCATATATAATTATTCTTTTCGATATTTGAAATTCACAAACAGACAACAACGAATGCTACGTTTAATGTGAAAGCAATAAGTCTGTGTTATGTCCTCGATAATCTTTATCTAAATGCCTCAATGGGTCCGATCAATGTATTCACACGTTTACTTGGACCACGAGTCTGCAATAAAAGAATAATAATGTTATTGTTGTTTGGCCGAAGTATAGGGTGTCTTATATTTTGGATCAGGACAAGTACTCCTTTGGTCCAATTTATATACACTACTGTAAAATAATACTTCATCCGGTCTTATATATAAGTATTACTCGCTCCAATCCTTTTTATTAACAATTTTCTCTCTCTTAGAGTTGGTCCTTTTTATAAGCAACTTTCCCCTTGTATCTCAAAATTTAAACTAATATTTCCTTGTCTACCCCTATTAAATACACATCTTAATATTAATTACCCCCACCCACCACTAATTCTTTTTTATTTACTCATTTATTACACATTCGCTCTCATATTTTATAATCATACTCTCTTATATTTGTTACTCATTCTCTCTCCTATACTCTTTTCATAAATGAGGGTATATTTGAAAAAAAAAATGATATTTTTGATACATTCATTTTTTTTAATTAATCTTAACTGTCAGTTCGTTTTACATAATAAAAATAAAAATTGCTTATAAAAAGATCGGAGGGAGTATTATTCTCTGACATAGGCAGGTAATACACAAGTAACACTTTGTATTTGTTCAAAAAAATTAATGCACTGTTTTGAAGTTTTTACCTTCAGTTAATCATATTAATCATATGTCTCTTCCATATGTTGCCAACATTACTCCCTCACGTTGAGATACGTCTATTTATTCATACACACACACACACACTTTGTTTCTTTATAATCAATACATCGATATGTTACACACCAAAATCTTCTATTGCTTTCTACTTTTCCCAGTTCATAATATAAGACGTTGGCTAATTTGTACGAACCAAGAAATTTCGTTAAGTCATTTAATGCATTTTACATTCCCAGAAATCCCGCCAACAACCGTCCAGTCACCTAACTCTATATGCTTTAGCATCTCCAACAGTACATAATTAATATATCAATTTAGCTTCCTCAAATACACCCCATTAATCAGTCATCTTAATTAATTAATTAAGAGCTTAGCCTAACGCGTCACGAGGACGCTATGGCTTTTGTCCTTTTGGAATAGTCAAGTCGCCACCAAATCTTCCACCTTGGCTTGAATCATTGCAAGATTATGGAGTTCATAACACACATTTGCTCTCACATTAAACTTAGCCTTCCTTGTTAGCATGATTATGAATTTCAAATGCTGAAAGGCGTGATTATACCCTTTCATCAAGGATTTTGGCACAAAACATGGTAAGTAGGGTTGAGCATGGTACCTAGTAGCCCGGTGCGCCCACCCTGGCCCTGTAAAAAATTGACCAGCCCAGTCCTAAAAAAGTTGCCCGAAAAAATTTTGGGCAGGTTTGGGCGGGCTAATAACCGGGCAGGGCCGGGCATCGGGCAAGGGGTGCTGCCCTGCCCATTTGGCTCTACCCTGAAAATTATTTTCATTTATTTAAAATATAAAATTTCATATCAATTAAATATTATTTCATATATATTTTTTTATTTAAAATATATATTATCTATTGTATAATACTCTTCTGATCCTCTCTTTTTTGCCCTAACCACTAAATACTATTTACAAGTAGATTTCTTCCTTTCTTCTTTACTTTGTGATGTATTAAATTATAGTTGCTTTTTATTTTCTTTCCAGATGCTTCATCATTTGATCAACTTTTGGGACATTGAATTGATGCAAACTACTTTGACTTCATAGCTTTAATTACAATCATATTTTTTTCTTATTTATAATGGATTAGGGATGTTGTTTAATTTTTAAAGTATGGATATTTGTTAAGACATGGTATTTTTTAAATTTCAAGATTCAAGTTGTAGACTTATTTTGAAATATCCCAAGATGTGAAATCATCGAATGCATTTGAAGTTTATATTACTTAGAGCGAATTGAAGACAAATGATATTAGTAACTACAGGAATGTTTATGAAATTCACAATGAATTATTTTTTTCATATGTGGATAAGATAAGGCGTTATCACTTGGGCAAGGAAACCCACTCTGCCCAGCCCACCCTTGCCCAGCCCAAAATACTTAGGGCTTTTAGTGGGCAGGGCCGGGCATCGGGCTGCAAAATGCAGCCCGTTCATCCTTTGGGCAGAGCATCGGGCAGGGATCTCACCCTGCCCAGTCCTGCCCATGCCCACCCCTAATGGTAAGCACTACTCTGATCTTATTTATAAATTCAAATTATTTAATTCTCACATACTAAGGAGAGTTAATGCACTCAATAATTATAAATTAAATTTTTAATTTTACCCTCATTTATGAATAGGTATTATTCAGCTCTTTCTTCTCTTTCTACCTTTAATAGGGTTAAAATTGTAACACTCTCATTTACTACTCAGAAAGTGGACTTATTACAATAAGGGAAAAAAAACATTTTCTAAATTGGACTTCCAAATAGGACTAGAGTGGTAATAATATAATTATATAATAAGTGTAATATAACTTAAAATAATTATGAGTAATAATTACCAAATTGGTGGCTGGTCAGAAAAAAATATTGAAAGTGGCAATTCCTCTTCTTATTATTGGAAAAAGATTATTGAGACTGGCTTTCCTAGAAGAAACCCTTCTTATATATGTTCTGCGTTTTTATTTTCTTAAAAAAAGAAAAAGTGAAGTTTACATATGGAAAAAAGAAGAAATATAATACTCCCTCCGTCGTCCCTCTTACCTTTAAAATAAAAATCTTGAAAATTTTTCTGGTCCTAAATATAAAACACTAACAGCTAATAGCATTAAATTTTTATTTTCTACAAATGCCTTTATCAATTAGAAGAGAGAGATGGTATAAAAAGAGAGTAAAAAATAAATGTAATTAAAATAGGTGGATTTTAATTAGAGGGTAATTTTGGAAAGTCATGATAGTTTTTGGGGAAATGTAAGAAAAAAATCTTGAAATTATAAATTTTAAATTAAGTATTTCCTAAAAAATGAGTTGTGAATTGCTTATCAAGTTTTGTCATTCCCTTATTAACTTTTGGTAACAAACTTGATATGAGAATTTGCAATTTCAAAATTCTTTTATGTCATTTTTCCATTTTTACTTTTATTTACTTTTCTAGTATTTAGGAAGCAGTTAAAAATGTGTTCTGTTATGCCCCATTTGGTATAAATGAATTGGAGCATGAGAAGTGGAAGTGAAAATGAAATCCATATTTTTATGTGTTTGGTGGGTTAAAACTCACTTCTCTCTAGAAATCAATTCCATAAAAAAGGTTAGAACTCACTTCCATCCCTGGCTTATGGAATTGGATGAGTTTCGTTAGAAGTGATTTTTACAAACCATTGTACGCTTAATTTTATAATATATTGACAAGTTTGCCCTTTCCATTTTAACCCACCTTTTTCCTAAATGGTCAAACAGCCTCCAATTTCAGCATCCATTGGCGACGGCGCTACCATCCACCTCCACCGACTATGAAGCCAGCGACGACAAAGCGATAACAGCGGCGTCAAGGATGATCAATAAGGTTTCGGATAGCGGCGATGTGCAAGAGATCTCTGATTCAACGGAGAATGCATATGCTATCGGTGTCTGTGGTTGAAGTGTGTGATCTTGACGACGTCGTTCATCAGCGGAGATGTGGTCGGAAACAACTATCCCCTCACAAGCCATGGTTCTCGTCCCTACATTCATCCCCCATCCCCATCCTCAAATCTGAGAGCAAGAGAGTGGTCTACGACGTCACCATCGATTGTATCGATTCAGTTCTGAGGCAACAAAACAATCTTCACCCTTGCTAGCTACCATCAACTTCACTATTCAAAGCTTAATGAAGGCGACATCTAAGACGATGACCATCGATGGCAACGAATGTGAGATCTGAGACGTAGTCCCATGGGTCGCAGCGATTAACGGCAGCGTAGCTTCTGGTGTTCTTATGCATCTTTTTCTTTCTGTTTTATTTTGAGTTATTAGTCTAGGTTATGAAGATGGTTCCAAATCGATTTCTATACGTTTTTTTTAATTGATGATTTTTTTTTCTGGATTGAGTTCTGTTCTGGATTGTTGATTGTTCTTCAGAATTGTTGGGTGCTGGTGTTCCGGCGACGTTTTCTTTCAGTGGGGAAGGCCCTTCCTTTTTCAAAGGCAAGGGCAGTTTGGTCCTTTCATAAGGAAAATACATATATATATTGATTAAAAATAATATCTCAACCTACCAAACATACCTTTGAAGCCAATTCCACTTTAACGTCCATTTCTATTTCCATTTTCAGTTCTACTTTCACCTCCATAAAAAAATTCTTTCATGATATCAAATGGGGCATTAAGGATAGGAGGGAGTAACTTTGAAATTGGAATCCACTTTTCTCTCACCATCATCTTGTCACCATTAACAAATGCCAAAGGTGGTATATATTATAAGGTCCCAAGTAAATTTGTTTATAAAAAACACATTTTTTGGTTAAGTCGAGAGGTTATGTGTTTGTTTGGATTAACGATTGAAATGTTTAAAAGTAGCTTTTCAATTGTAATTTACGGTATACGAGGCAAGTATATGAGAAGAGTTGTATCTCGATTTACGTGAAAAACAACTTATAAGCAATTTGATCGTTAAAACAAGCATGCCCTATGACATGATGTGATGATTTGTGAGCTAAAAATGTAAAAATACGTACCAGATTTAATATACCGGTCAGATTATGACACCTTCTTTTTGTATATATTTTTTTGGTGGAAAGTTAGAAGCACACCTCTTTATATAATCCCTCTCGTCCATAATATAAAGCACTTTTAGAAGAAATGCATAATTCATAATATAAATCACCTTTAGTTTAATAAATACTATTTTTCCTCGTGTGACTAATACTCACTTTCTCACTTTGCATACTCATTATTTCCCATCTCTAAAATAATATTCCCAATGTAATTAAATACATTTCTTAAGATGGCTAAAAATGTAAAAAATTTATATTTTATAATATATTAAATGACTTAATTGTTATTTCTTATTTACTGTGGTATAATTAAAATGCCCTATGTTATGTAAGAAGGAGTAGGTGTATTTTACACACTGGCATCAACCACAGCCAATGGAAAAGAAGGTTAAATAAAGAGTATAAGTTTTGGTTCTTTCGTCTACATCTCTTGTTTATTGCAGTGATCGGCATGTTCAGATCACAGCAGTGAGTGTGAAGAAGAAAGCACGATCTCTTCAACAACTTTCGTAACAGTATTGATCACTGTATATATAACGAGTTTTATAAATCTGCACAAAAGTTTTCCTTTAGTTTACCCTGCAGGTTTTAATTTCATACCTCTGACTCCTTTTCTTGTTTACTGATCTGATTATGTTGTTGCAGATAACTCTCTGAAACCCTGCAATGGTATACAGTGTCCGAGGAGAATCAACTTCCCGCTCTGATAATTTTAATTCAACTCCTCAAAGGGCATATGACGTTTTCTTGAGTTTTGCAGGGAAAGACACTCGCTTGAAGTTTACAGATCACTTTTACGATGCTCTGAGTAGAGCTGGGATCAAAGCTTTCAGGGATGATGAAGGAATAGAGAGAGGAGAAGTTGTATTCCACCAACTCTTTCAAGCAATCAAGGATTCTGCATGTGCAGTTATTGTTCTCTCTGAAAATTATGCAAATGCAAACTCTACATGGTGCTTGGGTGAACTTCAACTGATTCTTGAATGTAGGAGAGAGTTGGGTCAACCAGTTTTTCCAATATTCTATGATATAGCTCCATCGGATGTAAGGCTTCAACGACAAAATTTTGGAGAAGCTTTGGCCAAACATGAAACGAGATTTAGACTAAACAAGGATAAAGTCCAGAATTGGAGAAATGCTTTATCTGAAATTAGCAACTTTTCCGGTTGGGTCACCAGGGGTCGGTAAGTTTTCTTTAGAGTCATTTTATTTAATCATGTTTCCCATATTTATTTAGATTTTATATTTTTTCCATGATCTTTAATTTTGATTTAAACCCTTGATAAGGCTTTTTATAATCTTTCTTTTTCTCTCTGTTGACATGATTGTAGCCGACAATAACACGACAATAGCATGCATTAGGGCAATTTTACAAAAACACTTTAAACGGTAAAAAAAAAATTATCAAAATGCTATAAGATCAAAAAGTGTCTACCAAGGTGTTACCGGGAAAATCTTTCACCAATTTTGTAGGTAAATTTTGTAGAAAGAAAAGTAGACGGTGTTAGAAACATATTTTGAAAATGTTAATGGGAATTTTTGTACCTTAACCCTATAAAACATGTACTTATTAATTTTTGTTTTCATCATAGTTAACATTAATACCCAAAACAAATGTATTATTAGGGAATGAGACAATATCGAGTTCCTTGGGGAAAAAAACTTAATCTTTAAAAAGGTGTAGAACTTAGATATATTATAAAGCCATGAATTAGAGGCGGAAGTGATAATATATTATTAATAAAGCCGCACATCTAATACATTCATTATGTTATAATTCAATAAAAGTTAGACCTGTTCATTATATTGTCATTGAAGTATATCCATTATGAATTATCGGTTATGTTAACTTTAATTAATTTTCAAAACATTAATTATAAGCCATATTTGTTTAGATGCGTTTACATTATGCCTGATATTAATTCATTTATAGCTTATTTTATGTTTTGATATATTATCATGAAAAAATAATATTGAAAAATAGACAATATTTTTTCTTTAACCTGACTCCATAAAAGTTATAATTATATTGAGGGACGATCAAAGCACAATTGATTAAATTTCACATCGTCATAAAAACTCCGTTTCCTTTATTTTCTTCTCCCATCACTCAATTCTTATGTGTTTTTTTTTTTTTTTGTTACTGGACTCTGAAATTTAAATCTATTCAGAAATCAAAATTTCCTTTTAAAATATTTTATAGACAAAATCAATTTTGTTCCATACCTAGTAGTAACGTATATACACAAACTCTTTTTTCTTTCTTTTTACCAGAACATCTCTAATATTTACAGAAAAATTAGGCACACAATTCCCTAATGGTCCTTTGCTAACATTTCAGCCCTTCAATAGAATTAAATTTAACCATGCCTAACATTAATTATCAATCGTCCTTTAGTTTACTTTTTTCTATTATTTATTTGAAGTTTCTATGATGCATTTCCTCTTAATTTTCAATAATTATTTTCTCTGTAATATATGAAGTCTGTTAATGATAAATTATTAAATTTTCTTCTTCATTTTTTTTTACTTTATGGAGATTTCGTTTAACTTGAAATTTAATTAAAAGGTCATTTTATACTAGTGCACAAGATCGTTTAAATTTGTGAGAAGCACTTTTTCCATATCGTGACAATGGAAAAATGAAAGGTATTCATTTTGATTTGTTAGAAGAAAAATCAAATTTTAAATGATGAAGGAATTAACTGAATGACAGTACACATTGATAATTAATAGGATGATGGCTTTATATCCATGAATAAAACGAATTGTGAATAAGTTGCTGTGATTTTTTGGTGAAATGATCACATTTCTAATTTCAATGAGAAGATGGATCAATTCTTACTTGCTCAACAATTCACGTTCCACTTATCTTTATCCCTGTTTCGGACTTCATATTTTATGAAAATTTAATGAGATTTCCCTGTTATACAAATAAAAATGTATTGTAGTTTTAGTAAACAATATTTATGAAAAGTCTCATTTTTCATTATTATTTTACTTTATTAAAACTATATAACTCATGTTAACCTATGCTATTACTTGTTTTGGTAGGCCTGAAGCAGAACTTATAAAAGATATAGTAGAAAATGTATGGACTTATTTAAGTTCTAAATTACCATCTTGTGATGACAATCTGGTTGGGATTGAATCAAGAGTGTGTGATATGATGACAATCTTAGAGATTGGGTTGGATGATAAACGTTTTGTAGGGATATGGGGTATGGGCGGTGTTGGTAAAACAACTCTTGCTAGAGTTGTTTACAAAAAAGTATCTTACAAGTTTGAAGTTTGTTGCTTTATTGTAAACGTTAGGGAAACTTTGCAAAAGGAAGGCCTAGTCTCTTTGCAAGAAAAGCTTCTTTCTGATCTCAAAATAGAAGACATGAAAATTTCTGATCAGTATAAAGGAGAGGAGATAATAAGAAAGCATCTCTCATATAAAAAGGTTCTTCTTGTCCTTGACGACATAGATGATATGAGCCAACTAAAGAATTTGGCTAAAAGTCCAAATTGGTTTGGCAAAGGAAGCAGAATAATTATCACAACAAGAGATAGCCACTTGCTCACCGTATCTGGGGCATAGAGAATGTATGACTTGAAAACAATGAAGATTGATGAATCTCTTCAACTCCTTTCAAAGAAAGCGTTCAAGGAAGATTATCCTAGAAAAGATTATTTGGAGTTGTCTAAATCTATGGTTAAGTATGCAGGAGGTCTTCCTTTGGCCCTTGAAGTTTTGGGTTCTTATTTTTACGGGAGAAGTAAAGCTGAGTTGATTTGACACAATTTTAGCTGTCTCGGGGTCAAATCACAAATTACCACAAATTAAATGCAATATAGTGCAAACAACTCGAGATCGTTCTCTTATCAAGGAGCCGATTATGAAACTAATTCCTAGTAAACTAAATAATTACAATGCAAAATTGATAGGGGTAAAACATAATTAATTGATTTATAAAACTATGAATTGAATGCAATTTAAAATATATATTTTTGGGATTTCTTAAATAAGGAGGAATGAAAGTGGATAAGAAATGCAAATGAAGAAGATGCTCTTGGAAATGATTTTCAATGGCTATTCTTGCTCAATTAAGATATTTGGGGAGTTAATACACTAAGCTTCTAATATACCAAACCTCATTAACCAATGAGTCTAGCATCACAAGAAAGGGACCCCTACCCTTGAAATGCTATTAAGCCCTCTTAGTGTAATGAGTTTCTCTAAGTTTTCTAATATACCAAACCTCAATTACCATTGAGTCTAATGCTTAAACTGATGAACCCATTCATTTAAGTATTATTAAAGCCCCTTAGAGAGTGACTATGGAATAAGTAATGCATTTAGGTTAAACTACAATTCCAATTCAATCAAACTATCCAACAATACCATGTTAAATAGAGAAAAACAATGAAATCATAGATAAACATATATATAACTATATATATTGATGAGTACAAATCCTCATTACAAATTCCAAATCACAACAACTCAATTCATAGAAATCATAACTAAATAATAGTCTCATTACATAAATGAATTCCTAAACCTAAGAAATCACAAATATAATGAGCTATAGATAAAATAAACTCCCTTTGAAGCACATATGAGCTCAAACCATCTCCAATTCATCCCCAAAAGAGCATAAAATTGCCTAGCCACTCATGAGAATAACTTCAAGAAACATAATCCTATTCTGATTCAAACACCCAGCCATATTAAATCACAGATTAAATTGATAAATCCACACTGAATCAATTAAGCATTGGGGCTGAAGTTAAACTCAGAACAGGGCAATAGGCACGCTGAAATTAAACCCAGGCACTGAGCAAGCCACGGCTGAAATAAATTCAGATGCAGAAGGAGTCACAGCCTGGAAAATAATGAAAACAGAGGAACCACGGTCTGGATGAGAGAAGTAGCTGGTGGTGAAGCTGATCGACAGTGAAAGACGGTGGTGGTGGTGGAACGAAACAAGCTCTCCGATGCTTTCTCTCTCTCTCTCCCTCTCTCTCTCTCTCTGCGCTCTCAGTCTTCCTCGCGGTGTCCAGATTCGCATCCCAAGCTCTACCTGCGGCGGAGTTTCCCTTCTCGGTTCTGTCTCAAGCCTGAAGCTCGCCGGCGACAGAATGTGTGGCGACGGTGATGTAAGGGCCGCCGGCGAGGAGAGAAGAAGAAGAAGGTGAAGTGATGAATGAAGAAGCTCTCCACTCTCGCGGCGCTGTCTCTCTTCTTCCGTCTCTGTTCTGCTGCGATATGAATCAGACCTAAGCCTTTGCTGCAAAAACGCTGCGTTTAACTCGTGGACCAAACTAGAATATTTCAAATTCGTGGGACCAATCTGGTATTTTTCAAATTCAAGTCCCAAACTGCCATTTTCAGTTTTAATCCCATTTTCCAAGTTCCTACAAGTAAAAATAAATTACCCAATATCAAATCTTCTCAAAAATAAATGATTAAGAGTAATTACAAATTTTTTATGACAATTTTGCCTTTTTTTAGTCCTAATTTAATATATTTACCCTTAATCTCAATTAAGCACAAAGAAGGCATTTTAAGCTCATAAATTATGACAAAATAACTAAATAAAATATGAAAATATATAATAAAATTGGGATTTGTCAGTGGATAAATACTTTAAATAGATTTGAGAAAACTAATTCTCACAAAGTATTCTTCAAGTACTTTAAATCAATTATGATGGATTAGATTAGAATGAACAGACAATATTTTTAGACGTTGTTTGTTTTTCAAGCATTGGCAGAAAAAAGAAGTGACTCAAATTTTGAGAAGTTGTGATCTTCACCCAACAATTGGAATAAAGGTCTTGATTGAAAAAGCTTTACTAGTTGAAACAAAAGATTGCAGATTAGAGATGCATGATTTAATTGAAAAATTGGGTAGGTATATAGTTCATCAAGAATCTCTCGATGACGTTTGCAAGCGTAGCAGGTTGTGGGAGTTTAAGGACATTAAGGAAGTATTGGAAAATAACAAAGTGAGTACCTTATTTTCTAGGGTAAAGGGGCAAAAATACCCATATAAATATCTCATAGGAGTGCCTGACACCATATAAAAATCTTAGGTGCAAAAATGCCCATGTACTTAAATAAAGAGAGCAAAAATGCCATATCCGTCAAATGCTACCAACGTCCGTCTCCTTTTGCTTTTGTGGGGCCCATCTATTGTGAGGAGGATAACCATGAAAAAAGAAAATCACAATCATACAAGCGCTGAATCATCCTAGCCTATACTTTCTGGAAAAACAGAAAGATGGAAATGCAAGAAGCACCATATAAGACAGATTTCAATAATTTCTTACTCAAAGAACAATCGAGTGCAGCATAGCTCCACAAAAGTCGGCAGGGACATATCAAACAAATATTTGGATCCAAAACCTCTATCATCAGCATGAAGTCAAATAATAAATTCAAAATCTATCTCCCCGTTATCAGTCTGTGATTGGATTTGTTCCTTTCCTTCAATTTCTTTTCTACTTCCAACAATACACACATATATCATCGATGAATAACTGACAGAATAACTTGGAAAACAATGACGAATTGAATTGGCGATTTGCTGATGCAAAGTTCTTTAGCTTTCCAAAGGACTCTGGCAGCAATCTATTTCAGATCGGAATCAACAATGGGCAAAACATCAGCAGCACTTGCAAACTAATAATCGTATCAAAGGCGAGGTGATTTGGAATCAGTTAGCTAGGAGGAGAGAGAAAGCCTACCAGGACCAGCAAGGCCAACAATGGAAGTAGGAGAAGGCTTGGCATGGACAAGAAGGGAGCTTGAAGAGAGGATTAGGGCGGTGTGAAGCTTCAAATTAAAGGGCCGTGAAGAAGACAACGGGGGCTGTGAGGAGGATGAGCGAGGTGCAGGCAAGGCGAAGACCAACGAGGTCACAGGCGGTGCCCATGGCAAAGCCGAAGGGGGGGAAAACTCGGCTAGATGGAACGAAGAAGTTGAAGGGCCTGGTGGGGTGACAGTGATCAGCTGGCTGGTCAAAGCACAGGTGGCCGGGCAATCAAGATATTTAGACAATAGATGGGGTCCATAAAAGTAAAAAGAAACGGCCGTTTATAGCATTTAACGGGATGACATTTTTGCTCTCTTTAAATAAGTACATAGGCATTTTTGTACCCAAAATATTTATATGGTGTTAGGTGCTCCTATCAGATATTTACATGGGCATTTTTGCCCCTTCACCCTATTTTCTAAATATCTCATTTGGTTGACATACACTTAATGTTTTTAATATTCATTACTTCCTTATCTTCTGCATGTTATTTTTCTTTTTTATTAGGGATCTGAGGCAATAAAAGCTATTGTTATGCCGCAATCTATTCCTATGGGCCAAGATAGAATAAAAGTACATCCGAAAGCCTTTTCAAAGATGAGTAGTATTAGATTACTCTTCTTGGATGATATAATGATGGATAGTTCACTCATCTTACAAAAGGGTTCAAACTTCCTAATAAATTAAAAGTTGTTAAATGGCGATTATTTTCTTTCGAAGCTCTTCCACTTGGAACTCCAATGAACGAACTTGTTCATGTTCAAATGTATCATAGCAGGATAAAGCAGCTTTGAAATGTTACACTGGTGAGATTGAAACTTCATGCATAATTGTTTATCTTGAAAATATATTTTTGTGTCCATGATTTATTGATACATTATTGTTTATTGATACTGACTCTACAATACTTTGTTTGACTAGCCTACGAAGATGAAAGCCATCAACCTGGGTAATTCTAAATATCTAAATATTTTACCGAAACTCCAGACTTTTCAGGAGTTCCATATTTAGAACATTTAGGTCTTCGTAGCTGCACATCCCTTGTGAAGGTGCATCCCTCGCTTGGAGAGTTGAAAGAGCTTGTTGAGGTTGACTTGCATGATTGTATAAACTTTAAAATCCTACCAAGGAAATTGAAAACAATTTCTTTGATAAAGTTAGATCTTGGTGGGTGTATAAAAGTTGTAGTGCTCCCAGAGTTTGGAAAAGGTATGGAAAAATTATCATATCTTGATGTGAGCGATACTGCTATAACTAGACTTCCTAAATCACTTGGATCCTTTACTGGTCTTAGAGATTTAAATTTGTCTGGCTGCAAAATTCGCATTCTTGACAAGTGGTTGAAGATTCACATAACTTGCCAAATTTCTGGTTTGAATGTGACGTCATTAACAGAGTTATGTTTAAGTGGGTGTGGCTTAAATGATGGATCGATTCCTGATGATTTTGGCAGTTCATCGTCACTCATCATATTGGATCTAAGTCGTAATGATTTTGTTAATCTACCCACTGCTTTCTTCTCTAGTCTTTTTCGACTTCTCTTTCTGTCATTGGATTATTGCGGAAAGCTTAAGTCATTGCCAAGGCTCCCACCACGGTTAATCCGATTGAACGCATCCCATTGTTATTCAATGGAACCTTTATCATCAGATAGACAGTTATGGAATATGGTTGCTTCACTTGACCATAAGGTATGTCTGTCTTCCTACAATCTATCTTGTGATTTATGTGTATTCTTTTTAACTACATATACTGAACTTGAATAAATTTTTTATTCAGTATCGTGGGCAAACTGAATATGTAATCTCCGATGAGGTATACGATGATACCCCATCCATGTTCAAACACATTGAGGTATGTTTGTACCATTTTGGTGTCTTTCTCTCACAAATACTCCCTTCATGGGTAATTAATGTTGATAATAGTTTAGTATGTTTGCAGCTAGAACATCTTCCCCTAGGAGATTTCTTTACAAATATTCCTGGATGCACAATACCATCATGGTTTCCAAATAATATGTTCCTACCAGTGTTCCTAACTGTGAACATGTGATAGAAGTGACGATACCTCCGTATTTGCGTGACAGTGAATGGTTCGGAATTGTTGTAGGCTTGCATAACTCAGATGATTTTTGTGGTTTGATTTCTTGGAGTAGTAAAACTCCTGAAGATGATGATTATATACGCAAAGAGTGGGCGTATTGCAGTGGTATTAGGAATGGACAGAATCGTCAGCTGTGCATAATGGTGTTGGAATTGAATGAGAAAACATGTTGGCAGCACTTTGAAGCTGGCGACAATTCCCTCCACATCAAACTTTATGCTCACAATGATCATGCCGCCCTTTCTTCCGCCCAAGAAAAACAAATATATGCCCCTTCACCAACATTATTTGATGGTAAATCTATTCCTTATCCAATATCCAAATGGGAATGTGGGTGGAGAGTGATATGTAAAGAAGAGATACAAGAGTGGTGCCATCTCAATGATTTCAACCAAATCACCCCACCACAACTTGCTCCTCCTCATGATGAGGTCAAGCTTCCCTTGAGAGTACTTGACAAATTCAATGGGAGCGTATATGAAAACTGGGGAGAAAAAAGGTAAGTTTGGGAACACTGAAAAGAAATAGTTTGAGCCTTTGCATGGCTCTTTCTTGATCTGAAGCTACTGAAGTGTCTCTCTTTTAAGGATGGTTTTTTTTTTTTTTATAGATGTGTTAGTCAACTTGATCCTGAGCTGCTGAAGTGTCTTTCTTTTTATTTTTCCTACCATCCTTTGGCTTTCTTAATTTCTGAGTTATCAACACTTGTTATGTTCCTTTTTGTCTATTTTGGGATTTAAATCAAGCTTCATTTGAAAGAGAGAGAATTACAAGAGAGGAGCATACAGTAGAGACAAACAGGAGAATATATAGGAAAAAGAAAACCGGAGAGAGTGAAACGTAGAAGGAAAAAAAAAATGAAATGCTGTGAAAGCCCTGTTTATCTCAATCAAAAGTGCAAAGAGACCTCATTGAAAACCTATGAACCAGAAAACCGAAGGGAAGAGATAAAGCACTTTATCATAAATCATCTCTAGAGTTGCCTGACCTTCACAATTCTAGCAGTGAATTCCAAGTACCCCATATCATATCATAGCAGCAATTGGAAATTTGCGTTCTTCGTTTTTCAGTAAAAGTTGATTCAAAATTTATGAGCGAATCCAAAGTTAGAATAAGGGGAATTTTAGAGTTCTTGTAATAGCATTTTTTTCCTAATAAGCCTGTGTTACTGTTAATGACCTTGTAGAGTACTGGGCATTACATCTTTTGAAGAGCTTCATCGTTGGGTAAGTGAAGGATTTTTGTTTTTCCTTCTCTGTGCTAGCTTCTCACAGCTTCTTTATATGAACGTGGAAATCTACCTAGCTTCTGTTATGGACTCAGAAGAGTAATGCAACAGGTCATGCCAATGAACATGTCTGAAGCTTTGGATATATTTATATTAATTGATCAAAGGTGAATACAGTCATAAACATCTAAGCATAGCAACAAAACAGCACCTAAATGAAGAATCATCAAATGCATAACGTCCAAAAGGAAGAAGAGAGCCACATAGAGGGAGATCACACAAATCATCCACACCCCTAGCCACATTAGACTTCCCTCTATATACCCAATCCAAGCCCAATTAATTTTTCTCTTGGCCCATCAATCTTGGGCTCACAATCTTCTTCCATATATAATTAAGTCCATTCATGACAGTACCTCCCCCATTAAAATGGACCTTGTTCTCAAGGTCCAATATAAGTTATGGAACCTGTAAAGCGGTTAAGTCGCTCAATACAAGGACATCTATGAGATACTTTTGGGTAAAAGAACCGTCTTGAATACCTGGTTGAGTGCTTGAGAACAGATTGTCAATGGCTTCAACTTGTGCTGAAAGTAGCTTGAATTGATAATTAGCACCACAAAAAGCCAAATGATTAGTATCAGTCTCCCTTGAGTGCTCGCAGTGTTCTCTTCGTGTGATAAAAACATGGTTGAGAAGCTAAACCAAAAGAGTGTCATAAGTTGTTTTCTCGGTCGTCCTTGGAATTCATGATTGTGCCGGTGTTTAAGCATCAGTGCAACAGTTCCCAATGACCAATATTACTAGGTCCAGATGCACCAATGTTTATATGATTATATTCTCAGTAAATTTATATTACCAATGAGATCTTATATTAAGGACATTAGGTAGTATTTAGTTTTTACTATAAAATATATATATATATTTGGTTTTCATTAAGAAACAAGACATGTTCTTATATGGTGTATCCTTCAAATGAGGTTCAAAAGAACTCTGCTTGAACTTTGAATTGCGACAAGTGACTGATCTTTCACGAGAAAATGGGACCGTATTTAAAAATTTCGAGTATTTTCTCTCAGAACTTCTTTTGACCTTTTTTGGGATTTTTTTTTTTTTTTGCTATTATATATAATCTATATATTTTTGGACTTTATCTGACTTCTAAAGTACACAACTTTCTCCAGAATTTCTGTGAGATATAAGTAGTAATGTTTTCCAATTCAATGAAGACTTTGAGTCAATCTATGAAACCCCAATATTTTAGATAGAGTTGTAACCTGTAACTGTATGATCACGGCCACCACTAGTGCATGTGTGCCCTTTACGTGCCAACATTCAAGCTTCTCAAGTGTCCTCTATAATATCCCAAAATATACTCAAGGGCTAAATATACAGAATAGATGGTGGGATTAATGACAGAATTACCTCTGAAAATTTTGTTATGAATTTAGTCAAGTTTCACATGCAAAATTGGCAATTAAATATTATATTGCAAGATGAGATTTTACAATATCATCTTCTTCTTCAAAGGGCCATGACTTATGTATGACAAGAGGAAACAATATAGGCTATTACATATGACATGTGAAGGCAATTTGACCAAGTTGTAAAAGATAATAACTAAGTCAACAATTTCAACTAAAGAAGTAATATTTGAAGAGTTTAAATTATGATAAATTGAAGAAGCCCTTTTGGCTATTCCAAGAGCTATATTCGCATGACATGAGGGAAAGAGAATTAATATCATACACTTCATCTTTTCCATATGAAAAGTCAATAAAAGTGGCTAGGGATATAAGAGAAAAAGAGAGAAAGTATTATCCATATATTTCCTCATCTTTCTCAAACTTTTCGTCCAAGAATTCTAAAGGCAAGAGAGGTGAGAGAATTAAAATTGAAGTCATCTTATATTTATCATCAGCTTTTACCAAGAAGGAATAATTATTCACCACACATATTCTTTATTTCTTTTGGCCCACTTTCGGTCAGATATTAAGGGCCAAGGAAAGAGAATTTCTGAATGCTTTCACTCCCTCTCATTTGTCTCAAAGTTGGTTTACAGCAGCAAAAACGTAGAGGAAGAAAAGCAAGGTTTCAAGGTGAGTTTAATCTTGATTTTTCACCTTCTTAACCTCATCTATGGCTCAAGTGACCTTCATGAAACTTGCTCCCCTCTTCCTTAGCTTCATTTCTATAGTTTTTGTTTTTGAAGAAGAGGAGTTTTCAGCCACCTTGCAAGAACAAAAGCTGAAGAATCAAAGAAAGAACTTAAGGAGAAGCAAGAGGTGAGTATTAGCATCAATTTGAGCTATTGGTTGTATTGGTTAAATGAGTATTTTGGCATATGTAAATCTGCCCTGATTTTGGCCAAACAAGGGTTTGGGTAATTCATGGTGTTTTGGTTATATTATTGGTGGTTTATGATGATTGGAAACCATTTGACATAAGTTTGATGCTGAAATTGGAAGTTGGTAATTGTTGGAATTTATTTTAAATTTTCTGCCAAAACAGGACATGGAGAATGAGTGGGAATTTATTCATTTTGATGTTACCATTGTCTTCTACAAGAAAAATTATGTGGGAATAGCCTTGAGTTGTGAATTTTGGGTCATTGAAACTCAAAATGTAAATCTGGATTTTCAGCCTGAACAGAATTCCAGCGAGGTACTTTACTTGTGTGGTATTTTTGGATGACCAAATGATCTCTAAAAATTATGAAACTTTCCAGTCTTAAAGCTCACATTCTAAGCTTCAAAATTGATATATAATTTTTGTCATTTCGTTTTTTTATCTGGGAGTTCTGGTTGCCCAAAGTTTGATGTCGAAACTGGACTTAATTCTGGAGCAGTGTGGGATTTTGTGTAATTCTGGAATTGTGTGGTGATTTCCGGTAATGATTCATATTTTTCCTATGAAGGGGGATTCAATAGCTTTTCATAGGACTTGGGATCACCTCATTTCAATTTTTGTAGAATTAGTTATGATTTTTCAAAGTCTAGAGAAAATTCTGGCAGATTTGGTCCCTTATGCGAAAATTGAAGATGTAATGGCATAATGTAGTATTGTTGCACTTTGAGGTTAGGAATTGGTCTTTTTGGTTAATTGACCACTTTAACTCCTTAGTTGATTTGATTAAATGTCCCTAATGATATCCAACTTGAGTGTTTGAATTAAAGAATTGGATTAAATAATAACCTGTCGCCCGTAATTCTAATTATAAGATTTGACATTTGCCCTGCACGTGATAAACCAGTGCCAGTGCAAGAGCGGAAAGAACAAGTAGTGACTCTTTCTCTTATTATGTGTATGATGCCTTGCATGTATGTCATTTCATTGAATATGCCGTGATGTAACATTGCCGTTGTGAAATGCCGTTGTTGTGCTGTTGTGAAACATGCTGTTGTGAATGCAGCGAAAGCTATTGCAAAAATGCCGTTGTGTTGTTGTTGTTGTGATTTGCTTACATGCTTTGTGATTGTACATGTTATAAGTGAATTGTTACTACTAAGATTCTTTTGAATCTCATTCTTTCCAATGACTAACCTGCAGCAAGGGCAAGCGGTTCAAAGGAAAAGCAAGTGACGAAGAGCGGTTAGAGCTCTTAGCTAGGAGTTTTAATTTTGGTAGTTGGTTGTCATATTTTTGTTGGGGATTAGTTGCACATGTTGTATATATTGAATAGTATTGTGTAATCCCCTGTATGGGAAACTAAGTGTTGTAAACCTTTTATTAAGTAACGAAACCTGAGCGTTGTCGGGAATTTTTGATTGCACTCTGATATGTATGAATGGAACCGAACTGGACAGACCAATTATATTCGAGATGTGAACGTAAGACCGCACTAAACAAATTTTGGAAAATTTTTAAATTAATCACTGGTCTCTATTTCAACTTAATGATGCATTCTCGAACTATAAATTTGGCTATCAAGGTAGGGGGTTACATCCTCGAATTCAATTGTTGAGAAACTACAATCTTGAGTGTCTGTATTCCAATATCAAGGCTTCTAGAATGACAATTCAAGGACAACACTGTTTGATCCATGACAGGTCGTTTTTAATAATTTATATGATTATATGATACGAGCAACTGATCCAATTTTCTTTTATATATATATATAAGAAAATTTTATGTGAGTTGGGTTCTAAGGGCTCACTAAGATAAGAGCATGCCTCTTAGCTGAAAAAATGCTTACAGAGATACTTATAGATTACCCACTAATAAGGTCCTCAAAAGTGGCCTCAATAATGTTAAACTTAATTTCATGGAATTAAAAAGGCATATTTCCAGAAAATTCATGAGAAAAATAGTTAGAGGTAAATTTTTTATGCTGGAAATTTTAGAGATGATATTTTATGAGGTATATAAGCTCATGGAGGCTAAAAATGTTTATAAAGTGTCCTAGAATAATTTCTAAAATCTATTTAGTAATTTCAGAATTGATAGAGAAGAGTAAAATAGTAAATTTCTTACCCTAAGTCTAATAATGTAATTGGATGAATGTTAAGGGCAATTTCTGAAGCCCAAAACGTGCTACCCAACACCCATGATCAAAAGGATGAGTATAAGATGGTGTGGATATTAGCCCAATAACATGCTATAAAAACAAGCTTATGGAAAAAGCTTGAATGGGAGTGGGGCCTTATAAGTAATTTAAATATTTCTCCATTTATCAAACTTCATTAGGGCCTTATAAGTAATTTAAACTTTTCTCCATTTATCAAACTTCATTAGCAAGCTGCCTCACTCATTTTTGCCTCACACATGCAAGCTTGATCTCTGATAGAGATGAGTTCCTTAAACACTCTTCTACCATTGTCTTCTTTATCTGAGGTGGCTTTGGGGGAGGATGATGATGTTTTCAGAATCTGACTTTAGTGAGAAAAGTCAGCGATTAATTAAGATGATGGTGCTTAGGTGTGGATTGAAGCTTATATAGATGATGTATGATGCTGGAAGCCATGAAATGTGAATTTAGAATCTAGAAACTGATTTGAATCTTGCTAATTAATGCTTCTAAATACTGAATCATTATGATAAATCGTTAAGCACCAAAGTCTGTGAAGGTTCGAACTGTCGAGGCGCACTACCAAGCTTGGAAAATTTCAGATTTGCCGAGGGCACTGTTTGGGTACTCGTTAAAGCTATATAAGGGTATTATATGGTATGTTTGGATGTGATAGAGCATGAATCACTATTACAAAAGAGGGATTTTGTGGCACCTTTTTTGTAGCACTTGTTCTACTAAGTGCTATGAGTGTAATGGAGCAAACATATTGTAGCACTTAGTAATTTGAGTGCTACAGTAGGCTAATATCTATTGTAGCCCTTATCTAAAAGAGTGCTACATAATCCTTCTATAAATAACAATTTGTATACTGTAACGCTTCAATAAATAAGGGCCACAATAGGTTTAATTACTTTTTTTAAGAAAATCAATTATTTTTTAAACCAAGTCATGCATTTTTAAGAGAAATCTTGTGCAACTATGCCAGTATATTTTTAATATTTTATAAATATTTAAAATAAAATTATATGTTGTAGCACTTATTTAAGAAAGAGCTACGATATCTTTTTTTTTAAAATTTAAAATTAGTTCAATATCTTTTTTTTAAAATTTAAATTTAGTTCAATTAATTTTTTTAAAAAAATGAATTATTTTTTAAACAAAGTCATATATTTTTAACAGAAATCTTGTTCAAATATGTCATTATATTTTTAATATTTTTTTAGATATTTAAAATAAAAGTATCTGTTGTAGTACTTATTTAAGAAAGAGCTACAATATCTTTTTTTATATTTAAAATTATTTCAATTTTTTTTTTAAGAAAATCAATTATTTTTTAAATGAAGTCATGTATTTTTAATAGAAATCTTGTGTAAATACTCCATTGTATTTTAAATATTTAAAATAAAATTATCTGGTGTAGCACTTATTTAAGAAAGACCTACAATATCTTTTTTTATATTTAAAATTAGTTCAATTACGTTTTTTGAGAAAATCATTTATTTTTTAAATGAAATCATGTATTTTTAATAGAAATTTTGTTTAAATACTCCAGTGTATTTTAAATATTTAAAATAAAATTATATGTTGTAGCACTTATTTAAGGAAAAGCCTACAATATCTTTTTTTATATTTAAAATTAATTCAATTACTTTTTTTGAGAAAATCAATTATTTTTTAAATGAAGTCATGTAGTTTTAAGAGAAATCGTGTGCAAATACACCAGTATATTTTTCATATTTTTTAAATATTTAAAATAAAATTATATGTTGTAGCACTTATTTAAGAAAGAGCTACAGTATCTTTTTTTTTAATGTAAAATTAGTTCAATTACTTTTTTAAGAAAATCAATTATTTTTAAATAGCATTTTTCAAAACAGATCTACAATGCTATTGTGGTAAATATATTTAAGAAAGACCTGTAATATCTTTTTTTATATGCTATTTAGAATAACTTTTTTATTTTTCAAAACATGTAATTAATAGAAACACAATTTCAAACAGGTAAACTGAAAATCAAACAAGTCTTTATATATACATTCCTCGTAAAATTTCCTTGTGTTTTCATTCTGGTCATCAGGGCATTGATTGGCTAACGAGGTGCTGAATCGCTAAGTTATTTTAAAGCTGTTGATCCTGTTAATAGCTACGATTGGAAGAAAATTAAGGTATTTATATAAATTCATTCAAATATTGAAAATAAATCACTTACATTGTTAAATATTTTATAACTTTCATGATATTTTTGCAGTGCCCTTACCAACCAAACAATATTGACTGTGGATATTACATTATGAAATTCATGAAGGATGTTGTAACTCATGATCAAATTTTTGTTCCAGACAATGTATGCTATTTGTTTCTCTGTATACTGTTTTTTAAATTAATTGAGTTATAATAGTTAATACTTATTTTTATGATATGTTTTGTCAATTATTATGCAGTATTATGCTAACACATATTGTCCAAAATATACCAACAACCAAGTGGATGAAGTCATTGAAGAATGATGTAAGCATGTGTTCAAAGTTACTAATTAAGTACATTGTTTATTACCCTAGTGTAATCATGGTTTTTAGATGTTTATTTTGGAACTATTTGAATAGGAGTAGATTGACTTCATTATCATGTATTGATATACATATAGTATACATATTGAAAGTTACTTGTATTGCACTTTTGTTATTGATTGTTTGATACAAGTTTGTTAGATATAGTGGCTGAAGAAATATGTATATAAAATAACTATCTATTTCATATTTTAAATAATAAAAAAATAATATCTTTTGTAGCGCTTTTTTGAGAAAGTGTTACAAAAGGTGAATAATTTTTTTTAAAAATTACGGGGAAATGGTCATTTATTGTAACACTATTCCAACAAAGTGCTACAAAAAATTAATATTTTCTTTTTTAAAAAATTATCTATTGTAGCATTACTCCAACAAAGTGCTACAAAAAATTAATATTTTCTTTTTTAAAAAATTATCTATTGTAGCACTATTTTGAAAAAGTGCTACAAAAGAGTACATCTATTGTAGCGCTTTTTAAGCGCTACAAAAACCTATTGTAGCTCAGGCTTTTGTAGCACTTAGAAAGTGCTACAAAAATATAAAAATAAGTGCTACGAATTAACTTTTTTGTAGTAGTGAATCATGTGAGGCCCTTTTCTTCCATTTATCAGTTAGTGAAGGATTCAAGAAAAGAGTTGAGTTTGTATGAATTGTTAAGAGAATAATACACCTATAAGCTAATGGAAATATTTCATCACACAGGGTTACTATAATGTATGGAAAGATGATAGGTAGAATTGTATGTGATCTGATGCCTTCGAATTGTGAAGGCTGAAATTTATTGCATAGTCATCTGTCAAAGTTATAGGCAAGTGCAAAATAAAATGTCCTAAGTTGATAAGTTATACATTGAAGATGTCCAAAGGCTCCTATGATATGACTTG
The DNA here is from genome assembly GCA_963242795.1 of Inga leiocalycina. Lineage (NCBI taxonomy): Eukaryota > Viridiplantae > Streptophyta > Magnoliopsida > Fabales > Fabaceae > Inga > Inga leiocalycina. The sequence goes on along the minus strand of OY725325.1, from coordinate 59,726,421 downwards.
AAACAACATAATGAAAACTCACAATTTTTCCTCCTTGCCCTGTTTTGGACAGCATAGTACAGTTAGGGGGAGTTAAATTTTGGGTGAACTTAAATGCCTCGATGTACTCAAAAGTGGCATGAGGAAAGAATTTTAGTCAAGTACAAGCAAGTTAGAAATCAAAGGAAAAGAAATAAAGCTAAATAGCTACATAATGGATTTAGAGTTTGGGGTTATGGAAGATATTAATAATGCAATAAAAGGTTCCAAGGTGTGTGTTTTAACCTGTCCCTATATATATAATTTATAGGATTTGGCATTTGTTACCAAGCTAAAGGAGGAAGCAAGGTTAAAGAAAAGCAATAAAGGAGAGCAAGTTTAATTTAAAAAATATTTCACAAAAGGTAATGAAACTTACTCTTATATAGTTTGTGTTTAATTAGTTGCATGTTTATTGTTATATATGTTGTAGTTAGGCCTTTGAACATATAATATCCTTGTTTGACTATGTTCTATGGCCATGTGTGTTTGCTTGTCAAGTGTTATTTTTACTTGGCTATTGACATACCTTGTTAATTACCATTGCATATTATATATTGAGTTAATGTTTTACTACTGATATTCCCTTGAATCTCACCCCTTTCTCTCATATACCAATAGTAGGATAATTACTCCTAAAGGAAAAAGCAAGCTGGTGGAGGAAGCTCTTGAGAAGCTTGTTTTTATCTAAATTTAGTTAGATAAATAATTAAAAGTTTCAGTTAGATAACTAATTTATAAATATTAACATAATTTTTACAAATGTGAAAAAATTTGATATTTCTAACAAATATTTATTGGTTGCTCTAAGATTATGACTATTTACAAATATGCGCTCAGATTGCGAGTATTTCTCATTCAAGACATATCGGAGTTTAGGGCGCAAAACCTGCCCACAAACAAATCCACTACAAAGAAATTCATTACTCTGGGTACACATAACAACAGGAGAAATTATAGCTCACAAGTCTTACAACACTGAATTCTACAATTAAGATTCTATACAAAACAATTTCCAACACAAATATGGTTGTGGTCCACCAAAATATTAGAGTACAAAAATAAAACCTCAAGCCTAACAAAAGTTAAACAGTTATCCCAAAACCGTTTTCCAAACAATAAATATGATATCTCAAAAACATGAGATGTCCTATATTGACAATATAGAAAATAATACAAGAGGCCTACAAGGTTCTCAACACTTATGCCTCTGGTTGCTTCCCTTGCCCTCTAGCTGAATTAGAGATCTAGCCTGAAAAATTATTTACAACGACGGGGTGAGACATAAAGTCTCAATAACCAAAATCAATTTACAAAATATGCAGGTTTAACTAACATAATAATAATAATAATAATATTCTCAATAATTAAACTTCACATAATATGATCAACAATTAGAACCATCCCCACTCATCCATCCTGCTCCTCCTTATAACTTCTAGACGTGGTACAGACTATCAGTGCTAGTATATCCGGCCAAAGGTTAGCTAGTCACTTCAAGAATACCGCCCTTTCCCATGCCACCACTGATATACCGGTAACAGGGAGGTGTCCGCCCAAAACATTCAACTCTAAATCCAGGCCAGGAATGAGAGAGCCGATGGGCACAATTTTATCATATCTCTTCCACACAACCCAACATATTCCATAACAGAAAAACAATATATCAATATAGTTTTCAAAAACATTTTCAAGATTATCATTCCTTATACAACATTCTGTCATGAACACCAAAACCATCACAACAGCAACAACCTTAATAATAATCTCTGCTCATATATACAAGTTGAAAATACACTACTTCACTGAACTTGGTTCATATTAAATATAACATAATCTTTCAAAACACATACAAATAGTATGGTGGAAAGTAAGGTTCAGAAAACACCTTACAGTCCAAAGCAAGCCTATAAAATAAATTAACCCTGGTTACCTCAACTCCAAGCTTAACCTTAACTTGAATAGAAAACACAACCGATCACCGATGACAAGAAAGCTCTACATTATCAATGTAGATACCAATTAACCACAAGCAATACTAAAATAAATAATTCATGCAAATTCAACTCCTGAAAATTCAATTTCCTCTATAACCATTATCCTCAAATATTTCAATTTCCTTAACAATCATTAGCCATAGATAATTCCTCATGAGCCCAAATCACTCATTAAAATCCTTAAATAATCTCTACATCATATTCTCACATCAATCACTCAATTTTATAGATTAAAGTTTCACCTCCAACACACCTATAGTCATAAAATCATTAATATTAACCTTCTAACCAATTAAATCTCTTTTGGAAAAATGACAGAAAAATACCACTTGAACTTCAAAATCTCAAATTAATCCTTTGACAAAGATTTGCGTTGTCAATCCCATTACTATTCTTGTCAATCTCATTACTCTTCTTGTCAACGGGATTTTTAAGTTCAAATGGTATTTTTCTGTCATTCTCCCATCTCTTTTTCTAATTTATATGAGTATAATCTAACTATTAAACAACTCTTCAAACCTCCACATAATCAAAATCTCATTTTCTCATAGCTCAAAATGTCACAAAATAAAGCGATTAAAACCTCAATAATACCTCCAATAATCCAAATAAATTATTTAAACCAACTTTAATATGTAAGAACATTCTATAGAAACTAATTTATGGCCTGTTTTTAAAAGAAATTGGTTATAAAATCACAAAACAACCAGATAATAAATATAAACTGATTAAAATAAACTATTAATCATTCTCTACATTTCTACGGCATATATTGACAAAACTCAAAACTTGCCTAAAATCTTATCCCCAAAATATTCTCTAACTAGTAGAAAATTATTACCATAGGAAAGAGACAATTATTTAGAACATTTTTCATAAAGAATGTTTTATGATCAAAAATGAATTTGAATATCTTATTAATCCCCAAAGTTATAAAAATGCTCCTATCAATGCCTCACCGTACGACTTCTGCACTCTCACTTCACGCAGATGGTCTGTGTGAAGTGAATAGGGAGAGGGGGTATTTATAATAGCTCTTCTCCTTTATTTATTATTATTATTATTATTATTATTTCATTTCATTTCATTTAAGGTGCCTCACCCCTCCTTTTCCAATTGTTATTATTAATATGAAGCATTGAAATTTTAATCTAAAGCGAAGATACTACTTGAGAAGAAGAAATTGGTTTTGCTCTTCACGTTCCTTAGGCATAATGGTGTTAGAGTTAAATAAAAAAACACGGTTTGAGCACTTAAGACCTCATCACAATTCCCTTCATATAAAACTTTTTGCTTACTATATATATGGTCCTCACCAGGTCAAAAAAAAAAAAAAATGGTCCTCACGAGTCCCATCATATAAAACTTTCCACGTACGGGTTAAATTGCTCTACTTTTAAAACAAAAAGAATCAAATTGCATCACAAATTACTTTAGGCAGTAATGAACTGAAAAAAAAAAAAAAAGAACACTAGTTGATGCTGAATGTAGCTTAAACCTATAATAAAACTTCAAATAGTTATGAGTAATAATATCAAAAAAATATTGAAAGTGACCTTTACTTTTCTTATTTTTGGATGAAGATTACCGAGAGCGGCTTTCCTGGAAGGAACTTTGCTTTTGTCGTTCCACGTTTTTTGTTTTCTTGAAAAAAAAGAAGCAAAAAAGCATCAATATGATACTGTAGCTTGGAAATTGGAATCCACCTTTCTCTCTCCAACATCTTCACCATTATGAAAAGCCAAAGACCACAGTCAGTACACATTAGAAAGACCAAGTAAATTTGTATATAAAAAAACTAGTCCAAAAAAAAAATTTTGTATATTAAAAGCACCTTTTTTATGTAGGTCAGATAGCGTGATGATTTTTGAAATGAGAATTTCAAAATATATACCAGATTTTTTTTTTTTTTTTGCCATCAAAATATATACCAGATTTAAATGGTCTTTTTGTTGGTATTTTTTGGTGTAATGTTAGAAGCACACATATTTATATAGTTTTGCTTTCTCACTTTTAGATCGGCGTCTTCAGATCGCAGCTGTGAGTGTCTTGAAGAAAGTGAGATCTCTTCAGCAACTTTCATTACAGTATCTATCATTGTATAACTTGTTTTATAGATCCTGCACAAAATTTTTGCTTTATTTTGCCCACTAGTTTTATTTCATGCCTCCGATTCCTATTCTTGTTTTCCTGGGCTATTACTGATATGATGGTGTTGTTACAGATTACGCTTTGAAGAAAACCTAGAGATTGAAACCCTGAAATGGCATACAGTGACGGAGGAGAATCTTCATCCAGCTCTGATACTTTTAATTCAACTCCTAAATGGAAATATGATGTTTTCTTGAGTTTTGCAGGAAAGGATACTCGCTTCAAGTTTACAGATCACCTGTACGCTGCTTTGTGTAGAGGTGGGATCAAAGCTTTCAAAGATGATGAAGGAATGGAGAGAGGACAAGTTATATCCCACCAACTCCTTCAAGCAATTAAGGATTCTCTATGTGCTGTTGCTGTTCTCTCACAAAATTATGCAAATTCTACATGGTGTTTGGATGAACTTCAAATGATTCTTGAATGTGGGAGTAAGTTAGGTCAACAAGTTTTTCCAATATTCTATGATATAGATCCATCTGATGTAAGGCATCAAAGAAATAATTTTAGAGAAGCTTTAGCCAAACATGAAGAGAGATTCAGTAAAAACAAGGACAAGTACAGAATTGGAGAATTAGTATTTTCTGTTCTTTCATTTTGGTTTAAATAGTTTATAATAAATTATCTGCCCAGTTATATCAAAAGAATTTATTCTAGCTATAGTAGTAAACAAAATTCATAAAAGGTCATATATTTCATTAGTATTTTTATTTTGACTATATAAATCATGTTAAACAATGTTAATTTTTTCCGTAGGCATGAGTCAGATCTTATTGAAAATATAGTTGGAGAGTTGTTCAACTATTTATGCTCTAAATTACTATCTTACGATGAAAATCTAGTTGGGCTTGAGTCAAGAATGATTGATCTGATGTCATATTTGGACATTGGGTCGGATGAGGTTCATTTTATGGGGATATGGGGCATGGGCGGTATTGGTAAAACAACACTTACTAGAGTTGTTTATGAGAAAATCTCAAACCAATTTGAAGTGTTTTACTTACTTCCTAATGTCAGAGAAACGTCGCAAAGAGAAAGTCTAGTTTCTTTGCAAGAAAAACTCCTCCCAGATCTCAAGAAAAAGAAAATTGATGATGTGTACAAAGGAAAGAAGATATTACAAAATCATTTTCGCAATAGAAAGGTTCTTTTTGTGCTCGACGATGTAGATCATATGAGTCAGATTCAAAATTTGGCTGAAAGTCCAAAGTGGTTTGGCACAGGAAGTAGAGTAATTATTACAACAAGAGATAGCCACTTGCACACCACATCTAAAGTGCAGCGAATATATGAAATGAAAACCATGAAGGAAGATGAATCTCTTCGACTCTTTTCTAACAAAGCATTCAACAAAAATCATCCTGAAAAGGCTTATATGGAGTTGTCTGAATCTGTGGTTAAATATGCAGGAGGTCTTCCTCTGGCACTTGAAGTTTTGGGTTCTTTTCTTTGCGGGAGAAGTAAAGCTGAGTGGATAGATGCTTTAGTGCTCGTTTGGGATAACTTATTTTTGACTTATAAGTGCTTATAAATCGTGATTTACGGTATACGAGATAAGTATGCGAGAGGAATTTTATCTTGACTTACGTAATAAAAACTTATTACCTAAAAATAAGTGATGCCAAAGCAAATCCCAAATAATGATATTCTTCAAGTGCTTAAGCTAAGTTATGATGGATTAAATGAGGAAGAAAAAACAATATTTTTAGATATTGCTTGTTTTTTCAACTATGGGTGGAAAAAAGTAGTGACTCAAATTTTGCAAAGTTGTGATCTTCACCCAACAATTGGAATAGAGGTCTTGATTGAAAAAAGTTTACTATTTGAAACGGAAGATTGTAGATTAGTGATGTATAATTTACTTGAAGACTTTGGTAGGTGTATAATTCATCAGGAATCTCTCAATAATGTTGGCAAGCATAGCAGGTTGTGGAAGTTTGAGGACATTAAGGATGTATTGGAAAATAACAAGGTGAGTGCCTTATTTTCTAAATATCTCATTTTATTGACAACATTTGATCTTTTTAATATTCTTTACTTCCTTATTTTTCTCATGTTATTTTTCTGAAAAAAATGATATTTTTATTAGGGATCTGAGTTAGTAGAAGCTATTGTTATAAAAGATTAGGGTAAAGGGGCAAAAATGCCCAAGAACTTTTTCCTTATGTGCACCCAACACCAAAAACTTTTCTATGGTGTATAAATACCCAAGAACATTCAAAAAGAGGCCAAAAATACCAGCTTCGTCACATCAAGTAAACGTCCGTTAGTTTGGGGATGTGGACCCACAGTTGTTGTCCAGAGGTACACTAATTCACAATTTGACTGTTCGGACGTGGCAAGTAGAAAAACTTAATGCTTTCCTCTGTTTCGCCATTAAAGCCGACACGAAGCATAGCTAAACGAATTGATTGAAGAGAAACCAACTCAGAAGCGGCATGAGAAGGGTAGAAGCAGAGATGGCTTCATCATCTGGTTTGACGTCCAGATTATCTAGATGCAGAAGGCGAGTGGCTTTGATCAGGCAACCGAGCCGTGAAGACGAGTATGAAGGCCTGAAGAGGTACTACTATCATGGGATAGTGGCTCCTTGTTGGACGGCTTGGACGGAAGGAAACCCTGGGAGGAGGTTTATGGCTGCCGGAACTATTACCAGGTAATGACGTTATTATTATGAGGATAAACAATGTTTCGAAGGTGTAATTTTATGGCTTGAGCAGTGTTAATGAATCTTGACAGGATGGGGGTTGCGGATATTTTGATTGGCACAACTATGAGTTCGGTGAAAGGGCAAACGTGGTCATAAGAGAGCTTCTTAATGACATAGACAAATTGTATGATGATAATAGGCATCTTCGAAGAGAGAAAAGTGGTCCTTGGCTAGGAGAAGAAATCAATTCAATGTATTGTGAAGTGATGAAACTGAAATGCAAAAAGCAAAGGGAGGAAAATGAAGTGAAAAAGGAGAATGAAGTTTAAAATTGTGTTGGCTACATTGTTAATGACATGGGTTTCGTTGCTTTGTTTGTATATGGGACGCTACTCTGCTTTTTCAACATTGAAAACGGGGAATGAAGTTGCTCTGTTTTTTTTTTACACTAAAAAGGGGGAATGAAATTGTTGTTAAGACGTGTAGTGTGCTTGTGAGAAGAAAAAATGAGGCTTTTGTTCAGCTTGTTGACATGTATTGTGATTGTAAGAAGAAAATATGACTGATGTGTTTGATTATTTCCACTATGAAATAGCTAACAAAATTTGTAATGTTCTGTTTGATTAACTAATCCTTCTTGTGGTTTGTTAAATTTACAATGAGTGTCAATCGATTTACAGATTTACACGGGTGTAAATCGATTTACACCCATTGTGGTGTAAATCGATTTACACCCATTGTAAATCGATTTACAATGGATTAAATCGGCAATCAGTCTTGTTCGATGCAACCACGTCAAGGCCTTCATACTCATCTTCACGGCTCAGTTGCCTGATCAAAGCCTTTCGCCTTCTGCATCTGGATGATCTGGACGTCGAACTAGATGACAAAGCCATCTCCGCTTCTACCCTTCTCATGCCGCTTCTGTGTTGGTTTCTCTTCAATCAATTTGTTTAGCTGTGCTTCGCGTCGGTTTTAATGGCGAAATAGAGGAAAGCATTAAGTTTTTCTACCTGCCACATCCGAACAGTCAAATTGTGAATTAGTGTACATCTGGACAACAACTGTGGGTCCCACATCCCCAAACTAATGGACGTTTACTTGATGTGACGGGGCTGGTATTTTTGGGCTCTTTCTGAATGTTCTTGGGTATTTATACACCATAGAAAAGTTTTTGGTACTGGATGCACGTAAGGAAAAAGTTCTTAGGCATTTTTGCCCCTTTAACCAAAAGATTATTACGGGAACTCAAGCAAAATAGAAGTACATCCTGAGGCCTTTTCAAAGATGAGTAACATTAGACTATTATACGCGGAGTCTAATGTTTCACTCATCTTATCAAGGGGTTTGAAACTTTCTGGTGCACTAAAAATTGTTCAATGGCCGTCATTTCCTTTTGAAGCTCTTCCACTTGAAACTCCATTGGATAAACTTGTCGATATTCAAATGCATTCTAGCAAAATAAAGCAACTTTGGAATGGCATACAGGTGAGATTGATTCTTCATGCATCATTGTTTATCTTCAAAATATGTCTTTGTCCATGTTTTATCGATATATTATCCAGTGAGACTGACTCTACAATCTTCTGTTTGACTAGTTTATGAAGAAGTAAAAATTTATCAATCTGAGACTTTCTCACAGTTTTACTGAAACTCTAGACTTCTCAGGAGTTCCATGTTTAGAACATTTATGTCTTTGTGGCTGCACATCCCTTGTCAAAGTTCATCACTCACTTGGAAAGTTGAAAGAGCTTGTTGAGGTGAACTTGAGTAATTGTGTTAATCTAGAAATCCTACCAAGAAAATTGGAGACAAATTCCTTGATAAAGTTAGATCTTCGTTGGTGTGAAAAAGTTGCAATGCTTCCAGAGTTTGGGGAAGGCATGAAAAAATTAGCTAATCTTGATGTGAGTCATGCTTCTATAACTAGACTCCCTGAATCATTTGAATCCTTGACTGGTCTTAGAGATCTGAATTTGAGTCACTGCAAAATTCTTAATCTTGCTTACAAGCTGTTGAAGATTCAAATTCTTAATCTTGCTGACAAGTTGCTGAAGACTCGTATAACTCGCCAAATTCCTAGCTTGCACGTAAGGTCATTAACAAAGTTGTATTTGAGAGAGTGTGGCTTAAATGATGGGTCGATTCTTGATAATTTTGGCAATTTATCCTCACTCACTGTATTGGATCCAAGTCATAATGATTTTGTTAATATACCCACTGGTTGCTTCTCTAGTCTTTTTCACCTTGCCTTTCTTTTATTGGATCGTTGCAAAAGGCTTAAGTCATTGCCAAGGCTTCCACCACAGTTAATTCGATTAAACGCATCCCATCGTGATTCAATGGAACCTTTATCAGATAGACATTTATGGAATTTGGTTGCTTCACTTGACCATGAGGTATATATGCTTGTCTTCCTGCGTACAATCTATCCAATGATTTATATGTATTTTTGTAACTAAATATACATAACATGACTAATTTTTTATTTTCGTATCGTGGGCAAACTAAATTTGTAATCTCTGATGAAGAAGATGATGATAGCTCATTGGTGCTCAAGCACGTTCTGGTATGTTTGTCACAATTTTGTGCTTTTTCCTCACGCGTGTCCTCTCTTCATGGGTAGTTAATGTTATTAACATGTTAGTATGCTTGCAGCGAGCTGAAAGTGTTCCCGAGAGATTTCTGTGCAATTATTCAAGGATGCGAAATACCATCATGGTTTCCGAATAAGGAATATTTTCCTTTAGATGATAATAGAGGGGAGCTTGTGATAAAAGTGAACATACCTCCATATTTCCGTGACTGTGAATGGGCTGGAGATGTTGTATGCTTCCCTATCTCAGGTCTTTATAATGGTTTTATTAATTGGAATAGTAAAGCTGCAGAAGATGATGATTATATATGCAAAGAGTGGGCGCATCGTATTAACCTTGGGGATTATCGGACTTGTCACCTGTGCATAATGGTGGTGGAATTAAATGAGAAAACATGTTGGCAGCACCTAAGACCTCATCACAATTCCCTTCATATAAAACTTTCTGCTTACTACAGATATGGCCCTCTATTAGTTGGTAAGAGAGGAATATTGGAAAGTGGGTGGAGAGTAGTATGTAAAGAAAAGATGAAAGAGTGGTGCAATCTCAATGATTTCAACCAACTCACCCCACCACAACTCGCTTCTCCTCATGAGCTCAAGCTTTCCTACAGCGTACTTAGTTGGTAAGAGAGAAATATTGGAAAGTGGGTGGAGAGTAGTATGTAAAGAGGAGATAAAAGAGTGGTGCAATCTCAATGATTTCAACCAACTCACCCCACCACAACTTGCTTCTCCTCATGAGCTCAAGCTTTCCTACAGCGTACTTAGTTGGTAAGAGAGAAATATTGGAAAGTGGGTGGAGAGTAGTATGTAAAGAGGAGATAAAAGAGTGGTGCAATCGCAATGATTTCAACCAACTCACCCCACCACAACTTGCTTCTCCTCATGAGCTCAAGCTTTCCTACAGCGTACTTAGCAGATTTTTTGGGAAGGTGAATGAACCTGTAACCTCTTGCTTATGAGAGACCAACCATTACACTAGGTTATAAGGCCTCTGGTAAAGCATTATCTGAATCTGTCGCTTTTCATTATGTTTGGATTTGCTATTTTTGGATTGCTATTTGGCGAGTTTATTACTTCCAGGGTCTTGTAGACCTTATTCATGCTTACATGTTGTTTGGGAAATGGCTTTGAATTCTAGAGTACCATGATAGAGGTTATAAAGTGGACACCAAGGTTTGGTGCTGCTTGAAAGAAAAAGAGAATCATAATTAAAATGTAGCACTAACTAGCCATCATAATTGCAACCTTGACTTTATGTGACATCGAACCTCCATAATTAGACCGAGTGTTGGATTCTTATGTTTTATAATAATTTTTTATAAGATGTTTTATACTCTTTTTTGTTCTATAGATATAAGTAGGTTTCTTTTATTCTATATTGAAAATTAGCCACATTTTCTTTGGCCCAAAAAAATTAGCCGCATTGAACAACAAAACTTTGCACACAAGGAACAAGGTTACAAGGAAAAAAGAAATTATTGTACCTTGAACCGAATGGTTTCTTTTATCTAACATATAAGCCTCCATGTTACTCTTTTCCCTTCTTATTCAAATGCCATGTTTGATTATTGATTAGACCAAGATCATTGTTCACGCCTATTGATAACATGGTGGTTGAATTTTGTGCAGAGAGAGTAGGTACCATGATATATTAAAGGAATGATAGAAAATGGGGCTCTCCAAAGTGATGAACACTACTAGAGAATTGAGATTTAACCACCCCCAAGGACGTCCCAAATTGAAAATTGGGTGGTTAAAAAGGGAGGCGGTGGCATTTTCGTAATTATATACATGCAGGGGAACCTTTAGGCGTCCCAAATTTGAATTTGGGACGTCTAAAGTGCTTATAGGCGCGAATTATAAATTTAGTAAATTTTTTTTGTCCCCTGGAGATGGGATTAGGCGTCTCAAATTAATTTTGGGACGCCTAAACCCAGACTTTAGGCGTCCCAAATGCCATTTGGGACGCCTAAAGTCCCAACTTTAGGCATCCCAAATCCATTTGGGACGCCTAAAGTCACCTTTAGGCGTCCCAAATGCCATTTGGGACGCCTAAAGGTGACTTTAGGCGTCCCAAATGCCATTTGGGACGCCTAAAGGTGGCGTCCTTGCATGTCAGACAATTGTCTGACATGCGTCTTCTCATACTCTCCTCACATGTCTTCTCATTTTTACTTTACTCTTCTTCAACCTCACCCACCGTCGGCTCACTCTCTCTTTGTTTTCTTCTTCACTTCAACTCCTCCCTCCTCCCTTCTTCAACCTCCCCCACCCACCGTCGGCACTTGCTCTCTTTGTTTATTCACCTCAACTTCTCCCTCCTCCTCCCTCCTCCCTTCTTCAACCTCCCCCACCCACCGTCGGCACTAATTGCTCTCTTTGTTTCTTCACTGCAACTCCTCCCTCCTCCTCCCTCCTCCGTCCTCCTCCGTCCAATGGGAAGATCTCCAAAGCATGAAAGGTCACTTGAAGACAAGAGTTGATGCAGTTGAGAACACAGAAGGGATGCAAACATTCAAAAGGTATTGTGCATCTAAGCTATTCTTTCTTTAAATTTTCGTATTAGTTAAATTTTGAAGTGTTTTTTACATGAATTTAATTTGATATGGTAATAGGTTATTAACTCACTGCAATGCAATAATGCTCTTTTACGATTGTAGATTGACTATCATTTTACTTCTTTAATGAAAATTGTTACTTATCAATAAAAATAAAAGAAAAACTAACTTTTGGTTGGATAGATGAAAATTGAACATCAAATATATGAGGAAGGTTTGCTTAACATATATATTTTAATTTCAATTAAGATTTATATAGTGCATTTTTAAAATAGAGGGAAGGTTATTATGATTTATGTAAAACGGAAGGTGGTAATTAACGTATTTTATTCAATTTTTTAATTTTTAAACTCATATACAAAGAAACTAATGAGTTAGGAATTTAATAAAAAAAGGGATAAATTGAACAATATAATGTGTTAATTTTTATTCTATATTTTTATTTTGTTTTAAAGTTAAGGTGTACGTAATTTTAGCAAGAAAGTTTTCACTATGACATCTGATATAACTAAGTTTTGAATGGTGTAAAAGTAAAAACAATCTTTTAAAAATAAAGAAATTTTAGCAATTCCATTAAAATGATTCAAACATCCGTTATAAAGTTTAAGGGAGAACAAGTGGGTCCCACATAAAAAAAGAGACATAATTGCTAAAATTGCTCCTTTTTTAAAATATTGTATCTACTTTCACACCTTCAAAACTTAATTGTACCATAAGCTCATAGCAAAAAACTTTATTACTAAAATTGCACCTTAACCCTATATTTTTAATATGATACTTGTAAACATAATTTTTAAATATTTTTATATCTATTTTTAAACAGTGTGTAGATTTTTGCTCTCCTCCACCTCCTTCCTTCCATTGTCGTGCACACCACCGTGGTTGATTGCTTTCTCCACCTCCCCATAGTGCATACACCTCTGATCTCCAACGTCTTTTGTACCTCTCCAACATACTAGTGGGCGCCCCCTGATAAGGTTAGTTTATTTTCTTCTTATATATTGCTTATATTGAGATGGTTGAGATTATAGCCTGGTGTGTTTGGTGTGTTTATATTGCTTAAATTGCATGTATTCGGGAACTCCAGTGCAATGGTCTATTTTCTTGTTTAAATATAAATTTACTTGTGTATATTACCATTAATTAGTATATATAATAAAATAAAATATGATTTGTTTAAAGTAAAGAAATTCTTGTATTCCAAACGAATTATGAATGTTATTGGGTTGATAACTTAATTAGGCAATCCCATCATATGTCGTTGACAATTGTACTAAATGTGTGAATGTTATTGGGAATGCCTTAGGTGGTAACAAAATGGATCATAGTTGGATGAATACTTTGAGAACTAGTGAAGAATATGAGAAAGGGGTGGAAGAATTTATTGAATTCGCTAAAAAGAATGCTCCTGCAAAAAATGGGAAGTATTTTTGTCCTTGTGTCAATTGTTTGAATGAGAGTCGACGGGATGTTAATGTCATAAAGGATCACCTACTTTGTGATGGAATAAATCTGCGATACACAAGGTGGATATGGCATGGTGAGGAAGTAACGGATTGTCCGTCGCACAAGAAGGAAGATGTGGATATCGTAGGTGAAGATAGAATGGAGAAAATGATTAACGATGTTGAGGCAGAATCCTTTGTGCAGTCACAGGAGTATGACAGCCTGCGGAGTGATGCGGAGACACCATTGTACAGTGGGAGTAAGTACACGTGGCTGACGGGAACATTACATTTGGTTAACTTAAAGGCAACTTGTGGGTAGACCGATAGTAGTTTCACATTGCTGCTTGAACTATTGTGTGATATGTTTCCAGAGGATAATGTACTTCCAAATCGTATGTATGAGGCCAAGAAAATCCTGTCTACGATGGGTATGGAGTATAAAAAGATACATGCTTGCCCTAATGACTGCGTACTGTACAGAAATGAGTACGGAGGTCTTAGTGAGTGTCCTAAGTGTAAAACTGCACGATACAAAGTGAAAAACGATGGTGGTTGTGGTGATGTGACAAGTAAAAGGCAACCTTTAAAGGTTATGTGGTATCTTCCAATAATACCACGTTTTAAACGTTTGTTTGCGAGTGCAACAAAAGCGAAGAAGTTGGATGACACTCTGATGAGAGAATATCTGATGGGAAATATCTTCGGCACCCAGCTGACTCTCCACAATGGCAAAAAATAGATGAAATGTTCCCTCAATTTGGCAGTGAGCCGAGAAACCTACGGCTTGGGCTTTGTACAGACGGCATCAATCCGTATAGAACTCTTACTAGCACACATAGTGCGTGGCCGGTTCTCCTTGTAATATACAACTTGTCTCCCTGGCTATGTATGAAACGTAAGTATATGATGCTATCTATGATGATTTCTGGACCAAAACAGCCGGGGAACGATATTGATGTCTATTTGGCGCCTTTGATTGAGGACTTGAAGAAGTTGTGGGAGGAAGGCGTAGATGTGTTTGATGCTTATAAGAAGGAGTCTTTCAAGCTACGTGCAATGATTTTCACAACGATAAACGACTTCCCTGCGTACGGAAACTTGTCAGGGTACAGCGTGAAGGGTCACAAAGCATGCCCAATATGTGAAGCAGACACACACTTCCAACAACTAAAGCATGGAAGAAAAACTGTCTACCTTGGCCACAGGAGGTTTCTTCATCGGTTCCACCCGTATCGTAGGCTAAGAAAGCGGTTTAACGGCTTACCGGAGCATGGAATGGCTCCAAAGTCACTAACCAGAGAGGAAGTCTACAGTCGAGTGGAACGTATCCATGTCACTTTTGGTAAGAATCAGAGGGTTGCGGGTGAGAAGAACATATGGAAGAAGAGATCCATTTTCTTTGATCTTCCATATTGGCGTTCGCTTGACGTGAGACACAGTATTGATGTGATGCATGTGGAGAAGAATGTTTGTGATAGCCTTATCAGTACGCTTTTGCACATACCAGGGAAGACTAAGGATGGGATTAATGCGAGATTAGACCTTGTCGATATGGGAATAAGAGAACGGTTACATCCACAACTAAGAGATGATGGTAGGAGGGCATACATGGAGCCAGCAGCGCATACACTATCAAAAGCAGAGAAAAGAAGTTTGTGTGGATGTTTGCATGAAATGAAGGTGCCGCAAGGGTATTCCTCGAATGTGAGAAGATGTGTCTCAATGGATGATTTGAAGTTAGTGGGAATGAAGTCCCATGATTATCATGTGTTGATGCAACAACTATTACCAGTAGCTATTAGAGGCATAATGAAAGATGAAGTATGAAACACAGTGACAAGATTGTGCGTTTTCTTCAATGCTATCTGTAACAAAGTCATTGACACTGAAAAGTTGGATGAACTAGAAAATGAGGGTTACATTATTTTGTCACAAAAAATGGAAAGCAGGGAGGATTAAGGCTGGGAAGTACATAAATCCGACTGTTGCTGAGGTTGCTGCGAGGATTGTAAGTAGTTATACCATAAGTACCTAATTTTTTACATGTCGCGAGTGGTTTCGATACATTTACGATAAACTGCATGCTACAGGATGACCTGGACGAGCAGAGTAGCCAAGGTTCATTCAATCCACCAAGTAGACGGATGGACATCTTGTCAACGGCTATTGGGAAGGCAGATGACCTTGGTCGTGTTCGAGGAGAGACACGGGGAGTTAGTGCCGCGAGGTATTTTGGACGAGAGCCACGTTATTCGTCACAAGCTGGACCTAGTAAGGACGTTGTGGCCAAGATTCGAGAGGAGCTCGAACGAGAGATCGAGGCCAACCTTCGTGACAAGCTCCGACAAGAGCTGTTGCCAGAGCTTCAACTTGAAATGGCAAAGATGTTTGAAGCACAAAGGGCAAGGGACGAGGCTCGAACTCAGGAATCCCCGGCCTTCAATAGCACCAGAGGAAGTTACAACCCTCTGGAGCAACCACTTGGCCACCCTTCTCCCACTCCAGTGTCGGGACCACTTGGCGACCCTTCTCCCAATCCAGTGTCGGGAGACCCTTGCACCCTCTATTTGGATGATCCACTGCTGCGTGTTGTTGCTGATGCTCTCGTTCACACATATGCTACCACCCACCATAATCAGCAAATTCCGGAGGATTATCGTAGGGTGAATGTGACGAGTGTTAGAAAGGGGGAAGAAGGTACAGCCATCCCTGTTCCCGATCCAGAGGTTGGCACGTTAGGTCAAGCGATAGGATCTTTCATCCTTTGGCCTCGCAATCTTATTGGTTCAGACGCAACACCTCCAATGGTAGGAATTACCTTACTGTTACTGAAAATCTGTTGGCATCCTAATAACAATTTGTTTTTTGATGTTCTAAAAGGATGACGAAGCTGCGAGCAAATGGCCCTTCTTAGCACGGCTGCAACAGATCTACAAGGGCATTAAACAGATTGACTTGAAGAT
This sequence comes from Inga leiocalycina, assembly GCA_963242795.1. Taxonomy (NCBI): domain Eukaryota; kingdom Viridiplantae; phylum Streptophyta; class Magnoliopsida; order Fabales; family Fabaceae; genus Inga; species Inga leiocalycina. The sequence continues at coordinate 59,710,034 of OY725325.1, read as the reverse complement.
GCCTCCAGGGATTGTGGGCCAAGGGGAGTATCCCTACACGATTGACAATAAAGATCTCAAGCAGTTTATCAGGTTGGAGGAGATAGATGCAGGCTGGGTCAAATTTGCAGTCCGGTAAGTTTTTTTTTCAATTTTCCCATAGAATTCATTTAGTGGTTTTTTGTTTTCATACATTCAAGAATTGATTCCTTATTTTAATTCTATTATAGCACCTTCCACGATCTCTGCGTAAACATGGAAAGAAGTAATTGGTATGGATTCTTATGTCCTGCGAATACGACAGGGGATACTTGTACTGTGGCGCATAGGACTCACTATGTCGGCTACCAAATGGCACAAAACAAACTTCGTTGTTATCTAGCACCCATTGTCCAACGGTTCGTATTTACATTTTGTCAATTTCAGAAGTTTACTAAATAATTGTCTTCTCACTCATCTAACTTCATTTTAATGTGTACATGTTGTTAAAGAAACCACTGGACTTTGTGTGTTATATGTCCCCGCCGCAACGTAGTCTATTGGTTTGATCCCTTGAGTAAAAAGCCAGACAGAGATACAAAATCCGTCTTCGACACGTAAGTTATTCTGTTTGTATTTCATTCACAACAAAAATAAATGAATGGTTCTAATTCCTGTTCATTTTGCTTTTCATGATAGTGCTTGTCAAACATATAGAATCCTAGGTGGGTCACGCGAGGGTGCAGTTGTTAAAAAGCCAAAGTGGTTTTATCCCATAGTAAGTACATTCGATCCTACATAATTGTTTCATTGACGGTCCTTTTAGACATACCTTTATTGATTTTAACAACCAATTGCATCCCTTTGATTAAAAGTACCCTCGGCAACCTGGCAACACTGAATGCGGATATTATGTTATACTTTATATGTATAACATAACTCAAAGTGGAATTACTAGCGATTTTGAAAAGGTAATCGCTTCTTCATTCTCAAATGATAATATTTTTGGTGTTCTAATCGAAATGCTAATTAATTCATTTGCTTGAGATTCATTTCATCAAAGCTTATTACTTTCTAATTTTCAGATTTTTGATAATGAAGATGCCTACCTGCGTGAAGACCTTGATTTGATCAGAGATCTTTTGGCTGGACATCTTCTTCAACATATAGAGCAGTAAACTTGTTATTTTATATCAGTTTGTACTTGTGTGATGACAGCGTTTTGACACTTTCTGGTTGTTTTTTGTTGATATATATAGTAGTAGGTTGCATGAAAGGTTATTGTATGTATATATAGTAAAGATTGTAGTGCTGGATGTCCTTACTAGTTTGTAACGGACAGTGTGGTTTATGAATCCATCTTTTATTCTGTTTCTGCAGTTTCAATTCGTTGGGTAATACAGAATGTAAATTATGGTATTAAAAAAAACCTAACTTTTAGACGTCCCAAATTAAGAATTGGGAGGCCTAAAGTCCCCCAGGTGGAACTTTAGGAGTCCCAAATTAAAATTTGGGAGGCCAAAAGTCCCCCAGGTGGGACTTTAGGCGTCCCAAATTACAATTTGGGAGGCCTAAAGTCCCCCCAGGGTGGGACTTTAGGCGTCCCAAATTGTAATTTGGGACGCCTAAAGTCCCACCTGGGGGACTTTTGGCCTCCCAAATTGTAATTTGGGACGCCTAAAGTCCCATCCTGGGGGGACTTTAGGCGTCCCAAATTTTAATTTGGGACGCCTAAAGTCAGACTTTAGGCGTCCCTATCATTTGGGACGTCTTTTGTCTCAACTTACTACGCCCCCAGCATATACGTCCCCCCGTTTTGGGACGTTAAAAGTGCCAAATTTGGGAGGTTAAAGCCCCTTTTTGTAGTAGTGGAAGGAAAGCTTTAATCAGCTGTATGCAGAGAAACATGATTATTCAAAAGACCTTGTGGTTCTAGTAAGGAACGAGTCTTGGCATCACTGCGAGCAGAAAAACAATCAGATCGGGAGTTAGCAGTGCAGTATTTTTCAAATTTCACGGTCGCTAGTGACAACAGTTAAGTTAGACTGTATGTGCTTTTTCACATTTGGAAAAGAAGGAAGAAATTTCCAAGGTTTGGAAATGTTGAGCATAGAGGAGGAGGACCTTACACTACTACAAAAAAGTAAAGCTGTGGCGCTTATAATTACATTAACTGTGGCGCTAGAGAAGTGCCACATATCTAGACGTCACTAAAAAAAGCTGTGGCGCTTGGAAGCGCCACAACATTTTAAATTTTTTTTTAAAAAAATTACCCTCCTGTGGCGCTTGTTTGAGGAAGTGCCACAGGAGGGGGGCCTCCTTTGGCGCTTGCTGGAGCAAGCGCCACAGTAGGCCCCCCTGCTGTGGCGCTTGCTCCAGCAAGCGCCACAGGAGGCCCCCCTCCTGTGGCGCTTTCTCAAGCAAGCGCCACAGTAGGGTCGCTTTTTTTTTTTTTTTCTTTTCTTTTCTTCTTCTTCTTCTTCTTTTTTTTTCCTGTGGCTCTTTTTTATGCTTCCTGATTGTGAAGCTTTATATAAAATGAGTGGCTTTCGTGTTTATCATTTCCACAAATTGTCAATCTTTCTATTTTATATTTTAACCTATTATATATATATATATATATAATTTTCACATTTAAAATTCAAGTTCCCCAACAATAATGTTCTTACATTAATACTCTCCAAAACTAACATAAAAAATATCACAATACAAGAACTTGATATGTGAACACAGTACATCAACAACTAATTAAGTAAATTAAAAGATTACTAAAAAACGCAAGCTTGTTGGCAAAAAAATTTAAACAAAGCAAGCTAGAATGAAATAGTCTTCTTCTTACAAATCTATTAATTGACCAGCGCAAGGAGTGGGAGACCACGTTGGTGATGCTAGCTTGAGTGACGAGTGAGCGTGTGGGTGTGTTTTTTAGTGTGAAGATGATAGGAAATGGAGGGAGGGGGCCGACGGATCCACTAAGATGATGAGAAAGGGAAAGTAATTTAATAGAAGAGAGAGTAGTTAAATAATTAAAGTGGAGTAGTAGTCAAAAAGAAAAGGAATGGGGGGCGGACACAGGACCACTACGCGGGAAATGAAATAATTAAGAGATACACTATCCATTTGAAATTTTTTTTTTTTTTTTTGAAAAAAGGGGCAAGTGTGGCGCCTAAATAATTAGGCGCCACAAATTGCCCCATTTCAGCTGTGGCCCCTAATGCTTAGGCGCCACAGCTGAATTAGGAATTAGGATGTGTGGCGCCTATTTATTTAGGCGCCACACATGCCTAGTTTTTTTTTTAAAAAAAAAAGTAATGTTGCAGCTGTGGCGCTTGGTGGGTTAGGCGCCACAGCTGCTTTCCTGACCCCAAGTGTGGCTCCTGCGTAGGTAGGCGCCACACTAGGCCTCCTCAATTGTGACACTTAATCTATTAGGCGCCACAGCTGGTACTCAAAATTTAAAAAAAAAATTATAGAGGTAAAAAAAAAAAAAAAAAAGAAGCTGTGGCACTTGTTTAAAGAAGTGCCACAAAATGTGCGCCACCTTTTATCCTTTTTGTAGTAGTGTTAAGGCCAAATCAGGAAATAATAGATGGGCTAACTTTAGGTTTGAAATTATTTTTTGATGCTTATGTACTTTACATGGTTAATATGTAAATGCCCTGTTGTTTTTCTTTAGTTTATATGTCAACACCTGTTTCCATTTCGATATGTACAGAGTAATAGAGACCATGTTTCACAAGCATACAAAAGAATACAGTTATACTGATAATGGTGTTTGTTTACAGACAGTCATTAACATAGCAGAATTCGAAAATATTTATATTTATCTACAGAATATTCCAAAAATATACCAAATACACATTATATAACCACTGTCTACGTATCGAGAAATGTGCAAGTCAGTTTCTCATGTCTATGTCCTTGCCTTTTGAGCCGCTGGCACCTGCTTGAGACATTTTTATTTAGAAAAAGGGGTGAGATTCCAAGGTGTCTTAGTAGAAATATACGATCAACATATAAGATGCAAAAATTAAATATGCAATGCATCATATCAAGTAAAATGAAAATTTATATCATCCATGTATGTACACAAAATTCAGGGCCAACCGACCAATTGAAACCCCTATGTGTACCTCAGCCGAGTCCTTGACTACAGCTAGGTAAGACCAATGTACCTTAGTTAGGTTCTAGACCACAGCAAGGTAATGTGCCTCCAGCACGTGTTCAAGTCACAAAATACAGTAACACGCATCATACAAATAGTCACATAGTATATGAGAGATAGTAGTCCCTACCTGTATCTTTTCCTAGTCTCAATCGGTTCGCTTCGTAAAACGTGCCAACTACGGCGTCCAACTCGGTCTTAAAACATCAAATGTACAAGAAATAGGTTAAAACCTATCCATGTATAATTTTAGATACTTCCATAGTGTTTATTGTGGTTATATTAGCCTATGGTGAAAATTTACCAAAATGCCCCCGGGACCCTAGCCCAGCCCCGCCATACCCGACGCGGCTGTAATCTTCCCAAAATTTTGACATGGGATATTCTGACATATTTCTGCCCAAGGAATCCATTTCTAGACTCAAAATTACCAAATTCACTGTCAAATTACAAAATGGCCCTTGGCAGTCCCTACTTCAGGGTTTCAGGGGCGTTTTTGTAATTATGCTTTTTCGGGCTTTTCCGAAAAAGTGACCAACTGTAACCCCACCTAAATTTCCCTACTGAACTCAATGGAACCATCAAATCATTGAAAATCCAACTCTAAGGCCCTCTAACAGCCCTAGCCGAAATTGAGCAGTACTTCAGGGAAAATCGGGGTTTTGCAATTTCGGCTATGTAAACGCGTTCTTTTCTACTCCTAACCACTTTATTGACTATTCCATTAGGTTAAAACTATCATTTAGTACCAATTTGGGCAGCATAACAACCCCACACACCCATTTTCCATTTTTAAAACCAATGACAATCCGACAAAATTTCACCGATTAAATTGTCCATAACAGTCAGAACAGTCCATATACAAGAGTTTAGAAGTTATCTTAAGCTCCCACTAGCTTTTTCTTGACTTGGCTGAAAACCCTAGGTGTTCTACAACAGATTTTGAGCTTCCAAACCTTAAAGAACATAGAGGAGTAGCTTAGGATCGGAGTTATACGCATTAGGAGCTAAATCGTCAGAGAAATCGGCTTACCGTACAAGATCTCTTCCCCCTTTCTTTCTCTATAAAATTGCTGCACTTCCTCTCTTCTCCAAGCTGAAATGGCGTCAGTTTCTGTCCAAGAGGAAGGAGATGAAGCTTATATTATAATATCTCATATTATTATAATGATTTGTTTATTTTTCCAAAATTCCTAAAATCCAATTTTATGTATATGAATCCTATGTACATGTAATCATGCCATTAAGCCAAACTAATATTTTCTTCTTCATGCTACATATAGGTGACACCTAAGGGTCCCTCCCTGTGGTGTCAATTGGCTTTACAACTTGTTCTAATTATGTATACACGTAAAGTCCCAATTTTGGTCAAAATTGCATTTTTGCTCAAATTTTTCATAAATTCTTAATTAATTGATCAAAATATTCCACATATATTTTAATTAATTGAAATTAACTTCAATTAATTGGAAAATAATTAATTTTATGCTATTTTAGCAAAAATTATGATTTTGCCATAACATTATCAATTTAATTCTTTTTCTTCTTTTTATTTGGCCAATTTTCATTTACTTTTGGACCAAATATTTCCTCTATTTTTGGGCCTTAATATTGGATTTTTTAAATTACCTAAATTAATTCCATAATTATTTCTCTTTTGTGCCCAATTTCCCATGAAAATGAACATTTATAAAGTTCATAAATTCCAAATTCATGAATATTCACCATTTTATTGAATTTATCAAATAATTACAGTATATTTGGTGAATATAAAATTTGGGGTGTTACATCATACATTGAAATCATCTATGTTGCACCACTTTTCCATCCCTTGTTTACACAGCACACGTCATCGCCAAGCCCTAATTCCAAGATGCTCAAAAGCACGAAGTTTGATGTGAAGGGAATTGTTATGGGCTCTTAGATGTTGCCAACATATTCTCTCTCTTTTAAGGACTTCTGGCGGAAGAGTATCCTTGAACATATCCCATTTCCATATGCCATCTGCATCGATGAAGTTTGGCAGGGACTTCAGTTGCTCTCTTTCCGGAATATCCTTATAAGCCAGCAGTTTCAGAGGGCCCAAATCTCCAATCCAGTAGTCCTTCCAGAACCAAGTTTGTGTACTTGGAACCTATTTAATATAAAATGAAGCCTCATCCCGTAGTTTCACCATATTCCGCCAGAAATAAGATGATTGGGATCGTGCTATATGCTCCATTTCAACAATAGAGTATTTTCCTTTCAAAACTCTGACCCATAGAGAGTTCGGTTCTGATTGCATATGGAATATTAATTTCATTAGGAAGGCTTTGTTTTGAGATTCCATTTTCAACAGGCCGCATCCTCCATTCTTAATTGGTTGGCACATTTCACTCCATTTTACAAGGTTGATTCCTTCACGGTAATTTGAGTAACCCCAAATGAATTTTTGAAGTAATTTTTCAATTTCATTGCAGCACGAGGAGGGCAGGAGAGTACTTTGCATCGTGTAGTAGGGGATAAAAGCTAATGTAGCTTTGGTAATAGTGATCCTTCCAGCTAGTGTAAGAGTGTGACTTTTCCAACTTGCCAGCTTAGATTGCATCTTGTCCAATATATATTTATAGGTAGATTGAGAGACATGGCCATTTATGAGGGGGACACCCAAGTATTTTCCTAATGAGTCAGAAGAACTATACCCTATCTGATGACAGATTTCCCTTCGCTTGAGACTATCCACATTTCTGGAAAAGTAAATCTTGGTTTTCGATTGGCTAATCTTATGGCTAGAGGAGTGACAAAATTCTTGCAGAATTTTAGTAATTAAGGACACCCAGGCATTTGTTGTGCTTCCAAAAATAATTAGGTCGTCCGCAAAAAAGAGGTGAGAAAGAGGAACACCTTTACGACCCATTTTAATTGGTTGCCATTCACCTTGTCTTTCAGCGTTCAATATAGCTTTTGATAGATGCTTCATACATAGCACACAAATGTATGGTGAGAGGGGATCACCTTGTCTAATTCCCCTTGTTGGTGTGAAAGCTACTGATGGGGAACCGCTCCACAAAACTTGCATTATAGGGATGGAGATGTACTGCATAATGAGATGAATCATTTTTTAGGGTAAATTCATAGCATGTAAGGCTTCTTCAATAAATTCCACCTTATTCTATCAAAAGCTTTCTCAAGGTCCACTTTAATGGCCAACCATCCACTCCTACACCTTTTTTGCCTCATGGAATAAAGGACTTCCTGGGCAATAATTATATTTTTAACTATACTCCTACCTTGAATGAAGCTTGTTTGAAAGGGACTTATGATGCTGGGGAGGATAACACTAAGTCTATTAGCCAACACTATGGTAATCATCTTATAAATGACAGAGCACAAGCTGATAGGTCTGAACTGACTTAAGTGACTCAGTGTAGCAAGTTTCGGGACCAGGGCAATGAGAGTGTTATTTAACCGTGGATCTATAGGAACACCACTCCAAAGGTGTTGGAATAAAGTTAGCATGCTGCTACCCACTGTGTGCCACTATGTTTGGAAGAATAGCGTGTGAATGCCGTCCTTCCCAGGAGATTTAAGTGGTTTCATTTCAAACAAAGCTTTTTGATTTCCTCAAGAGATGCTAGACAGCCCAAACTAGCTAAGTCTGTGGCCGATAGTGAAGGAAATTGGAGACCAGTAGTATAAGGGACATAGCTAGTGTCATTGAGGGAGTGCAGTTCTAAAAAGAAGTCACATGCCATACCTGCTAGCTTCTCTTTGTCAGTTATCCACTCCCCTTCATCATTTTTAAGCTAAGTTATACGATTTCGATTCTGCCGAATCAATGCTTTAGTGTGATAAAAGGCAGTGTTCCTGTCTCCAAGACAAACCCAGTCAAAGGAAGATTTTTGGATCCAGAGGAGTTCTTCTTGGAAACACACTTCCTTGTATTTAGCTTGAAGTGTATTAGCTAAGTCTGCAAGGTGGTCCAGGAAAGGATTATCCTCAATCCTTCGTTGAATCCCACGTAATCGTGAAAGCAGCCTTCTTTTCCTCTTACCAATTTCTCCGAAGATGTTAGAATTCCAGTGTTGGGCTAGGTGCTGGAAGCGAGACATACACTCAATTATGTTTCCTCTCTCAGCCCAAGCCTATTGGACCAGCTCAGAAAACTCTGGATACGATATCCATGATGCCAAGAACTTAAAAGGCCTATCACCCATTAGAGTAGAGGAACGCTCCCCTAGGTTAATTAATATGGGTCTGTGATCAGAGATTAGTTTCGGCAGATGATCAACCCAACTGGTCTTGAAAATGGGTTGCAAATAGCCCGTCCAGTCGAACTAATAACATTCCTATTTTCTATGTGTACTTGGACCCATGCGAACCCATGTCTAAAAGCCCAACCTGATTTATGAAGTTCTTAAATAGCCGACAACCATGAGCTGAATGGGATGATCCGCCACATTGATCTGTTGAATTGAGAGTCACGTTGAAATCGCCTGCCAGTAACAATGGAGTAGAAGAGTCAGGTGCTTGTTCTGTTAAGTCCTCCCATAAGAATTTTTTGTATTGGCCATGGGGACTGCCATTAGAGGTGGTAAAACGGGCTAGCTCGCACTTCCACGGGTTGGGAAATCCCTAACCCTAACCCGCAGGTATGGGTTCAAGGGCCAGCCCGCACTTGTCTTTTTAGTTTTTGCCATGCATAAGTTATGGGGAAAAAATGGAACCTCCCAAAGTCCAAACCAAAAAAAAAAACGCCCAATAACATAGTAAAAAAAGCCAAACAACCATGCAAATAAAGGACTGATTTTTTTTGTTCAAAACAATTGTTAACAAAAACCAAAATTCTAGGCCCAACTTGCCAACTGTCCTAGCACAACGCCAAGCAGCCCGAGTCCAAATATCAAATTATTAGTAATGCAACCCATGTCCCATGCTTTATATATATTAAAAAAAGTTCGCAAGTTGGCCTGTATCAACCCGCAGGCTATACAGCTAGCCTGCATTTTTGTGGGTTGGGATTTTTCCAGCCCAACCAGCAGGTCCGCAGGTTGGGACTGTATTACCGGCTCTGACTACCATATATTATTGAGAAACGGAATTTCTTGTTTTCGTTTGGATAAGTCACTTCCATAGTTATAAATTGAAAATGGCTTGTCCGAATTTGAACTTCAACTTTATTAGACCACAGTACCCAGATTCCTCCAGAGAATCCAGCTGCCTCAACTCGGTAGGAGTTTGAGAGTCTAAGTCTTTTGATGACTTTGTCTGCTTTTGATCCAGAGATCTTGGTTTCAACTAGAACAAAAATGTCAGGGCTATGATTAGCAAGAAAGGAGTTAAAAATGGGAGGAAACTTTTTATCTAAGGCTCCTTGACAATTCCAAGTTATGATAGACATAAGATTTAATTAGTGGGTTTAGAGTTAAAATCTACTCCCTCTACAAGCATAGTTGTATCTCTGTCATCCAGTTCCTAGTGAACTCCTCTTGCTATCTCCTTTAAAATCTTCACAGAAAGTCCTAGGGAAGTTATGTTAGGTTTTTTCCCCAGGTTATATACCTTAAATCCAGATGCCAGCTTTACTCCTCTTCACTTGGAGTTTGGGCCTGGGGCCTTTAGTAGATGTGGGATGGGCTCTTTTCCGTGCTGGGTCGCTGAAGTGGGGCGTTAGCCTGACTTGGAGGAATCATCTTTTATGCCTTGGACCCAACTAGGTAATCTTTCATCCTCAATGATGAGTACCGAGTTTTGGTTCTGGTCCAGAGTTGTGGAGGCCTCCTTGGCTACATAGACATGTAAGTGGAAGATAGAATCCCTGTTATGGGATGATGTTTGCTGCCGTTTTTGTTTGGTACCCATATCAGTCTTTGTGCTACCTTTTTGATGTTTCCCTCTCCGTCGTTGTAAAATGTTATCCCCTTAGGGGATATTTTTTACAGATTCGTACACTACTGCCCCTTACTCCGCATATGTTGTATCATCTGTTAACACACTGAACCTTGAAGACGTTGCTACAGAGTGCGTTCCAAGGTCACTACCTCCTCTGTTGTATGTGCGTCTCCTACTCTGTACCTGCATCCAGGATCCGAAATCAGCTTTCTCACGCTCTTCTTTTTGGGAGGTTTCCTTATGCACCTTGTGTAGACATTGTCAGGTTCCTTGTGTTTCATGGCCGGTTCCCATTGTTTCTGGTCAGGAGTCTTTCAGGTGACCATAGCGTCCGTATTAGAAATAAATGGTAGGAAGTCCTTCGTATTCTACATAAATCATAGTTCCATTGACTTGGATCTTCGGAGTTAAAGGTTTTGTAAGATCGAGAAGGACGACCAGTTAGGCAAATTTCCCCCTGTCACCGGAGTCAGTATTGTAATCAACTCTGATGACCTCTCCAAAAACACCACCTATTGAACGAATGATGTTTTTGTGATAATAACGTGCTGGTAATCACGGCAATCGCACCCATGCTATTGTTTGATTTATGGTATGATTTTCCAGTTTGAAGGATGGGGACCACGGCTGGATTGTGAGGTAGTGGCCGTAGACAATCAGGGTCTGTCAATCAGTGCATGCTGATAATCTATATCTTCTTTAAACCTTACGAGAAAGCATTCATTGTCTAAATCAGTGATTCTGAATTTTCCAGTTGGTTTCCATATAAGTTGTAGCTGTAGCCTCAGCTGTTGATAGCTAATGGTGTGTCCTAGCAATTTGACAATAACTGCAAGTCCCATTCTCCTGTTGAGAGTATGCAGAACATGCTGAGCAACATTCACTGTGGGTATGTTCCCAGACATCCCAAGCATCACATCTCCTTAGTTAAGAACGACATCCTCTGCTTCCTCTTGTTGGATATCGGGTTCAATATTCAGCAATTTGTCTTTAAAAGAAAGGGGAGGGGTACCATTGTTTAAACCATCAACATGCATAGCATCAATTTGAATAGGATCAGTCATGGTGTTTTAGGGACAAAATCTGGGGATTGCGTCGAAGGGACATAGGGGGTTGTTGAAAGGGGATTGTGAGGGCTTTCCTCATCCATAGTATCCAAGTGTTCAGGGTCCATGTCGAATTTCACCTTCTTGGTGCTGCAAGCATCTCTAGGGTGTGGAGGGGGGTCAGGTTTAGGTAAGCTTTCGAAGGGAGTAGGGTATTGTATCGCTTCGGTGAGGTTCTAGAGAAAAGGAGGAGCTTCTCTCCTATTTCTTCTTTAGATATTCAAATTCAATTCTTTAATGAACGTACAAGACCTGCCCCAGACAAGCTCGTGCTTCTGGACATTAACATCCTCAAGAAGGTTCTCTATCTAATCTGCTTATCAGGCAATAGAATCGGTTAATAACGTTACTGCAGAAGCAAAATGGACAAGATTATGGTCCCTCCCAATGGCCCAGAGAGTCAAGACTTTCATTTGGCTGATGATGAAAAACAAGTTACTAACCAATGAAGAATGGTACCGAAGGCACATGATTGCGGACCAGCGTTGCTCCCTCTGTCAAGGTGACACAGAAGATGACAACCATGTACTCAGAGATTGCCCCTTGGTAACAAGAGTCTGGAAGAAGTTCCTCCCTTAAGACATGCATAGAGATTTTTTCAGGACAGATATTTCTAATTGATGGATTTGTTCTGCCATCAATTCACGTCCCCTGGATACCTCCTGGAAGATTGACACATGTATCGCTTGTTGGAAACTATGGCAAGTGCAAAACCAGAGAATCTTCAACTCGGAAAAATTCACAGTAGATAGTATTCTCTCATAAATTAGTATCACTGTGCAGCATACGTTAAAAAGTTTTGCCCTTTTTAAACGAATACTGTAAATGCATATTCGTTCTTTTGTCTTCAAGATAGCTTAGAGATATAACCTGTTGTACAGGTGTCAATTTGTACAGTTCATTTCTGAAATAAAATTCTCCGTTTCCATTCAAAAATATTCTCTCTCTTTTTGGCCAAAAACATGTTTTCACATTTAAATACAACGTTATATTAGTACGTAGAAATGAGTATATCAGTACGATCCATGACAAAAAGATGGGCCCACTTGCTGCATTGATGGCTATCATCGTCAGGAGCTTTACTACTTCAAGAAATAGCGCTACAGCTGGGAATACGGACCGGTCTGTCATGGGCTTAGGCCTAAACCCGCCTACTCGTTTAGGCTCGACTCCAAAAAAGTGCCTTATTTTTTAGGCCCGACCCGTTTAACAAAAGCCCCCCTTTTGTTGTTTTTTTTTTCTTAACATCCTTGAAGACTAAAATATGTAATTTAAAATAAAAATGTTATCAAATCTAATTTAAAACATAAAAAATTATCCATGTTTAACAAAACACAAACACAGTCTAAAATGTCAAAAATTAATGTCCATAACCACAATCAAATAAATAACTAGATAAAGTCATAATCATAAATTAAATACTAAACAATATTTCGAAGAAGTTAACATTAGGTAAGCTTAAGAATTGCAATTTATCTCAAGTTATAAACTCTGTTTAGTAATAAAGATATTGAAGATTAAGCGGTGAAGAATAAGAGAATTTGTTGTGCCAGGAAAAAAAGATAATCCCCTCAAATTAAAGTCATTTACATATCACATATATGACAGTATGGTACAATAATATACAATTTTTTTTAAAAAAAATTAAACGGGCCCAAAAGGGCCGTCCCTATAGGGTTGCAGGGCCGGCCCGTTTAAGCCCGTTGCTCTACAGGGTTGGCCCGTTTAGGTCCGCCTCCAAGAAAGTGCCCTAGATCATAAGCCCGGCCCTGCAGGCTCAGCCCGATTTCCCGGCTCTAAATAGCGCCATTCCAAGTGGACTGGTTTCATGGCTAGGCAAAGTGCTTAGTAGGGAGCGCTCATCAATTTGATTAGTGCTGCATTCTAAGCACTTAGTAGAGAAACCGATTCCACTATTCCAAACCATTCATGTCATGCCCAAAAATCGAAATATGAGAAGCACGAAATATGAGAAAATCCACATCCATAAAGCCTTAAATATATAAAATTTTTAATTCTTCATATATACATATATATGCAACATATTATATAATGGCTATGAATACATTTCATATTACAAAAATTATAGACTTTCTATAGCAATTTCTGTAGAATCTCGTCTGAGTGCAAGACCTCAGAAAAATTCTATAATAATCTAGTATAGTCAAGAGGAGCTCCCCTCCATAATAACAATTATACAATACCTAGATAAGGTAAGGATTCTAACTACAGCATACGTGAAGCACCTAAATTACAAAAATAAATACATAGATTTAAATTTTACATTAATCGGGAGTTTTCAACATGACACTTTAACTTCAAACAGTAGTATGGACCTTCAGCAACCACCAAGAGGAACATAGTCAGCTGCACTATTTGAGACCAAAAAAAAAACTTTCTAGTGAATAACTTCCCATTTATAGGATTTAATAAAATGCTAATGAAAAATAATTTAAATAGATTTAACTTTGAAAGATGACAACATGATAACAAGCTTCAACTTCTAGAGCATACAATTATAATCATAAATAAAACTATATGAAAGATCATTATACAAACAAAATTAAATATGTAGTAAAACAGTTTGTTTAACAAAATCAGTTTAAAAATAATAAATCTCTTATCTCATCTTTTGTAGGACTTCAACAAAATGGATAAACAAGCGTGTACACATAGTCCACGAGGGTAAATAACCAAGTGTAACATGAAGCCATGAGAACTAACATGGACACAATCCATGAGGATAAATAACCAAGTGCAGCTTAAAGCCACAAAACAAGGCCATGTACAAAATCTACGAATAACAAGCCGAAAACGAATCCCAGGAAAATCAAGCCTGAGTACTGTGTTCACGAATGTCAAGTGAGCTTGAGTTGACCATGGCGTTGAGGACTAACAGTGTTGCTGTTAGAAACTGGCGTTTTGTATTCAGTCATCCCAAAAGCATTTTCAAGCATGTGTGGGATCAATTTGCTATTTAAAAAATGAGAAATAAATTCTCACATTGAAACTAGTAAGGAATAATTCATAGCAAAGGATCCCAGCCAATGTTTTAAAAGCCGGACCGAAAGATGAGCCGGAAAGATTAATGGGTCACGGTCCAAACGGTTGAATCGGTCGGGCCATCTAGTTAAACCAGTGACATAATAATTAAATAAAAATAATATATATATAGAATTATGAGAAAGGAATACTGAAAATGCATTATATATATATACTCTCACTGGTCATATATATAAGATTCAGTTGATTTTTTTTGGAGAGATTAAGGAGGCTAAATAAGTTATTTAATCATATCATATGTTTGTATTATTAGATTTTATATCAGTTTATAAGTTAGACAAATTAGTCTGGAAAAAATGATGTGTATAAATGTTTTAAAGTAACTTATTGAATTAGCCTGGGTCTTATATTTAAGATTGGTAATAGTATATATATTACAGTTGTGTAGATATATTAAGAAAAAATTAAATCTTAATGTCCATAATGCAATAATAACATGATTGAAGTATATAGGGATAAAGACAAGAAAATACCACTTCAACTAAAAAATCTCAAATTAGTCCTGTTGCTCATAAGAGGATAGATATTAACTACCAGAATATAGCAATTGACAACTTATTTTGTAAGAAATCACTAATTTAAGATTTTGAAGTTCAAGTAGTATTTTCTTATCTTTCTCTCAAGAATATAATACATTAAATTAGTACATTTTAAATAATATACTATATAATACGAAAAAAGTTGTAAGTTTGAATAAATAAAGAAAAAAATGCGTAAGTAAATATTTGTTAAATTTTAAAATTCAAAAGATAGCATCATTCAAATTATGAAAGGCTACAAAGTTAAAACTGCCTTGGTGAATGTGTGAGGCAGTAGTAGGTATTTGCATTCAAAATAGAGAACGAGTAAGAGTAGCATTAAAAAAATGTCATAGGGTAATTAATTAGTCTAGTATTGCCTCGCTTCCTTCCATCTTTTGGTTTTGTTTCCATCCCATTACCTTCTTTCTTCTACATCGGTGCGTCCTAACTCCAATCTCCGGCATATTAGAGGTCATGGCTCGCAGGTGATTTTGTCTCACCTTCTGATCTTGTGGCTATTTTTTCGCTATTTTTGTGCTATTAAAAGAAAAACTATAGAGGCAGGCTCTGGGTTTTTTTTGGCTGGTTCTTTCTCCTTCCCTTCTTCCTCCTCCTCCTCCTTATTTTTCTGGGTAATGGGACCTCATGTTGTAACCTATCCGGCTTTTGAAAACTCGCTCTGGCTCCAGGTTTATTGACAGTTTCTCACCTAAAAGCCGGTTCTTACCGGCTCAATCTGGTTCAACTGATAAAGCGGCTTTCATTTCTAAACTGAGTCGTTTGGAGCTCCGGTCACAGATCCAGCCGGTCCAATTGTCCGGTCCGGCTTGGCTCTGAAATCATTGATCCCAGCATGAAAGTTTATAAACAATATGCCAAAAATTTCCTACAAATTCAATTTGTCGACAAAACCCTTCCCGAATAATAAAAATGCACGTATGGACATTTCAAAACGCAGGCCTATCTTAACATGAAAATTTATAAACGATATCTCAAAGTTTTCCTTATTGTTTCCATGCCTAATCATGAATATGAAAAAATAGAAGAATAAATAATGACAATATATACAATCAGCAATCTTTACTCACTTCAATATCAATAAGAAACTAAATAAGTCTAATAAGCTTTTCTTGATAAAACCATGTTTAGAATGTGGTAGATAATATAAAAATTTAACAAGTAGTAAATATTGATAAATAAAATATTTGTATATTTATTTTCCCTTATATGATGATTTTGTAGATGACATTTGAGCTTAATTTAATGAATTGGGTGTAATTGATAAATAAATAATGATTTTGGCATGAAATAAAATTTCTTGAAAAATATTAAATTTGACCCTATTTTGGTTTTTAGGCAATATCTGAAGCTCTAGATGTCGGGTTGAGACGTTCTTTATATGGATAAAAAGCTAAGAAAAAACTCTACAACTTTTATGTTGATCCCAAAACCCAATTTTGCTTTCAATAGCTTTGAATTTTGCTTGGAAATTGAGAATGTGAATTCGTCCCTGATTGACCTTTGCCCACTAATTTGACCAGAACTTGAGCTATAAATGTCAAAATGTGGAGCTTCTAGTTGTGTCTTCAAGTTAAGATCCAGAGCTACAACTTTCATGAGATCACATGTTGAAATTCCACCGTCTTGGATGTCAAAATTAGGCAGCAATCAATAAGTTTGGCAGCCACAAGGTTAATGTTGAAGGATTACTGTCAGGGTGTATGCTTAACTTTCTTGGAAATTTTTGCACCCCCTCCATCTATAAATAGAGAAGCTCAAGACACAAGGAAACACACCATCTTAGAGTTAATTTCATACATTGTATTTGCTTTTTGCATGCCTCCTTCATTGAAGGCTTAGATAGTCCTCCTTTATGGATGGTATAGGTTGCCACTTACATAGAAGGTTTTACCTCCTATATGGAAGGCTAGATTTTTCCATTTTCATGCATCTTGTAGTTGTATCTTTGTGTTTTAGAATTTAATAATTGAGTTTCATGCAATGTTAATTTATGAAGTTTTCAATTTATTTTGTTTTTTTTTTAATTTCATTATGAGCTAAATTTCCATTTTCCTAGGGTGATGATATAGTTTACTAATGATGGATTGAATCTTAACTTATTAAATCTAGTTTTAATTTTTTCTTTCATGATTGAGTTTTGATTATTATTCTTAATGCTTTCAATTGAGTGGCCATCTTTTGAATGATTTCAATATATATGTTGAGATCGGAAAGAGATGCATGTGTGTAGATCCTATAATTAAAACCATAACTTGCATATGAAATAGGAATATATTCATACGAGTTGTGTAGTCTTAATGAGTTCCATAAATTTTAATGCATGATTAATTGCTTTAATTCATATAGGGATATATTGGATTAACAATTAATTATAGAATTGCTTGATCTTGGAAAAGGCTAGTAATTAAATTAGGGAAACTCGGCTATCAATCATGTAGAACAAATTGGACAGAATAGATAAGTGATTCAATCCGAAATTTGCTAAGTGAAATCTGATCACTAAGACTTTTTCTCATAGTTGTTTTCATATCATTTGTATTCATATTTAATCATTTTTAATTTTGTAATCTCAATCACCAATTAATCGATCGACCTAATAGAATTAAGATTACTAATTTTGGTACTTAGTAATCAATCCTCATGGAAACGATACTTTACTCACTTATTATGTATTACTTGTTTACGATAGTGTACACTTGCACCTTTTAATAGACTATTTACTCTTGTAACAAATATCATTTATACAGATTATAATAGAATGTTATTCATTCACCTGATGTGCTTTCAAGTATGTGTGTGTGTGTGTATAACTCATTCCCACTTAGCCCCTTTCACTCTTTAGTTCCCTAATATCCAAAACAGCACTATGGTCATTCTCATTTCATACACTTTATAGAATTTATAAAATTCATTTAACAAAAGTCCTTTTACAAATTTAAGCCCAGCCCACCTCTTTAAGTTACTTAACCATAATCTTCAACAACTAACAAAACACAACCACAATCTACAATCCCCATAATTTATAAAAATAGGAGGAAAAACCTTAATCTCAATCTTCTACAGGTAATACGCGACCAAATTCATTCAATTAACCACAAATTCAATTTCTAAAAAGAGTGGAATGAGAATCAACAAGTCATTTGATCCGCATAATAGAGTGAAATGAACTGCAAAATTAAATAGATAAAAAACTTTTGCAAATAAAAAGGACCCATGTATGTCTAACGTGAAATAATAATGAGAAGCAATAAGTAGTGACGATAGAACTATAATAATATTGTATATCTCGGCATCTCGCTTTTAATTCCATTTCTGATAAGATACGGAATTTGAGAAAGTTTCATCAGTTCCATTATCATAGGCACATTGAACTTTTTATGCAACTCAGACTGACTTGGGAACACACTGCAAGGGCAGGTGACCTCTCCGCCCTCAAGTGCAATCGGATGTTCACACTCCTATCGCCAGTGTGTTGGTCCACCTGATATCCTTCTAAATGGTAAATCAGCAGCTAAAAGCCTATGTGCTGCACCAAATTATACGGCTTAACATGTAATAGCAATCAATATAAAAACTTATAAATAAGTATTAATAAAAAGAAGGTTAATTAAGAATATTAAATATGCCGTTGCCTCAGCTGGTTGTCAAATCTTTTTTGTCCCACCGCTAGATTTTTCGGATTTGGCTTCGGTCCGTTGTCAATCCTTTTGTTCCATTGGTGTAGTTTTGGGATAAAATGTTCGGGTTGACTTTTTTATTTTAAATGGTGTATAGTATCTTGAAGTATTTTTCTCGACGTATCTAGTAACTTAAAATATTTTTTAAGTAACGTACAATATCCTAAAATAATTTTTAGTGCTTTTAACCTCTTAAAATATTTTTTTAGTTATACCTAGTTTGTTAGCAGACTAATTGCAATTTAACCCTTAATATATGTTTTCAGCTCAAAAAATCACTTTAAAATATTAGATGCCGCTGAAAAAATATTTTAGAGCGGGTGAAATTCAATAAATCAATATCATAAGTTTTGGATACTCTTTACTGCTAAGAAAAATACATTAACGGTGTGGTCAATCTCTTAAAACACTAGATACAACTGAAAAAAATATTTTAAAGGGTTAAAAGCACAAAAAAATATTTTAAAGTAATTTTTAGAGCTGAAAAAATATATTAAAAGTAAAATTATAATCAATCTGGTAACAGATTAGGTATAACTGAAAAAATATTTTAAAGGATTAAAAATACTAAAAATTATTTTAAAATATTGCACGTTACTTAAAAAATATTTTAAGATATTAGATATGTCTAAAAAATTACTTTAAATTACTAGACGCCATTTAAAAAAAAACCAGCCCCTACATTTTATGATTTTTATCCCAGAACTACACCAAAAATCTACGCCAAAAAAGGAGGACCGAAGCCAAAACCGGATGTTTCATCCATGAGACCCACACTCACAGATACACGCATCAGCTTACACACGAGATCTAAATGCCTGAAATGTGAAATGTCATGATATTTGAACAAAAAAAAAAATGTCATGATATGATTACAGAAGGACCCACAAACTTGTTATTCTCACGCAAACACATGATATGTTGTGGCCCTCGATTTACGGGCCACGCGGGGCAATCTACGTACAAGGAGTCAGGATGAAATTAAAATCCCCGCCAACAACCACCCCTCCATTACAGGAGCACTTTTGCTTCTCCACTTTAATTAAGGAATAACGGTATAATAAAATAGAACTTAAAATATTGGGAACATCCAAAAAAAAAAAAAACCTCATGAATTTCTAAAAGCTCAAAACATCACTTCAGCATATAAAAAGACAGATAAGAGAAGATAGAACTATGGAATTTTAAAATGTTGGCATTTTTATAAAATTACCCTTCGCTGACTTACACTTATTAAAAGAGTTATTAAAATGATAAATACCTTTATGTACTAATATTTGTATTCGTGTTACAAATGTAGTCCATGATTAAATGTGAATTTTTATGAGTCAGAATGTAATGTTTTAATTACTTACTATATTTGTAATGCGAATGACAATATATGTAAAGATATTTCTTTTATCAAAAATATAAAAAATTTGTTGAGAAAAAACACTTTTTTTGGGTTATGTCAGATTCGATAATGTGATGATTTGTGAAATAACAATTTAAAAATACATGCCTGATTTTTTAACTGGTCTTTTTGTACTATTTTGGTGGAATGTTTGAGGGCTTTGTAAATTTAACGAAGACATTGCTGGTAAATGAAAAGGAAAAGTCATGAAGCCCCACTAAAAGTAGGTCTTTGCTATTCAAGTCAATGGAAAAAGGTTGGGCAAAGAGAAAAGATAAAGGTTTTGGTTATTTCGTCCACATCTCTCGTTTATTGCAGATCGGCATCTTCATATCACAACAGTGAGCATCAAGAAAAAAGCATGACCGCTTCAACAACTTTCGTAATAGTAATGACATTGATCATTGTATGACGAGTTTTATAGATCCCGCGCAAAATTTTGTTCATTATTTTACCCACTAGTTTTAATTTCATACCTCTCTTATTCCTTTTTCTTGTTTTCCTGGGATATTACTGATAAGATTATGTTGTTGCAGATTATGCTTTGGAGAAAATGAAAAGATCGAACCCCTGCTAGTGTCACAGAAGAATCTTCGTCCAGCTCTGATACTTTTACCTAAACTATTCCTATTGATTGCATATGTTAAGAGAGTTAGCATCAAGGGATAGTTTCTATGCAAATAATTTAAGA
The DNA here is from genome assembly GCA_963242795.1 of Inga leiocalycina. Lineage (NCBI taxonomy): Eukaryota > Viridiplantae > Streptophyta > Magnoliopsida > Fabales > Fabaceae > Inga > Inga leiocalycina. The sequence continues at coordinate 59,689,568 of OY725325.1, read as the reverse complement.
GGTTATTTTAAGTCAACCAACGTACATTTTTTATAAATAATTAATTTAACTAATTTCCTTAATCTATCTATATTAGTTAAGTAGATCTTATATTATATAGCGTAGATGGTATATTTTTCATGTCATATACTTCAACAAACGTTATACATGTTCATTGAAGTATATTCATTATGAATGTGTTGGTTATGTTAATTTTAATTAATTTTCAATAAATTAATTATAAGTAGTATTCGTTTAGTTCTCTTTCTTGTTTTGCCAACCGTTTAGTTATGATTAAATCATGTACAATGTCTTGTATACAATAACTCATTTATAGCTTATTTTATGCGTTTTGATACATTATCATGAGAAAATTATATTCAAGAACCTATATCTGAGTCAACATTTTTTCTTTGACCTGACGTAAAATTTATTTTTCGGCATCATAAAAATTATAATTATATTGATGGACCAAGGCACAATTCATTAATTTAACTTCCGTATCATCATAAAAATTACATTTCCTTTCTTTTCTTCCCGCACTCAATTCTTATGTCATTTTAAGGTTTCTTGATTTAAGGCACCCAACTCCGTAATGGTGCGTTGCCAACATTCCAGTTCTTCAATATAATTATAAATTTGATCATGCCTAAGACTCACTATTATTATCAGTCGTACCCTTCAGTGTAATTTTTCATACTATTTATTTGAAATTTCTATAAGCGTTTCCCCTAACTTTCAGTTAAGGATAAAAATATATTTCCTATCATAAAATCCCCTATAGCCCACGATTTAATTATTTGCTCTGTAATATGAAGTCTCTTGATCATAATTTTTTCTTTCATTATTTTTTCATTATGGAGATTTATTTTAACTTGAAATTCAAAGTCCCTTTATAGTTTATACTTGTTCACAAGATCATTCAAATTTGTAAGAAGCACTTTTTCCATTGTGACAGCAGAAAATTGGTGAAAGGTATTCATTTTGATTTGTTAATGGAAAAAAATCAAAATTTTAAAAGATGAATGAATTTAGTGAATGACAGTGCACATTGATAATTAATATATAAGTTCATTTTTTTTGGTAAAATGATCGATCAACAAAACGAAATTGTGCATAAGTTTTGTTTTTTTGTTTTTTGGTAAAATGATCACATTTCTAATTTTAATGGGCAGATGGATGAATTCTTGCTCAATAATTCACATTCCGCTTATCTCCAACCTTCTTGTCGAAATTATATTTTATAAAATTGAATAACTCTTCCTAGTTATATCAAAAAACGTATTGTAGCTAATACAGGGGAGAATTACTATGTGGTCCAAAGGAAGGGATTTAATTATCCAAAAGTCTAAATGACAAGTGAGTAGCATAAACCTGTTGTTATAATTTCCTGAACTGAAACTTGTCATTACAGGCTCCTTAGTTGTTATTGAATTTTTTGGTGATTAAATCACTTCCTTGGGATTTCATAGTAATTCCCCCTAAACAATATTCATGACAAGTCACATTTTTCATTGTTATTTTATTTCATTTTAACGATATAACTCGTGTTCAACAACATTATTTTTTTGGTAGGGATGAAGTTGGAGATATATGGACTTATTTAAGCTCTAAATTACCATCTTATGATAACAATCTGGTTGGGATTGAGTCAAGAGTGGCTGATATGATGCCAAGTTTGGAGATTGGGTTGGATGACAAATGTTTTGTAGGGATATGGGGTATGGGCGGTGTCGGTAAAATAACTCTTACTAGAATTGTTTCTGAAAAACTACTTGACAAGTTTGAAGTGTGTTGCTTTCTTGCCAACGTTAGAGAAATTTTATTGCAAACAACATGCCTAGTCTTTCTGCAAAAAAGGCTCCTCTCTTATATCAAAATAAAAGACTTGGAAATTTGAAATTATTTTGAAGGAATGAAGAATATAAGAAATCTTCTCCATAGTAAAAAGATTCTTCTTGTCCTTGACGATGTAGAGGATATGAGTCAATTAAAGAATTTGGCTGGAAGTCCAGCTTAGTTCAGTAAAGGAAGCAGAATTATTATCACAACAAGAGATTTGTCAATTGCTCACCTCATCTGGAGTAGATAACCAAAGAATACATGAGATGAAAACCATGACGAAAGATGAATCTCTTCGACTCTTTCCTAACAAAGCCTTCAACAAAGATCATCATGAAGAGTATATTATTTGGAGTTATCTAAATATGTGGTTGAATATGCTGAAGGTCTACCTTTGGCACTTGAAGTTTTGGGTCATTATTTTTGTGGGAGAAGTGAAGATGAGTGGAGAGATGTTTTAGATAGATTGAAGAAAATTCCTAATAATAATATTCTTCAAGTACTTAAAGTAAGTTATGATGGATTAAATGAGGAAGAAAAGACACTATTTTTAGATATTGCATGTTTTTTCTAGGCTTAACAGAAAAGAAAAGTGACTCGAATTTTGGAAAGTTGTGATATTCACCCAACAATTGGAATAAAGGTCTTGACTCAAAAAGCTTTACTAATTGAAACAGAAAGGGAAGATTAGAGATGCATGATGTACTTGAAGTGTTGGGTAAGGATATAATTAATGAAGAATCTGGCCATAATGTTTACAATCGTACCAGGTTGTGGAAGTTTAAGGACATCAAGAAAGTATTGGAAAATAATAAGGTGAGTGCCTTATTTTATTTTTTTTAAATTACTCGTTTTATTGACTTGCATTTAATGTTTTTAATACTCTTTACTTCCTTGTCATTGTCATGTTATGTTTCTGGAAAATGTCATTTCATTAGGGGATTTGAGGCAACAGAAGCTACTGTTATGCAAGAATATTATGGGAACCGAGACAAAATAAAAGTTCATCCTGAAGCCTTTTCAAAGATGAGTAACATTAGATTATTCCTCTTAGGTATGGAGTGGATGATGAGTAGAAGTCCACTCATATTACCAAGGGAATTGAAACATTCTGGCGCATCAAAATTAAAGGTTGTTCGATGGCCATCATTTCCTTTCAGAGCTCTTCCACTTCCATTGGATGAACTTGTTCATATTCAAATGCGTAGTAGCGACATAAAGCAAATTTGGAATGGCAATCCGGTGAGATTGATGCTCCATGCACCATTGGTTATCTTAACAATGTATATATCTCTATGTCCATGTTTTATTGATACATTGTTTAGTGAGACTAACCCTACAACTTTTTTTGGTTTGATTAATTGATGGGTAAGTTGAAATTCATCGACTTGAGAGATTCTTACAATTTTGCCATAACTCCAGACTTCCTGTGACACCTTATGCCCAATAGACTCAAATGAGTGTAAAAGAGTAGTGAAATCAATTATGGAACCAAAGTTCAGTCCTGGATTAAATTTACTTTGAAAACACGTTCACAACTTCCGAACCTATCTCAAGAGGTGAACCTGGGATTGGTAAGGAATTTTGAGTGTAATAAATTTTTTCAAAACAATTTCATAAATATTCACTATCTCACAAGTCCCATTGGTACTTGAATCCATTTTATCAGAGTGTGCGAGTGTATCTCTGCTTACGTCTCATAATATGTTCCTTAGTTAATGTTTCTGCGTCAAACAGAAGCGTTATCAATATATATATAGTCACCATTCTTTTACTAAGCTACCGGTACTACTGGTTTTACTACTGTACTATTGTTAGGTTTACATAATTATATACATTATATACAGTCCCAAAAATAACCAAAATACTTAAAACAGACAACCAACAACAAATTAAGTCCTTCAACTTTGACTTCTAGCTGTCCGTATTTACCTTCTTCCCCTGCGAACCACTAGCCTGTGCTATAGATTTATCTAGAAAAATAGTGAGATTCAAAAGAATCTCAGTAGTAACAGTTAGCCAATCATACAGATACAACATCACAAAGCAAGTCACACAGTCATCACACAGCAGAATTCTCACAACAACATTCAACAAATAACATGCAGTTCACATATCACCATAGCGCTAGGTATATCATATGGCCCCGAGTGTAACCCGTGCAACAGGCCCCAGGCATCCACTCGTGCATCACATAACGTTACATTGGCCTGAGCATTCACCCGTGCATATATACCCTGGGCGACCATCCCGCAGAATCAGAATGTGTCAGACAATTTATGATGAATCCATAAAACATGCAGTGTATCTTATAAACATATGAAAGACAAGTTACTACTTGGTTACTTCCCTTGAGCAATATCCAATTGTTTCCCGGAGCTCGGGAAGGTCTTAGATTCCGGACAGCATTCAGGTCCTATAATTAGAATTTCGGACGACAAACTATTGTTTGGTCCAATTCTCTTACAATCCAATCACTTATGATGGTTGTCATTAAAGTTAGAATACTAAATCAAAAGTAAAGTCAAAGCAGCCCAACTACCCCACGTTAGTTAACTTCACCCTTAAAGTTCTACTTAATTACCTAGTGCCATTACATTTTCATTTTCACCCTTGTTCTTAATTCCACCTGCTTTTCTATCAACTTCAAAAATTCACCATTAATTCTAGGGAACTCCAAATTGGTTGGTTCCAAATTCTATGTAAAGCTCTTTCAGTATACTTTCACAGAAAAGTGCTCAATTCTAGCCATTATACCCACAGAATTCCCAGAATTACACCAAACCCAACCTGTTCTAGATTCCATTCCAGAAACAGGAATTAACTTTGAAAACTCATATTTAATTGTATAGATGTCCAATTGTGATGATTTTAAAGGTTATGTGACCCCTAATAAGTCTAGTTTCAGGGAAAAATATAGTCATTACACTTTTAATCGCATGTCAATACAGTATCTCATTCAATTGCTCACTGCCCCCAGAATTCGTCAGTTTTCCAGGCCAAACTTTGAACATGCAAAACTCCCAGCACACACACCCAAATGACACAAATTATATATCAATTTAAAGCTTGACATGTCTATTATTAAACTGGAAAGTATTAAAATTTTTGGTCGCATGTCAATACAGTATCTCATTCAATTACTCACTGCCCCCAGAATTCTTCCGTTTTCCAGGCCAAACTTTGAACATGCATAACTCCCATCACACAAGCCCAAATGACACAAATTATATATCAATTTAAAGCTTGACATGTCTATTATTAAATTGGAAAGTTTTAAAATTTTTGGACATCATTTACATATTTAAAAATGTCACACAAACAAACTGCCCTGCACAGGACATATATTGTCAACATTGTAAGTTTTGCAATATGTGGTTCCAATGATCCAAAATTACAACCAAAGCTATTTCCCCACACGTTTTTACATTCTAAACACAATGGTAATGTCAAAATTATCAAAATCACAAAGCTCCAGGCCCCCAAAGCCCTGACCGAACAAACCCCCTTTTCACCATAATTTCCAAAATCGAATTTTGTCCAACAACTTGGTCTAGGATCATCATAAATCATCATTTAACCACCAATACACGATTAAATCATGGTTAAACCTCCAAAAATAGCCCTGGCCGAACTCATGAACAGTAACCAACCCTAAGAATACTCATCCAAACAACAGTCTAATCGATTCAAAATGAAGCCTACGCTTACCTCTACCCATTTCCGCAAGTTGTTCGGTATTCCAATAGCACTCCGGCTGAGTAACTGACATAAAACACCTCAGATGAGAGAAATCTGAGACCATAGAATTGAAGCTTACAGTGAGTAGAAGAAGTTTTTTGAAGGACTTACTGGACGATAACGGCGTTTCGGGGTCGAAATTGGCTCCGGTACTCAGGAAAGTTACTATTCATTCTTCCTCGCTCCTCTAACAATTTTTTGGGATTTTTTCTATTTTTTCCTGATTTTTTATGAGGGCTGGTTGAACTTATGGGCTAAGAGGGAGTCAAAAAAAAATTTTTTTGCCACGTGTCAAAATCCTGTGGTGCCACTTGTCCTGTGCTCCAATCAAATGGTGACACGTGTCACTTGCTTTAATAAAGTGCATCCCACCTCTTTTTCCTGGGTTTTATCCGTCCTTTTTGTAAGGAAAAGTGAGGATCTGATGATTTTCCTCGGCTCCCGGGTTTGGTGTTTGGGAAGTTAGTCAGGTGATCGAGTCCGAGACCGGCAGATTTCCTTGGCTCGGTGCGAGGTGGCATCCTCTAGTGATAACAACTAAAAAGGTAAAGTCACTTCACCATCTTTAGGCGACAAGTGTCATGCTCCCATTTAGCCAACACATAAAGTAAAAAGTAACTTCATCATTAGGGGACATGTGTCACTTGGAGATTGTACCAATACAAAAGTCAAACAGTACTTTTTGTCCTTCCACCATAAGATGGTGCCATGTGTCCACTTTATCAGGGGAAGGAAGGTCAGGGATTTCCCCATGTCCACCTATGATGTGTCATTTTTCGTGGTCCCCACATAAAGTAAAATTAATTTATTTAATTATTACTTTATGAATTTGGCTAGTAGAATTTTGCCAAATGTCCATTTTATTGGAAAATGGCGCCACATGCACATATACTCGGCACTGGTGAGCTTCGTCCGACTAATTATATTTACAAGCAATACCGTGTGTTCACATTTTAGTATGTTACACTTCTCAAGAGTTCCACTTTTAGAACATTTATGTCTTTCTCACTGCACATCCCTTGTTGAGGTTCATTCTTCACTTGGAAAGTTGGAAACGTTTGCTGTGGTGTGTTGGACATATATAAAATCATTAATTAGTTAAGATTTTGATGAGGTAGTTAATCAATGTAAGACCCTATAAATGTAGGATTCTCACTCAAAATGAGGGAGGTTAACTTGGTCCTCATCTCTCATTAATGAAAGAGTTTACGATTAATAGTAGAATACCCAAGAAAGGTTTATTGTAGTGCCATTATATCTTGTAATTCTTCAAAAGATATTCATATTATTTTTCTCCAATTCTGAGTTAATTAACATGGTCAGAGTAGGCTAGTTTCTTGTGCCAAAAATTGTTGTTGTCTGGATATGAGGCACGTTGAGCCCAATCTTAAAGCATAGCTATTTTTTGGAAGCAACGACTTGTTAAGTCTATGTTTCTTGATTCTCCACCACCGAGCTTCTGAGTCTTGCCCTATTTTTTGGAATCCACGGCTAAATCTTCAGTTGAATCTTTTCTTGGGTATGACTTCACATTACGATTTTTGGTACAAGACAGCTAATCATGGGGTGTTGTCAATCTTGGATCATTGCTGAGTCTTCGCGGTCCGAGAGTTAATGTCCGTGGGTTTGTGAGTTTCATGTTAACTTGAAGATTGTTGAAAATCTTAGGTTTTATATCTGTCACTGCATCCTTCTTGTTACCAATGAGGTTATTCTGGTCCACTCTTTCGATTTCACTTGATCAAGTTCTAGATACTCCATTCGCATTATATTTCCAGAAGCTATCAAGATTCCCCAAAGTGATATCTCAAAATGGTCAGAATCAGTGCTTCGTTTGCATGGGAGACCCACAAGGAATATCAACAAGAAGAAGGCGTTTAATGGTTGATATGGAGAAGGTGGGCTTTATTCACTAAACTGTTGTACACGTTTTGTGGTTTTATGTGTACATCCGCTCCTTTTCATTTGCCATCTCTGTCTTCGTTGGCTCCTGTGAGGAGCGTTCTTGGACATGTTCTTTGAATACTGATAAGTGCACCTCATTAAGTGCTTCAAGACTCTTTACTTTGGATCATTAGTTTTGCTAACCTGGAGACTCAGATGGTGTTTTAGTCTAGTGTGCTTCAATGACCTTGGTTGATACAAAGTTGGAATGAAATTGATGGGCTATGGTGCTTCTATTGCATCTTTAATATGCTTTTAATTATTTGAAGGCATTGGAAGCATTGGACTTGATAGTTCTTTGTTGGTTCTCGTGACCCTGTGGAGGATACTCATACGTCGATGATCTGGAGACAACTGAAAAATACAGGAAAATTCGCTCCCTAGATGCTGCTGTTTTTGACATGTTAGTAGATTTCTTGGATATGGGTGTTGGTGAATGTAACCATTTGAAAAGGGCTGCAAATTTAGTTTCAATTTGTCTTTGGTTACTAGATAGTAAAAGGAGAACAATGGAGGATATTGATGGTAGTTGACTGAAGCTTCAGCACTAGATTCTTATGTGCAGATACACGGGTCGTCAACATGATTTCATTTGTACCAAAGTTAAAAAATTAGAGTACTTTGCAAGTTGGTACCACACAAATCAAAGTGACCAACTTGGATAAAACAAAAAATTTGGAGCCAATGAACTTTGCATGGAGACTTGCGGTGCCGGATCAGGTTTTTTTAAAGGGGTGAAGAAGCTTGAAAATAAAGAGGCTGCATCTTGTTTTTTGGTCTGGAAGTGTAAGACTAAGACAAAATAAAAGGTTCAAGTAATCACATGCATAGTAAAGCACTTGAAGGAAGCAGCGAGTGTTAATGGTCTTGCTTGCAAGAGAGAGCCCTGAAGAGTCTTCTACAAAATTTGGGTTGTCATGTCCAAAGCTTGGAAAAAGGAGAAAATGGTTAAGTCAAGAACATTGTCATATCAACATGTGAATGAAGAAACTATGGGTTCATCAAAATAAGACATGTTCTTGCAATGAAGTGTTGAAGAACAATATTCTAAAGATCAAGAGAAAGATGTCTCCATGAAGACAAAGAGGAAGATGTCTCCTAAAAGTGCTGCTCACAAGAACAAAATGATCGGTTTAATCTCACTTCACTAAACCCTATTTGTTTTATTGGCAAGTTGACACTTTCATGAGTATAAAAAGTGTCAACTTGAGGGGGTGTGTTGGAGATATATAACATCATTAATTATTTGATATCCTCATTAGTTAGTTTAGATCTTGATGAGGTAGTTAATCAATGTAAAACTCTATAGATAGAGATCTAATTATATGGATCAAAATGTGAAGGATGGTAGGATCCTCATCCAAAATGAGGGAGGGTAACTTGGTCCTCATCTCTCATTAATCCTAGAGTTTAGGGTTAATAGTATAACACCCAAGAAGGGTTAGTTATAATGCCATTATGTCTTGTAATTCTTAAGAAGAGATTCATATTTTTTTCTCCAATTCTGAGTTTATTAACAAGGTGTACTTGGATCATTGTTATAATCATGAAATCCTACCAAGGAAATTGGAAACAAATTCTTTGATAAAGTTAGACCTTTGTTATTGTACAAAAGTTGCAGTGCTCCCAGAGTTTGGGGAAGACATGGAAAAATTATCATATCTTGATGCGAGTCATACTGCTATAACTACACTTCCTAAATCACTTGGATACTTAAGTGGTCTTAGAGATTTGAATTTGAGTCACTGCAAAATTGATATATTTGGCATGGTGTCGAAGACTAACATAAATCGCCAAATTTCTAGCTTGACTGTAACGTTGTTAACAGAGTTAGCTTTAAGTCTATGTGACTTAAATGACAAATCGGTTCCTGATGATTTTGATAGTTTATCATCACTCATTGTATTGGATCTAAGTGGTAAATATTTGGTTAATCTACCCACTGGTTGCTTCTCTAGAATTTCTCGACTTGTTTTTCTTCTATTGGATGATTGCCATAGGCTTAAGTCATTGCCATGCTTCCACCATGGTTAATACGATTAGATGTATCTGATTGTTATTCATTGGAACCTTTATCAAATAGACTGTCACGGAATTTGGCTGCTTCACTTGTTCATGAGGTATGTTTGTCTTCATACAATCTATCTATTGATTTTTGTGTAATTTCTGTAACTACTTATTTATAACATGACAAATATCTAATTTCAGTATCGTGGGCGAACTAAATATGTTATCTCTTATGAGAAAAATGATGATAGACCATTGGTGCCCAAGCACATTGATGTATGTGTGTCTCATTTTTGTGTATATTTGTCACATATGCTCCCTTCACGGTTAATTAATTAACAACAGCTTAGTATTTTTGCAGCCATATTGTCTTCTTCCTCCGAGCGATTTCTGTGCAATTATTTCTGAATGTGGAATACCATCATGGTTTCCAAATAAAGAATATTGTTCTTTGGATGAGAGTAGAGTAGAGGAACATATATGAGATAAAAGTGAACATACCTCTACATTTCCGTGATAGTGAATGGTCAAGAATTGTTGTATGCTTCCTTATCCCAGGTAATGGTTGTTTGAAGATTACGTGGAGTAGTAAAGCTCCAGAGGATGATGATTATATATGCAAAGATTGGGGATATTATATTGACCTCGGGTATGATCCTCACAACATGTGCATAATGGTGTTGGAATTAAATGAGGAAACATGTCGGCAGCACCTAAGTGGTCACATCAATTCCCTTCACATCAAACTTTCCATGAACTACGGAGATAATTTTGACGATGCAGTTGGAAGATATAAAAGATCTATAAAGTGGGGATGTGGGCGGAGAGTGATATGTAAAGAAGAGATACAAAAGTGGCGCAATGACAATGATTTCAACCAACTCACCCAACCTCAACTTGCTTCCCTGGATAATGAGATCAACCTTCCCTAGAGATCACTTAGCCAATTCATCAAGGACAACAATAGATGGCCATTATGGTAAGCTTTTGGATTGAGGAGAAAGAACTGGAACAAATGGAAATCCTTTTTCTTTTCATCTTCTTTTTGCTTTTAATATTGGAATGTACCATTTATTTAATTTTATAACATGAGAAATGAACATAACAATTATGGGAATGTTTGAAGGAGTTGGTTAAACATTGAAGCACACCAACTTTACAATCCTCTACCAACCAAGGAATATTCAGGAACTTTCATGAAAAAACCTTCATAAAAAAGGTTCTTTTGTTGCTAGAAAATTATAAAATATAAAAGGAATGGGTCGAAAGTAAAATGAGTCATCTTCATTTTCATTTTCTTTCTGATCATTCTTTTCCAACTTTTTCATAAGAAAATATTAGATGAGTTCGATACTTAGGACTCGCCTGAGTCATGACATGCTTCTATTTCCAAAGAATGCTTATAAAGATAATTACAATCAATGACCAACAAAGTCCTCATATTAATGGTAATTTTTTTTCCAAATCCTTGCAGGATTAGCTAACGAAAAGCAAAAAAATTTAGGGAGCATTGCAGTTGTTAGGTACAACTTAAACATACAAAACACCAAATGTAATATACCAAATTTCGTAACCGTGAAAACATGTAAAATACGGTAATAGTGGAATAATATAAATACTGATATCTGTGAATAAAGGTAGAGCTACTTTCAGAATTCCCAGATATCCATGGTACCATTTGTGGAAATCGAGAAGTACGGATTGTAAAATATGAGCGTAAGTAGTCGGAGGAAAATTCGTTGGTGGCTGCAGAACATAGAGGCGCCACTCTGGGATTGGAGGGATTCGGGCGTCGTGTGGCGTGCCTCGATATGCGTGCCACGGCCCGAGTAGAATTCCTAGTAGGCACCAATAAAGCAACTTTATTAAAATAAATTTAATAAAGTACGTAATGATGACTCATGATAACACATCTTTTGTGTTGGCTAGACAAGAGCTTGACATGTGTTCTTTAATAATGATAAGGTACAAGACTACTTTTGTGTTGGCCAAATAAGAAGGTGACAAGTGTCCCTCAACATTGCACTCACTTTATGCCTTCTGTGTTGGCATCTCCGGAGAGCGCCACATGTCACCTGTGCCAGGGAAATCCACCGTTCTTCGGTCCGGTCACCAGACTAACTTTATTGAACATCGTGCCGGGAGTCCGGGGAAATTGTTAGGTCCCTCCCTTGCTCTGACCTTTGTGGCCCCATGTGGGAGAGAGAAAGAGAGGATGCATTGGATGGATGACACATGGCAATCAAGAGCTACAAGCTTGTGACACTTGGCAAGGTCATGTGTGATCACTTTACTAGATCAAATTACAACCTTTCATTCTTCCTTAAGGGGCCTTGTTCGGCCAAATGAGAAAGAGAAAGAGAAAATCTGATTTTAAATCACCAAAAATTGCTAGAGGAAAGAGAAAGAAGGAATAGTAAAATTCCTGAGTACCGAAGCTAAGTCTGACCCCGAATCGCCGTTATCGTCCGTTAAGTCCTTTAGGAAACTTCTTTTACTCACTATAAGCTTCAATTCTATGGTCTCAGTTTTTTCACCTGAGGTGTTTCGTATCAATTAATCTGCCGAAGTGCCACTGAAATACCCAAGCAGTTGTAGAAACTTGATGAGGTAAGCCTCGGCTTCGTTTTGAATCAATTACTTCGTGTTTTTGTTGAGTATTTCTTGACTCTTGTGCCACCTTTGATTTTTGGCCAAGGGGACTTTTAAAATCAAGATAAGGTTTTTAATCATGTTAAGGTAATATATGATGCTTGTTGAAGTATTAGGCTTATTGGTTGTTAAAAACACAAACTTGGATTTTTGTTATTTTTGGGGAGCAGTTTTGGTCAAGAGCAAAACTGGGTGAGGGAGTGTGATTTTGGTAGTTTTGAGGTTTCCAGTGGATTCTACACTAAAAACTGTGTAGGAATAGGCTCTGATAATAATTTTTGAAAGACTAGTTAAAAAGCTCAAATACTAGAAACTTAGTTCACTACGCTATCAGTGGGCGTTTTTGTTTGGCAATTTTGTTGTGACGAAAATTTCACTATACAAAATTCATTTGATGATGATGATGAGATTTTCCAGAATTAGAGTATACTTAAAGATCTTTAATTTGATAGGTATTAAGAAGGATTTGGATAAGTACACTAGGAGTTACGAGTGTTTGAAATTAGACCATTAAAACTGTTCAGATTTTCTGGCAGCAAGGGAAAACGTAAAACCTAGGAATTTTGTGTGGATAGAAGACTGTGGGAAGTTTTTTTTCCTTAAAATAGACTTAATAAGGGTCACATATAATTTTGAATCACCCCAATTGGAGTTTTCTAGAATTAGTTATGATTTTTCAAAATTCAGTGAAAAATCTGCTAACTTTTCGTAATTGTGCACAAAATTCAAAGTAAATTGTTTTTATAATAGAATTGGGCCTTTCAGGGTTAAGTTAAGCATTTGGAGTAGCTTGGGCCCATTACCTACACATTTGGCCTAATGTAGTGATCTTAATGATAACCAACATAAGAGAATGATTTATGAAAGAATTGGACTAAGTAATAACATTTCGCCCGTAATTATAATTTATAGGATTTGACATTTACCCGGGATGCCCGAAGCACGTCAATTGAGGTCAAGATTTGAAAAAAATTGTCACGTAGTAACTTATCCCTCACATACTATGTGATATGTTATATACATATTTGTACCATCGTGAATTTAAGCATTCAGATGAGAAGGGCTCAGATCCAGTAGAATTTCCCAGCACTGTGGTAAGGGACGGTTGTCCTTAAATTGGTAACTTTATACTTTCCGCATATCCTGAATTTATTTGTGAATGTTGAATATTTTGCCTATATCGAAACTTTGGTTGACATGGTATGTTATACATATGCATCTTATACGAGTGATATCTGTTACTACTGAGATTCTTTGAATCTCACCCTATTTTTCCAAAAAAAAAATTTCAGCTCGGGCAGGTAGTTCCTCAACCAAGAAGGTAACCACAGGAGAATGAAGCAAAGAACTTAGACTTTAATTTTTCGTTGGTTATCTATTTATTTTTTTTTGGGAATTGTAATTAATTTGTATTTGAGTGAAGTCAGTCCTGTATTGGCAAGTCAATAGATATGTAAGTAAGCGCTTGTATATAAGCTAACACATAGTGATATCCGAACCGGTAGTGGACAGTTGTCCATCTAGAGCCGTTAATTAATCATAGTAGTTTGAGTTTTAGCAGAGAATGTATTGGTAAAAACTCTGATATGAAAAAATAAACCTAAAACGGATGACTTAAAATGAATTGTAAAATAGTGTGAGACCAAATCTGAAAATGATTTTCAAAAATATTTTTAAAAACCCACTCAAGTATAGCTCCACACTCTGCTTGAAGTTGGGACTCCCGCTGTTTATAAAAGATTACCAGTCTCCCTTTTTAAAGATATTACTGCACTTGAGTCATCCATACGCTTTGAAAACAAGGGTGTCACACCAAAAATTTGGCTAGCTCAATGATAGCCCTCGCAAGTGTACCTGATACATGTATTAATAATTCCATAGTGTTATGAGAATAGGGAGCTAGGTTACACTATTACTAATTCAAATAATTAATAATTAAAAAAAATGAGATGAGATGAATTAATTTGAGATAATAAAACAAGAAAGAGTTAATAATGAGAAAGATTGAATCACTAAAACCGTTGGATTGAGGCTTTCACCCCACTTGTTACTAATTTCTATCATTTGAATTGGCTCTTTAATTAATTATAGTGACAATTATTTCTAAAGTGACATAATATTTTCCCAAATTATTAGTCCCTTTTTTAATTAGTTATAAATTCATTCCCACGATATCCAAACAACTAATTAAACTGTGAAGCTATAGTCTTAAATGACCTCAAATATCTAGAACTATCCCTAGCCTAAATATATTTTTATAAAACATACTTATTATATTTTTGTTATTGTTATGAAAAATAAAAATAAATTTGGCACTACTACAAAATGGTTGAAAGGTGGCGCACATATTGTGGCCCTTCCTTAATGAAGTGCCACAGCTGCTTTTTTTTTTTTTTTAATTTTATGTTTTTTTTAACCAGCTGTGACGCCTGGGAGGGTAGGTGCCACAGCTGGGGAGGCAAAGTGTGGCGCCTGCCAAGATAGGCGCCACACATGACCAGGTGGCACCAGCTGTGGTGCCTGGCACGCCAGGCGCCACACTAGCTTATGGTTAGGTGTGGCGCCTGTCTGGCCAGGCGCCACACCTGACCCATTTTTTTTAAAAAAAAAAAAATTTATAGTCAGGTGTGGCGCCTGCCTGGCCAGGCGCCACACCTGACCCATTTTTTTTAAAAAAAAAAAATTTATAGTCAAGTGTGGCGCCTGCCCACACCTGACCAATTTTTAAATAAAAAAAAAATTTGGTCAGGTGTGGCGCCTGCCTAGTCAGGCGCCACACCTGAAACTTTTTAAATAAAAAAAAATTTGGGTCAGGTGTGGCGCCTGCCTAGTCAGGCACCACACCTGACCCTATTTTTTTTTTAAAAAAAAAGGGATTTCCTATCCCTTCCCCACCAATCAGAACCCATCCCGCCTCCACCCCCTTATCCTCTTGTTTTCCCGCCTCCCCCCCCCCAATCTCTTTCCTTTTCCCACCTACACCCCCCATCTCCTTCTTTACCTTTTTCTCTATCTTTAATCATTCCCTCTCTCATTTTCACTTTCATCTGTGTGTGCTCTCCCCATCCTTCCATTTTCTTATCTTCACATCTTAAAACTACACCCACACGCGCACACGTCTTTGTTTTTTCCCAACTGCCAACCCAACTCCTTTCCCTATTATTCCCTTTTCTTTGTATTGTCTTCAACTTTTTGGTCCCCACTCCATTTGGTAGCTCAAATTTCTTCCTTCCCTCACTGAAGATTGCATCACCAACGGCAATTACGTGGTCCCCCACTCCACTGCACTGATCAACCTGTAAGTTCAACTTGCGTTTTCTTTTTATTAATTTTTGTTTAGGTTGTTCTACATTTTTTTTATGGCATGCTTGCGTTGATTTTTCCCCCTGTTATGACACGCATGTGTATTTATATGTCATATATAGCCATCTTCTTTATGCATGCTGTTATTATACTCTTTATAAATCACGAATAATATCACTACTACAAAAAGGTTGAAAGGTGGCGCACATATTGTGGCACTTCCTTAATGAAGTGCCACAGCTGCTCATTTATTATTTTTTTAAAATTTTATGTTTTTCTTTTTCTACCAGTTGTGGCGCCTGAAAGGGTAGGCGCCACAGCTGGTATGGTTAAGTGTGGCGCCTGGCTGGCCAGGCGCCACACCTGACCTGCTAGAACCAGCTGTGGCGCCTGGAGGGCCAGGCGCCACACCAGGTGCTGGATCAGGGGTGGCGCCTGCCTGGTCAGGCGCCACCCCTAATGATTTTTAAAAAAAAAAAAAAAATTGTTGTCACGGGTGCCTGACCTTTTTTAACAAAAAAAAAAAAAATTTGTTCAGGGGTGGCGCCTGTCTGGTCAGGCGCCACCCCTGATGCTTTTTAAAAAAAAAAAAAAAAATTTGTTCAGGGGTGGCGCCTATCTGGTCAGGCGCCACCCCTGATCTTTCAAAAAAAAAAAAAATTTGTTGTCACGGGTGCCTGACCTTTTTTAACAAAAAAAAAAAAAAAATTTGTTCAGGGGTGGCGCCTGTCTGGTCAGGCGCCACCCCTGACCTGTTTTTAAAAAAAAAAAACAAAATTTAGGATTTTCTATCCCTTCCCAGCCAATTAGAACCCACCCCGCCCCACCCCCTTATCCTTTATGTTTCCCGCCTCTCTCCCCCCATTCTCTTTTCATTTCCCGCGTGCCGACACTACCTCCCTCTCTTTACCTTTTTCTCACATCTTTAATCATTCACTCTCTCATTCTCACTTTCAGTATCTGCGTGCTCTCCCATTCCTTCCATTTTCTTATCTTCACTTCTTAAAACGACATTCACACGAGCACACGTCTTTGTTTTATCCCAACTGCCAACCCCACTCCTGTCCCTTTTATTCCCTTTTCTTTGTATTGTCTACAAGTTTTTGGTCCCCACTTCATTTGGTAGCTCAAATTTCTTCCTTCCCTCACTGAAGATTGCGTCACCAACGGCAATTACGTGGTCCCCCACTCCACTGTACTGATCAACCTGTAAGTTCAACTTGCATTTTGTTTTTATTAATTTTTTTTTCAAGTGAAACAGTGAAAGTTAATATAATTTTCATGATTCCTCTAGCGTTAGACTTATTATGATGGAGATATATTAATAAAGTCATCGTAGAGTTATAAAAATGATTAGTACCATAACTTATTTGTTTTTAATGAGCTGCGCTGAACCTAAAATTGTATGAATTAATGTTGATAATATTTTATTTTTAAAAAAAAAGTATAGTTCACCTCCATAGTAATTGCACTATGTGAGCTTTTAAATTTTACCCTTAAATAGTTAAATTTACTTTTGCACCGTATAGGAAATGTTGCTTTTGGTAAAGGATAAGTCATTTGTTGGCATATGCAAGAGAATAATTTTGCTTCTAAATTGTAGACAATAATTGAAAAGGTGATTTGCAATACGTATAGGAAATGTTGCTTGTAAATTGGTTCAACTTTATGCAAGAGAATAACAACAAAATGTCACTTTCAACTTTAGCAATTATTGTCATAAAAAAAAAAGGAAGAATCGAAAAAGATGCAAATGATTTCATTTAACACCTATATATATATATATATATAATGTACAAATGTGCGTGTGTGTTGTTTGTAGGCGTGTGTGTATTGTAGGCGTGTGTGTACATATATATTCCCATTACTAGAGACTTATCCGATCCCTATTGTAGGCGTGTGTACTGTGTTTTAGCTCTCACTAGTTCTAAAGAATTAATTCAACAAGTTACAAGCTCACTAGTTCTAAGAAATTAATGCAACAAGTTACAAGAATAATGAAAGAATTGAATTAAATGTTATATATAACCATAAATTTGAACGACAGTAATTAATATACAAGTGATTTGAAATTAGATAATCAAATTAACTTTTAATAATACTGTTATTTCTTTTAAAACTGCTTCAAATTATTTGTTTTCCAAAAATCAAAATAATTTATTTAACATTATTTCACGTATTTAATATATATTTGTGTTAGTGCTATATATTTTGTAGAGGTAAGAAAATAATTTTTTGTATTATTTTATTAAACTATAATAGAGAAAATCCCAATTAAACCCAATGAAAATAGGAAAAATTGAAATCAGGATAATAAATTGAATAATTCGTTAATTGATGAGTCATTAACTTATTTAATAATTTTAAAATATGGATAAAATGAGTTTAATATATCAATATATATCAACGTTAATATTTAATAAAATAAAATATAATTTTTCTATATTGTTTAACTTTAAATATATTAACTAAAACCGTAAGGGGAAAAACATATAATAAGGAGAAAATTAATATTGGGATTATGCTTTCTTTTTCATTTTATTTTATTTTCTTTATTTTTTTTTCTGAATCATATTTTTTGATTTAAGCTAATCATATTTGATTTTATTATATTTTGATGTTTATTACACATATTATTATTTAAAAAAATAACTTAGAACCTCAAATATTTTATTGATTTGTTTATGTTTAATTTGTGTTTGTAGTTTCAGTTCATCAGTCTATTGAAGCTTCTATTTACGGTATGTTTTTTAAATTTTAAGTTCACAAATGTGATTTTAGTTAAATTTAATAGTTATAATTTGTAGGTGTTCTAATGATTGTTATTGATTAATTGCATAAGCAAAATAATTATTTATATATTCTTAACACTTGTATTTTATTTAATTATTGACTTGTAATGTTTTCTAATTTAACTATGATATATTATTGTGGCAAATATGGTTTCTTTTGTTATGAGTTGTAAAATTTTATTATAATGCCTGGGAATAATTAATGAATTATTTGGCAATTTAAATATTCAGTTTAAGACTTAGAAAGCTTCAATTATGAAGATTCATGTGGTGTATGTTATTTTAAATTAAAATTGGTAAGAGAATATAAAAGTAATTAGTAAATGCAATAGTTATACAACTAACCACGTAATTT
Organism: Inga leiocalycina; assembly: GCA_963242795.1. Lineage (NCBI taxonomy): Eukaryota > Viridiplantae > Streptophyta > Magnoliopsida > Fabales > Fabaceae > Inga > Inga leiocalycina. The sequence goes on along the minus strand of OY725325.1, from coordinate 59,670,953 downwards.
TTAAAAAAAATAGATTGAAGCCCATAGATGGATCGTAAATGGATGTCATCTAATCGATGTTCAAGGGAATATATAGATGGGGTGAAGGATTTTATTACATTTGCAACTGAGCACACAAAAGATCCTGGCAAAATCTTATGTCCTTGCTTATCCTGTTGTTTTGGAAAGCGGATTAGTCAACTTGATTTGCTAGATCATCTAGTGTGTTATGGTATTGATCAAACATATATACGATGGACAAGGCATGGTGAGACCAACGATTCATATAGTGATCGGGTGCATACCACGGGTGGTGCCTCGGATGAATTTGATCAAAGCATGTTTGATGAAGATGATGGTTTTGAAGAAATGGTAAATATGGTTGAAGGGGTGCTTCATAACTGCCCTAACGAATATGAGAAGTTGAAAGGTGATGCAGAGAAACCATTATATGTCGGAAGTACTAAATACACAAGATTGCTAGCAGTGTTGAAGTTGTACAACTTTAAAGCTCGCTACGGATTGAGTGATTCGGGTTTTACCGCATTGCTTGAACTGTTGCAAGATATGCTTCCAGAAGAAAATGTACTTCCTACCAAGACATACGAGGCAAAACGAATTCTTTGCTCTACAACCGGTATGGGATATGAGAAGATACATGCATGTCCTAACGATTGCGTATTATTTCGAAATCAGTATGCAACGTTGGAGAAGTGCCCTAAATGCAACGCATCTCGATATAGGAAGAAGAAAGGAAAAAGTCCTTTGAAGGTGCTATGGTATTTTCCCATTGTTCCGAGATTCAGGCGACTGTATAGTAATGCAGAGATTGCTAAGCAGTTGACATGGCATACAGATGAAAGGATTAAAGACACGAAGCTTAGGCACCCTGCAGACGCTCCTCAATGGAAAAAAATTGATCATGAGTACCCTGACTTTGCTGATGAAGTCAGGAACCTTCGCCTTGCACTGTCAACTGATGGAATTAATCCGCACGGTGTTCAGAGTAGCACACATAGCACGTGGCTGGTGATATTGATGATTTATAAACTTCCTCCACACTTAATCATGAAACGTAAGTTTATGATGTTGTCCATGTTAATTTCTGGGCCAAGGCAACCTGGGAATGATATAGATGTATACTTGGCTCCTTTAATTGATGACTTGAAGCTGCTTTGGGATGAAGGCGTTAGTGTGTATGACGGGTACATGAAAGAAAGTTTCACTTTGAAAGCCATGTTGTTTGGCACAATTAATGATTTCCCTGCTTATGGAAATTTGTCAGGATACAGCGTCAAAGGATATGGTGCATGCCCTATATGTGAAGATGACACTCATTCAATGCGACTTCATCATTGTAAGAAAAATGTTTACATGGGTCATCGAAGATTCTTACCATCACAACATCGTTGGAGGAAGTGGAAAAAGCCTTTCAATGGTGATGCAGAAGAAGGTAGCCCGCCGAAGATGTTGACCGGTTCCCAGGTGTATTCCAAGGTAAAAAACTTGGAGAACAATTTTGGCAAACCTTTTGCAAAACAAATCGAGACAAGCGGTTGGAAGGAAAAGTCTATTTTCTTTGAACTTCCATATTGGAAGTCTTTATATGTGAGGCATTTTCTTGATGTGATGCACATAGAAAAAAATATCTGTGATAGTCTAATTGGCACGTTGCTTAATATCCAAGGGAAAAGCAAGGACAATGTCAATTCGAGGTTGGATTTAGTGAACTTGGGAATTAGAGAAGAGTTGGCACCGATTGAGCAAGGGTCTCGTACCTATCTACGACCAGCGGCATACACTCTGTCGAGGAAAGAGAAGAAATTGTTTTGTGAGTTTCTGCAAGGAATTAAAGTTCCCGAGGGCTACTCTTCAAATATAAAGAACCTTGTATCGGTAAAAAGAGTTGAAGTTAAAAAACCTTAAATCTCATGATTGTCATGTGCTAATGCAAAATTTCCTACCGGTTGGTATACGATCCATTCTACCCAAAAAATTAAGGAACACTATCACGAAACTTTGCATGTTTTTCAAGTTGATCTGCAGTAAAGTGGTTGATTCAACCAGGTTACAAGATTTGCAAAGGCTGATTGTGTGTACTCTGTGTGAACTTGAAATGTATTTTCCGCCTTCTTTTTTTGACATTATGGTACATCTAACTGTACACTTGGTCAAAGAAACTCAATTGTGCGGTCCAGTGTACTTGAGATGGATGTACCCAAATGAACGATTCATGAAAATATTAAAGGGGTATGTGAAAAATAGATACCGTCCAGAGGGTTGTATCGCTGAAAGTTACATGGTTGAAGAAGCAAGTGACTTCTGTGCTGATTTTCTATCAAATGTTGACCCTGTAGGGATCCCCAAGTCCCGTCATGATGGCCGAAGATCAGGGAAAGGAACAACGGGGAGTGATGTAATAACGATATCAGTGACTGAACGGGATCAAGCCCACTTGTATGTCCTACATAACACTGATGAGGTCGAACCGTATGTAGAAGAACACAAGGATGCTCTCCGATTGGTACATGGTGATGGGAATGAAAATTTATTAACAACAGAACACAATAAACAATTTGCAGGCTAGTTGAAAAAGCGTATTAACGATGAGATGGAGAGGAATCCTGATTCAGTTTCCGAAAAATTGAAGTGCCTGTCGAAGGGACCGAGCTTACATGTATTATCTTACAATGGTTATGCAATCAACGGTTACACATTCTATACACAAGACCATGATAAACAGAGCACGATGCAGAATAGTGGGGTAACACTTGTTGCTGATTCTTGGCATAGAGCCAGTGCTAAAGATACACACCCTATCTATGCATCAATGTCATACTTTGGTGTCATTGAACGCATATGGGAGTTAGATTACTCTATGTTCAGGGTCCCTGTCTTCAAATGTCAGTGGGTTAACAACAACAGTGGATTGCGGATAGATGACTTAGGCTTTGTGCAAGTGGACCTTTCTAAGGTTTGGTATGAAGATGATCCTTTTATTTTAGCAGCACAGGCAGAACAAGCATTTTACATTCCTGATCCTGCTAAGAAGAATTGGTCTATTGTACTTCCATCCAACAAGAATCGTCAAGCAGAAGTTGATTTTGAAAGTAATGAATATTTGAACATCAATAATGATGATCCTTCATTTGAGAATTTGTGGTCAGCAGATATTGATATAGATGGAGATGCAGATGAAGATGAAGATGGAGATGGACCCCTATACGTGAGACATGATCATAAAGAGGGAACTTGGGTCAAGAGGAACACAATTCTCAATTCAACACGAATTCTGAAGAATAAAATTTTAAATCAGACAAGAAAAAGGAAAAGATAATGATTGCCTTGACTCATTTACTTGTACGTATGTTTTTATAAATTTCAAAATAATTTGCTTTCGTTGACATACAAGACCATTGTGCACTGATGTTTTGATTTGGTTTATTTCACTTGCAGGAGTATGGACTCACCACATCATGACATTGATGACGTTCCCAGTCCCGTACCTGATGACGTTCCCAGGCACATTGGTAGACAGAGATTTGAGGTGAACGTCAGACGTGGCAGGACAGTTATGGCGAGGTTGATCAGACTGAGAAGTAACGGGATCAAGTTACAAGTAGAGTGGAATGAACTTGGGAACCCGTTTGGGGAGAACAGTACCTCGTTAAATAACTTCATCGGGACTACGGTTCGAGACAGAGTCCCTATTACCGTTCAAAATTGGAAAATGGTAAAGAAAAGTTATGAGGATGGGATCTGGGCTGAAATACAGGTAACACCTTAATTATATATTTATTCGGTTTGCTTTGTTTCACTTCATTTCAATCTTACATATGATATATGTTTTTTGACTTGTTTACAGAGTGTTTTTATTATTGATGATGATCGGAAGAACTTCGTAATGAGAAAAGCCGGAAAAATTTTGCGAAAGTTTCGTTCTGATCTCGTCAAATATTTCTTGAGGGATGATAATGTTGATATCATTACTACACCGCCTTATCCATTGTACGAAGGAATCATCACTCAAGCAATGTGGGATGAGTTTATCAAAACACATACAACTCCTGATTTCCTGGTAAGGGGATTTGTTTATTTTTCCCTATTACGTGTAATGTACGTATTTGTAAGTAACATTTATATATTTATATGAATCATTTTCATCTAACTAGGAGTTGAGCGAGAAGAATCGAGCTAACGCGACCAACATGCCATACCGATACACACAAGGACCTGTTTCATACGGAAATTTACAACAACAAATGGTACGAACTGATGATTATTTCATTCATAATAAAAATTGTATTAATATCATTTAAATTCGACTAACTTCGATGTGCAGATACAAGAATCAGGCTCAGATATTACACAGGTTCCACGACATGAGGTGTGGGTCAAGGGTGTCACAAATAAGAAAGGTGAAATTCGTAGTGAGGAAGCAAGAAGAGTAGCCGAATATTGTGTAAGTATTCAATTATATTATGCGTTCAATAAATAATTGGCTTTACTTAAATGAACTCCATTTATAATAACTAATTTTCATTGTAATTCTTTTTGGGAAAGCGACAAATGACACAGGAGGATCCTGCGTTGGCGACCTATGTTGGTCGGGACGATTTATTGAGCAGAGCGTTACCAGTACCCGAGTATGATGGTCGTGTTCGGGGTACTGGTTTTGCAGTCACCCCATCAGCATACTTCGGACGTCAGAAGCGCTCGAGTAGAAGTGATGTTTCCCACCTACGTGACGAGATGTCTAGCTTTAAGCATCAAATGCAAGAACTTCAACAACAAATGCGCTACAAGGAACAACGAGAAGAACAATTCACCGAACAAATGCGTTTGTTGCAAGACCAGAATGCGTTGTTAACAACGCAAATACAACAGTTGGTCCAGGGTAGGCCAACACCAAATGTTCCGTTCTGTGATAGCCCAAGTTTCAGAGATAGCTGCAATTCCATGCCTAAAGTCCCTTTTCCTTCGGTAATTAATTTCTTATCTACTTAACTTTATGTTAAATTATAATTAAGCGAATTTAACATATTAACTCTCTTTTCCGTAGGGCGAATTTCAATGCAAGCTATATGTCGAGCAAGCATCCAAGCATGCGGTTGCAGTGGGTGTTGCCTACAACACTGGTGAGGACGTACTGCACAATTCACCGTTGCCTGATAACACACTCCGGGTTAGGGTTGACGTCTGCACGAACGAAGACGCCATCTTACCGATCCCGTCTCAGGATGAGCAAAATAAGGTGGCAGATGTTGTAGGTGGCTATGTTGCTTGGCCAATAGGTCTTATCGAGCCATGTGGAAAGGTCGTTCATTCAAAATTCCCTGCACTTTTCCTTCAAATTTCATCTCGAACTGTGATTTAATTTTCTGATTTGCGCAGGGTAAGATTTCAAAGTCTTCAACAACACAACCCAAGTCAAAAGCATCGGCCAGCCATCAGAGCAGAAGAAGACATACCTCATATCTCGATCAATTAATATTGATTGCACCACAATTGATCGGTGAGGGAGTAGTGTCATTACGTATTCCAAGACATATCTACAATGTTGGTGGTCTAGTTGATTACATTACTGCCGAGGTCGTGCAGGAAATATGTGCTCGTGATTGGGTTAGTGCTTCGGCTATCAACATCTGGATAAGGTACTTCACTATTATCGTTTATCACTGTTATTAATATATCTCGTTCCATTTCTTTTGTTTCTCATGACACTGTATGTTTTATACCAGGCATTTAGACCAGGACGTTTTCATGGATACACACAGGGTCCAATTCGCATTTGTCAACCCTTTTCTCGTTGGTCATCATGAGGGTAAAATGGATGTGACTGCGCAGTCTAATGAGCTGAAAGATTACTTTAGCAAGAAAGCGACAGCAAATACATTATTTTTAGTGCCGTATAATACGGGGTAAGTTATTATTGGTACAATTTTTCTTTTTATTGTTTAACTTCTATCATAACATGATTGTTCAAAAATTAATTTTAAAACATATTTTAGGCGCCATTGGATATTGATCGTTATCAATCCAGCGGAACCTTCAGGCCCTCGCATTTATTATGTGGATCCTCTGAAAAATGGTCTTCCACAAGACCGTTTTGATATGTTGCTATTGATCAGTAGGTAAGTATACGTGCCTATAAATAAATATTTGCGAACATGATTGAATAGCCAAAAGTAATAACTTTCTGTTTCTTTTATTAGCGCATTGACTTCGTATCGGTCGTCTGTCGGGTTAAACTATTCTAAAGCTACTGACCCCCACCTTAGCTATCCTTGGAAGAAGATACAGGTATTGATATTTGACTTTAATTTACTTAGACTTTGTTATTAAACACTTTTTATTCAAGAACAGAGTTAAATATTGCATTATATTATTGCAGTGCCCTTTCCAACCTAATGACAATGATTGTGGGTACTATATCATGAAATTTATGAAGGATGTTATTATGCATGATCAACCATTTATTCCTCAAAAAGTAAGTCATTTAGTTGCACTTCATATTGTGTTGTAATGAAATTGAATTAGTGCCTGACAGTTATGTTTTACTGATTTTAATTCGTTCTAACTTGTGTCTGATTGTATTTATCTGTAGTATTATGAAGATCAACGTTGTGACGCTTTGACAGACCATCAGGTTAATGAAGTGATCGAGGAATGGTGTGAATATGTGTTTAAGCAAATCCCTAGGTAGCTATATTTACTATTAAATTCACTAGCTAGCTGGTTTTTTTTTGTTGTTGTTTCTAATTGCCAATATAATTGTTGTGTCATGCATGTTTGTTCAAGTTGAATTTGTTGTATTATATTTCATTCAGCTAGGTTTACAGTATATTGTATAACAATTTTCATTACTACTTTACCTAATCAATCATTTGTTGGTATCATTTTAAAGTTATCTATTATTGTTCTTATTAAACCTTGCAGACTATAATTATATATGCATGGGATAATTATATATGCATGAGCAAAAAATATGCTAAAAAAAAACCAAGACGAAAAACCCAAAAATATACGAGGACAAAATATACTAAAAAAAATCAGAACGGAAATAAAAAAAAAAAAACAATACCTACTGTGGCGCCTGGCCAGCCAGGCGCCACAGGAGGTTTAATGATTCTGTGGCGCCTGGAGAGCCAGGCGCCACAGGAACTAAGGCTCCTGTGGCGCCTGGCCGGCCAGTCGCCACAGGAGCTAAGCCTCCTGTGGCGCCTGGCAGCCCAGGCGCCACAGGAGCTAAGCCTCCTGTGGCGCCTGGCAGCCCAGGCGCCACAGGAGGTAGGCTTCCTGTGGCGCCTGGCAGGTCAGGCGCCACAGGAAGTTATTTTTCATAAAAAAAAAAAATAATCTGTGGCACTTCCAAGCGCCACAGCTTTTTTTAGTAGCGTTAAGATAGGTGGCATTTCGGAAGCGCCACAGCTAATGCAATTATAAGCGCCACAGATTTGGTTTTTTGTAGTAGTGTATATTTTTATAATTTACTGAAATTTACAAGTCTTGCAAAGTGTAGACTTAGGCTCTGTGCTTTTTTTTTTTTATAGTAAAAAGTGGTATTCCATTACTCAGTAACTGTACAATACAATGAATTGAAGCTGTATAAGTGTAGTCACGACAAAGAAACAACCTACGAGATGACTTAAGCACATAATCTAATAAAAGGCTACTTTATGACAGGAACCTTCGCCTTATATATTTTGAAACATCTTAGTTCTTATATATATTTTTTTTATTCAGAACAATTTTAGATTAGGTTCCAAGAATAGTTTGTGGTCAACAAAATTTATTAATGCAATTGATTAATTTATATTTGTGTCATATATATTTGTATATGTCATATACAAATATATATCTTATTAAACTATTTTGTAGAGTATATATTTATATGTCATATATATTTGTGTTAGTGCTATTTTGTAGAGGTAAGAAAATAATTTTTTGTATTATCTTATTAAACTATAATAGAGAAAATCCCATATAAACCCAATGAAAATAGGAAAAATTGAAATCAGGATAATAAATTGAATAATTCGTTAATTGAGTCATTAACTTATTTAAGGATTTTAAAATATGGATAAAATGACTTTAATATATCAATATATATCAATGTTAATATTTAATAAAATAAAATATAATTTGTCTATATTGTTTAACTTTAAATATATTCACTAAAACCGTAAGGGAAAAAACACACAATAAGGAGATAAGGGAAAAAACATACAATAAGGAGATAATTAATGTTCGGATTATGCTTTCATTTTCATTTTATTTTATTTTCTTTAATTTTTTTTTCTGAATCATATTTTTTGATTTAAGCTAATCATATTTGATTTTATTATATATTGATGTTTATTACACATATTATTATTAAAAAAATAACTTAGAACCTCAAATATTTTATTGATTTTTTTATGTTTAATTTGTGTTTGTAGTTTCAGTTCATCAGTCTATTGAAGCTTCTATTTATGGTATGTTTTTTAAATTTTGAGCTGACAAATGTGATTTTAGTTTAATTTAATAGTTATAATTTGTAGATGTTCTAATGATTGTTATTGATTAATTGCATAAGCAAAATAATTATTTATATATTCTTAACACTTGTATTTTATTTGTTGACTTGTAATGTTTTCTAATTAACTATGATCTATTGTGGCAAATATGGTTTCTTTTGTTATGAGTTGTAAAAAAATTATTATAATGCCTGGGAATAATTAATGAATTATATATTTGGCAATTTAAACATTCCGTTTAAGACTTAGAAAGCTTCAATTATGAAGATTCATGTGGTGTATGTTATTTTAAATTAAAATTGGTAAGAGAATATAAAAGTAATTAGTAAATGCAATAGTCATACAACTAACCACGTACTTTTTTAAAAAAATAGATTGAAGCCCAAAGATGGATCGTTAATGGATGTCATCTAATCGATGTTTAAGGGAATATATAAATGGGGTGAAGGATTTTATTATATTTGCAACTGAGCACACAAAAGATCCTAGCAAAATCTTATGTCCTTGCTTATCTTGTTGTTTTGGAAAGCGGATTAGTCAACTTGATTTGCTAGATCATTTAGTGTGTTATGATATTGATCAAACATATATACGATGGACAAGGCATGGTGAGACCAACGATCACTACAAAAAAAACGTGATTTAGTAGCGGTTAAAAATGGGTATTCGTAGCGGTTTTAACCGCTACAAAATAGGTTAGTAGCGGTTACTCAAACCGCTACTAAATCGTACGTTGCAAGTAGTTTTGTAGCGGTTTTATAAAACCGCTACTCAATCAAAAATAACCGCTACAAACTTTGTAGCGGTTCATATTAACCGCTACAACACCCAGAGATATTTGTAGCGGTTATATAACTGCTACAAATATAAAAAATTTTATTGAGAGCTTAAAAAAAGAATTTTTTTTTTTGTAGCGGTTAATAAACCGCTACAAATATAAAAAATTCTAAATTTGTTGGCGAAAAAAATGACATTTTTTATTTGTAGCGGTTAAGGAACCGCTACTAATTTTGAATTTCATGAAATTAGAAGCGGTTTTTAAAACCGCTACTAATTTCATGAAATTCAAAATTGGCGCCAAAAAATTTAAATTGAGTAAAAAAGGCGCGTTATTTAGTAGCGGTTTAATAACCGCTACAAATATTTAAAATTTTTTAAAAAAATTTTCGATGATTTTTTACTGTTTTTTCAATATTATATTAAATAGTTTATTTTGTTATTATTTTATCTATTTCAATTAGTTTATTATTCAATAGTTTAACTTATTAATAAATAAAAATAAAAAATGTAATTGAATAGGATTAGTATAAAATTTATATTAATAATATTATTAAGGATAGCTAGGTAATAAGGAGTTATTATGTTTTCTAATATAATGTAATTGTGTATGAAAAATAGATGAAAATGAGATAGAGTTATGATACATCTAGAAAAAAAAATGGTTAGAATAAATTTTATAGAAAGGAAAGAAGTATTCTAAAAAAAATTGAAAATCTTGTTACCATATTTGATCGTATTATTCAGCTCCTCTACTCATACGAAAGAAGTTGTAAATGAGAGGAAATGAAAGAAAGGTAAGGTGAAAAGAAATTGGGGAGTGTTTGAAATGAGTTGTGATAAGGGTATTTATAGGGATCCACGTATTATTTGTAGCGGTTAATGTAGCGGTTATTTATATTTTTGTAGCGGTTTAATATTCATCGTGCTATTTATAGCGGTTAATGTAGCGGTTATTTATATTTTTGTAGCGGTTTAATAACCGCTACAAATATTATTTTAATTTTTTTTTACATTTTATTTTAACAAATTTTTTGCATTTTTTTGTAAAGACAAATTTTTTACACTTGAATTTGATCACTCATCGTCGCCATCCCTACAGAAATTTTGTAGAAAAATTATTGTTATTGATGTATTATTAAATTTAAAAAATTTAATTCAAATGACGTGGACTTAAAAAAACTCACCGTAGTAGAGGTAAATTGTCATCGCCTTCAGGGAAGTAGTTTTCAAAATCAGCTGGCTGAAATGGCTCACTCTCATAGGCGATGTTATCGCCTTCACCCATGTCGTAAAGGTCTCTTGGCTTTAAATGAACGACCATGTGCCAATCCCTATGCCTCTCGTCCTTGACATAATAAACCTGATGTGCCTCTAAAGCTAGAATATACGGCTCATCATCTTGAGAAATACCAGTATGAATCGGCCGTGAGAAATTGATTGATGTGATCCCTAGGTCGTCAGTTGTCAGTTGTCAGTCCCCGAGAAGTAGTGGTATTTGCCCACAAACACTTGAACAGCGTCATGGTGAAACGACCTTGATAATTAAGATCGACCACATCAAGAAGCTTGCCATAGTAAGGGACGCCTCCAAACTGCATATTGGCGTCACTGCTGCTCGCATAACTCCTTGTCCCAAATGTGCCATAAACACCCGAATTCTGTCTTTGCAATCCTTGATCCCGTGAAACCGTGCAAAACTTAAAACCATTGACATTGTATGCTGTAAACCGTTTTGCATGATCAAGAGGGCCGATTGCGAGAGCTCTGAAATCTGGTGAGTGTGGGTTGTGGTCATTTAGTATTCTGCGCGCAAACCAGCTCGGGAATTCTCTGTGGACCCTCCTATCAACTTCCGAGGATGTCTGTGTACGGATCCTGAGTTGACGCTTCACATGACTTCTGAATTCCCTGCAATTAATAATGGAAAGGCGTTAGTGAAATGAAAGTGAGAAATATTACGAAAGATATAGATCGAATAACATGTGAGTGTACAATTCTTACCGTATGAAAGGTTCAACTTGAGTGCAATTAATCAAGACATGTCTATGTGCTTGGAACTTCTCAGTTGCCGTTAGTTTGAAGTTCTCAGTTGCTCCAACTGGTTTACCAACACGAGGGATAAATTCTCCTGATGTCGGCGCAGGTTCAAGACAATCGTCAACACGAGGCGGGCGGTTGAAAGCCGTCTCAAGATCATCAAAATACCTTGAGCAAAAATATAGCACCTCATCCCCTATATAGCCTTCGGCTATAGAACCTTCTGGCCACGCCTTATTCCTCACGTAAGATTTTAATTTCCCAAGGAACCTACGAAGTACATAAGAGAAAATTGATATAAAATGATGAAAAGGATGACTAGCAAACATTAAATACGGACAATAAATTAAAGCACATATTTAAAATGAGTACCTCTCAATCGGATACATCCAACGATATTGTACTGGTCCAGCGAGCTTTGTTTCATGAACGAGGTGGACTGTGAGGTGAACCATCACAGTAAAAAAGGACGGAGGAAAGATCATCTCCAAATGACAAAGCATAAGAATGATTTTCGACTGCAGCTGATCGAGCTCCTCAACGATCAAAACCTTAGAACACAACTTCCGAAAGAAAGAACAAAGTTCCACCAAAATGATGGAAACATCGGGAGGAAGTGTATTCTTTATAGCCAGAGGGAGTAACTGCTGCATAAGAACATATGAGTCGTGACTCTTCAGGCCAGCAACCTTTCGAGCCTGCAAGTCGACACATCGAGAAATGTTGCTAGAATACCCATCAGGAACTTTTAATTTCTTCAACGTCGCGAGGAACACATCCTTGTTCGGTTTTGTGAGGGTAAACTTTGCCGGTGTAAATCTGTCATGCTCATCTGGCCAAGCGTCTTCACGAACTCCAATGTCGCGTAAATCTTTCCTCGCTTGAAGGTGATCTTTTGTCTTGCCGGGTTCGTTAAGCAGCGTATACAGCACATTGTCGCAAACATTCTTTTCAATGTGCATTACATCAAGACTGTGGCGAAGTAAATTAGATCTCCAATATGGAAGCGTGAAGAAAATACTTATCTTCTTCCACTGCTGAGGCGCCGAAGTCCTGCGCATCTTTTGGCGAGTTTGTGCTGAGTCGTCGCTTTTTCCAAACTCGAAGTCAACATGCTCAAGCTGCTGTAAGATATCTGTACCGGACAGAGTCTGAGGTAGTCCTCTTTTCTCTGGTTTCCCATTGAAGCGATTCCGTTGCAATCTAAACTTATGCGTTCCATCGAGAAACCTCCAATGCCCCATAAAGCACCACTTTCGGCTGTGGGGAAGGCGCAATGCGTCAGAGTCAAAATTGCAAGCTGGACACGCCGACCCAGTATGCACATTCCAACCAGATAATGTGCCAAGGTTAGGAAAGTCACTAATCGTCCACATCAAGGCTGCACGCATGTTGAACAAAGTCTTGCTGTAAGCGTCGTACGTCTCCAAGCCGACATTCCACAGATCAAGCAATTCCGCAATAAGCGGTTGGAGATACACATCGATGTCATTGCCCGGTGCCTTTTTTCCTGGAATGATCATAGACATAATGAAAGAGCTTTGTTTCATACACATCCAGGGGGGTAAGTTGTAGGGAACTAAGACTACCGGCCAAATACTGTAACTTGTGCTAAGATTCCCGAAAGGATTGAAACCGTCGGTCGCCAACGCAAGCCGAACATTTCTGGGGTCAGTCACAAAATCTGGAAAGTCGTTGTCAAACGTTTTCCAAGCATCTGCATCCCGCGGATGTCTTAATTTACCGTCTTCGTTTTTATCAACGGCATGCCACCTCATGTGCTCAGCAGTTTTAGATGACATAAATAATCTTTGTAGACGAGGTTTCAAAGGGAAGTACCTGAGAATCTTTGCAGGTTTCTTCTTCTGCTTTTTCCCCTTCCGAATTGTCTTGTACCTCGATGTGTGACATCTCTTACACGTCTCCCTGCTGGAATCGTCTCCCCAATACAGTATACAATCATTTGGGCACGCATCAATCTTTTGATAATTCAACCCCAACCTGTTGATAATCTTCTTGGCCTCGTAGAAGGTTGTGGGAATCTCGGCGTCGGGGAATGCATCTTGTAATAAGTCGAGCAACATCGACATTCCCTTATCTGTGATCCCACACAAGCACTTGATATGATACAATTTGATCAAGAAAGATAATTTAGAATATTTGCGACAACCTTGATATAAAGGACGATCTGCCTCATCCATCAAGCTAAAAAAATCCCGAGCTGCTTCATTCCCCATAAAAGCCAGCTCAGAGCCGTGCACTTCTTCGTTGAAGTTGTCGCCTTGAAATCCAAACGCATCACGCACAGCATCATTCACAGGATCATCTTCATCTACTTGAACGCCTACTTGAGAACTTCGAGGAAGAGCATCGTCATATCTAATGCCAGCCTTCTCACCATGAACTGCCCAGAACGTATAGTCCTCAGGGAAAGGCTTCACAAGCAAATGTTCCTTCACAACATTTCGTGCATGCTACTTCTTGAACTTGCATTTCTGACACGGACAGACGATCTTGCCGTTACAGCTGGTGTGAGTGAATGTGAAATCTAAGAAACTGTTTAATCCGTACAAATATTCAGGAGAATTGCGCGGCAACCTTATCCATGATTTATCCATAGCTACAAGTGAGAGAGAAGAAAGTATAGAGAAAAAGATGAGTGAGAAGATAAAGACGAATGCCTAGAACCTTATATTCTGAAATTCCAATGTTTATAATTTTGTAGCGGTTATTAAACCGCTACACCAACCGCTACAGTTATAAAATATTAGTAGCGGTTGTATATATAAAAACGCTACTAATATTCAAGCCGTTACATTGGTGGGAAATTCAAAATGTACTTGTTGAGTATTAGTAGCGGTTATATATATAAAACCGCTACGAATGTTCAACGTATTAGTAGCGGTTATATATATTAAACCGCTACTAATATTAAAGCCGTTGGACATTAAATATAAAAATAATTTTCTAATTTGTAGCGGTTATACATAACATAACCGCTACAAATGTGCACAAAGGAGGCAAATTTCAAAATTCAAATGATTTGAGTGTTTGTAGCGGTTATTAGTGTATAACCGCTACAAACAGATATATTTGTAGCGGTTTCTGAAGATAAACCGCTACAAATATATATATATACATCTGTAGCGGTTATTAGTTGAAAACCGCTACAAATATATAGATTTGTAGCGGTTTTAACTTAAAACCGCTACAAATATATATATATACTTTATTTTTTTTTTAATTTAGATATAAATCATTCATAAATTATTTCAACGCGATCTAATAATATAAATATAATTATATAAAACACAATAAGAAAATTCTGAAATAAAAACTCATAAATATTTACAAATGTTTTCACAAAAGAAAATGTCCTAAACTAAGGAGCTGGGGGCTGATCCTCTGGTGCTCCCTCAGGTGGGCCTCCCCAAGATGCCGCTGGATCGGGCCGCTGCGCAGAGTGAACCGTACCATCGTCATCAACAGGAGGAGGAGCAGTAGCAGGAGGAGTAGTACTCGGGACGACGTAGCGAGGGACAGGGGGAACCACTGGATGCTGCTCGTTCGGGAACAGGCGACCCCAAGCTCCCTCGAGCATGTTGTTCGCGATCTCACGCCACTGCGTCTGCTGAGCGTACAGCATATCTGCATGCATCTGCAGGTGCTGCTGCTGCTGCACCTGCATCTACTGCATATGCTGCTGCTGCTGCGCCATCTGCAGCTGCGTCTGCTCCAAATCTGACCACAGCTGGTCAATAGACTCGTCCCTCCGACGTCTGACCCCTCTAGAGCTGCCAGCCTCAGAGGCGGCGCTCCTGCGGTAGATCATGCTGGGTCTGGCGCCTATCCCCATCCCCCGCACGCGTCCAGGGTACTCAGGCTGAGCCAGACCCGCCTTCAAAGGAGCCGTCGGGTCCACTGACCCCTGTGACTCCTCAGTCTGGGTCTGTCGCAGCTCAGCCTGCGACTGCTGCATCCACTCCTGCCATTTTATGAAACAATTAATAATTAGCAGTTTTCATTATTAACTTGGTTTTATAAAAAATATAATAATAAAATTACTTACAATGGCCGCCTCTGCCTGCTGAGAGGTTACAGTCCCGTCACGATGTCTGTGTGTGATGGCGTACAGCTCCGCATAGTCCGTCTGACGGTTCTCCTGCTGTGCCTTCGTCTCCTGAAACAATTACAAAACAATTAGTATTATGAAATAATCAGCTAAAAGTAAGTGATATTTTGAAAAGTTACCAGCTCGCTGCAGGTCACAGCAAAGGTCTTCGATCCTGCTGTGTGGTGGATAGTCTGCTGCACCCGGATCTCGGTGTTCCTCTGAGAAAGCTCCTGGAAAAAAAAATAATTAAATGTATTAAAATTTAAAATTAAATACAAATTATAATTTAATATTTAACAATTACAAAATTATATATAAAAAATATAATAAATACATTACCTGCGCCTGAGGGCTCCTCCTAAACTGGACGAAGCGCGCCCAATCGTTCGGCGGCACGCCGTCCGGGACACTCTCGATCAGCTACTCCAGAGGCATCGCCCCGTCCTTATCCACCCTGTGGAAGAGACGGTTCCTCCTGTTCCTCCAGGCGTCGCCCATCTTCACGAGGGCGTACCTCTTCCGGTTGGCCCGGACGGCAAACCGCAGCTGAAAAAAATTTATTTAAATATCAATAATTATAAAAAGCATAATTTAAAAAAAATAATTAAATAGAATTAATTACAAAAAATATTAATTAAATAGTTTTAATTACCTGAACCACCTCCTCCCAAGCCTGATCCTTCGGCCCCTTCGGAATGTGCCTCCACGTCAGGAAGTGAAGGGGGAACCGCATCCAATTCGCTCCCAGGTCGCTCAGGAAGCGGTTGAGTAGGTGACCCCCATTGTGGATCGGCTGGTCAGTGCCCTCGTTCCACGGCACTATAACTCGCAGGGACTGGTCCATGCTGTTCAGACCGGCCACATCCAGCCTCCTCGTCGACACGTTCCCCTGCTCATCTGCATAGTTGACCGCACGTTAGATAAATTATAATTCAAAGTTAACATTTCTAATTTAAATAAATAATTTACTAAATTAAAAAATTAATTTACCTTCGACCTGCACCTCAAACCCAGTGGACCGCGAAGATGACCCTCGTGGGTTGTTCTGCTCCCGAGCGTCCTCCTCATCGAGGAACTGCTCCATCTCCCTGAACGCAATCGGGATCTCGAACTCCTCCTCGTTGAGGAAGTCCTCAATGCTAATCTCTGGCCTCTCCACCTCAGGCACCTCTGGTGCCGTCGTCACCTGTGGGATCGTCTGCGGTGCCTATGGGGGGATGGCTGAGATGCCGCGGTAGCCCTACCTGCGCGCTGCCCCCTCCCTCTACCCCCTGCCTGGCTGTTGCCACCCCGTAAAATCGGTCTGGGGACCTCAGGGGCCTTCCCCTTATCCTGTCCTGAAGCCATATCAACTGTAAAAATAAAAAAAAATAGTCCATTATTATGCAAAAATATAATAAAAATACAAATATAAATAAAAATACGTGTTATATACGTACCTCAAGTGCGAATACTGCGGAATACTGAGCAAAAACTCCTATAGAGACGTCTGAAAGCTCAAATCTTGAAGAAATCACTCAGAGAAACCTCAGGAAACAAAATGAGCAAAAGGAGAAATGAAGGACGTGGGGGTTTAAATAGGCCAGCTATTAGTAGCGGTTATTCAAATAACCGCTACTGTAACCGCTACAAATAATTAAATTTGTAGCTGTTCTACAATAACCGCTACAAAAGTTCACAACGTTTGAAATTCTGTAGCGGTTATTGCCCAAAACCGCTACAAATGTCGAGACTCTTAAAATTCTGTAGCGGTTATTGCCCAAAACCGCTACAAATGTCGAGACTCTTAAAATTCTGTAGCGGTTATTGCCCAAAACCGCTACAAAATTCTGACCTTTGGTATTTTGTAGCAATTTATGTGCATTAACCGCTACAAAATCACCGCTACAAGTTTTGGCAGGAATTTCCCGCCAAATTGGTAGCGGTTTTTGTTAGGAAACCGCTACAAAAAATCTTGCCGCTACAAATTTGTAGCGGTTTAGGTGAAAACCGCTACAAATACTATAATTTGTAGCGGTTTAATATAACCGCTACAATTGCACCGCTACAAAATACCTTTTTTTTTGTAGTGGATGCATATAGTGATCGGGTACATACCACGGGTGGTGCCTCGGATGAATTTGATCAAAGCATGTTTGATAAAGATGATGGTCTTGAAGAAATGGTAAATATGGTTGAAGGGGTGCTTCATAACTACCCTAACGAATATGAGAAGTTGAAAGGTGATGCAGAGAAACCATTATATGTCGGAAGTACTAAATACACAAGATTGCTAGCAGTGTTGAAGTTGTACAACTTTAAAGCTCGCTACGGATTGAGTGATTCGGGTTTCACCGCATTGCTTGAACTGTTGCAAGATATGCTTCCAGAAGAAAATGTACTTCCTACCAAGACATACGAGGCAAAACGAATTCTTTGCTCTACAACCGGTATGGGATATGAGAAGATACATGCATGTCCTAACGATTGCGTATTATTTCAAAATCAGTATGCAACGTTGGAGAAGTGCCCTAAATGCAACGCATCTCGATATAGGAAGAAGAAAGGAAAAAGTCCTTTGAAGGTGCTATGGTATTTTCCCATTGTTTCAAGATTCAGGCGACTGTATAGTAATACAGAGATTGCTAAGCAGTTGACATGGCATTCAGATGAAATGATTAAAGACACGAAGCGTAGGCACCCTGCAGACGCTCCTCAATGGAAAAAAATTGATCATGAGTACCCTGACTTTGCTGATGAAGTCAGGAACCTTCGCCTTGCACTGTCAACTGATGGAATTAATCCGCACGGTGTTCAGAGTAGCACACATAGCACGTGGCCGGTGATATTGATGATTTATAACCTTCCTCCACACTTAATCATGAAACGTAAGTTTATGATGTTGTCCATGTTAATTTCTGGGCCAAGGCAACCTGGGAATGATATAGATGTATACTTGGCTCCTTTAATTGATGACTTGAAGCTGCTTTGGGATGAAGGCGTTAGTGTGTATGACGAGTACATGGAAGAAAGTTTCACTTTGAAAGCCATGTTGTTTGGCATAATTAATGATTTCCCTGCTTATGGAAATTTGTCAGGATACAGTGTCAAAGGATATGGTGCATGCCCTATATGTGAAGATGACACTCATTCAGTGCGACTTCATCATTGTAAGAAAAATGTTTACATGGGGCATCGAAGATTCTTACCATCACAACATCTTTGGAGGAAGTGGAAAAAGCCTTTCAATGGTGATGCAGAAGAAGGTAGCCCGCCGAAGATGTTGATCGGTTCCCAGGTGTATTCCAAGGTAAAAGACTTGGATAACAATTTTGGCAAGCCTTTTGCAAAACAAATCGAGACAAGCGGTTGGAAGAAAAAGTTTATTTTCTTTGAACTTCCATATAAGTCTTTATATTGAGGCATTTTCTTGATGTGATGCACATAGAAAAAATTATCTGTGATAGTCTAATTGGCACGTTGCTTAATATCCAAGGAAAAAGTAAGGACAGTGTCAATTCGAGGTTGGATTTAGTGAACTTGGGAATTAGAAAGAGTTGGCACCGATTGAGCAAGGGTCTCGTACCTATGTACCGCCAGCGGCATACACTCAGTCGAGGAAAGAGAAGAAATTGTTTTGTGAGTTTCTGCAAGGAATTAAAGTTCCCGAGGGTTACTCTTCAAATATAAAGAACCTTGTATCGGTAAAAGAGTTGAAGTTAAAGAACCTTAAATCTCATGATTGTCATGTGCTCATGCAAAATTTCCTACCGGTTGGTATACGATCCATTTTACCCAAAAAATTAAGGAACACTATGATGAAACTTTGCGTGTTTTTCAAGTTGATCTATAGTAAAGTGGTTGATTCAACCAGGTTACAAGATTTGTAAAAGTTGATTGTGTGTACTCTGTGTGAACTTGAAATGTATTTTCCACCTTCTTTTTTTGACATTATGGTACATCTAACTGTACACTTGGTCAAAGAGACTCAATTGTGCGGTCCAGTGTACTTGAGATGGATGTACCCAAATGAGCGATTCATGAAAATATTAAAAGGGTATGTGAAAAATAGATATCGCCTAGAGGGTTGTATCACTGAAAGTTACATGGTTGAAGAAGTAAGTGACTTCTGTACTGATTTTCTATCAAATGTTGACCCTGTAGGGATCCCCAAGTCCCGTCAAGATGGCCGAAGATCAAGGAAAGGAACAATTGGGAGCGATGTAATAACGATATCAGCGACTGAACGGGACCAAGCCGTCCTACATAACACTGATGAGGTCGAACCGTATGTAGAAGAACAACAGAACACAATAAACAATTTACAGGCTGGTTGAAAAATCGCATTAACGATGAGATGGAGAGGAATCCTGATTCAGTTTCCGAAAAATTGAAGTGCCTGTCGAAGGGACCAAGCTTACATGTATTATCTTACAATGGTTATGCAATCAACGGTTACACATTCTATACACAAGACCATGATACACAGAGCACGATGCAGAATAGTGGGGTAACACTTGTTGTTGATTCTTGGCATAGATCCAGTGCTAAAGACACACACCCTCTCTATGCATCAATGTCATACTTTGGTGTCATTGAACGCATATGGGAGTTAGATTACTCTATGTTCAGGGTCCCTGTCTTCAAATGTCAGTGGGTTAACAACAACAGTGGATTGCGGATAGATGACTTAGGCTTTGTGCAAGTGGACCTTTCTAAGGTTTGGTATGAAGATGATCCTTTTATTTTAACAGCACAGGCAGAACAAGCATTTTACATTCCTGATCCTGCTAAGAAGAATTGGTCTATTGTACTTCCATCCAACAAGAATAGTCAAACAGAAGTTGATTTTGAAAGTAATGAATATTTGAACATCAATAATGATGATCCTTCATTTGAGAATTTGTGGTCAGCAGAGATTGATATAGATGGAGATGCAGATGAAGATGAAGATGGAGATAGACCCCTATACGTGAGACATGATCATGAAGAGGGAACTTGGGTCAAGAGAAACACAATTCTCAATCCAACGCGAATTCTGAAGAATAAAATTTTAAATCAGATGAGAAAAAGGAAAAGATAATGATTGCCTTGACTTGTTTACTTGTACGTATGTTTTTATAAATTTCAAAATAATTTGCTTTCGTTGACATGGTTGACATTGTGCACTGATGTTTTGATTTAGTTTATTTCACTTGCAAGAGTATGGACTCACCACATGATGACATTGATGATATTCCCAGGCACATTGGTAGACAGAGATTTGAGGAGAACGTCACACATGGTAGGACAATTATGGCGAGGTTGATCAGACTGAAAAGTGACGGAATCAAGTTACAACTGGAGTGGAATGAAAATGGAAACCCGTTCGGGGAGAACAGTACCTCCTTTAATAACTTCATCGGGACTACAGTTCGAGACAGAGTCCCTATTACAGTTCAAAATTAGAAAATGGTAAAGAAAAGTTATGAGGATGAGATCTGGGCTGAAGTACAGGTAACACCTTAATTATATAATTGTTCGGTTTGCTTTGTTTCACTTCATTTCAATCTTACATATTATATATGTTTTTTGACTTGTTTACAGAGTATTTTTATTATTGATGATGATCGGAAGAACTTCGTAATAAGAAAAGCCAGAAAACTTATGCGAAAGTTTTGTTCTGTTCTTGTCAAATATTTCTTGAAGGATGATAATGATGATATCATTACTACACCGCCTTATCCATTGTACGAAGGAATCATCACTCAAGAAATGTGGGATGAGTTTATCAAAACACATACAACTCCTGATTTCCTGGTAAGGGGATTTGTTTGTCTTTCCCTATTACATGTAATGTACGTATTTGTAATTAACATTTATATATTTATATGAATGATTTTGATCTAACTAGGAGTTGAGCGAGAAAAATTGAGCTAACGCGACCAACATGCCATACCGGTACACATAAGGACCTGTTTCATATGCACGGTTAGAAAGAAAAATGGTACGAATTGATGATTATTTCATTCTTAATAAAAATTGTATGAATATCATTTAACTTCGACTAACTTTGATGTGCAGATACAAGAATCAGGCTCAGATATTACACAGGTTCCACGACATGAGCTGTGGGTTGCCAGTGTCACAAATAAGAAAGGTGAAATTCGTAGTGAGGAAGCAAGAAGAGTAGCCGAATATTGTGTAAGTATTCAATTATATTATGCGTACAATAAATAATTGGCTTTACTTAAATGAACTCCATTTATAATAACTAATTTTCATTGTAATTCTTTTTGGGAAAGCGACAAATGACACAGGAGGATCCTGCGTTGGCGACCTATGTTGGTCGGGATGATTTATTGAGCAGAGCATTAGTAGTACCTGAGTATGATGGTCATGTTCGGGGTACTGGTTTTGCAGTCACCCCATCAGCATACTTCGGACGTCAGAAGCGCCCGAATAGAAGTGATGTTTCCCACCTGCGTGACGAGATGGCTAGCTTTAAGCATCAAATGCAAGAACTTCAACAACAAATGCGCTATAAGGAACAACGAGAAGAACAATTCACCAAACAAATGCGTTTGATGCAAGAACAGAATGCGTTGTTAACAACGCAAATACAACAGTTGGTCCAGGGTAGGCCAACACCAAATGTTCCGTTCTGTGATAGCCCAAGTTTCAGAGATAGCTGCACTTCCATGCCTAAAGTCCCTTTTCCTTCGGTAATTAATTTCTTTACTACTTAACTTTATGTTAAATTCTATAATTAATCGAACTTTAACATATTAAGTCTATTTTCCATAGGGCGAATTTCAATGCAAGCTATATGTCGAGCAAGCATCCAAGCACGCGGTTGCAGTGGGTGCTGCCTACAACACTGGTGAAGATATACTGCACAATTCACCGTTGCCCGATAACACACTCCGGGTGAGGTTTGACGTCTGCACGAACGAAGACGCCCTCTTACCGATCCCGTCTCGGGATGAGCAAATAAAGGTGGCAGATGTTGTAGGTGGCTATGTTGCTTGGCCAATAAGTCTTATCGAGCCATGTGAAAAGGTCGTTCATTCAAAATTCCCTACACTTTTCCTTCAAACTTTCATCTCAAACTGTGATTTAATTTTCTGATTTGTGCTGGGTAAGATTTCAAAGTGTTCAACAACACAACCCAAGTCAAAAGCATCGGCTAGCCAACAGAGCAGAAGAAGACAGACCTCATTTCTCGATCAATTAATAACGATTGCACCACAATTGATCGGTGAGGGAGGAGTGCAATTACGTATTCCAAGACATATCTACAGTGTTAGTGGTCTAGTTGATTATGTCACTGCCGAGGTCGTGCAGGACATATGTGCTCGTGATTGGGTTAGTGCTTCGGCTAACAACATCTGGATAAGGTACTTCACTATCATCGTTTATCACTGTTATTAATATTTCTCGTTCCATTATTTTTTGTTTCTCATGACACTGTATGTTTTATACCAAGCATTTGGACCATGACGTTTTAATGGATACACAAAGGGTCCAATTCGCATTTGTCAACCCTTTTCTCGTTGGTCATCATGAGGGTAAAGTAGATATAAATGTGCAGTCTAATGAGCTGAAAGATTACTTTAGCAAGAGAGCGACACCAAATACATTATTTTTAGTGCCGTATAATACGAGGTAAGTTATTATTTGTACAATTTTTGTTTTTATTGTTTAACTTCTATCATAACATGATTGTTCAAAAAAAATTTTAAAATATATTTTAGGCGCCATTGGGTATTGATCGTTATCAATCAAGTGGAACCTTCAGGCCCTCGCATTTACTATGTGGATCCTCTGAAAAATGGTCTTCCACAAGACCGTTTTGATATGTTACTATTGATCAATAGGTAAGTATACGTGCCTATGTATAAATATTTACGTACGTGATTGAATAACCAAAAGTAATCAGTTTCTATTTGTTTTGTTAGCGCATTGACTGCGTATCGGTCGTCTGTCTCGTTAAACTATTCTAAAGCTACTGACCCTCACCTTAGCTATCCTTGGAAGAAGATACAGGTATTGATATTTGACTTTACTTAGACTTTGTTAGTAAACACTTTTTATTCATGAACAGAGTTAAATATTGCATTATATTTTTGCAGTGCCCTTTCCAACCTAATGACAATGATTGTGGGTACTATATCATGAAATTTATGAAGGATGTTATTATGCATGATCAGCCATTCATTCATCAAAAAGTAAGTCATTTAGTTGCACTTCATATTGTGTTGTAATGAAATTAAATTAGTGCCTGACAATTATGTTTTACTGATGTTAATTCGTTCTAACTTGTGTCTGATTGTATATATCTGTAGTATTATGAAGATCAACGTTGTGACGCTTTGACAGACCATCAGGTTAATGAAGTGATCGAGGAATGGTGTGAATATGTGTTTAGGCAAATCTCTGGGTAGCAATATATACTATTAAATTCACTAGCTGGTCCTTTTTGTGTTGTTTCTAATTGCCAATTGTTGTGTCATGCATGTTTGTTGAAGTTGAATTTGTTGTATTTCATTCAGCTAGGTTTACAATATATTGTATAACAATTTTCAGTACTACTTTAGCTAATTAATCAATTGTTGGTATCATTTTAAAGTTATCTATCATTGTTCTTATTAAACCTTGCAGACTATAATTATATATGCATGGGAGATATATATGAGGAAAAAATATGCTAAAAAAAAACCAATACGAAGAACCCAAAAAATATGAGGAAAAAATATGCTAAAAAAAACCAATACGAAGAATTAAAAAAAAACACCTCCTGTGGCGCCTTCGTGTGGAGGCGCCCTAGGAGGTGTTGACTCCAGCCAGGCGCCCCAGGAGGGGGGGCCTCCCCGCCAGGCGCCCCAGGAGGTTATTTGAAAAAAAAAATTAAAAAATCTGTAGCGCTTCCAAGCGCCACAGCTGTTTTTAGTAGCGTCCAGATAGGTGGCATTTCTCTAGCGCCATAGCTAATGCAATTATAAGCGCCACAGCTTTGCTTTTTTGTAGTAGTGTGGGATAAGAGAGCAATAGATAATTGAAGAGAAAACTCAAAAGAGAAAGTGGGGAGCAAATCTTATTCAATTTCTTGTCTGTGTGATTACAATGCTTGTACAAGGCTTCTATTTATAGGCTTTCAAGAGTCTTGCATCAAAACCACAATTAATAAAAACAACTTGTAGAGCAAGTTGGCTTTCATATCAAGTGGGTGGAGAGCAAGTGGGCTTGGATATGAGTCAATGACATCTACATAATTAATATTCATAACACTCCTCCTTGGATGTCCATTATGAATATGCCTCATTAAAAACTTTAACTAGGAAAAACCCAATAGGATAAAAGCCTAACCAAAGAAAAGAGTACATCATTCATTGATACATTGTCCAATGCTACCTCATTAAAAACCTTTTTAAGAAAACCTAATGGGACAAAACCTAGATAAAGAGTTCAGCGTGTATCGACTCTCCCTCTTAACAATGTCAGTTTTGATCTTTGAGTCTTCAAAGACCGATGTCATAGACAAGCTTTTCAAAGGTTGTACTTAGAAGTGATTTGGTGAATAAATCTGCTACATTTTCACTTGAATAGATTTGCTGGATGTCACCATCCTTTTGAAGGTCACGATTGCAAAACAATTTTGGTGAAATAAGCTTCGTTCTACCACCCTTGATGTACCCATCTTTTAGTTGCGCAATATATACATCATTACCCTCATATCGGACTGTTGGGATCATTTTACCTAAAAATAAACTACAAGTGGTTCTATTTGATGTATTACTGACCTCAACTGTATACATTCTCAACTTGCTTCATGTATTGCTAGAATTTCTACATGGTGAGACAATGTGCTGATATAATTTGTTTCATAGATCTCCATGAAATAGTTGCACCTCTACACGTAAATAGATAGCCTGTTTGTGATTTACCATTATGTGGATTAGACAAAAATCCAGCATCTGCATAACTAATCAGTTCATGTGAGGATACATTTGAATAGAATAACCCTATGTCCATAGTGCTTCTGAGGTAACGAAGAATGTGTTTTACTTCATTCCAATGCCTTCATGTTGGTGAAGAACTATATCTTGCTACTAAATTAACAGCAAATGAAATATTAGAATGTGTGTGATTATCAAGATACATTAGTGCTCCAATAGCACTAAGGTATGATACTTCTAGACCAAGTAGTTCTTCATCACCTTCTTCACTAATTACTCGAGGTCTGAATAGGTATTTATCTACTTGCAAAGACCTTACAATCAATGGGGTACATAATGGATGTAACTTATCTATATAAAAACGCCCTAGGACATTTCTTGTGTAAGCTTCTTGACATACAACGATCCAATTTTTGAGTACTCAATCCATAATCCAAGACAAAATTTTGTTCTTCCTAAGTCCTTTTAAAAGGCATTTTTTTTATTATCTCATATGAAACCAAATTCATTTACTTTAAGAAAAGAATCTTTTTTTTTTAATTTTGAAACATTTTTATTTGCAAAGAAAAAAAGAAGTGCTTTCTCATCATATCATTCATAGTAGAAAATTCAAGATGACAAGAAAATGGTGAGAGCATGTATCTTTTAAGATTTGAATCCTACTACAACAAGAGATAGGGTGATATAACCACATAATAAACAAGAGGCAAGTACATTCACATTACCTATATTTATTAAGTATGACATCTAACACCATTAGAAGAAGATAAGGCAACACATACCTCTTGATTCCAAACGGAACACGTCTAGCAATATATATATGATGATTCAATGGGACAAAGCAAGTCCACTTAATTCTTGATCGCATATTCAACATCCAACAAGGTTAGCATATATTGGGATAAGCTAAAAGACAAGAATAAAGTCATAGAAGAGGGAGAGGTAGTCAACGTAAGAAAAGAGCAAAGTCATAGTGAATGAATGGTGAGGTAAGTATGAGACACGATGAGGTAAGCATGAAGATGGGGTAATGAAAGCATGAAGATATAATCACAGTGAATCAAGTTGAGCGGTGAAAGCAATAAGATCCCATGTATCATTAGAAATAAAAGAAAAGGATGAAAACTCAGCCACAGACCTTATCTCCTTGCTCTCCCAAAATTTTTGTGTGTCTTACTTCAACCCTTACTCCCCTATTTATAGTCTCAAGGTAGGGTTTTCTTCATAAATGCTCCTTCTTCTTTTTTTAATTTTTGCTTTTTTGATTTTTTTGTTGTATTTTATGTTAATAAAACTTCCTAGCTTGACCTAGTCACCATTAGTGGAGATTTTTTTCGTTTTTTAATTTTCTTTATTATTCTCTCCACAAGTAATTAATTTAAACCTACCAACATATATAAATGAGACCTTTTTATATTTTTATTTTTCGTTTTTTATTTATTATTTTCTCTTAATGAATAATAATGCCAATCATCATCAATGAGGGGATTTATTTTAATTTTTTTTTTTAATTTAATTTTTTTTATCCTTTCCACACAAGTAATTTCCTAATTTAAACCTATCAACATAAATGAGATTTTTTCTATTTTTTATTATTTTCATTTTTTATTACTTTTTTTCTTTCAATGATGATTGCCAATTTGGACACCGATCATCATCAATAGAAGGATTTTCTTATTTTTTATTATTTTCATTTTTAATTTCTTTTTTTTTCAATGATGATTGCCAATTTGGACACCAATCATCAACAATTATTTTTGTATTTTTGAGTGGGGTCCGAACAAAATAGGGTGTTCACAATGTGTGTGTATATTTTTTTTTGCCAAACTACTCCGCATGTAGGTATATATAACATTACTTATTTCCTTTATTGGAGTCTTCTTGTCAAGGTAAATGTGTGAATACATAGATCGAGCATATTCAGATATGTCAGTCTCTTTTTGACTATTTTTCAAATAAAGATGATCGAGATCATCATATCGCATGATTGCCTCCACAGTAAACTGAGCCTTCGTTGTTGGTAAAATTATGAATTTCAAATATCGAAAGTGGCATAATTACGCCATCACATTGAGGAATTTCGAGCAAAATATGGTAATAATTAAAAGTTTCAGTTAGATAACTAATTTATAAATATTAACATAATTTTTACAAATATGAAAAAATTTGTTATTTCTAACAAATATTTATTGGTTGTTCTAAGATTATGACTATTTACAAATATGCACTCAGATTGCGAGTATTTCTCATTCAAGACATATTGGAGTTTAGGGCACAAAACCTGCCCACAAACCCACTACAAAGAAATTCATCACTCTGGGTACACATAACAAGTCTTACAACACTGAATTCCACAATTAAGATTCTATACAAAACAATTTCCAACACAAATATGGTTGTGGTCCACCAAAATATTAGAGTACAAAAATAAAACCTCAAGCCTAACAAAAGTTAAACAGTTATCCCAAAACCGTTTTCCAAACAATAAATATGATATCTCAAAAACATGAGATGTCCTATATTGACAATATAGAAAATAATACATGAGGCCTACAAGGTTCTCAACACTTATGCCTCTGGTTGCTTCCCTTGGCCTCTAGCTGAATTAGAGATCTTGCCTGAAAAATTATTTACAACGACGGGGTGAGACATAAAGTTTCAATAACCAAAATCAATTTACAAAATATGCAGGTTTAATAACATAATAATAATAATATTCTCAATAATTAAACTTCACATAATATGATCAACAATTAGAACCATCCCCACTCATCCATCCTGATCCTCCTTATAACTTCTAGACGTGGTACAGACTATCAGTGCTAGTATATCCGGCCAAAGGTTAGCTAGTCACTTCAAGAATACCGCCCCTTCCCTTGCCACCACTGATATACAGGTAACAGGGAGGTGTCCGCTCAAAACATTCAACTCGAAATCCAGGCCAGGAATGAGAGATCTGATGGGCACAATTTTACCATATCTCTTCCACACAACCCAACATATCCCATAACAGAAAAACAATATATCAATATAGTTTTCAAAAACATTTACAAGATTATCATTCTTTATACAACATTCCGTCACGAACACCATAACCATCACAATAGCAACAATCTTAATAATAATCTCCGCTCATATATACAAGTTGAAAATACACTGATTCACTGAACTTGGTTCATATTAAATATAATATAATCTTTCAAAACACATACAAATAGTATGGTGGAAAGTAAGGTTCATAAAACACCTTACAGTCCAAAGCAAGCCTATAAATTAAATTAACCCTGGTTACCTCAACTCCAAGCTTAACCTTATCTTGAATAGAAAACACAAGCGATCACCGATGACAAGAAAGCTCTACATTATCAATGTAGATACCAATTAACCACAAGCAATACTAAAATAAATAATTCATGCAAATTCAACTCCTGAAAATTCAATTTCCTCTATAACCATTATCCTCAAATATTTCAATTTCCTTAACAATCATTAGCCATAGATAATTCCTCATGAGCCCAAATCACTCATTAAAATCCTTAAATAATCTCTACATCATATTCTCACATCAATCACTCAATTTTATAGATTAAAGTTTCACCTCCAACACACCTATAGTCATAAAATCATTAATATTAACCTTCTAACCAATTAAATCTCTTTTGGAAAAATGACAGAAAAATATCACTTGAACTTCAAAATCTCAAATTAATCCTTTGACAAAGATTTTCGTTTTCAATCCCATTACTATTCTTGTCAATCTCATTACTCTTCTTGTCAACAGGATTTTGAAGTTCAAATGGTATTTTTCTGTCATTCTCCCATCTCGTTTTCTAATTTATATGAGTATAATCTAATTATTAAACAACTCTTCAAACCTCCACATAATCAAAATCTCATTTTCTCATAGCTCAAAATGTCACAAAATAAAGCGATTAAAACCTCAATAATACCTCCAATAATCCAAATAAATTATTTAAACCAACTTTAATATGTAAGAACATTCTATAGAAACTAATTTATGGCCTGTTTTTAAAAGAAATTGGTTATAAAATCACAAAACAACCAGATAATAAATATAAACTGATTAAAATAAACTATTAATCATTCTCTACATTTCTACAGCATATAGTGACAAAACTCAAAACTTGCCTAAAATCTTATCCCCAAAATATTCTCTAACTAGTAGAAAATTATTACCATAGGAAAGAGACAATTATTTAGAACATTTTTCATAAAGAATGTTTTATGATCAGAAATGAATTTGAATATCTTATTAATCCCCAAAAATATAAAAATGCTCCTATCAATGCCTCACCGTACGCCTTTTGCACTCTCACTTCACGCAGATGGTCTGCGTGAAGTGAGTAGGGAGAGGGGGTATTTATAATAGCTCTTCTTCTTTATTATTATTTATTATTATTATTATTATTATTTCATTTCATTTCATTTCATTTAAGGTGCCTCACCCCTCCTTTTCCAATAGTTATTATTAATATGAAGCATTGAAATTTTAATCTAAAGCGAAGATACTACTTGAGAAGAAGAAATTGGTTTTGCTCTTCACGTTCCTTAGGCATAATGGTGTTAGAGTTAAATAAGAAAACACGGTTTGAGCACTTAAGACCTCATCACAATTCCCTTCATATAAAACTTTTTGCTTACTATAAATATGGTCCTCTCCAGGTCAAAAAAAAAAAAAAAAGGTCCTCACGATTCCCATCATATAAAACTTTCTACGTAGGGTTAAATTGCTCTACTTTTAAAACAAAAAGAATCAAATTGCATCACAAATTACTTTAGGCAGTAATGAACTGAAAAAAAAAAAAACACTAGTTGATGCTGAATGTAGCTTAAACCTATAATAAAACTTCAAATAGTTATGAGTAATAATATCAAAAAAATATTGAAAGTGACCTTTTCTTTTCTTATTTTTCGATGAAGATTACCGAGAGCGGCTTTCCTGGAAGGAACTTTGCTTTTGTCGTTCCACGTTTTTTGTTTTCTTGAAAAAAAAAAAAGCAAAAAAGCATCAATATGATACTGTAGCTTGGAAATTGAAATCCACCTTTCTCTCTCCAACATCTTCACCATTATGAAAAGCCAAAGACCACAGTCAGTACACATTAGAAAGACCAAGTAAATTTGTATATAAAAAACTAGTCCAAAAAAAAATTTGTATATTAAAAGCACCTTTTTTATGTAGGTCAGATAGCGTGATGATTTTTGAAATAATAATTTCAAAATATATACCAGATTGTTTTTTTTTGCCATCAAAATATATACCAGATTTAAATGGTCTTTTTGTTGGTATTTTTTGGTGTAATGTTAGAAGCACACATATTTATATAGTTTTGCTTTCTCACTTTTAGATCGGCGTCTTCAGATCGCAGATGTGAGTGTCTTGAAGAAAGTGAGATCTCGTCCGCAACTTTCATTACAGTATCTATCATTGTATAACTTGTTTTATAGATCCTGCACAAAATTTTTGCTTTATTTTGCCCACTAGTTTTATTTCATGCCTCCGATTCCTATTCTTGTTTTCCTGGGCTATTACTGATATGATGGTGTTGTTACAGATTACGCTTTGAAGAAAACCTAGAGATTGAAACCCTGAAATGGCATACAGTGACGGAGGAGAATCTTCATCCAGCTCTGATACTTTTAATTCAACTCCTAAATGGAAATATGATGTTTTCTTGAGTTTTGCAGGAAAGGATACTCGCTTCAAGTTTACAGATCACCTGTACGCTGCTTTGTGTAGAGGTGGGATCAAAGCTTTCAAAGATGATGAAGGAATGGAGAGAGGACAAGTTATATCCCACCAACTCCTTCAAGCAATTAAGGATTCTCTATGTGCTGTTGCTGTTCTCTCACAAAATTATGCAAATTCTACATGGTGTTTGGATGAACTTCAAATGATTCTTGAATGTGGGAGTAACTTAGGTCAACAAGTTTTTCCAATATTCTATGATATAGATCCATCTGATGTAAGGCATCAAAGAAATAATTTTAGAGAAGCTTTAGCCAAACATGAAGAGAGATTCAGTAAAAACAAGGACAAGTACAGAATTGGAGAAAGGCTTTGTATGAAATTAGCAACTTATCCGGTTGGGTCACCAGGGGTTGGTAAGTTTTCTTTTAAAATAGATTTAGTCACTTTTTCAAGATTTAGTTTTTTTTTTTTTTTGGTATTTTCTGTTCTTTCATTTTGGTTTAAATAGTTTATAATAAATTATCTGCCCATTTATATCAAAAGAATTTATTCTAGCTATAGTAGTAAACAAAATTCATAAAAGGTCATATATTTCATTAGTATTTTTATTTTGACTATATAAATCATGTTAAACAATGTTAATTTTTTCCGTAGGCATGAGGCAGATCTTATTGAAAATATAGTTGGAGAGTAGTTAAACTATTTATGCTCTAAATTACTATCTTACGATGAAAATCTAGTTGGGCTTGAGTCAAGAATGATTGATCTGATGTCATATTTGGACATTGGGTCGGATGAGGTTCATTTTATAGGGATATGGGGCATGGGCGGTATTGGTAAAACAACACTTACTAGAGTTGTTTATGAGAAAATCTCAAACCAATTTGAAGTGTTTTACTTACTTCCTAATGTCAGAGAAACGTCGAAAAGAGAAAGTCTAGTTTCTTTGCAAGAAAAACTCCTCCCAGATCTCAAGAAAAAGAAAATTGATGATGTGTACAAAGGAAAGAAGATATTACAAAATCATTTTCGCAATAGAAAGGTTCTTTTTGTGCTCGACGATGTAGATCATATGAATCAGATTCAAAATTTGGCTGAAAGTCCAAAGTGGTTTGGCACAGGAAGTAGAATAATTATTACAACAAGAGATAGCCACTTGATCACCACATCTAAAGTGCAGCGAATATATGAAATAAAAACCATGAAGGAAGATGAATCTCTTGGACTCTTTTCTAACAAAACATTCAACAAAAATCATCCTGAAAAGGCTTATATGGAGTTGTCTGAATCTGTGGTTAAATATGCAGGAGGTCTTCCTCTGGCATTTGAAGTTTTGGGTTCTTTTCTTTGCGGGAGAAGTAAAGCTGAGTGGATAGATGCTTTAGTGCTCGTTTGGGATAACTTATTTTTGACTTATAAGTGCTTATAAATCGTGACTAACGGTATACGAGATAAGTATGCGAGAGGAATTTTATCTCGACTTACGTAATAAGGACTTATTACCAAAAATAAGTGATGCCAAAGCAAATCCCAAATAATGATATTCTTCAAGTGCTTAAGTTAAGTTATGATGGATTAAATGAGGAAGAAAAAACAATATTTTTAGATATTGCTTGTTTTTTCAACTATGGGTGGAAAAAGGTAGTGACTCAAATTTTGCAAAGTTGTGATCTTCACCCAACAATTGGAATAGAGGTCTTGATTGAAAAAAGTTTACTATTTGAAACGGAAGATTGTAGATTAGTGATGTATAATGTACTTGAAGACTTTGGTAGGTGTATAATTCATCAGGAATCTCTCAATAATGTTGGCAAGCATAGCAGGTTGTGGAAGTTTGAGGACATTAAGGATGTATTGGAAAATAACAAGGTGAGTGCCTTATTTTCTAAATATCTCATTTTATTGACAACATTTGATCTTTTTAATATTCTTTACTTCCTTATTGTTCTCATGTTATTTTTCTAAAAAAAATGATATTTTTATTAGGGATCTGAGTTAGTAGAAGCTATTGTTATAAAAGATTAGGGTAAAGGGGCAAAAATGCCCAAGAACGTTTTCCTTATGTGTACCCAACACCAAAAACTTTTCTATGGTGTATAAATACCCAAGAACATTCAAAAAGAGCCCAAAAATACCAGCTTCGTCACATCAAGTAAACGTCCGTTAGTTT
The DNA here is from genome assembly GCA_963242795.1 of Inga leiocalycina. Taxonomy (NCBI): domain Eukaryota; kingdom Viridiplantae; phylum Streptophyta; class Magnoliopsida; order Fabales; family Fabaceae; genus Inga; species Inga leiocalycina. The sequence goes on along the minus strand of OY725325.1, from coordinate 59,637,724 downwards.
GGGGATGTGGACCCACAGTTGTTGTCCAGATGTACACTAATTCACAATTTGACTGTTCGGACGTGGCGGGTAGAAAAACTTAATGCTTTCCTCTGTTTCGCCATTAATGCCAACACGAAGCATAGCTAAATGAATTGATTGAAGAGAAACCAACTCAGAAGCGGCATGAGAAGGGTAGAAGCAGAGATGGCTTCATCATCTGGTTCAACGTCCAGATTATCCGAATGCAGAAGGCGAGTGGCATTGATCAGGCAACCGAGCCATGAAGACGAGTATGAAGGCCTGAAGAGGATATGCTATCATGGGATAGTCGCTCCTCGTTGGACGGCTTGGACGGAAGGAAACCCTGGGAGGAGGTTTATGGCTGCCGGAACTATTACCAGGTAATGACGTTATTATTATGAGGATAAACAATGTTTTGAAGGTGTAATTTTATGGCTTGAGCAGTGTTAATGAATCTTGATAGGATGGGGGTTGCGGATATTTTGCTTGGCACAACTGTGAGTTTGGTGAAAGGGCAAACGTGGTCATAAGAGAGCTTCTTAATGACATAGACAAATTGTATGATGAGAATAGGCATCTTCGAAGAGAGAAAAGTGGTCCTTGGCTAGGAGAAGAAATCAATTCAATGTATTGTGAAGTGATAAAACTAAAATGCAAAAGGCAAAGGGAGGAAAGTGAAGTGAAAAAGGAGAGATGAAGTTTAAAATTGTGTTGGCTACATTGTTAATGACATGGGTTTCGTTGCTTTGTTTGTATATGGGACGCTACTCTGCTTTTTCAACATTGAAAACGGGGAATGAAGTTGCTCTGTTTTTTTGACACTAAAAAGGGGGAATGAAATTGCTGTTAAGACATGTAGTGTGCTTGTGAGAAGAAAAAACTAACGAGGCTTTCGTTCAGCTTGTTGACATGTATTGTGATTGTAAGAAGAAAATATGACTGATGTGTTTGATTATTTCCATTATGAAATAGCTAACAAAATTTGTACTGTTCTATTTGATTAACTAATCCTTCTTGTGGTTTGTTCAATTTACAATGGGTGTAAATCGATTTACAGATTTACACGGGTGTAAATCGATTTACACCCATTGTGGTGTAAATCGATTTACACCCATTGTAAATCGATTTACAATGGGTTAAATCAGCAATCAGTCTTGTTCGGTGCAACCTCGTCAAGGCCTTCATACTCATCTTCACGACTCAGTTGCCTGATCAAGCCTTTCGCCTTCTGCATCTGGATGATCTGGACGTCGAACTAGATGACGAAGCCATCTCCGCTTCTACCCTTCTCATGCTGCTTCTGTGTTGGTTTCTCTTCAATCAATTCGTTTAGCTATGCTTCGTGTCGGCTTTAATGGCGAAACAGAGGAAAGCAGTAAGTTTTTCTACCTGCCACGTCCGAACGGTCAAATTGTGAATTAGTGTACATCTGGACAACAACTGTGGGTCCCACATCCCCAAACTAACGGACGTTTACTTGATGTGATGGGGCTGGTATTTTTGGGCTCTTTTTGAATGTTCTTAGGTATTTATACACCATAGAAAAGTTTTTGGTTCTGGGTGCACGTAAGGAAAAAGTTCTTGGGCATTTTTGCCCCTTTAACCAAAGATTATTACGGGAACTCAAGCAAAATAGAAGTACATCCTGAGGCCTTTTCAAAGATGAGTAACATTAGACTATTATACGCGGAGTCTAATGTTTCACTCATCTTATCAAGAGGTTTGAAACTTTCTGGTGCACTAAAAATTGTTCGATGGCCGTCATTTCCTTTTGAAGCTCTTCCACTTGAAACTCCATTGGATAAACTTGTCGATATTCAAATGCATTCTAGCAGAATAAAGCAACTTTGGAATGACATACAGGTGAGATTGATTCTTCATGCATCATTGTTTATCTTCAAAATATGTCTTTGTCCATGTTTTATCAATATATTATCCAGTGAGACTGACTCTACAATCTTCTATTTGACTAGTTTATGAAGAAGTTAAAATTTATCAATTTGAGACTTTCTCGCAATTTTACCGAAACTCCAAACTTCTCAGGAGTTCCATGTTTAGAACATTTATGTCTTTGTGGCTGCACATCCCTTGTCAAAGTTCATCACTCACTTGGAAAGTTGAAAGAGCTTGTTGAGGTGAACTTGAGTAATTGTGTTAATCTAGAAATCCTACCAAGAAAATTGGAGACAAATTCCTTGATAAAGTTAGATCTTCGTTGGTGTGAAAAAGTTGCAATGCTTCCAGAGTTTAGGGAAGGCATGAAAAAATTAGCTAATCTTGATGTGGGTCATGCATCCATAACTAGACTCCCTGAATCATTTGAATCCTTGACTGGTCTTAGAGATCTGAATTTGAGTCACTGCAAAATTCTTAATCTTGCTGACAAGCTGTTGAAGATTCAAATTCTTAATCTTGCTGACAAGTTGCTGAAGACTCGTATAACTCGCTAAATTCCTAGCTTGCACGTAAGGTCATTAACAAAGTTGTATTTGAGAGAGTGTGGCTTAAATGATGGATCGATTCTTGATAATTTTGGTAATTTATCCTCACTCACTGTATTGGATCTAAGTCATAATGATTTTGTTAATATACCCACCGGTTGCTTCTCTAGTCCTTTTCACCTTGCCTTTCTTTTATTGGATAGTTGCAAAAGGCTTAAGTCATTGCCAAGGCTTCCACCACAGTTAATTCGATTAAACGCATCCCATCGTGATTCAATGGAACCTTTATCAGATAGACATTTATGGAATTTGGCTGCTTCACTTGACCATGAGGTATATATGCTTGTCTTCCTGCGTACAATCTATCCAATGATTTATATGTATTTTTGTAACTAAATATACATAACATGACTAATTTTTTATTTTCGTATCGTGGGCAAACTAAATTTGTAATCTCTGATGAAGAAGATGATGATAGCTCATTGGTGCTCAAGCACGTTCTGGTATGTTTGTCACAATTTTGTGCTTTTTCCTCACGCGTGTCCTCTCTTCATGGGTAGTTAATGTTATTAACATGTTAGTATGCTTGCAGCGAGCTGAAAGTGTTCCCGAGAGATTTCTGTGCAATTATTCAAGGATGCGAAATACCATCATGGTTTCCGAATAAGGAATATTTTCCTTTAGATGATAATAGAGGGGAGCTTGTGATAAAAGTGAACATACCTCCATATTTCCGTGACTGTGAATGGGCTGGAGATGTTGTATGCTTCCCTATCTCAGGTCTTTATAATGGTTTTATTACTTGGAATAGTAAAGCTGCAGAAGATGATGATTATATATGCAAAGAGTGGGCGCATCGTATTAACCTTGGGGATTATCGGACTTGTCACCTGTGCATAATGGTGGTGGAATTAAATGAGAAAACATGTTGGCAGCACCTAAGACCTCATCACAATTCCCTTCATATAAAACTTTCTGCTTACTACAGATATGGCCCTCTATTAGTTGGTAAGAGAGGAATATTGGAAAGTGGGTGGAGAGTAGTATGTAAAGAAGAGATGAAAGAGTGGTGCAATCTCAATGATTTCAACCAACTCACCCCACCACAACTTGCTTCTCCTCATGAGCTCAAGCTTTCCTACAGCGTACTTAGTTGGTAAGAGAGAAATATTGAAAAGTGGGTGGAGAGTAGTATGTAAAGAGGAGATAAAAGAGTGGTGCAATCTCAATGATTTCAACCAACTCACCCCACCACAACTTGCTTCTCCTCGTGAGCTCAAGCTTTCCTACAGCGTACTTAGCAGATTTTTTGGGAAGGTGAATGAACCTGTAACCTCTTGCTTATGAGAGACCAACCATTACACTAGGTTATCAGGCCTCTGGTAAAGCATTATCTGAATCTGTCGCTTTTCATTATGTTTGGATTTGCTATTTTTGGATTGCTATTTGGCGAGTTTATTACTTCCAGGGTCTTGTAGACCTTATTCATGCTTACATGTTGTTTGGGAAATGGCTTTGAATTCTAGTGTTCCATGATAGAGGTTATAAAGCGGACACCAAGGTTTGGTGCTGCTTGAAAGAAAAAGAGAATCATAATTAAAATGTAGCACTAACTAGCCATCATAATTGCAACCTTGACTTTATGTGACATCGAACCTCCATAATTAGACCAAGTGTTGGATTCTTATGTTTTATAATAATTTTTTATAAGATGTTTTATACTCTTTTTTGTTCTATAGATATAAGTAGGTTTCTTTTATTCTATATTGAAAATTAGCCACATTTTCTTTTGCCCAAAACAATTAGCCGCATTGAACAACAAAACTTTGAACACAAGGAACAAGGTTACAAGGAAAAAAGAAATTATTCTACCTTGAACCGAATGGTTTCTTTTATCTAACATATAAGCCTCCAAGTTACTCTTTTCACTTCTTATTCAAATGCCATGTTTGATTATTGATTAGACCAAGATCATTGTTCACGCCTATTGATAACATGGTGGTTGAATTTTGTGCAGAGAGAGTACGTACCATGATATATGAAAGGAATGATAGAAAATGGGGCTCTCCAAGTGATGAAGGAAAGCTTTAATCAGCTGTATGCAGAGAAACATGATTATTCAAAAGACCTTGTGGTTCTAGTAAGGAACGAGTCTTGGCATCACTGCGAGCAGAAAAACAATCAGATCGGGAGTTAGCAGTGCAGTATTTTTCAAATTTCACGGTAGCTAGTGACAACAGTTAAGTTAGACTGTATGTGCTTTTTCACATTTGGAAAAGAAGGAAGAAATTTCCAAGGTTTGCAAATGTTGAGCATAGAGGAGGAGGACCTTAAGGCCAAATCAGGAAATAATAGATGGGCCAACTTTAGGTTTGAAATTATTTTTTGATGCTTATTGTAATTTACATGGTTAATATGTAAATGCCTTGTTGTTTTTCTTTAGTTTATATGTGAACACCTGTTTCCATTTCGATATATACAGAGTAATAGAGACCATGTTTCACAAGCATACAAAAGAGTACAGTTATACTGATAATGGTGTTCGTTTACAGACAGTCATTAACATAGCAGAATTTGAAAATATTTATATTTATCTATAGAATATTCCAAAAATATACCAAATACAGACTATATAACCACTGTCTACGTCTCGAGAAATGTGCAAGTCAAATTCTCGTGTCTATGTCCTTGCCTTTTGAGCCGCTGGCACCTGCTTGAGATATTTTTATTTAGAAAAAGGGGTGAGATTCTAAGGTATCTTAGTAGAAACATACGATCAACATATAAGATGCAAAAATTAAATATGCAATGCATCATATCAAGTAAAATGAAAATTTATATCATCCATGTATGTACACAAAATTCAGGGCCTACCGACCAATTGAAACCCCTATGTGTACCTCAGCCGAGTCCTTGACTACAGCTAGGTAAGACCAATGTACCTTAGCTAGGTTCTAGACCGCAGCTAGATAATGTGCCTCCAGCACGTGTTCAAGTCACAAAATACAATAACACGCATCATAAAAATATTCACATAGCATATGAGAGATAGTAGTCCCTACCTGAATCTTTTCTTTGTCTCAATCGGTTCACTTCGTAAAACGTGCCAACTACAGGCGTCTAACTCAGTCTTAAAACATCAAATGTACAAGAAATAGGTTAAAACCTATCCATGTATAATTTTAAACACTTCCATAGTATTTATTGTGGTTATATTAGCCTATGGTGAAAATTTACCAAAATGCCCCCGGGACCCCAGCCTGGCCCCGCCATACTCGACCCAGCTGTAATCTTCCCAAAATTTTGACATGGGCTATTTTTGACATATTTCCGCCCAAGGAATCCATTTCTAGACTTAGAATTACCAAATTCACTGTCAAATTACAAAATGGCCCTTGGCAGTCCCTATTTCAGGGTTTCAGGGGCGTGTTTGTAATTATGCTTTTTCGGGCTTTTCCGAAAAAGTGACCAACTGTAACCCAACCTAAATTTCCCTCCTAAACTCAATGGAACCATCAAATTATTGAAAATCCAACTCTAAGGCCCTCTAACAGCCCTGGCCAAAATTGAGTAGTACTTCAGGGAAAATCGGGATTTTGCGATTTCGGCTATGTAAACGCGTTCTTTTCTACTCCTAACCACTTTATTGACTATTCCATTAGGTTAAAAATATCATTTAGTACCAATTTGGGTAGCATAACAGCCCCACACACCCATTTTCCATTTTTAAAACCAATGACAATCCGGAAAAATTTCACCAATTAAATTGTCCACAACAGTCAGAATAGTCCATATACAAGAGTTTGGAAGTTATCTTAAGCTCCCACTAGCTTTTTCTTGACTTGGCTGAAAACCCTAGGTGTTCTACAATAGATTTTGAGCTTCCAAACCTTAAAGAACATAGAGGAGTAGCTTAGGAGCCGAGTTATACGCATTAGAAGCTAAATTGTCAGAGAAATCGGCTTACCGTACAAGATCTCTTCCCCTTTCTTTCTCTATAAAATTGCTGCACTTCCTCTCTCCTCCAAGCTGAAATGGCGTCAGTTTGTGTCCAAGAGGAAGGAGATGAAGCTTATATTATAATATCTCATAATATTATAATGATTTGTTTAATTTTCCAAAATTCCTGAAATCCAATTTTATGTACATAAATCCTATGTACACGTAATTATGCCATTAAGCCAAACTAATATTTCCTTCTTCATGCTACATGTAGGAGACACCTAAGGGTCCCTCCCTGTTGTGTCAATTGGATTTACAACTTGTTTTGGTTACGTATACACGTAAAGTCCCAATTTTGGTCAAAATTGCATTTTTGCTCAAATTTTTCATAAATTCTTATTTAATTGATCAAAATATTCCACATATATTTTAATTAATTGAAATTAACTTCAATTAATTGGAAAATAATTAATTTTATGCTATTTTAGCAAAAATTATGATTTTGCCATAACATTATCAATTTAATTATTTTTCTTCTTTTTATTTGGCCAATTTTCATTTATTTTTGGACCAAATATTTCCTCTATTTTTGGGACTTAATATTGGGCTTTTTAAATTACCCAAATTAATTCCATAATTATTTCTCTTTTGTGCCCAATTTCCCATGAAAATGAACATTTATAAAGTTCATAAATTCCAAATTATTGAATATTCACCATTTTATTGAATTTCTCAAATAATTACAGTATATTTGGTGAATATAAAATTTGGGGTGTTACATCATACATTGAAATCATCTATGTTGCACCACTTTTCCATCCCTTGTCTACACAGCACACGTCATCGCCAAGCCCTAATTCCAAGATGCTCAAAAGCACGAAGTTTGATGTGAAGGGAATTGTTATGGGCTCTTAGATGTTGCCAACATATTCTCTCTCTTTTAAGGACTTCTGGCGGAAGAGTATCCTTGAACATATCCCATTTCCATCTGCCATCTGCATCGATGAAGTCTGGCAGGGACTTCAGTTGCTCTCTTTCCGGAATATCCTTATAAGCCAGCAGTTTCAGAGGGCCCAAATCTCCAATACAGTAGTCCTTCCAGAACTGAGTTTGTGTACTTGGAACCCATTCAATATAAAATGAAGCCTCATCCCATAGTTTCACCATATTCCCCCAAAAATAAGATGATTAGGATCGTGCTATATGCTCCATTTCAACAATAGAGTATTTTCCTTTCAAAACTCTGACCCAGAGAGAGTTCGGTTTTGATTGCATATGGAATATTAATTTCATTAGGCAGGCTTTGTTTTGAGATTCCATTTTCAACAGGCCGCATCCTCCATTCTTAATTGGTTGGCACATTTCACTCCATTTTACAAGGTTGATCCCTTTGCGGTAATTTGAGTAACCCCAAATGAATTTTCGAAGTAATTTTTCAATTTCATTGCAGCACGAGGAGGGTAGGAGAGTACTTTGCATCATGTAGTAGGGGATAGAAGCTAATGTAGCTTTGGTAATAGTGATCCTTCCAGCGAGTGTAAGAGTGTGACTTTTCCAACTTGCCAGCTTAGATTGCATCTTGTCCAATATATATTTATAGGTAGATTGAGAGACATGGCCATTTATGAGGGGAACACCCAAGTATTTTCCTAATGAGTCAGAAGAACTATACCCTATCTGCTGACAGATTTCCCTTCGCTTGAGACTATCCACATTTCTGGAAAAGTAAATCTTGGTTTTCGATTGGCTAATCTTATGGCTAGAGGAGTGACAAAATTCTTGCAGAATTTTAGTAATTAAGGACACCTGGGCATTTGTTGTGCTTCCAAAAATAATTAGGTCGGCCGCAAAAAAGAGGTGAGAAAGAGGAACACCTTTACGACCCATTTTAATTGGTTGTCATTCACCTTGTCTTTCAGCGTTCAATATAGCTTTTGATAGATGCTTCATACATAGCACACAAATGTATGGTGAGAGGGGATCACCTTGTCTAATTTCCCTTTTTGGTGTGAAAGCTACTGATGGGGAACCGTTCCACAAAACTTGCATTATATTATAGGGGTGGAGATGCACTGCAAAATGAGATGAATCATTTCTGAGGGTAAATTCAGAGCATGTAAGGTTTCTTCAATAAATTCCCACCTTATTCTATCAACAGCTTTCTCAAGGTCCACTTTAATGGCCAACCATCCACTCCTACACTTTTTTTGCCTCATGGAATGGAGGACTTCCTAGGCAATAATTATATTTTTAACTATGCTCCTATCTTGAATGAAGCTTGTTTGAAAGGGACCTATGATGCTGGGGAGGATAACACTAAGTCTATTAGCCAACACTATTGTAATCGTCTTATAAATGACAGAGCACAAGCTGATAGGTCTGAACTGACTTAAGTGACTCGGTGTAGCAAGTTTCGGGACCAGGGCAATGAGAGTGTTATTTAATCGTGGATCTATAGGAACACTACTCCAGAGGTATTGGAATAAAGTTAGCATGCTGCTACCCACTATGTGCCACTGGGTTTAGAAGAACAGCGTGTGAATGCCATCCTTCCCAGGAGATTTAAGTGGTTTCATTTCAAACAAAGCTTTTTGATTTCCTCAAGAGATGCTAGACGCCCCCAAACTAGCCAAGTTTGTGGCCGGTAGTGAAGGAAATTGGAGACCAGTAGTATAAGGGACATAGCTAGTGTCATTGAGGGAGTGCAGTTCCAAAAAGAAGTCACATGCCATACCTGCTAACTTCTCTTTGTCAGTTATCTACTCCCCTTCATAATTTTTAAGCTAAGTTACACGATTTCGATTCCGCCGAATTAATTCTTTGGTGTGGTAAAAGGCAGTGTTCCTGTCTCCAAGACAAACCCAGTTAAAGGAAGACTTTTTGATCCAGAGGAGTTCTTCCTGGAAACACACTTCCTCGTATTCAGCTTGAAGTGTATTTTCTAAGTCTGTAAGGTGGTCCAGGAAAGGATTATCCTCAATCCTTCGTTGAATCCCACGTAATCGTGAAAGCAGCCTTCTTTTCCTCTTACCAATTTCTCCGAAGATGTTAGAATTCCAGTGTTGGGCTAGGTGCTGGAAGTGAGACATACACTCAATTATGTTTCCTCTCTCAGCCCAAGCCTATTGGACCAGCTCAGAAAACTCTGGATACGAGATCCATGATGCAAAGAACTTAAAAGGCCTATCACCTATTGAAGTAAAGGAACGCTCCCCTAGGTTAATTAATATGGGTCTGTGATCAGAGATTAGTTTCGGCAGATGATCAACCCAACTGGTCTTGAAAATGGGTTGCAAATAGCCCTGTCTAGTCAAACTAATAACATTCCTCTTTTCTATGTGTACTTGGGCCCATGCGAACCCATGTCTAAAAGCCCAAGCTGATTTATAAAGTTTTTAAATAGTCGACAACCATGAGCTGAATGGGATGATCCGCCACATTGATCTGTTGGATTGAGAGTCGCGTTAAAATCGCCTGCCAGTAACCATGGAGTAGAAGAGTCAGGTGCTTGTTCTATTAAGTCCTCCCATAAGAATTTTTTGTATTGGCCTGGGGACTGCCATTAGAGGTGGTAAAACGGGCTATCCTGTGGGTTGCGGGCTAGCTCGAACTTCCACGGGTTGGGAAATCCCCAACCCTAACCCGCAGGTATGGGTTCGAGGGCCAGCCCGCACTTGTCTTTTTAGTTTTTGCCATGCATAAGTTATGGGGAAAAAATGGAACCTCCCAAAGTCCAAACCCAAAAAAAAAAGAGCAATAACATAGTAAAAAAAGCATAACAACCATGCAAATGAAGGAGTGATATTTTTTGTTCAAAACAATTGTTAACAAAAACCAAAATTCTAGGCCCAACTTGTCAACTGTCCAAGCCCAACGCCAAGCAACCCGAGTCCAAATATCAAATTATTAGTAATGCAACCCATGTCCCATGCTTTATATATATTAAAAAAATTCGCAAGTTGGCCTGTATCAACCCGCGGGATATGCGGCTAGCCTGCATTTTTGAGGGTTAGGATTTTCCCAACCATAACCCTATCCCAACTAGTAGGGCCGCGGGTTGGGACCGTATTAACGACTCTGACTGCCATATATTGTTGAGAAATGGAATTTCTTGTTTTCGTTTGGATAAGTCACTTCCATAGTTATAAATTGAAAATAGCTTGTCCGAATTTGAACTTCAAATTTATTGGACCACAGTACCCAGATTCCTCCAGAGAATCCAGCTGCCTCAACTCGGTAGGAGTTTGAGAGTCTAAGTCTTTTGATGACTTTGTCTGCTTTTGATCCAGAGATCTTGGTTTCAACTAGAACAAAAATGTCAGGGCTATGATTAGCAAGAAAGGATTAAAAATGGGAGGAAACCTTTTATCCAAGGCTCCTTGACAATTCCAAGTTATGATAGACATAAGATTTAATTAGTGGGTTTAGAGTTAAAATCTACTCCCTCTACAAGCATAGTTGTATCTCTGTCATCCAATTCCTAGTGAACTCCTCTTGCTATCTCCTTTAAAATCTTCACAGAAAGTCCTAAGGAGGTTATGTTAGGTTTTGTCCCCAGGTTATATACCTTAAATCCAGATGCCAGCTTTACTCCTCTTGACTTGGAGTTTGAGCCTGGGGCCTTTAGTAGATGTGGGATGGGCTCTTTTCCGTGCTAGGTCGCTGAAGTGGGGCGTCAGCCTAACTTGGAGGAATCATCTTTTATGCCTTGGACCCGACTAGGTAATCTTTCATCCTCAATGATGACTACCGAGTTTTGGGCCTGGTCCAGAGTTGTGGAGGCCTCCTTGGCTACATAGACATGTGAGTGGAAGATAGAATCCCTGTTATGGGATGATGTTTGCTGCTGTTTTTGTTTGGTACCCATATCAGTCTTTTCCCTACCTTTTTTATGTTTCCCTCTCCGTCGTTGCAAAATGTTATCCCCTTAGGGGATATTTTTGACAGATTCGTACACTACTGCCCCTTACTCCGCATATGTTGTATCTTCTGTTAACACACTGAACCTTGAAGACGTTGCTACAGAGTGCGTTCCAAGGTCACTACCTCCTCTGTTGTATGTGTGTCTCCTACTCTGTACCTACATCCAGGATCCGAATCAGCTTTCTCACGCTTTTCTTTTTGGGAGGTTTCCTTATGTGCCTTGTGTAGACATTGTCAGGTTCCTTGTGTTTCATGGCCGGTTCCCATTGTTTCTGGTCAGGAGTCTTTCAGGTGACCATAACGTCCGTATTAGAAATAAATGGTAGGAAGTCCTTCGTATTCTACATAAATCATAGTTCCATTGACTTGGATCTTCGGAGTTAAAGGTTTTGTAAGATCGAGAAGGACGGCCAGTTAGGCAAATTTCCCCCTGTCACCGGAGTCAGTATTGTAATCAACTCTGATGACCTCTCCAAAAACACCACTTATTGAACGAATGATGTTTTTGTGATAATAACGTGCTGGTAATCACGGCAATCACACCCATGCTATTGTTTGATTTATGGTATGATTTTCCAGTTTGAAGGATGGGGACCATGGCTGGATTGTGAGGTAGTGGTCGTAGACAATTAGGGTCTGTCAATCAGTGCATGCTGATAATCTATATCTTCTTTAAACCTTACGAGAAAGCATTCATTGTCTAAATAAGTGATTCTGAATTTTCCAATTGGTTTCCATATAAGTTATAGCTGTAGCCTCAGCTGTCGATAGCTAATGGTGCGTCCTAGCAATTTGACAATAACTGCAAGTCCCATTCTCCTGTTGAGAGTATGCAGAACATGCTGAGTAACATTCACTGTAGGTATGTTCCCAAACATCCCAAGCATCACATCTCCTTAGTTAAGAACGACTTCCTCTGCTTCCTCTTGTTGGATATCGGGTTCAATATTTAGCAATTTGTCTTTAAAAGATAGGGGAGGGGTACCATTGTTTAAACCATCAACATGCATAGCATCAATTTGAATAGGATCAGTCATTGGTGTTTCAGGGACAAAATATGGGGATTGCGCGAAGGGACATAGGGGGTTGTTGAAAGGGGATTGTGAGGGCTTTCCTAATTCATAGTATCCAAGTGTTCAGGGTCCATGTCGAATTTCACCTTCTTGGTGCTGCAAGCATCTCTAGGGTGTGGAGGGGGTCAGGTTTAGGTAAGCTTTCAAAGGGAGTAGGGTATTGTACCGCTCCGGTGAGGTTCTAGAGAGAAGGAGGAGCTTCTCTCCTATTTCTTCTTTAGATATTCAAATTCAATTCTTTAATGAACGTACAAGACCTACCCCAGACAAGCTCGTGCTTCTGGACATTAACATCCTTAAGAAGGTTCTCTATCTAATATGCTTATCAGGCAATAGAATCGGTTAATAACGTTACTGCATAAGCAAAATGGACAAGATTATGGTCCCTCCCAATGGCTCAGAGAGTCAAGACTTTCATTTGGCTGATGAAGAAAAACAAGTTACTAACCAATGAAGAATGGTACCGAAGGCACATGATTGCGGACCAGCGTTGCTCCCTCTGTCAAGGTGACACAGAAGATGACAACCACGTACTCAGAGATTGCCCCTTGGTAACAAGAATCTGGAAGAAGTTCCTCCCTTAAGACATGTATAGAGATTTTTTTAGGATAGATATTTCTGATTGATAGATTTGTTGTGCCATCAGTTATGGTGCTTATTTTACAAAAAAGTAGTGTAATGGTGCTTATTTTATAAAATACTTTGGCGTTTAAGAAACGCCAAAGCTTTTGACGCCATTAAAAATTCTTGTGGCGCTTTTCAATTTATAGAAACGCCATACGTTACTTTATTAAATTAAATAAATATATTAATTATATATAGCGTTTTGGTAGGAAAATGCCAAAGGAGGGGTACCCCTCCTTTGGCGTTTGAAGGAAAAACGCCAAAGGAGGGGACACCCCTCCTTTGGCGTTTATGGCCCTCCTTTCACGATTTCTATCACTTCGTTCCTTTTTAAATGCAAATAATTTCAATAAATATTAATTTTGATTACATTGCAAGTAGTCTATAAGGGCTAATATTGTATTACCAGAAACTCCGCGGTAGTATGTGTGCTCAAAAACTCATCCCACTGCTCTTGTGTTATTATTCCATCGTACAACTATGGTGGTGTATGAATGATATTTCCATCTGTGTCTCACGAGTAGAATTTGATAAGATTGGAACGAAAACATCCCAAAAGTTTGCCACATTTTGCGAGCACGAATTTGTCTTTGTCGTCATCGATAATGAAGATAGACTGTAAAAAAAAAACCACACATTCTTTGTTAGATTGTAATTCATGCAACAAAACAACCAGAATAATAAAGTAAATAATGTTTACCTTAACTGAACTCAGAAGCATATCAGAATAGTCCTTCTTTGCCCGTCTCCAATCTAAAATTGTAATGGGGACTCTTTCTTTGACAATAGTCCCAATATAATTAATAAAGTTGCTAGCATTTTCACCAATTGGGTTTCCCTTGTCATTCCACTCAAGCTCTAACAAAATGCCTTTGCTCCTTAGTTTGATCAGTTTATGCATCACAGTCCTACCTCGGACTACAGCGGCTTCAAAGGCTGCTTGCTCAATGTGAGGATCAACTGCATCTTCATTGTGGGCTTCAAAGGCTGCTTGATCATTGTGGGGATCCATTTTCCTACAAGTTAAATAAACAAGACAAAAATATCAGTGCATATTGACAATCATAGTAATAAAAGTAAATTAAGTTGGAATATATGAATACATGTAATAAAACATACATACTAAAAAATCAAGACACTCATTATCATCTTTTTCTCTTTCTTGTTTGATTTAAAAACCATGTCCCCTCTTTATGATCATGTCTCATATATAAATGTTTGTCTTCATCTTCTTCTTCATTTCTATCAATATATCTTGACCACAACATCTCAAAGGAAAGAGTATCCTTAGGAATATTCAAATATTCATTACTTTTAGTACCAACTTGTTCTTGATGATTCTTGTTTGATGGAACTACAATGGACCAATTTTTCTTAGCAGGATCGGGAACGGAAAAACACTTGTTCTGCTTGTGATGCTAAAATGAAAGAATCATCTTTATACCAAACTTTAGAAAGGTCTACTTGAACAAACCCTAACTTATCTGTCCGCAATCCACTGTTGTTGTTAACCCACTTACACCTGAAGACAGGGACTCTCAACACAGTATAATCTAACTCCCATATTTGTTCAATTACACCAAAGTATGACATTGGTGCGTAGATAGGGTGCATGTCTTTGACACTGGATCTATGCCAAGAATCAGCAACAAGTGTTACCCCACTATTTTTCATCATGCTCCTTGTATCATGTTCTTGTGTGTAGAAGGTGTAACCGTTGATTGCATAACCATTATAAGATAATACACTTAAGCTCTGTTCATTCGATAGCCATCTCAAGTTTTCAGAAATTGGATCAGGATTCCTCTCCACCTCACTTTAATGTGCCTTTTTAACCAACTTGGAAAATGTTTGTTGTGTTCCTTTGTTATAAAATTTTCATTCCTGTCACCATGTGCCAATCGAAGTGCGGCCTTATGTTCGTCAACAAATGGTTCAACCTCATTAGTGTTATGAAGCACATACAAGTGAGCTTGTTCCCATTCAGTCACTGATATCCTTATTATATCCTTCCCACTTGTTCCTTTCCCTGATCTTCGCCCATCATGACGAGACTTGGGGATACCTACGGGGTCAACATTTGATAGAAATTCAGCACAGAAGTCACTTGCTTCTTCAACCATATACCGCTCAGCTATACAACCCTCTGGTCGATATCTATTTTTCACATACCCCTTTAAAATTTTCATAAATCCCTCATTCGGGTACATCCATCTCAAGTATACTGGACCGCACAATTGAACCTCTTTCACCAAGTGTACGGTTAGATGGACCATAATGTTAAAAAATGAAGGGGGAAAATACATTTCAAGTTCACACAAAGTACAAACAATCAGCCTTTGCAAATCTTATAACTTCGTTGAATCAACCACTTTACTGCAAATCAACTTGAAGAACATGCAAAGTTTAGTAATGGTGTTCCTTACTTTTTTGGGTAAGATTGACCGTATACCAATCGGTATGAAATTTTGCATGAGCACATGACAATCATGAGATTTAAGGTTCTTTAGCTTCAACTCTTTCACTGATACAAGGTTCTTTATATTTGAAGAATACCCCTCTGGAACTTTAATTCCTTCCAAAAATTCACAAAATAATTTTTTCTCTTTCCTCGATAAAGTGTAAGCCGCTGGAGGTAGATAAGTACGGTGCCCTTGCTCAATTGGTGCCAACTCTTCTCTTATTCCCAAATTAACCAAATCCAACCTCGCATTTACACTGTCCTTGCTTTTTCCTCGTATACTGAGCAATGTGCCAATGAGACTATCACATATATTTTTTTCTATGTGCATCACATCAAGAAAATGTCTCACATACAAGGACTTCCAATATGGAAGTTCAAAGAAAATGGAATTCTTTTTCCAACCGGTTGTCCCGAATTGTTTTGCAAAAGGCTTGCCAAAATCGTTATCCATGTGCTTAACCTTCTCAAAAACCTGAGCACCGGTCAACATCTTCGGTAGGCTACCTTCTTCTGACTCACCATTGAAAGCCTTTTTCCACTTCCTCCAATGATGTGTTGATGGTAAGAATCTTCGATATCCCATGTATACATTTTTCTTACAATGATCTAGTCACATTGCATGAGTGTCATCTTCACATATAGGGCACGCACAATATCCTTTGACGCTATATCCGGACAAATTACCATAAGCAGGGAAATCATTAATTGTGCCAAACAACATGGCTTTCAAATTGAAACTTTCTTCCCTGTACCCATCATACACATTGACGCCTTCTTCCCAAAGTAGCTTCAAGTCATCAATTAAAGGAGCCAAGTATACATCTATATCATTTCCAGGTTGCCTTAGCCCAGAAATTAACATAGACAACATCATATGCGTTTCATGATCAAGTGTGGAGAAAGGTTATAAATCATCAATATCACTGGCCATGTACTGTGTGTACTGCTCTGAACCCCGTGGGGATTGATTCCATCAGTTGAAAGTGCAAGGCGTAGGTTCCTTTCTTCATTCGCGAAGTCAGGATGGTCATGATCAATTTTTTTTCCATTGAGGGGCATCCGCAGGGTGCCTAAGGTTCGTGTCTTCAATCCTTTCATCTGCATGCCACGTCAACAACTTAGCAATCTTCTCATTACTGTATAATCGCTTTAATCTTGGAATAATTGGAAAATGCCATAAGACATTCGAGGGACTCTTTCCTTTCTTTTTCCCATATCGAGATGCATTACATTTAGGGCACTTCTCTAACGTTGCATATTGATTTCAAAATAATATGCAATCGTTAGGGCATGCATGAATCTTCTCATAACCCATGCCAGTTATAGAGCAAAGTATTCACTTTGCCTCATATGTCTTGGTAGGAAGTACATTTTCTTCTAGGAGCATATCTTGCACAAGTTCAAGTAGTGCGGTGAAACCAGAATCACTCAATCCATAGTGTGCTTTAAAGTTGTACAATTTCAACACTGCTAGCAATCTTGTGTATTTAGTACTACCAGCATATAATGGCTTCTCTGCATCACCTTTCAACTTCTCATATTCTTGAGGATGGTTATGAAGCACCCCTTCAACTACATTTAGCATTTCCTGAAGACCATCATCTTCATCACACATGCTTGAGTCAAACTCATTTGAAGCACCGATCATGGTATCACTACAAAAAAAAAGGCATTTTGTAGCGGTGGACTTGTAGCGGTTATATTAAACCGCTACAAATTATGAAATTTGTAGCGGTTTTTACCTAAACCGCTACAAATTTGTAGCGGCAAGAATATTTGTAGCGGTTTCATACAAAAAACCGCTACAAGTTTGGCGCGAAATTCCCGCCAAAACTTGTAGCGGTTATTTTGTAGCGGTTAATGCACATAAACCGCTACAAAATACCAAAGGTCAGATTTTGTAGCGGTTTTTGCCCAAAAACCGCTACAGAATTTCAAGAGACTCCAAATTTGTAGCGGTTCTGGGCAATAACCGCTACAGAATTTTAAACGTTGTGAATATTTGTAGCGGTTATTGTAGAACCGCTACAAATTTAATTATTTGTAGCGGTTAGAGTAGCGGTTATTTTGAATAACCGCTACTAATATCTGCCTATTTAAACCACTCACCTCCTCCATTTCTCATTTTGCTCATTTTGTTTCCTGAGGTTTCTCTGAGTGGTTTATTCGATATTTGAGCGTTCAGACGAGTCTATAGGAGTTTTTGGTCAGTATTCCACAGTATTTACACTTGAGGTACGTATATAACACGTATTTTTATTTGTATTTGTATTTTTATTATATTTTTGTATAATAATGGACTAATTTTTTTTTTAATTTGTACAGTTGATATGGCTTCAGGACGGGATAAGGGGAAGGCCCCTATGCCCCCCAGACCGACTTTGCGGGGTGGCGGCAGCCGGGCAGGGGGCAGAGGGAGGGGGCGGCGCGCAGGCAGGGGTACCGAGGCATCTCAGCCCAACCCTCCACAGGAACCGCAGACGATCCCACAGGCGACGACCGCAGCTGAGGTGCCTGAGGTGGAGGTGCCAGAGATTAGCGTTGAGGACTTCCTCAACGAGGAGGAGTTCGAGATCCCGATTAGTGGGTTCAGGGAGATGGAGCAGTTCCTCGATGAGGAAGAGGCTCGGGAGCAGAACAACCCACGAGGGTCGTCTTCGCGGTCCACTGGGTTTGAGGTGCAGGTCGAAGGTAAATTTTTTAATTTTTTAATTTTTTAACTTTTTAACTTGGAATTATAATTTATCTAACGTGCGGTCAACTGTGCAGATGAGCAGGGGAACGTGTCGACGAGGAGGCTGGATGTGGCCGGTCTGAACAGCATGGACCGGTCCCTGCGAGTTGTAGTGCCGTGGAACGAGGGCACTGACCAGCCGATCCACAATGGGGGTCACCTGCTCAACCGCTTCCTGAGCGACCTGGGATCGAACTGGATGCGGTTCCCCCTTCACTTCCCGACGTGGAAGCACATTCCGAAGGGGCCGAAGGACCAGGCTTGGGAGGAGGTGGTTCAGGTAATTAAAACTATTTAATTAATATATTTTGTAATAAATTCTATTTAATTATTTTTTTTAAATTATGATTTTTAGTATTATTGATATTTAAATGTATTTTTTTCAGCTGCGGTTTGCCGTCCGGGCCAACCGGAAGAGGTACGCCCTCGTGAAGATGGGCGACGCCTGGAGGAACAGGAGGAACCGTCTCTTCCACAGCGTGGATGGGGACGGGACGATGCCTCTGGAGCAGCTGCAGGAGAGCGTCCCGGACGGCGTGCCGCCGAACGACTGGGCGCGTTTCGTCCAGTTCAGGAGGAGCCCTCAGGCGCAGGTAATGTATTTATTATATTTTTGATATATAATTTTCTAATTGTTAAATATTAAATTATAATTTCAATTTAATTTGTATTTAATTTCAAATTTTATAATACATTTAATTATTTGTTTTTCCAGGAGCTTTCTCAGAGGAACGCCGCGATCCGGGCGCAGCAGACGATCCACCACACAGCAGGATCGAAGACCTTTGCTGTGACCTACAGCGAGCTGGTAACGTTTCAAGTGCTTCACTTACTTTTAGCTGATTAGTTCATAATACTAATTGTTTTCTCATTGTTTCAGGAGACGAGGGCACAGCAGGAGAACCGTCAGACGGACTATGCGGAGCTGTACGCCATCACACACAGACACCGTGACGGGACTGCGACCTCTCAGCAGGCAGAGGCGGCGATTGTAAGTTATTTTATTATTATATTTTTTATAAAATCAAGTTATTAATGAAAAATAGTCATTACTAATTGTTTCATAAAATGGCAGGAGCGGATGCAGCTGTCGCAGGCTGAGCTGCGACAGACCCAGCCTGAGGAGTCACAGGGGTCAGTGGACCCGACGGCTCCTCTGAAGGCGGGCCTTAGTCAGCCTGAGCACCCCGGACGAGTGCGGGGGATGGGGATAGGCGCCAGACCCAGCATGATCTACGGCAGGAGCACCGCCTCTGAGGCTGGCAGCTCTAGAGGGGTCAGACGTCGGAGGGACGAGTCGATTGACCAGCTGCGGTCAGATCTGGAGCAGACGCAGCAGCAGATGGCGCAGCAGCAGCAGCAGATGCAGCAGATGAACGTGCAGCAGCAGCAGCTGCTGCAGGTGCACGCAGACACTATGTACGCGCAGCAGACGCAGTGGCGTGAGATCGCGAACAATATGCTCGAGGGAGCCTGGCGTCGGCTGTTCCCGGACGAGCAGCATCCAGCGGTCCCCCCTGTCCCTCACTACGTCGTCCCGAGTACTGCTCCTCCTCCTACTGCTCCTCCTCCTGTTGATGACGATGGTGCGGTTCAGTCTGCGCAGCGGCCCGATCCAGCGGCATCTGAGGGAGCCCCACCTGAGGGAGCACCAGAGGATCAGCCCCCAGCTCCTTAGTTTAGGACATTTTCTTTTTTTTTAAACATTTGTAAATATTTATGAGATTTTATTTCAGAATTTTTTTATTGTGTTTTATATAATTATATTTATATTATTATATCGCATTGAAATAATTTATAAATGATTTAAATCTAAATTTAAAAAAAAAATAAATTATATATATATTTGTAGCGGTTTTAGGTAAAACCGCTACAAATGTATATATTTGTAGCGGTTTTTGGTTAAAACCGCTACAAATTTATATATTTGTAGCGGTTATTAGTAAATAACCGCTACAAATATATAATAATTTAATAAATTAAATATATATATAATTTATTTTTTTAAATATATTTTAAAAAAAATAAATTATATATATATTTATAAATGTATATTTGTAGCGGTTTTGAAACGATAACCGCTACAAATTTACTTATATATCTGTAGCGGTTTCTCTTCAGAAACCGCTACAAATATATAAGTAAATTTGTAGCGGTTATACACTGATAACCGCTACAAATAGTCAAATCATTTGAATTTTCAAAATTGCCGCCTCTGTGCACATTTGTAGCGGTTATCTTATGTATAACCGCTACAAATTAGAAAATTATTTTTATATTTAATGTCCAACGGCTTTAATATTAGTAGCGGTTTTATATAGATAACCGCTACTAATAGGTTGAACATTAGTAGCGGTTATAGATATAAAACCGCTACTAATACTCAACAAGTACATTTTGAATTTCTCACCAATTAACGGCTTGAATAGTAGTAGCGGTTTTATATATATAACCGCTACTAAATTATAAACGTTGGAATTTCTGTAGCGGTTTTTGTAGCGGTTTAATAACCGCTACAAAGTTATAAACGTTGGATTTTCAGAATATAAGGTTCTAGGCATTCGTCATTATCTTCTCACTCATCTTCTTTCATCTTCTTCTCTATACTTTCTTCTCTCTCACTTGTAGCTATGGATAAATCATGGATAAGGTTGCCGCGCAATTCTCCTGAATATTTGTACGGATTAAACAGTTTCTTAGATTTCGCATTCACTCACGCCAGCTGTAACGGCAAGATCGTCTGTCCGTGTCGGAAATGCAAGTTCAAGAAGTGGCATCCACGAAATGTTGTGAAGGAACATTTGCTTGTGAAGCCTTTCCCTGAGGACTATACGTTCTGGGCAGTTCATGGTGAGAAGGCCGGCGTTAGATATGACGAGGCTCTTCCTCGAAGTTCTCAAGTAGGCGTTCAAGTAGATGAAGATGATCCTGTGAATGACGCTGTGCGCGATGCGTTTGGATTTCAAGGCGATAACTTCAACGAAGAAGTGCACGGCTCTGAGCCGGCTTTTATGGGGAATGAAGCAGCTCGGGATTTTTTCAGCTTGATGGATGAGGCAGATCGTCCTTTATATCAAGGTTGTCGCAAATATTCTAAATTATCTTTCTTGGTCAAATTGTATCATATCAAGTGCTTGTGTGGGATCACGGATAAGGGAATGTCGATGTTGCTCGACTTATTACAAGATGCATTCCCCGACGCCGAGATTCCCACAACCTTCTACGAGGCCAAGAAGATCATCAACAGGTTGGGGTTGAATTATCAAAAGATTGATGCGTGCCCAAATGATTGTATGCTGTATTGGGGAGACGATTCCAGCAGGGAGACGTGCAAGAGATGTCACACATCGAGGTACAAGACAATTCGGAAGGGGAAAAAGCAGAAGAAGAAACCTGCAAAGATTCTCAGGTATTTCCCTTTGAAACCTCGTCTACAAAGATTATTTATGTCGTCTAAAACTGCTGAGCACATGAGGTGGCATGCCGTTGATAAAAACGAAGACGGTAAATTAAGACATCCGCGGGATGCAGCTGGTTGGAAAACGTTTGACAACGACTTTCCCGATTTTGCGACTGACCCCAGAAATGTCCGGCTTGCGTTGGCGACCGACGGTTTCAATCCTTTCGGGAATCTTACCACAAGTTACAGCATTTGGCCGGTAGTCTTAGTTCCCTACAACTTTCCCCCCTGGATGTGTATGAAACAAAGCTCTTTCATTATGTCTATGATCATTCCAGGCAAAAAGGCACCGGGCAATGACATCGATGTGTATCTCCAACCGCTTTTTGCGGAATTGCTTGACCTGTGGAATGTCGGCTTGGAGACGTACGACGCTCACAGCAAGACTTTGTTCAACATGCGTGCAGCCTTGATGTGGACGATCAGTGACTTTCCTGGCCTTGGCACATTATCTGGTTGGAACGTGCACACTGGGTCGGCGTGTCCGGCTTGCAATTTCGACTCTGACGCACTGCGCCTTCCCCACAGCCGAAAGTGGTGCTTTATGGGGCATCGGAGGTTTCTCGATGGAACGCATAAGTTCAGATTGCAACGGAATCGCTTCAATGGGAAACCAGAGAAAAGAGAACCACCTCAGACTTTGTCCGGTACAGATATCTTACAGCAGCTTGAGCATGTTGACGTCGAGTTTGGAAAAAGCGACGGTTCAGCACAAACTCGCCAAAAGACGCGCAGGACTTCGGCGCCTCAGCAGTGGAAGAAGATAAGTATCTTCTTCACGCTTCCGTATTGGAGATCTAATTTACTGCGCCACAGTCTTGATGTAATGCACATTGAAAAGAATGTTTGCGACAATGTGCTGTATACGCTGCTTAACGAACCCGGCAAGACAAAAGATCACCTTCAAGCGAGGAAAGATTTACGCGACATGGGAGTTCGTGAAGACGCTTGGCCAGATGAGAATGACAGATTTACACCGGCAAAGTTTACCCTCACAAAACCGAACAAGGATGTGTTCCTCGCGACCTTGAAGAAATTAAAAGTTCCTGATGGGTATTCAAGCAACATTTCTCGATGTGTCGACTTGCAGGCTCGAAAGGTTACTGGCCTGAAGAGTCACGACTCACATGTTCTTATGCAGCAGTTACTCCCTCTGGCTATAAAGAATACACTTCCTCCCGATGTTTCCATCGTTTTGGTGGAACTTTGTTCTTTCTTTCGGAAGTTGTGTTCTAAGGTATTGATCGTTGAGGAGCTCGATCAGCTGCAGTCGAAAATCATTCTTACGCTTTGTCACTTGGAGATGATCTTTCCTCCGTCCTTTTTTACTGTGATGGTTCACCTCACAGTCCACCTCGTTCATGAAACGAAGCTCGCTGGACCAGTACAATATCGTTGGATGTATCCGATTGAGAGGTACTCTTATGAAATATGTGCTTTCATTTATTGTCCGTATTTAATGTTTGCTCGTTGTCCTTTTCATCATTTTATATCAATTTTCTCTTATGTACTTCGTAGGTTCCTTGGGAAATTAAAATCTTACGTGAGGAATAAGGCGTGGCCAGAAGGTTCTATAGCTGAAGGCTATATAGGGGATGAGGTGCTATATTTTTGCTCAAGGTACTTTGATGATCTTGAGACGGCTTTCAACCGCCCGCCTCGTGTTGACGATTGTCCTGAACCTGCGCCGACATCAGGAGAATTTATCCCTCGTATTGGTAAACCAGTTGGAGCAACTGAGAACTTCAAACTAACGGCAACTGAGAAGTTCCAAGCACATAGACATGTCTTGATTAATTGCACTCAAGTTGAGCCTTTCATACGGTAAGAATTGTACACTCACATGTATGTTATTCGATCTATATCTTTCGTAACATTTCTCACTTTCATTTCACTAACGCCTTTCCATTATTAATTGCAGGGAATTCAGAAGTCATGTCAAGCGTCAGCTCAGGATCCGTACACAGACATCCTCGGAAGTTGATAGGAGGGTCCACAGAGAATTCCCGGCCTGGTTTGCGCGCAGAATACTAAATGACCACAACCCACACTCACCGGATTTCAGATCTCTCGCAATCGGCCCTCTTGATCATGCAAAACGGTTTACAGCATACAATGTCAATGGTTTTAAGTTTTGCACGGTTTCACGGGATCAGGGATTGCAAACACAGAATTCGGGTGTTTATGGCACATTTGGGACAAGGAGTTATGCGAGCAGCAGTGACGCCAACATGCAGTTCGGAGGCGTCCCTTACTATGGCAAGCTTCTTGATGTGGTCGAGCTTAATTATCAAGGCCGTTTCACCGTGACGCTGTTCAAGTGTTTGTGGGCAAATACCACGACTTCTCGGGGACTGACAACTGACGACCTAGGGATCACATCAGTCAATTTCTCACGCCCGATTCATACTGGTATTTCTCAAGATGATGAGCCGTATATTCTAGCTTCAGAGGCACATCAGGTTTATTATGTCGAGGACGAGCGGCATAGGGATTGGCACATGGTCGTTCATTTAAAGCCAAGAGACCTTTACGACATGGGTGAAGGCGATAACATCGCCTACGAGAGTGAGCCATTTCAGCCAGCTGATTTTGAAAACTACTTTCCTGAAGGCGATGACAATTTACCTCTACTGCGGTGAGTTTTTTTAAGTCCACGTCATTTCAATTAAATTTTTTAAATTTAATAATACATCAATAACAATAATTTTTCTACAAAATTTCTGTAGGGATGGCGACGATGAGTGATCAAATTCAATTGTAAAGAATTTGTCTTTAAAAAAAATGCAAAAAATTTGTGTTAAAATAAAATGTAAAAAAAAATTAAAATAATATTTGTAGAATTCAAGTGTAAAAATTTTTTCTTTACAAAAAATGCAAAAAATTTGTGTTAAAATTAAATGTAAAAAAAAATTTTAAAAAAAAAATTAATATAATATTTGTAGCGGTTATTAAACCGCTACAAAAGAATAAATAACCGCTACTAAATAATAACCGCTACATTAACCGCTACAAATAATTAAACCGCTACAAAATATAAATAACCGCTACTAATTAGTAACCGCTACATTAACCGCTACATTAACCGCTACAAATAATACGTGAATCCCTATAAATACCCTTATCACAACTCATTTCAAACACTCCCCAATTTCTTTTCACCTTACCCTTCTTTCATTTCCTCTCATTTACAATTTCTTTCGTATGAGTAGAGGAGCTGAATAATACGATCAAATATGGTAACAACATTTTCAATTTCTTTTAGAATACTTCTTTCCTTTCTATAAAATTTATTTTAAACATCTTTTTTTCTACATATATCTTAACTCTATCTCATTTTCATCTATTTTTCATATACAATTACATTATATTATAAAACATAATAATTCCTTATTACCTAACTATCGTTAATAATATTATTAATATAATTTTATACTAATCATATTCAATTACATTTTTTCTTTTTAATTTATTAATAAGTTAAACTATTAAATAGTAAACTAATTGAAATAGATAAAATAATAACAAACTAAACTAATTAATATAATATTGAAAAAAAATAAAAATATCAAAAAAAATTTTAAATATTTGTAGCGGTTATTAAACCGCTACTAAATAAGGCGCCTTTTTAAAGATATATTTAATTTTTTTGGCGGCAAATTTGAATTTCATGCAATTAGTAGCGGTTCTAAGAACCGCTACTAATTTCATGAAATTCAAATTTGGTAGCGGTTTCTTAACCGCTACTAATAAAAAAAGTCATTTTTAACAAATTTTAATTTTTATATATTTGTAGCGGTTTTTTAACCGCTACAAAAAAAAAATTCTTTTTTTAAGACGTAAATAAAATTTTTTATATTTGTAGCGGTTATATAACCGCTACAAATATCTCTTGATTTTGTAGCGGTTACTATTAACCGCTACAAATTTTGTAGCGGTTATTTTTGATTGAGTAGCGGTTTTATATAACCGCTACAAAATCTCTTGCAACGTACGATTTAGTAGCGGTTTGTATAACCGCTACTAACCTAGTTTGTAGCGGTTAGAACCGCTACGAATACCTATTTTTAACCGCTACTAAATCACGTTTTTTTTGTAGTGTATGTATTTGACCACGATCTGCATCATCCGTCTCACCGTGCCTTGTCCATCGTGTATATGATTGATCAATTCCATGACACACTAAATGATCTAGCAAATCAAGTGGACTAATTCGCTTTCCATAACAACAAGATAAGCAAGGATATAGGATTTTGTTAGGATCATTTGCATGCTCTCTTGCAAATCTAATAAACTCTTTCACCCCATCAATATATTCTCTTGAGCACCGATTAGATGACATCCATTTTCGATCCATCTATACCTTAAACATATATATTTTTATAAGTGGTCAGTTGCTTGCCTCTTAAAGTTCTCTTTATTTGTTATTTATTTTTTTAAAAAAGTAAATTCAGCAGCATAACATTCCAAAATTTAAAGTTTTACAAAATATTAAACACTCTTCTTAAATCACAAATAATCAACCAATTAATCCCACAACATCTAAATAATGTTCACAACTCACCACCAAATAAATCATATTGGCCAACACTACTACATGTCGTAATTAAAATAATTGGGTCCATAACAAGCCAACAAAAATACAACCCTGCGTTTATTAAATTAATTGGTTCCAAAATAATCATTGATGAAACTACCAGCGGCATTTATAATACTTCTACCCAATTTGACCATTTCAACAGTGCCATTCCCAACTCTTTCACTATTGACAACATGTACTTCTATAGAAAAGTATAAGCAAATATATAATAGTCATACATATTTTAATTAAAAAAATGTGAATAAAATGTTAAAAAACAAACAACACTTACAGGAGCTTCTGTAGGAAGCTTTGTACTGGAACCAGCCAAAAAGAAAAAGAACACGAGGGAGGAAGCTTTGTACTGCAACCAGCCAAAAAGAAAAAGAACACGTGTGGGAGGAAGCTTTGTACCGCAACGAAGCTCTATATTGTAATGAAAGAGGCGAACAAATGTTTACAAATATTTGCACGAGGAAGAGACAAAAAAAAATAGCAAGTGGGGGACTAAAGAAGCTTCTACTTGTCGCCGGTCAAACAGAGGAAAGGGGGTGGGGACAATAGAAAAGAAAAGCAGGAAAGCGATAGTGGTGGGATGCAACAATGGTGGGTGTTAAAAATTTTTAACATTTATATTACCTTTAATGGTGCTTATATAAAAAGTGCCAAAAAAGGTGTGAGTATTTATGGCACTTCTTATATAAGCGCCATTAATGTTATAAAACAAAACTGAAACCTTTGGCGCTTCCTTAGAAAGCGGAAAAAATTCCTTTAAAAAATATTTTAAAAAAACTAAATTAAAGCTGACTAAATCTTTTTTTCTATTATAATTTTTTTAACAACATGTCCTAGGCATTGTACATGTGCATTTATAAGGAGCCTTGCTGCCGCATATGGCTTCCTGTTGGTCACTTCAATTAATACGAATATAGTTCATATCACTAACATGGATCAAAGTGGGAATCAGAGAGAACTAATTAATGGTGGGGCTGTGTACAGGGAATCAGAGCAAGCAGCTTTGAATACTTCAGAAATGCCAATTGCCAACCATCATAATATAGTTGTAATTAAAAAAACAAAACCATTGCGTGATCCACCAAGTATAAAGGCATATTGTAAAAGAAGTCATGATTCTCATCAAGTAAATGGCCAACCTGTGATTCTTTCCCAACAGCGAGCTCTGACGATGGCTTTCAACGGTCGAGGGAGCTGAGGAAGAGCGTGAGGGCAAGGAAGAGCGTGAGTAACATGTTCAGAGAAAGACAGAACCTCATTGACTAGTCTTGTGGCGTTGGTTTCTTCGTTGCAAAGCACCTTCTGGTTTCGTGCCTTCCATAAGCATTGAACTCCAAAGCTTGTACACCAAACAGGATTGCTCCTACAAGTCTGCAGGTTCTTCTTCAATGCGCAGATGCAAATATGCAATGTCACAAAAAGTGATTTATGTCCAAGCTCTTCAAGGAGCTGTCGGATGGCTAGCTATAAAGTTTGGAAAGTGATTTATCAATGTATAGATTACTATTCAAGATAGATATAACTTGCCTTGTCAATGAAAAAAACAAATATGCAGGTGGAAGCTTTCACGTGATTCTTTTCCATTCTTTTTTGACTTGACTTTTCAGTGAATGCCAAAGCTTTCACGTGATTCTTCTCCCTTCGGTAAAGATGATCCCTTCGTTTTTTTTTAATAATTGTGGAAGCTTTGGCGTTTTATTACAAAACACCAAAGCTTCCCATCTTGATCCAAAAAAAACTGCAATGATCAATGATTCATATCCTTATCCTTCGTTTTTTTTTGTAATAGTAATAAAACGCCAAAGCTTCCCATCTTTTTTTTTTTGTTCAAAACAAAGCTTCCCATCTTGATCGAAAAAAAATCTGCAATGATCATATGATTCATATCCTTCGTTTTTTTTTAATATATATGTGGAAGCTTTGGCGTTTAATTATAAAACGCCAAAGCTTCCCAGATCTTCGTTTTTTTTAATATATGTGGAAGCTTTTATCTACACCCATCTTTGATCCTTTTTTTTTTTTTATATATATATAGGAAGCTTTGGCGTTTTATTATAAAACGCGAAAGCTTCCTATCTTGGAAAACACCAAATCATATATACATTGCATTATATATATAATATCGGTAAAACACCATGCATGTGGTGACCCTTGGCTCTCTCCGTTCTTTACTTTATAGACATACACACACCAAAAATGTAATTATTATATATTACTATATGTATACTGTTTTTTTTGTCAACACTATATGTATACTTTTAATATATAAGTTAGACTCTTCTTGTGCTGACTCAGTGAACGCATGTGACCCTGTTTACACCCTTAAGATGTGCATGATTGGTTTGGACAGAGACAAAGCTTCGGTTTTCTATAAAGATCAATCTACCTCTACAGCCCACATGACCGTGAAATCTGGAATCATAAACTTCCTATTATATATATTTTTTAAAAAATATAATATGCTTTGGCGCTTCGTAAGGAAGCGCCAAAGCTTCCTATTATATTTTCTTTTTCTTAAAACACAAAATATAGGAAGCTTTGGCGCTTCCACATAAAACGCCAAAGCTTCCTATTGTTTTTTTTTAAAAAAAAAAAACTGAAGGCCTTGTTTGGCGCTTGTTCAGAGAAACGTCATACAAGGTTAACGTCAATTATGACGTTTATAATTGTAAGCGTCAAAGCTTTCAAATAATTTTGATTTTAAATAAATAAATAACCATTTTTTGCACTTCTTTAAAAAAATGCCACAGGAGCTACGCCACTAAAACCCCTTTTTGTAGTAGTGTACTCAGAGATTGCCCCTTGGTAACAAGAATCTGGAAGAAGTTCCTCCCTTAAGACATGCATAGAGATTTTTTCAGGACAGATATTTCTGATTGATGGATTTGTTCTGCCATCAGTTCACGTCCCCTGGATACCACCTGGAAGATTGACACATGTATCGCTAGTTGGAAACTATGGCAAGTGCAAAACCAGAGAATCTTCAAGTCGGAAAAATTCACAGTAGATAGTATTCTCTCATAAATTAGTATCACTGTGCAGCATACGTTAAAAAGTTTTGCCCTTTTTAAACGAATACTGTAAATGCATATTCGTTCTTTTGTCTTCAAGATAGCTTAGAGATATAACCTGTTGTACAGGTGTCAATTTGTACAGTTCATTTCTGAAATGAAATTCTCCGTTTCCATTCAAAAATATTCTCCCTATTTTTGGCCAAAAACTTGTTTTCACATTTAAATACAACATTAGTACGTAGAAATGAGTATATCAGTACAATCCATGACAAAAAGATGGGCCCACTTGCTGCGTTGATGGCTATCATCGTCAGGAGCATTACTTTACTACTTCAAGAAATAGCGCTACACCCAAGAATACCGGCAGGTCCGACATGGGTTTAGGCCTAAACCGGCCTACTCGTTTAAGCTCGACTTCAAAAAAGTGCCTTATTTTTTAGGGCCGACCTATTTAACAAAAACCCCCCTTTTGTCGCTTTTTTTTTTCTTAACATCCTTGAAGACTAAAATATCTCATTTAAAATAAAAATGTTATCAAATCTAATTTAAAACATAAAAAATTATCCATGTTTAACAAAACACAAACACAGTCTAAAATGTCAAAAACTGATGTCCATAACCACAATCAAATAAATAACTAAATAAAGTCATAATCATAAACTAAATACTAAACAATATTTCGAAGAAGTTAACATTAGGTAAGCTTAAGAATTGCAATTTATCTCAAGTTATAAACTCTGTTTAGCAATAAAGATATTGAAGATTAAGCGGTGAAGAATAAGAGAATTTGTTGTGCCAGGAAAAAAAGATAATCCCCTCAAATTAAAGTCATTTACATATCACATATAACAGTATGGTACAATAATATACAATTTTTTTTTAAAAAAATTTAAACGGGCCTAAACGGGCCGTCCCTATAGGGTTGCAGGGCCGGCCCGTTTAAGCCCGTGGCTCTACAGGGTTGGCCCGTTTAGGTCCACCTCCAAGAAAGTGCCCTAGATCAAAAGCCCGGCCTTGCTGGCTCAGCCCGATTTCCTGGCTCTAAATAGCACCATTCTAAGTGGACTAGTTTCATGGCTAGGCAAAGTGCTTAGTAGGGAGCGCTCATCAATTTGATTAGTAGAGAAACCGATTCCACTATTCCAGACCATTCATGTCACACCCCAAAAATCGAAATGTGAGAAGCACGAAATATGAGAAAATCCACATCCATAAAGCCTTAAATATATAAAATTTTTAATTCTTCATATATATATATATATGCAACATATTATATAATGGCTATGAATACATTTCATATTACAAAAATTATAGACTTTCTATAGCAATTTCTGTAGAATCTCATCTGAGTGTAAGACCTCAGAAAAAATTCTATAATAATCTAGTATAGTCAAGAGGAGCTCCGCTCCATAATAACAATTGCACAATACCTAGATAAGGTAAGGATTCTAACTACAGCATACGTGAAGCACCTAAATTACAAAAATAAATACATATATTTAAATTTTACATTAATCGGGAGTTTTCAACATGACACTTTAACTTCAAACAGTAGTATGGACCTTCAGCAACCACCAAGAGGAACATAGTCAGCTGCACTATTTGAGACAAAAAAAAAACTTTCTAGTAAATAACGTCCCATTTATAGGATTTAATAAAATGCTAATGAAAAATAATTTAAATAGATTTAACTTTGAAAGATGACAACATGATAACAAGCTTCAACTTCTAGAGCATACAATTATAATCATAAATAAAACTATATGAAAGATCATTATACGAACAAAATTAAATATGTAGTAAAACAGTTTGTTTAACAAAATCAGTTTAAAAATAATAAATCTCTTATCTCATCTTTTGTAGGACTTCAACAGAACGGATAAACAAGCGTGTACACATAGTCCACGAGGGTAAATAACCAAGTGTAACATGAAGCCATGAGAACTAACATGGACACAATCCACGAGGATAAATAACCAAGTGCAGCTTAAAGCCACAAAACAAGGCCATGTACAAAATCTACGAATAACAAGCTGAAAACGAATCCCAGGAAAATCAAGCATGAGTACTGTGTTCACGAATGTCAAGTGAGCTTGAGTTGACCATGGCGTTGAGGACTAACAGTGTTGCTGTTAGTAACTGGCGTTTTGTATTCAGTCATCCCAAAAGCATTTTCAAGCATGCGTGGGAACAATTTGCTATTTAAAAAATGAGAAATAAATTCTCACATTGAAACTAGTAAGGAATAATTCATAGCAAAGGATCACAGCCAATGTTTTAAAAGCCGGACCAAAAGATGAGCCGGAAAGATTAATGGGTCACGGTCCAAACGGTTGAATCGGTTGGGCCATCTAGTTAAACCAGTGACATAATAATTAAATAAAAATAATATATATATATATATATATAGAATTATGAGAAAGGAATACTGAAAATGCATTTTATATATATACTCTCACTGGTCATATATATAAGATTCAGTTGAATTTTTTTGGAGAGATTAAGGAGGCTAAATAAGTTATTTAATCATATCATATGTTTGTATTATTAGATTTTATATCAGTTTATAAGTTAGACAAATTAGTCTGGAAAAAATGATGTGTATAAACGTTTTAAAGTAACTTATTTAATTATCTTCCTTAATCTCTTAAAAAAGTTAACTGGGTCTTATATTTAAGATCGGTAATAGTATATATATTACAGTTGTATAGATATATTAAGAAAAAATTAAATCTTAATGTCCATAATGCAATAATAACATGATTGAAGAATATAGGGATAAAGACAAGAAAATACCACTTCAAATAAAAAATCTCAAATTAGTCCTGTTGCTCATAAGAGTATAGATATTAACTACCAGAATATAGAAATTGACAACTTATTTTGTAAGAAATCACTAGTTTAAGATTTTGAAGTTCAAGTAGTATTTTCTTACCTTTCGTTCAAGAATATAATACATTAAATTAGTACATTTTAAATAATATACTATATAATACGAAAAAAGTTGTAAGTTTGAATAAATAAAGAAAAAAATGCGTAAGTAAATATTTGTTAAATTTTAAAATTCAAAAGATAGCATCATTCAAATTATGAAAGGCTACAAAGTTAAAACTGCCTTGGTGAATGTGTGAGGCAGTAGTAGGTATTTGCATTCAAAATACAGAACGAGTAAGAGTAGCATTAAAAAATGTCATAGGGTAATTAATTAGTCTAGTATTGCCTCGCTTCCTTCCATCTTTTGGTTTTGTTTCCATCCCATTACCTTCTTTCTTCTACATCGGTGCGTCCTAACTCCAATCTCCGGCATATTAGAGGTCATGGCTCGCAGGTGATTTTGTCTCACCTTCTGATCTTGTGGCTATTTTTTCACTATTTTTGTGCTATTAAAAGAAAAATTATAGAGGCAGGCTCTGGGTTTTTTTCGGCTGGTTCTTTCTCCTTCCCTTCTTCCTACTCCTCCTTATTTTTCTGGGTAATGGGACCTCATGTTGTAACCTATCCGGCTTTTGAAAACTCGCTCCGGCTCCAAGTTTATTGACAGTTTCTCACCTAAAAGCCGGTTCTTGCCGGCTCAATCTGGTTCAACTGATAAAGCGGCTTTCATTTATAGAATGAGTCGTTTGGAGCTCTGGTCACAGATCCAGCCGGTCCAATTGTCCGGTCCTGCTTGGCTCTGAAATCATTGATCCCAGCATAAAAGTTTATAAACAATATGCCAAAAATTTCCTACAAATTCAATTTGTCGACAAAACCCTTCCCAAATAATAAAAATGCACGTATGGACATTTCAAAATGCAGGCCTATCTTAACTTGAAAATTTATAAACGATATCTTAAAGTTTTCCTCATTGTTTCCATGCCTAATCATGAATATGAACCTATAGAAGAATAAATAATGACAATATATACAATCAGCAATCTTTACTCACTTCAATATCAATAAGAAACTAAATAAGTCTAATAAGCTTTTCTTGATAAAACCATGCTTAGAATGTATTAGATAATATAAAAATTTAACAAGTAGTAAATATTGATAAGTAAAATATTTGTATATTTATTTTCCCTTATATGATGATTTTGTAGATGACATTTGAGCTTAATTTAATGAATTGGGTGTAATTGATAAATAAATAATGATTTTGGCATAAAATAAAATTTCTTGAAAAATATTAAATTTGACCCTATTTTGGTTTTTAGGAATATGTGAAGCTCTAGATGTCGGGTTGAGACGTTCTTTATATGGATAAAAAGCTAAGAAAAAACTCTACAACTTTTATGTTGATCCCAAAACCCAATTTTTCTTTCAAGCGCTTCGAATTTTGCTTGGAAATTGAGAATGTGAATTCATCCCTGATTGACCTTTGCCCACTAATTTGACCAGAACTTGAGCTATAAATGTCAAAATGTGGAGCTTCTAGTTGTGTCTTCAAGTTAAGATCCAGAGCTACAACTTTCATGAGATCACATGTTGAAATTCCACCGTCTTGGATGTCAAAATTAGGCAGCAATCAATAAGTTTGGCAGCCACAAGGTTAATGTTGAAGGATTAATGTCAGGATGTATGCTTAACTTTCTTGGAAATTTTTGCACCCCCTCCATCTATAAATAGAGAAGCTCAAGACACAAGGAAACACACCATCTTAGAGTTAATTTCATACATTGTATTTGCTTTTTGCATGCCTCCTTCATGGAAGGCTTAGATAGTCCTTTTTTATGGATGGTATGGTTGCCACCTACATAGAAGGTTTTATCTCCTATATGGAAGGCTAGATTTTTCCATTTTCATGCATCTTGTAGTTGTATCTTTGTGTTTTAGAATTTTATAATTGAGTTTCATGCAATGTTAATTTATGAAGTTTTCAATTTATTTTGGTTTTGTTTTAATTTCATTATGAGCTAAATTTCCATTTTCCTAGGGTGATGATATAGCTTACTAATGATGGATTGAATCTTAACTTATTAAATCTATTTTTAATTTTTTCCTTCATGATTGAGTTTTGATTATTATTCTTAATGCTTTCGATTGAGTGACCATCTTTTGAATGATTTCAATATATATGTTGAGATCAGAAAGAGATGCATGTATGTAGATCCTATAATTAAAACCATAACTTACATATGAAATAGGAATATATTCATACGAGTTGTGTAGTCTTAATGAGTTCCATAAATTTTAATGCATAATTAATTGCTTTAATTCATATAGGGATATATTGTATTAACAATTAATTATAGAATTGCTTGACCTTGGAAAAGGCTAGTAATTAAATTAGGGAAACTCGGCTATCAATTATGTGGAATAAATTGGACAGAATAGATAGGTGATTCAATCCGAAATTTGCTAAGTGAAATATGATCACTAAGATTTTTTCTCATAGTTGTTTTCATATCATTTGCATTCATATTTAATCATTTTTAATTTTGTAATCTCAATCACCAATTAATCAATCGACCTAATAGAATTAAGATTACTAATTTTGGTACTTAGTAATCAATCCTCATGGAAACGATACTTTACTCACTTATTATGTATTACTTGTTTACGATAGTGTACACTTGCACCTTTTAATAGACCATTTACTCTCGTAACAAATATCATTTATACAGATTATAATGGAATGTTATTCATTCACCTGATGTGCTTTCAAGTATGTGTGTGTGTGTGTAACTCATTCCCACTTAGCCCCTTTCACTCTTTAGTTCCCTAATATCCAAAATAGCACTATGGTCATTCTCATTTCATACACTTTATAGAATTTATAAAATTCATTTAACAAAAGTCCTTTTACAAATTTAAGCCCAGCCCACCTCTTTAAGTTACTTAACCATAATCTTCAACAACTAACCAAACACAACCACAATCTACAATCCCCATAATTTATAAAAATAGGAGGAAAAACCTTAATCTCAATCTTCTACAGGTAATACGCGACCAAATTCATTCAATTAACCACAAATTCAATTTCTAAAAAGAGTGGGATGAGAATCAACAAGTCATTTGATCCGCATAATAGAGTGAAATGAACTGCAAAATTAAATAGATAAAAAACTTTTGCAAATAAAAAGGACCCATGTATCTCTAACGTGAAAGAATAATGAGAAGCAATAAGTAGTGACGATAGAACTATAATAATATTGTATATCTCGGCATCTCGCTTTTAATTCCATTTCTGATAGGATACGGAATTTGAGAAAGTTTCATCAGTTCCATTATCATAGGCACATTGAACTTTTTATGCAACTCAGACTGACTTGGGAACACACTGTAAGGGCAGGTGACCTCTCCGCCCTCAAGTGCAATCGGATGTTCACACTCCTATCGCCAGTGTGTTGGTCCACCTGATATCCTTCTAAATGGTAAATCAGCAGCTAAAAGCCTATGTGCTGCACCAAATTATACGGCTTAACATGTAATAGCAATCAATATAAAAACTTATAAACAAGTATTAATAAAAAGAAGGTTAATTAAGAATATTAAATATGCTGTTGCCTCAGCTGGTTGTCAAATCTTTTTTGTCCCACCGCTGGATTTTTCAGATTTGGCTTCGGTCCGTTGCCAATCCTTTTGTCCCATTGGTGTAGTTTTGGGATAAAATGTTGGGGTTGACTTTTTTTTTTTTTAAATGGTGTCTAGTATCTTGAAGTATTTTTCTCCACGTATATAGTAACTTAAAATATTTTTTAAGTAACATGCAATATCCTAAAATAATTTTTAGTACTTTTAACCTCTTAAAATATTTTTTTAGTTATACCTAGTCTGTTAGCAGACTGATTGCAATTTAACCCTTAATATATTTTTTCAGCTCAAAAAATCACTTTAAAATATTAGATGCTGCTGAAAAAATATTTTAGAGGGGGTGAAATTCAATAAATCAATATCCTAAGTTTTGGATGCTCTTTACTGCTAAGAAAAATACATTAACGGTGTAGTCAATCTCTTAAAACACTAGATACAACTGAAAAAATATTTTAAAGGGTTAAAATCACAAAAAAATATTTTAAAGTAATTTTTAGAGCTGAAAAAATATATTAAAGATAAAATTATAATCAATCTGCTAACAGATTAGGTATAACTAAAAAAATATTTTAAAGGATTAAAAGCACTAAAAATTGTTTTAAAATATTACACGTCACTTAAAAAATATTTTAAGATATTAGATACGTCTAAAAAATTACTTTAAATTACTAGATGCCATTTAAAAAAAAAAAACCAGCCCCAACATTTTATGATTTTTATCCCAGAACTACACAAAAAAACTACACCAAAAAAGGAGGACCGAAGCCAAATCCGGATGTTTCATCCATGAGACCCACACTCACAGATACACGCATCAGCTTACACACGAGATCAAAATGCCTGAAATGTGAAAAGTCATGATATGATTACAGAAGGACCCACAAACTTGTTATTCTCACGCAAACACATGATATGTTGTGGCCCTCGATTTACGGCTCATGAATTTCTAAAAGCTCAAAACATCACTTCAGCATATAAAAAGACAGATAAGAGAAGATAGAACTATGGAATTTTAAAATGTTGGCATTTTTATAAAATTACCCTTCACTGACTACACTTATTAAAAGAGTTATTAAAATGATAAATACCTTTATGTACTAATATTTTTATTCATGTTACAAATGTAGTCCATGATTAAATGTGAATTTTTATGAGTCAGAATGTAATGTTTTAATTACTTACTATATTTGTAATGCGAATGACAATATATGTAAAGATATTTCTTTTATCAAAAATATAAAAAATTTGTTGAGAAAAAACACTTTTTTTGGGTTATGTCAGATTCGATAATGTGATGATTTGTGAAATAACAATTTAAAAATACATGCCTGATTTTTTAACTGGTCTTTTTGTACTATTTTGGTGGAATGTTTGAGGGCTTTGTAAATTTAACGAAGACATTGCTGGTAAATGAAAAGGAAAAGTCATGAAGCCCCACTAAAAGTAGGTCTTTGCTATTCAAGTCAATGGAAAAAGGTTGGGCAAAGAGAAAAGATAAAGGTTTTGGTTATTTCGTCCACATCTCTCGTTTATTGCAGATCGGCATCTTCATATCACAACAGTGAGCATCAAGAAAAAAGCATGACCGCTTCAACAACTTTCGTAATAGTAATGACATTGATCATTGTATGACGAGTTTTATAGATCCCGCGCAAAATTTTGTTCAATATTTTACCCACTAGTTTTAATTTCATACCTCTCTTATTCCTTTTTCTTGTTTTCCTGGGATATTACTGATAAGATTATGTTGTTGCAGATTATGCTTTGGAGAAAATGAAAAGATCGAACCCCTGCTAGTGTCACAGAAGAATCTTCGTCCAGCTCTGATACTTTTAATTCAACTCCAGAATGGAAATATGATATGTTATTGAGTTTTATTGGAATAGACACTCGCTTGAAGTTTATGGATGGGTCACTTATATGAAGCTTTCAAAAAAAGTGGGATCGTAACTTCTAGGGACTTGTTTGGCATGAGGGGAGGGTAAGAAAAGTGAGCGGGGGGCATTTTAAATTAGATTTTAAAAAATTAGATAGTTGGAATTAAAAAATTTTAACTAATTTTTTTACCTTTTTATCTGACATTTTTTTTTTATTAAAATTTGTACACTCCAATTCTCCCATTTTTTTAAATCAACTTATACAAATTTTCCCTCATCTCCTTTTCCCTCCAAATCCCTCTTAGCAAACTGGTATGAGGGGAGGGAAGGGAAAGTGGGCGGAGGGAAATTTTTTTTGAGTTGAATTTAAAAAAACTAGAGAAATGGGATTCAAAATTTTTAATTAATTTTTCTTACTCTTTTATCTTATGTACTCTATTTATTAAAATTTTATTACTCCACTTCTTCAATCTTTTAAAATCCAACTCATAAAAATTTTCCCCTCTCCCTTCCCCTCCAAATCCCTCACACTAAACAAACCCTTAAGGATGATGTTGTTCTAGAGAGAGGAGGAGACATAAAAAAAGGAAGCTCTATGAAGCAATCCGGGATTCTCTCTGCTAAGTTGTTATCATCTCTGAAAATTATGCATATTCTACGTGGTGTTTGGATGAGGTTCAAAAGATTCTTAAATCTCGAAATACTTTGAATCGACGAGTGTTTCCCATCTTCTATGATGTTAACCCAACCGATGTAAGACATCAAAGAAAAAGTTTTTTTTTTTATTATAATTCTGAATACATTACATCAAACGAAGATACAAAAGGAAAAGTTCTAGGAAAGCCTTGGCTAAACATGTAAAGAAATTCGGAAAAAGCACAACGAAGTGCAAAGTTGGGACACCAGGGAAGTAAGTTTTTTTTTTTTTTGCAACAATTAAATTATATTTTCCATTATTATTGAGATTTTATATTTTTCCCTACCCATGATCTTTAATTTTGATTTAAATGGTTTATAATGATTTTTATAGTCTTTCTTTTCCTTTCTGTAGACATGTCTACCATAGCCGACAATAACAGGAAAATAGCATGCATTAGACTCTTTTTTTTTTTCTTTTTATATTATCATCTACTGGTTCGGGGTTCATAATTACCTCTCTCAGTACTAGTGTCTCATCTGGGATTTGAACCCGAAATCTAAAGAGATCTGGTAGGACCTTATACCACTAGACCAACTCTCTATTAATATAGCATGCATTAGACATAACTGTAGCCCACAATAATAGGAAAGCCGCATATCTAGTATACTACATCTGGTTCTTAATATAAAAGTTTGTTAGGATTGTATTTGGTTTTAAATATAACACTTCAATTAACTTTATCTCCCATATATATCATTTTTACCTAAACTATTCCTATTGATTGCATATGTTAAGAGAGTTAGCATCAAGGGCTAGTTTCTATGCAAATAATTTAAGAGGTTATTTTAAGTCAACCAACGTACATTTTTTATAAATAATTAATTTAACTAATTTCCTTAATCTATCCATATTAGTTAAGTAGATCATATATTATATAGCGTAGATGGTATATTTTTCATGTCATATACTTCAACAAACGTTATACATGTTCATTGAAGTATATTCATTATGAATGTGTTGGTTATGTTAATTTTAATTAATTTTCAATAAATTAATTATAAGTAGTATTCGTTTAGTTCTCTTTCTTGTTTTGCCAACCGTTTAGTTATGATTAAATCATGTACAATGTCTTGTATACAATAACTCATTTATAGCTTATTTTATGCGTTTTGATACATTATCATGAGAAAATTATATTCAAGAACCTATATCTGAGTCAACATTTTTTCTTTGACCTGACGTAAAATTTATTTTTCGGCATCATAAAAATTATAATTATATTGATGGACCAAGGCACAATTCATTAATTTAACTTCCGTATCATCATAAAAATTACATTTCCTTTCTTTTCTTCCCGCACTCAATTCTTGTGTCATTTTAAGGTTTCTTAATTTAAGGCACCCAACTCCGTAATGGTCCGTTGCCAACATTCCAGTTCTTCAATATAATTATAAATTTGATCATGCCTAAGACTCACTATTATTATCAGTCGTACCCTTCAGTGTAATTTTTCATACTATTTATTTGAAATTTCTATAAGCGTTTCCCCTAACTTTCAGTTAAGGATAAAAATATATTTCCTATCATAAAATCCCCTATAGCCCACGATTTAATTATTTGCTCTGTAATATGAAGTCTCTTGATCATAATTTTTTCTTTCATTATTTTTTCATTATGGAGATTTATTTTAACTTGAAATTCAAAGTCCCTTTATAGTTTATACTTGTTCACAAGATCATTCAAATTTGTGAGAAGCACTTTTTCCATTGTGACAGCAGAAAATTGGTGAAAGGTATTCATTTTGATTTGTTAATGGAAAAAAATCAAAATTTTAAAAGATGAATGAATTTAGTGAATGACAGTGCACATTGATAATTAATATATAAGTTGATTTTTTTTTTGGGAAAATGATCGATCAACAAAACGAAATTGTGCATAAGTTTTGTTTTGTTTTTTTTTTTTTTGGTAAAATGATCACATTTCTAATTTTAATGGGCAGATGGATCAATTCTTGCTCAATAATTCACATTCCGCTTATCTCCAACCTTCTTGTCGAAATTATATTTTATAAAAATTGAATAACTCTTCCTAGTTATATCAAAAAACGTATTGTAGCTAATACAGGGGAGAATTACTATGTGGTCCAAAGGAAGGGATTTAATTATCCAAAAGTCTAAATGACAAGTGAGTAGCATAAACCTGTTGTTATAATTTCCTGAACCGAAACTTGTCATTACAGGCTCCTTAGTTGTTATTGAATTTTTTGGAGATTAAATCACTTCCTTGGGATTTCATAGTAATTCCCCCTAAACAATATTCATGACAAGTCACATTTTTCATTGTTATTTTATTTCATTTTAACTATATAACTCGTGTTCAACAACATTATTTTTTTGGTAGGGATGAAGTTGGAGATATATGGACTTATTTAAGCTCTAAATTACCATCTTATGATAACAATCTGGTTGGGATTGAGTCAAGAGTGGCTGATATGATGCCAAGTTTGGAGATTGGGTTGGATGACAAACGTTTTGTAGGGATATGGGGTATGGGCGGTGTCGGTAAAATAACTCTTATTAGAATTGTTTCTGAAAAACTACTTGACAAGTTTGAAGTGTGTTGCTTTCTTGCCAACGTTAGAGAAATTTTATTGCAAACAACATGCCTAGTCTTTCAGCAAAAAAGGCTCCTCTCTTATCTGAAAATAAAAGACTTGGAAATTTGAAATTATTTTGAAGGAATGAAGAATATAAGAAATCTTCTCCATAGTAAAAAAATTCTTCTTGTCCTTGACGATGTAGAGGATATGAGTCAATTAAAGAATTTGGCTGGAAGTCCAGCTTAGTTCAGTAAAGGAAGCAGAATTATTATCACAACAAGAGATTTGTCAATTGCTCCCCTCATCTGGAGTAGATAACCAAAGAATACATGAGATGAAAACCATGACAAAAGATGAATCTCTTCGACTCTTTCCTAACAAAGCCTTCAACAAAGATCATCATGAAGAGAATATTATTTGGAGTTATCTAAATATGTGGTTGAATATGCTGAAGGTCTACCTTTGGCACTTGAAGTTTTGGGTCATTATTTTTGTGGGAGAAGTGAAGATGAGTGGAGAGATGTTTTAGATAGATTGAAGAAAATTCCTAATAATAATATTCTTCAAGTGCTTAAAGTAAGTTATGATGGATTAAATGAGGAATAAAAGACACTATTTTTAGATATTGCATGTTTTTTCTAGGCTTAACAGAAAAGAAAAGTGACTCGAATTTTGGAAAGTTGTGATATTCACCCAACAATTGGAATAAAGGTCTTGACTCAAAAAGCTTTACTAATTGAAACAGAAAGGGAAGATTAGAGATGCATGATGTACTTGAAGTGTTGGGTAAGGATATAATTAATGAAGAATCTGACCATAATGTTTACAATCGTACCAGGTTATGGAAGTTTAAGGACATCAAGAAAGTATTGGAAAATAATAAGGTGAGTGCCTTATTTTATTTTTTTAAATTTCTCGTTTTATTGACATGCATTTAATGTTTTTAATACTCTTTACTTCCTTGTCATTGTCATGTTATGTTTCTGGAAAATGTCATTTCATTAGGGGATTTGAGGCAACAGAAGCTACTGTTATGCAAGAATATTATGGGAACCGAGACAAAATAAAAGTTCATCCTGAAGCCTTTTCAAAGATGAGTAACATTAGATTATTCCTCTTAGGTATGGAGTGGATGATGAGTAGAAGTCCACTCATATTACCAAGGGAATTGAAACATTCTGGCGCATCAAAATTAAAGGTTGTTCGATGGCCATCATTTCCTTTTAGAGCTCTTCCACATCCATTGGATGAACTTGTTCATATTCAAATGTGTAGTAGCGACATAAAGCAAATTTGGAATGGCAATCCGGTGAGATTGATGCTTCATGCACCATTGTTTATCTTAACAATGTATATATCTCTATGTCCATGTTTTATTGATACATTGTTTAGTGAGACTGACCCTACAACTTTTTTTGGTTTGATTAATTGATGGGTAAGTTGAAATTCATCGACTTGAGAGATTCTTACAATTTTGCCATAACTCCAGACTTCTTGTGACACCTTATGCCCAATAGACTCAAATGAGTGTAAAAGAGTAGTGAAATCAATTATGGAACCAAAGTTCAGTCCTGGATTAAATTTACTTTGAAAACACGTTCACAACTTCTGAACCTATCTCAAGAGGTGAACCTGGGATTGGTAAGGAATTTTGAGTGTAATAAAATTTTTCAAAATAGTTTCATAAATATTCACTATCTCACAAGTCCCATTGGTACTTGAATCCATTTTATTAGAGTGTGCGAGCGTATCTCTGCTTACGTCTCATAATATGTTCCTTAGTTAATGTTTCTGCGTCAAACAGAAGCGTTATCAATATATATAGTCACCG
Organism: Inga leiocalycina; assembly: GCA_963242795.1. Lineage (NCBI taxonomy): Eukaryota > Viridiplantae > Streptophyta > Magnoliopsida > Fabales > Fabaceae > Inga > Inga leiocalycina. The sequence goes on along the minus strand of OY725325.1, from coordinate 59,594,989 downwards.
TTCTTTTACTAAACTACTGGTACTATTGGTTCTACTACTGTACTATTGTTAGGTTTACATAATTATATACATTATATACAGTCCCAAAAATAACCAAAATACTTAAAACAGACAACCAACAACAAATTAAGTCCTTCAACTTTGACTTCTAGCTGTCCGTATTTACCTTCTTCCTCTGCGAACCACTAGCCTGTGCTATAGATTTATCTAGAAAAATAGTGAGATTCAAAAGAATCTCAGTAGTAACAGTTAGCCAATCATACAGATACAACATCAAAAAGCAAGCCACACAGTCATCACACAACAGAATTCTCACAACAACATTCAACAAATAACATGCAGTTCACATATCACCATAGCGAGAGGTATATCATATGGCCCTGAGTGTAACCCGTGCAACAGGCCCCAGGCATCCACTCGTGCATCACATAACGTTACATTGGCCTGAGCGTCCACCCGTGCAATAGACCCTGGGCGACCATCCCGCAGAATCAGAATGTGTCAGACAATTCATGATGAATCCATAAAACATGCAGTGTATCTTATAAACATATGAAAGACAAGTTACTACTTGGTCACTTCCCTTGAGCAATATCCAATTGTTTCCCGGAGCTTGGGTAGGTCTTGGATTCCGAACAGCAGTGAGGTCCTATAATTAGAATTTCAGACAACAAACTATTGTTTTGGTCCAATTCTCTTACAATCCAATCACTTATGATGGTTGTCATTAAAGTTAGAATACTAAATCAAAAGTAAAGTCAAAGCAGCCCAACTACCCCACGTTAGTTAACTTCACCCTTAAAGTTCTACTTAATTTCCTAGTGCCATTACATTTTCATTTTCACCCTTGTTCTTAATTCCACCTGCTTTTCTATCAACTTCAAAAATTCACCATTAATTCTAGGGAACTCCAAATTGGTTGGTTCCAAGTTCTATGTAAAGCTCTTTCAGTATACTTTCACAGAAAAGTGCTCAATTCTAGCCATTACACACATAGAATTCCCAGAATTACGCCAAACCCAACCTGTTCTAGATTCCATTCCAGAAACAGGAATTAACTTTGAAAACTCATATTTAATTGTATAGATGTCCAATTGTGATGATTCTAAAGGTTATGTGACCCCTAATAAGTCTAGTTTCAGGGAAAAATATAGTCATTACACTTTTGATCACATGTCAATACAGTATCTCATTCAATTGCTCATTGCCCCCAGAATTCGTCAGTTTTCCAGGCCAAACTTTGAACATGCAAAACTCCCAGCACACACGCCCAAATGACACAAATTATATATCAATTTAAAGCTTGACATGTCTATTATTAAACTGGAAAGTCTTAAAATTTTTGGTCGCATGTCAATACAGTATCTCATTCAATTGCTAACTGCCCCCAGAATTCGTCAGTTTTCCAGGCCAAATTTTGAACATGCATAACTCCCATCACACACGCCCAAATGACACAAATTATATATCAATTTAAAGCTTGACATGTCTATTATTGAAATGGAAAGTTTTAAAATTTTTGGACATCATTTACATATTTAAAAATGTCGCACAAACAAACTGCCCTGCACATGACATACATTGTCAGCATTGTAAGTTTTGCAATATGTGGTTCCAATTATCCAAAATTACAACCAAAGCTATTTCCCCACACGGTTTTGCATTCTAAACACAATGGTAATGTCAAAATCATCAAAATCACAAAGCTCCAGGCCCCCAAAGCCCTGATCGAACAAACCCCCATTTCACCAAAATTTCCAAAATCGAATTTTGTCTAACAGCTTGGTCCAGGATCATCATAAATCATCATTTAACCACCAATACATGATTAAATCATGGTTAAACCTCCAAAAATAGCCCTGGCTGAAATCATGAACAGTAACCACCCCTAAGAATACTCATCCAAACAACAGTTTAATCGATTCAAAATGAAGCCTACGCTTACCTCTACGCATTTCCGCAAGTTGTTCGGTATTCCAGCAGCACTCCGGCTGAGTAACTGACATAAAACACCTCAGATGAGAAATCTGAGACCATAGAATTGAAGCTTATAGTGAGTAGAAGAAGTTTTCTGAAGGACTTACCGGACGATAACGGCGTTTCGGGGTTGAAATTGGCTCTGGTACTCAGAAATGTTACTATTCATTCTTCCTCTCTCCTCTAACAATTTTTTGGGATTTTTTCTATTTTTTCCTGATTTTTTATGAGGGCTGGTTGAACTTATGGGCTAAGAGGGAGTCAAAAAAAATTTTTTGCCACGTGTCAAAATCCTGTAGTGCCACTTGTCCTGTGCTCCAATCAAATGGTGACACGTGTCACTTGCTTTAATAAAGTGCATCCCACCTCTTTTTCCTGGGTTTTAACCGTCCTTTTTGTAAGGAAAAGTGAGGATCTGATGATTTTCCTCGGCTCCCGAGTTTGGTGTTTGGGAAAGTTAGTCGGGTGATCGAGTCGGAGACCGGTAGATTTCCTTGGCTCGGTGCGAGGTGGCATCCTCTAGTAATAACAACTAAAAAGGTAAAGTCACTTCACCATCTTTAGGCGACAAGTGTCATGCTCCCATTTAGCCAACACATAAAGTAAAAAGTAAGTTCATCATTAGGGGACATGTGTCACTTGGAGATTGTACCAATACAAAAGTCAAAAAGTACTTTTTGTCCTTCCTCCATAAGATGGTGCCATGTGTCCACTTTATCAAGGGAGGAAGGTCAAAGGATTTCCCCATGTCCACCTATGATGTGTCATTTTTCGTGGTCCCCACATAAAGTAAAATTAATTTATTTAATTATTTAATTATTACTTTATGAATTTGGCTAGCAGAATTTTGCCAAATGTCCATTTTATTGGAAAATGGCGCCACATGCACATATACTCGGCACTGGTGAGCTTCGTCCGACTAATTATATTTACAAGCAATACCGTGTGTTCACATTTTAGTATGTTACACTTCTCAAGAGTTCCACTTTTAGAACATTTATGTCTTTCTCACTGCACATCCCTTGTTGAGGTTCATTCTTCACTTGGAAAGTTGGAAACGTTTGCTGTGGTGTGTTGGACATATATAAAATCATTAGTTAGTTGAGATCCTCATTAATTAGTTAAGATTTTGATGAGGTAGTTAATCAATGTAAGACCCTATAAATGTAGGATTCTCACTCAAAATGAGGGAGGTTAACTTGGTCCTCATCTCTCATTAATGAAAGAGTTTACGATTAATAGTAGAATACCCAAGAAAGGTTTATTGTAGTGCCATTATATCTTGTAATTCTTAAAAAGATATTCATATTATTTTTCTCCAATTCTGAGTTAATTAACATGGTCAGAGCAGGCTAGTTTCTTGTGCCAAAAATTGTTGTTGTCTGGATATGAGGCACGTTGAGCCCAATCTTGAAGCATAGCTATTTTTTGGAAGCAACGACGTTGTTAAGTCTGTTTCTTGATTCTCCACCACCGAGCTTCTGAGTCTTGCCCTATTTTTTGGAATCCACGGTTAAATCTTCAGTTGAATCTTTTCTTGGGTATGACTTCACATTACGATTTTTGGTACAAGACAGCTAATCATGGGGTGTTGTCAATCTTGGATCATTGTTGAGTCTTCGCGGTCCGAGAGTTAATGTCCGTGGGTTTGTGAGTTTCATGTTAACTTGAAGATTGTTGAAAATCTTAGGTTTTATATCTGTCACTGCATCCTTCTTGTTACCAATGAGGTTATTCTGGTCCACTCTTTTGATTTCACTTGATCAAGTTCTAGATACTCCATTCGCATTATATTTCCAGAAGCTATCAAGATTCCCCAAAGTGATATCTCAAAATGGTCAGAATCAGTGCTTCGTTTGCATGGGAGACCCATAGGGAATATCAACAAGAAGAAGGCGTTTAATGGTTGATATGGAGAAGGTGGGCTTTATTCACTAAACTGCTGTACACATTTTGTGGTTTTATGTGTACATCCGCTCCTTTTCATTTGCCATCTCTGTCTTCGTTGGCTCCTGTGAGGAGCGTTCTTGGACATGTTCTTTGAATACTGATAAGTGCACCTCATTAAGTGCTTCAAGACTCTTTACTTTGGATCATTAGTTTTGCTTCAAGACTCAGATGGTGTGTTAGTCTAGTGTGCTTCAATGACCTTGGTTGATACAGAGTTGGAATGAAATTGATGGGCTATGGTGCTTCTGTTGCATCCTTAATATGCTTTTAATTATTTGAAGGCATTGGAAGCATTGGCCTTGATAGTTCTTTCTTGGTTCTCGTGACCCTGTAGAGGATACTCATACGTCGATGATCTGGAGACAACTGAAAAATACAGGAAAATTCGCTCCCTAGATGCTGCTACTTTTGACATGTTAGTAGATTTCTTGGATGTGGGTGTTGGTCAATGCAACCATTTGAAAAGGGCTACAAATTTAGTTTCAATTTGTCATTGGTTACTAGATAGTAAAAGGAGAACAATGGAGGATATTGATGGTAGTTGACTGAAGCTTCAGCACTAGATTCTTATGTGCAGATACACGGGTTGTCAACATGATTTCATTTGTACCAAAGTTAAAAAATTAGAGTACTTTGCAAGTTGGTACCACACAAATCAAAGTGACCAACTTGGATAAAACAAAAAATTTGGAGCCAATGAACTTTGCATGGAGACTTGCGGTGCCGGATCAGGTTTTTTTAAAGGGGTGAAGAAGCTTGAAAATAAAGAGGCTGCATCTTGTTTTTTGGTCTGGAAGTGTAAGACCAAGACAAAATAAAAGGTTCAAGTAATCACATGCATAGTAAAGCACTTGAAGGAAGTAGCGAGTGTTAATGGTCTTGCTTGTAAGAGAGAGCCCTGAAGAGTCTTCTACAAAATTTGGGTTGTCATGTCCAAAGCTTGGAAAAAGGAGAAAATGGTTAAGTCAAGAACATTGTCATATCAACATGTGAATGAAGAAACTATGGGTTCATCAAAATGAGACATGTTCTTGCAATGAAGTGTGAAGAACAATATTCTAAAGATCAAGAGAAAGATGTCTCCATGAAGACAAAGAGGAAGATGTCTCCTAAAAGTGCTGCTCACAAGAACAAAACGATCGGTTTAATCTCACTTCACTAAACCCTATTTGTTTTATTGGCAAGTTGACACTTTCATGAGCATAAAAAGTGTCAACTTGAGGGGGTGTGTTGGAGATATATAACATCATTAATTATTTGATATCCTCATTAGTTAGTTTAGATCTTGATGAGGCAGTTAATCAATGTAAAACTCTATAGATAGAGGTCTAATTATATGGATCAAAATGTGAAGGATGGTAGGATCCTCATCCAAAATGAGGGAGGGTAACTTGGTCCTCATCTCTCATTAATCCTAGAGTTTAGGGTTAATAGTATAACACCCAAGAAGGGTTAATTATAATGCCATTATGTCTTGTAATTCTTAAGAAGAGATTCATATTTTTTTCCTCCAATTCTGAGTTTATTAACAAGGTGTACTTGGATCATTGTTATAATCTTGAAATCCTACCAAGGAAATTGGAAACAAATTCTTTGATAAAGTTAGACCTTTGTTATTGTACAAAAGTTGTAATGCTCTCAGAGTTTGGGGAAGACATGGACAAATTATCATATCTTGATGCGAGTCATACTGCTATAACTACACTTCCTAAATCACTTGGATACTTAAGTGGTCTTAGAGATTTGAATTTGAGTCACTGCAAAATTGATATATTTGGCATGGTGTCGAAGACTAACATAAATCGCCAAATTTCTAGCTTGACTGTAACGTTGTTAACAGAGTTAGCTTTAAGTCTATGTGACTTAAATGACAAATCGGTTCCTGATGATTTTGATAGTTTATCATCACTCATTGTATTGGATCTAAGTGGTAATTATTTTGTTAATCTACCCACTGGTTGCTTCTCTAGAATTTCTCAACTTGTTTTTCTTTCATTGGATGATTGCCATAGGCTTAAGTCATTGCCATGCTTCCACCATGGTTAATACGATTAGATGTATCTGATTGTTATTCATTGGAACCTTATCAGATAGACTGTCACGGAATTTGGCTACTTCACTTGTTCATGAGGTATGTTTGTCTTCATACAATCTATCTATTGATTTTTGTGTAATTTCTTTAACTACTTATTTATAACATGACAAATATCTAATTTCAGTATCGTGGGCGAACTAAATATGTTATCTCTTATGAGAAAAATGATGATAGACCATTGGTGCCCAAGCACATTGATGTATGTGTGTCCCATTTTTGTGTATATTTGTCACATATGCTCCCTTCACGGGTAATTAATTAACAACAGCTTAGTATTTTTGCAGCCATATTGTCTTCTTCCTCTGAGAGATTTCTGTGCAATTATTTCTGAATGTGGAATACCATCATGGTTTCCAAATAAAGAATATTGTCCTTTGGATGAGAGTAGAGTAGAGGAACATATATGAGATCAAAGTGAACATACCTCTACATTTCCGTGATAGTGAATGGTCAGGAATTGTTGTATGCTTCCTTATCTCAGGTAATGGTTGTTTGAAGATTACGTGGAGTAGTAAAGCTCCAGAGGATGATGATTATATATACAAAGATTGGGGACATTATATTGACCTCGGGTATGATCCTCACAACATGTGCATAATGGTGTTGGAATTAAATGGGGAAACATGTCGGCAGCACCTAAGTGGTCACAACAATTCCCTTCACATCAAACTTTCCATGAACTACGGAGATGGTTTTGACGATGCAGTTAGAAGATATAAAAGATCTATAAAGTGGGGATGTGGGCGGAGAGTGATATGTAAAGAAGAGATACAAAAGTGGCGCAATGACAATGATTTCAACCAACTCACCCAACCTCAACTTGCTTCCCTAGATGATGAGATCAACCTTCCCTAGAGATCACTTGGCCAATTCATCAAGGACAACAATAGATGGCCATTATGGTAAGCTTTTGGATTGAGGAGAAAGAACTGGAACAAATGGAAATCCTTTTTCTTTTCATCTTCTTTTTGCTTTTAATATTGGAATGTACCATTTATTTAATTTTATAACATGAGAAATGAACATAACAATTATGGGAATGTTTGAAGGAGTTGGTTAAACATTGAAGCACACCAACTTTACAATCCTCTACCAACCAAGGAATATTCAGGAACTTTCATGAAAAAACCTTCATAAAAAAGGTTCTTTTATTGCTAGAAAATTATAAAATATAAAAGGAATGGGTCGAAAGTAAAATGAGTCATCTTCATTTTCATTTTCTTTCTGATCATTCTTTTCCAACTTTTTCATAAGAAAATATTAGATGAGTTCGATACTTAGGACTCGCCTGATTCATGACATGCTTCTATTTCCAAAGAATGCTTATAAAGATAATTACAATTAATGACCAACAAAGTCCTCATATTATGGTAATTTTTTTTCCAAATCCTTGCAGGATTAGCTAACGAAAACCAAAAAAATTTAGAAAGCATTGCAGTTGTTAGGTACAACTTAAACATACAAAACACCAAATGTAATATACTAAATTTCGTAACCGTGAAAACATGTAAAATATGGTAATAGTGGAATAATATAAATACTGATATCTGTGAATAAAGGCAGAGCCACTTTCGGAATTCCCAGATATCCATGGTATCGTTCGCGGAAATCGAGAAATAAGGATTGTAAAATACGAGTGTAAGTAGTCGGAGGAAAATTCGTTGGTGGCTGCAGAACATAGAGGCGCCACTCTAGGATTGGAGGGATTCGGGCGACGTGTGTCATGCCTCGATATGTATGCCACGGTGCCTCGATATGCGTGCCACGGTCCGAGTAGAATTCCTAGTAGGCACCGATAAAGCAACTTTATTAAAATAAATTTAATAAAGTAAGTAATGATGACTCATGATAACACATCTTTTGTGTTGGCTAGACAAGAGCTTGACATGTGTTCTTTAATAATGATAAGGTACAAGACTACTTTTGTGTTGGCCAAATAAGGAGGTGACAAGTGTCCCTCAACATTGCACTCACTTTATGCCTTTTGTGTTGGCATCTCCGGAGAGCGCCACATGTCACTTGTGTCAGGGAAATCCACCGTTCTTCGGTCCGGTCACCAGACTAACTTTATCGAACATCGTGCCGGGAGTCCGAGGAAATTGTCAGGTCCCTCCCTTGCTCTGACTTTTGTGGCCCCATGTGGGAGAGAGAAAGAGAGGATGAATTGGATGGATGACACATGGCAATCAAGAGCTACAAGCTTGTGACACTTGGCAAGGTCATGTGAAATCACTTTACTAGATCAAATTTCAACCTTTCATTCTTCCTTAAGGGGCCTTGTTCGGCCAAATGAGAAAGAGAAAGAGAAAATCTGATTTTAAATCACCAAAAATTGCTAGAGGAAAGAGAAAGAAGGAATAGTGGAAATTCCTAAGTACTGGAGCTGAGTCCGACCCCGAATCGCCGTTATCGTTCGTTAAGTCCTTTAGGAAACTTCTTTTACTCACTATAAGCTTCAATTCTATGGTCTCAGATTTTTCACCTGAGATGTTTCGTATGAATTAGTCTGCCGAAGTGCCGCCGAAATACCGAAGCACTTGTAGAAACTCGATGAGGTAAGCCTCGGCTTCGTTTTGAATCGATTACTTTGTGTTTTTGTTGAGTATTTCTTGACTCTTATGCCACCTTTGATTTTTGGCCAAGGGGAGTTTTAAAAGCAAGATAAGGTTTTTAATCATGTTAAGGTGATATATGATGCTTGTTGAAGTATTAGGCTTGTTGGTTGTTAAAAACACAAACTTGGATTTTTGTTATTTTTGGGTAGCAGTTTTGGTCAAGAGCAAAACTGGGTGAGGGAGTGTGATTTTGGTAGTTTTGTGGTTTCCATTGGATTCTACACTAAAAACTGTGTAGGAATAGGCTCTTATCATAATTTTTGGAAGACTAGTTAAAAAGCTCAAATACTGGAAACTTAGTTCACTACGCTATCAGTAGGCGTTTTTGTCTGGCAGTTCTGTTATGACGAAAATTTCACTATACAAAATTCATCTGATGATATGATGAGATTTGCCAGAATTAGAGTATACTTAAAGATCTTTAATTTGATAGGTATTAAGAAGGATTTGGATAAGTACACTAGGAGTTACGAGTGTTTGAAATTAGACCATTAAAACTGTTCAGATTTTCTGGCAGCAAGGGAAAACGTAAAACCTGGGAATTTTGTGTGGATAGAAGACTGTGGGAAGTTTTTTTTTCCTTAAAATAGACTTAATAAGGGTCACATATAATTTTGAATCACCCCAATTGGAGTTTTCTAGAATTAGTTATGATTTTTCAAAATTCAGTGAAAAATCTCCTAACTTTTGGTAATTGTGCACAAAATTCAAAGTAAATTGTTTTTATAATAGAATTGGGCCTTTCAGGGTTAAGTTAAGCATTTGGAGTAGCTTGGGCCCATTACCTACACATTTGGCCTAATGTAGTGATCCTAATGATAACCAACATAAGAGAATGATTTATGAAAGAATTGGACTAAGTAATAACACTTCGCCCGTAATTATAATTTATAGGATTTGACATTTGCCCGGGACGCTTGAAGCACGTCAATCGAGGTCAAGATTTGCAAAAAATTGTCATGTAGTAACTTTTCCCTCACATACTATGTGATATGTTATATACATATTTGTACCATCGTGAATTTAAGCATTCAGATGAGAAGGGCTCAGACCCAATAGAATTTCCCAGCACTGTGGTAAGGGACGGTTGTCCTTAAATTGGTAACTTTATACTTTCCGCATATCGTGAATTTATTTGTGAATGTTGAATATTTTGCCTGTATCGAAACTTTGGTTGACATGGTATGTTATACATATGCATCTTATACGAGTGATATCTGTTACTACTGAGATTCTTTGAATCTCACCCTACTTTTCCAAAAACAAATTTTCAGCTCGGGCAAGTAGTTCCTCAGCCAAGAAGGTAACCACGGGCGAATGAAGCAAAGAACTTAGACTTTAATTTTTTGTTGGTTATCTATTTTTTTTTTTTGGGAATTGTAATTAATTTGTATTTAAGTGAATTCAATCCTGTATTGGCAAGTCAATAGACATGTAAGTAAGCGCTTGTATATAAGCTAACACATAGTGAATCCGAACCGGTAGTGGACAGCTGTCCATCTAGAGCCGTTAATTAATCATAGTAGTTTGAGTTTTAGCAGAGAATGTATTGGTAAAAACTCTGATATGAAGAAATGAACCTAAAACGGATGGCTTAAAATGAATTGTAAAATAGTGTGAGATCAAATCTGAAAATGATTTTCAAAAATATTTTTAAAAACCCACTCAAGTATAGCTCCACACTCTGCTTGAAGTTGGAACTCCCGCTGTTTACAAAAGATTACCGGTCTCCCTTTTTAAAGATATTACTGCACTTGAGTCATCCATACGCTTTGAAAACAAGGGTGTGACACCAAAAATTTGGCTAGCTCAATGATAGCCCTCGCAAGTGTACCGGATCCATGTATTAATAATTCCATAGTGTTATGAGAATAGGGAGCTAGGCTACTCTTTTACTAATTCAAATAATTAATAATTAAAAAAAATGAGATGAGATGAATTAATTTGAGATAATAAAACAAGAGTTAATAATGAGAAAGATTCAATCACTAAAAGCGTTGGATTGAGGCTTTCACCCCACTTGTTACTAATTTCTATCATTTGAATTGACTCTTTAATTAATTATAGTGACAATTATTTCTAAAGTGTCATAATATTTTCCCAAATTATTAGTCCCTTTTTTAATTAGTTATAAATTCATTCCCACGATATCCAAACAACTAATTAAACTGTGAAGCTATAGTCTTAAATGACCTCAAATATCTAGAACTATCCCTAGCCTAAATATATTTTTATAAAACATACTTATTATATTTTTGTTATTGTTATGAAAAATAAAAATAAATTTGGGAAAAGAGAGCAATAGATAATAGAAGAGAAAACTCAAAAGAGAAAGTGGGGAGCAATTCTTATTCAATTTCTTGTCTGTGTGATTACAATGCTTGTACAAGGCTTCTATTTATAGGCTTTCAAAAGAGTCTTGCATCAAAACCACAATTAATAAAAACAACTTGTAGAGCAAGTTGGCTTTCATATCAAGTGGGTGGAGAGCAAGTGGGCTTGGATATGAGTCAATGACATCTACATAATTAATATTCATAACACTCCTCTTTGGATGTCCATTATGAATATGCCTCATTAAAAACTTTAACTAGGAAAAACCCAATAGGATAAAAGCCTAACCAAAGAAAAGAGTACATCATTCATTGATACATTGTCCAATGCTACCTCATTAAAAACCTTTTTAAGAAAACCTAATGGGACAAAACCTAGATAAAGAGTTCAGCGTGTATCGACTCTCCCTCTTAATAATGTCAGTTTTGATCTTTGAGACTTCAAAGACCGATGTCATAGACAAGCTTTTCAAAGGTTGTACTTAGAAGTGATTTGGTGAATAAATCTGCTACATTTTCACTTGAACAGATTTGCTGGATGTCACCATCTTTTTGAAGGTCACGAGTGCAAAACAATTTTGGTGAAATAAGCTTCGTTCTACCACCCTTGATGTACCCATCTTTTAGTTGCACAATATATACATCATTACCCTCATATCGGACTGTTGGGATCATTTTACCTAAAGATAAACTACACGTGGTTCGTATTTGATGTATTACTGACCTCAACTATATACATTCTCAACTTGCTTCATGTATTGCAACAATTTCTGCATGGTTAGACAATGTGCTATATAATTTGTTTCATAGATCTCCATGAAATAGTTGCACCTCTACACGTAAATAGATAGCCTGTTTGTGATTACCATTATGTGGATCAGAAAAAAATCCAGCATCTGCATAACTAATCAGTTCATGTGAGGATTCATTTGAATAGAATAACCCTATGTCCATAGTGCTTCTGAGGTAACGAAGAATGTGTTTTACTTCATTCCAATGCCTTCATGTTGGTGAAGAACTATATCTTGCTAATAAATTAACAGCAAATGATATATTAGAATGAGTGTGATTATCAAGATACATTAGTGCTCCAATAGCACTAAGGTATGATACTTCTAGACCAAGTAGTTCTTCATCACCTTTTTCACTAATTACTCGAGGTCTGAATAGGTCTTTATCCACTTGCAAAGACCTTACAATCAATGGGGTACATAATGGATGTAAATTATCTATATAAAAACGCCCTAGGACATTTCTTGTGTAAGCTTCTTGACATACAACAATCCAATTTTTGAGTACTCAATCCATAATCCAAGACAAAATTTTGTTCTTCCTAAGTCCTTCATTTCTAATTCTTTCTTCAAGCAATTAATTACCTTTTGAAGCTCTTTAAGAGTTCCAATAATGTTGATATCATCAACATAAACAACAATTATAGAAAACTCACTTCCATATCTTTTCATAAAGATGTATAGGCATGTTGGATCATTTGTATATCCTTCTTTCAACAGATATTCACTGAGACAATTATATCACATGTGCCCTAATTGTTGCAGCTAATAGAGGGACTTATCTAACTTAATTGAGTATTATTCTCAAGAACTTGCATTTGATGCTTCTAGCACCTTGAGTCCTTCAAGGACTTGTGATTCTGGCACCTTGAGTCATTCAGGGGCTTGTGCTTCTAGCACCTTGTGTCCTTCATGGATTTGTGCTTTTGGTACCTAGAGTCCTTCAGGGACTTGTACTTCTAGCACTTGCTAATGAATTTTGGCTCATGATCCTCATTATCATTCATGATATCAAATGATATATTATAAGCAAATTTTTCATCAACGTTGACTTCATTTTGGTCCCATCGGATTCTATTCTTAACATAATTTATTAAGATCTCATTATTTTCACACATTTCAGGTATCTTAATCTCTTCTGGGACTAAGATACTCTCTTCTGAAGATATCTCTTCTAGAGATAATAACTCTTTAGGAGATGACTCTTTTAGAGCTATTAACTCTTCAAAAGATGCCTCTTCTAGAGCTATTAAATTTTTTTAATTATCCTCTAGTTGACTATCTATATTCTTAACTCTTTTTCTCTTTCGAGGATTTTTATCTTTGGAACCGATTAGCCTTCCACTTTTTAGGCTTGTTTTAGATTCATTCACAATAGGTGCATTAGCAACTGGGACATATGATTTTGTCACTTTCTTTGGGTCAGTAAATGCTTTTGGCATTTGATTAGCTAATTAAATTTTGCAAATGAATTATCTTTTGAGCTTCCAATTCACATTGTTTGATCAAAATTAACCAATTATAATTCATTCTGGCTAATCTCTTTATCCAACTGCTTATTTTCTCCCCCTAATGTTGGGAAAAACGATTTATCAAAATGACAATTGGCAAATTTTGCCGTAAATAAATCTCCTATAGATGGTTCTAAATATCTTATGATTGAAGGAGATTCATACCCAACATATATTCCCATTCTTTTTTAAGGACTCATTTTGGTGCATTGTGGTGGTGCTACAGGCACATATACTACTTACTCAAAAATCTTTAGATGGGAAATACTAGATTCCTGACTAAAAATCATTTATAAGGGGGAAACCTTTAGATCACTTGTTGACCTAATGCAAATTAACATTGTTGCATGTAGAATAGCATTGCCCCAAGCACAAATTGGGAGATTAGATCTTATAAGTAAAGGCCTTGCAATTAATTGCAACCGTTCAACCAATAATTCTGTAAGTTCATTTTGCATATAAACATGAGCTACATGATGTTCAATATTAATTCTAAGGGACATACAATATTCATTAAAAGCTTGTAAAGTAAATTCACTAGCATTATCAAGACGCATTTTTTTATAAGATAATCAGAGTAATGTGTTCTTAATCTAATTAAATGAGCAAGCAATCTCGCGAACTCCAGGTTGCGAGAAGATAACATGCAAACATGCGACCATTTAGTTGATACATCAATTAAAACCATATGGTAACTAAATGGTCTGCATGGTAGGTATATTGACCTACAAATATCTCTCTATATCCATTCTAAAAAAGTTAGAGACTCACTTTTTATTTTGCTAGGTGAGGGCTGAATAATTAAATTTTCCTTGGAACGTGTAGCATATGAGAAATCATGGGATTGTGGCATTTGTTTACGCTTTAGGGTATATCAACTTGAATTCTCAAATATTTTTCGCATCATAATTGACCCGGGATGATCTAATCGGTCATGCCAAACATTTAATTCATTAGTAAACTTTTAGTTTACATTGGCAAACTGTTAGTTTGTATTGGCAAAATACTGGTTTGTATTGGTAAACTTCTGGTTTGCATTGGCAAACTTCTGGTTTGCAATAGCATGTATTTCAATTAAGTGTATAAATGTATAGTACAAGCTAAAATAAAAGGTAGGAAAACTTTCTAATATGCATTTTCTACCAGAGACTAAATTACTAATATCAAGACATTCCTTGTGAACGCCCTATTTTGTTCGTGCCCTACAAAAAGATAGTTAAAAAATCAAAAAAATTAAAAAATAATAAAATCCTGCTTGATGCTTACACATCTAAATTAATAAGAAAATGACATTGATGGTGATTGGATTATAATTGAAATTTAAAAAATGATCATCATTAATGATGATTATCTTACAATTGAAGTTTGCAATAAATGGCAACAAATTTGAAAATAATTTATCTCATTAATGTTGATTGATATACGGATTATTAAACTTAGTGTAGAGTCATTTTGGAGTAGAAAAAAAATAGAAAGTAAAAAAGACAAAAAAAAATCTCTCATTTATGTTGATAGATTTAAATTAGGAAATTGCTTGTATGGAAAATATAAGAAAAATAAATAAAAATGAAAATAAAAAAAATATCTCTCATTTATGTTGATAGGTTTAAATTAGGAATTTACTTGTGGGAAAATTAAAAAAAAATAAAAATTAAAAAAAAAAGAATCTCTCATTTATGGTGATTAGGTTAAGTTAGGAAGTTTTATTAGTAGAAACAAATTTAAAAAAAATCTGTCATTGATAGTGATTGGGTCAAGTTAGGAAATTTTATTAACATATACAAAAAAAATAAACAAAAATGAAAATTAAAAAAAAAAGAGCATTTATGAAGAAAACCCTATCTTGAGACTATAAATAGGGAAGTAAAAGTTGAAGCAAGACACAAGAATTTTGGGAGAGCAAGGAAGCAAGGTAGAGAGCTAATTTGATTTCTCATTTCATTGCTCAAGCATAATTCTCGAGGGGAAGGGTAGTTCATATAGGAGGCCATCGTGTCTTTGCTTTGTTCAAAAAGAGGTCTTGAGATTATTGCCATAAGCCGATGAATGTGTCTGGTTAGAGATTGAGGCATGAGTGATTTTATGACTATTGTAGTATAATTTATGATTGTAGTGATACACATATGCTTTGATTTATTCACCCTTGTTTTCTTTCTCTACTTCTTGAAGGTGTGGATGCAAGACGTACATATCTCTTATCTCCTTGAATTTCTTCATTGATTACTATTGCCTCCAATATGTTCTTTCTCATCATCTTAATGTCATAATCATGCAAGCACCTTTTTGTCTTCTTCTTGAAAGTTCATTTGCCTTCTTATAGTTCAAGTTTCATGAATAACAATTAAGTTTTTTTTTAAAAAAAAAAAGAAAAGGGTATTCTCATGCTTTAATGATATTACATGGCCAGCATATGTTCCTTGGTTTCCTCACTTTATCTCTTTTGTAGCAAGGTTCAAAGCACCAGAGGTACATACTTTCCCTATGTCTTTATTGATTTTGTTGTCATCTTAAACTTTCTACACTGAATGATATGTGGAGAATGCAATTCATTGTTGACTTGATGAATTCTTATTTTTTTTCATCTTTTGCAAATAAAAAGTTTCAAAATAAAAAAAGAGAGAGAGAGGTTATTTTCTTAAAATAAATGAATTTGCTTTCATATGAGAAAATGAAGAAAATGTTTTGTTTTAAAAATAAACATAAAAAACACAAACCAAACAAAAATATTTTTCTCAAATAAATTAAATAAACCTTTTTTTATAAAAAATACCAATCAAGTGACACGCCTTTTTATCCTTGAACTACGTGAGCTTTGATCCCTCTAATGGGTACATAGGCTCCAAACTCTCTTCCTAGGTCAAATCCAACTTTGTAAATAAATATTTTTTTCTTTATTAATTTCTTATTTTTTTGTAAATATTTTCTTAATTTCTTTTCTTCTTTGGGTAATTATAATAAAATTAAAGGTCATATTCACTTTTAAATAATTGACTTAGGGTAACTATCCTTATGAATAGGTGCTATGGGGTGCTTAACACTTTCCCCACTCAAAATTGACCCCCGAACCCTATCTGTTTTCTTTTTTCAAAAAATAAAAAGTTTCCAAAATTATCCTTTTTTAAAATTTTGGT
The DNA here is from genome assembly GCA_963242795.1 of Inga leiocalycina. Classification (NCBI taxonomy): domain Eukaryota; kingdom Viridiplantae; phylum Streptophyta; class Magnoliopsida; order Fabales; family Fabaceae; genus Inga; species Inga leiocalycina. The sequence continues at coordinate 59,578,586 of OY725325.1, read as the reverse complement.
GGCAATTCCATATTTTTCAAATTTCGAACGCTACATTGCTGATTTTTTTAATTGTTGTTTCTATATGATATCCATTTCTACGGATATCTGTGAAACTCAATAAGTTTCTTTTAGATTTGGTAGAATAAAATGCATTATCAATGCATAATTTTTTTCCTTCAAGTAACCAAATAATAGCTCTTTCGGAGCCTCAATTAAATTTATACTACCAGATATAATCTAAACATTGGCCCCTTGCATTATCAAGGAAGAAAAATATTTATCATTTCTAAGCATGGTGTGGGATGTTGCATTATTAGTGAGACATGAATCTTCAGGACCTAAGTCAATAAGACTCATTCTTAGTTGAAAGAAATATGGAAATAAAGAAAAGAATTAAAAATGAAATATAAAATGATAGTAGCAACTTTAAACACACTAAATCATAATAATTCAAATAGACAAAGATACTTTATGCTAAGAAATCAGCAAAATCCAAATGAGTAATATCCATATCACCATGCTAAAAAAATGTCAGTTTGATCAACACGATTTATTTTAATCTTTACCCACTTCGGGTGGGAATTTGAACCACCATGATTACGACCATAGCCATGCCCACGACTATAGCCACATTTATACCCTCGTCCACAATCACAATTAGATTCATTCGTTACTACATTCACTTCTAGGAATGGAGTCAAACCTGTTGGACGGGTTTCATGATTTTTGCAACAAAAGCTCATTGTTTTGTTTGGCCACATGGAAGCAAGAAATTAATTCAGCATATTTCTTATAACTTCTTTCACAATATTGCTACTATAGGAGCAAATTGAATGTATGAACTGTGGAGAATGTTTTCTCTAACATATCTTCATCATTAACATTCTCTCCACATAATTTTAATTGAGAAGTAATTCTAAACATGGCTAAGTTATACTCATTCATAAATTTAAAATCTTGCAAATGCAAATGCATCTAGTCATAACAAGCTTTTGGAAAGATAACCATCTTTTTATGGTCATATCTTTCTTTTAAGTTATTCCAAAGAACAAGTGGGTCTTTTACGGTCAAATATTCAAATTTTAGGCTTTCATACAAATCGCTGCGTAAAAAAATCATGGATCAAGCATTCCAGATAAATAGTTCTTTTCTCGTAATGACAAGAGTCATAAACTTAAATTTTACAAGATTTAACATAGTTCATTCTAATAGAATAAAAGGGAATTCATAAAATATGAAATATAAAAAGGCTATATAATAATACAAACGATAATAACAGAAAATTCTTAAAGATAAGAAATAATTCATAAAGGAAGATAATAAAATTAAAACTTTATGGCTTCAGGCCATTTAATTCCTCATGGCTTCAGGCCAATTAATTCTCATAGTTTCAGGCCAATTAATCTTAAGATGAGAGATTAAATTCATATAGCTTATGGTCATTTATCTCCAAGATAAATAAAAGTTGCATATGGCATCCGGCCATACAATAAGATAAAAGATGAAAAGGTATATGATTTCTGGCCATATTATAGGAAATCAAATGAATATGGCTTCTGCCATATTGCAAAGGAAAAGAAAGTCATAAGGCTTCTGGCCATATAATATTAAAATAGGAATCAAAGTTATATGATTTTTCGTCATATAATCTCAAAGTAAGAATAAGAGAAATATGGCTTCTAGTCATATAATAAGAAATCAAAGAAATATGACTTCTGGTAATAATTTCATAATAGAAAATTAGAGCAATATGGCTTCTTGCCATATAATTTCAGAATATGAAGTCAGAGGTGTATGACTTCTAGCCATACTAAAATAGCAATAATAATATAAAAGAACTTGTAAAGGAGATATAAGAAATAAAAACAATAACAATCTTCAATCTTATCCATGGAATACAATTGTAGCACCCGAAATTTAGGAAAAAAATATGGAGCCGCCACCAAAATTTTAAAATCAGGATAATTTTGGAAACCTTTTTTTTAAAAAAAATAAAAACTGGTTTACAAAAATCATTTAGGGTTCAGGAGTTGGTTGTGCGTGGGGAAAGTGTTAGGCACCCCACAACACTTATTCATAAGAATGGTTACCAAAGTCAATTATTTAAAAAAAAAAATATGGCCATTTTCAATTTTATCTTAATTAATCCAAAAAAAATATTTACAAAATTAGAAAACCGAATTAATTATTTACATTGTTGGACCTGATATAGAATAAAAATCTAAAACTTACATACCCCTTAGAGGGATTAAAGCCTACGTAGTTTGATGTCTACCTCTATCGCTAAAGCAATCAATTAAACTAGGTCCTAATTAATTATATAGTTTAGGGTCAACCTAGGTCATTATCCCAAGAAGCAAGCTATGTGTTTTCTTTAGGATTGATTTTTAAGTGACAAAAGATGCAATAGAATGGACCTAAACTAAAATGCAAGACACTACTACCAAAATACAATTAAACTAACTAAATGCACTAATACAATTGACTCTAAAACCTATATGAAAATGAGACTAATCTATATGAATGCAATTTTTGGGGTTTTTTTTTTTGTAAGAGAGAAATTAAAATCTAAGAAAAGAGAATAATCAAAACCAAGACAAACAACAAAGATTTAGTTCAGTTATGATGATGAAAGGGACAACTTAGGATTCATATGGAGTTAGCTATCTTAGACCAAATTAATTAATTAGACCAAAGGGAGGTTGATGAGAGATTGGAATTAATATATTTAAACACCTAATTGAAACATGGGAAACCCTCAAGCTCAATAACACCTAATCCACTAGAAAACTCATAATGGAAAAAGGTGCTAGTTAATTAAATCCATTAAAAACCAATCACAATTAATTTCAAAATAATTTTGGAAATCTTGTTTACAATTGTCCAATTGAACAACTAGACAATTAACCAACCCAATTAAACAATCAAGAGAATAAACCAAATTGACAGTTAAATTAATAATCAAAACTCAATTAATAATTCAATTGACAATTCAAAGGTTTGCAAACAAAAATTCTAGCAAATGTCTCAAGCACAAAATATTCCAAAATATCAATCCAATCCAAAAGAAATATGTCTACAATCTAAAATTAGATTTTTCTCAATCAATACAACTCAAAATCATTTAAAACTAAATAATCTTAAGTCTTAAATTAAAAAGATAAAAGGAAAAACACTCCCTTATAGTTTTCAAGCATAAGTTTTTAGGCTCTAACTTCCTCCATATTCTTTCTAAATTATCTCCTAAAAGAACTTAAGCTGCCATGAAATTATTCTCTCCTCCAAACTCCCAGCAGCAGGTCACAACCATTGGAAAAAGAACTCGTGAAGGAATGATGAATGAATTGATGTGGGCCCGTGGGTGATTGAGGATAAATGGCGTGGGTGCGTGGCTGAATTGGAATAAAGCAATGTGTAGGTGGAATGAGGGGAAAGAGACACGTGAATGGAAGGGATCGAATTGAAGGAATCTATGATGATGAGGAGATGGGTGTGTGCTGCTGAATCAGAGAGCTTCCAGCGGTATATCCAAAATCGTTTCAGCGTGCTCTTCTACGTTGTGGCGGTTAGGTTAACTTTAAGGCAGGAAGAGAGAGTTTTGGGATCAAACTTAAGCTTATTAAAATTCAAGAGACCCAATAAAATTCCACCATTAGTTCTCTTTTAGCTTCCAAAAAAAATTCTGCACCGTAGGATCTTCTAATCTGCTTGTTCTTGCCCGGCAAGAATCAAAGAAAATCGTGATCTATCATATATTTGAAAATATTATCCAATCATAAGATAATAATCAGAATATTAACAATGCAAACTCAATAATATCATAATCAATTCAGATTTATATTACTTCCTAAAATTGGCTAATAATCCAAATATTATCTAATAAATCCAAATTAGCCTAAAATAGTCCCCAAAATAAATGAATAAGGTGGGGATAAAATATATTAAATTAGGGATTTATCAACTCCCCCACACTTATCATTCGCACTCCCAGGCAAAACAAATCAAGACCAGGGGAGAATAATAGAACCAAAACAAAATAAAACCAAAACTTCAAAAGTGAATGTTCTAATCATAAGCAATGAGTAAACAAAAGAATTTCAACACCTCTCTTATCCAAGTGATCTTCTCAAGAATCAAGAAAACAAACATCATGGTAATTTATTTGACAAAGGGGAATCTAAGCTAGAAATCCCTCACCAAGGATAATGTGTGTGTCACTCATCACTCAAAAGTGTATAGGCTTATGTTTACACTCAAATCCACCCTATCCAGTACTCTTTCCATAGGCTTGACAAGAATCTAAGTTCTCCACCACTAACAAAGCAAATGCAAGCATAAATCAAAAAAACTTTTATTAGGTTGTAATGTGGCTAAGGTTAAGAAAGAAAGGGTATAGTGTTTGAAAAAACAAAGTTGAATATCTTCGATGATGAAGAGAATGATACAATAGAAAAAACAGGATGAAAGAAACCAAACTACACTTGAATTGGGTCATTACTTTTCTTTTCTCTATTTTTGTCTTTTTTTGTCTTTTTTTTTCAACTCTCTTGGGCTGTTATATATATGCTCTTTTGACACAAACTATTTTATTGGTGATATAAAGGTCCGGTTACTCAAACATTTATAACTCAATCGCACCAAGATGCTACTAGCACGCTCATAGCTCTTACTAGCTATTTGGCGCGAAGATCCACATTGGTAATGAAGACCCCCGGTTACTAGGCACTACTCAAACCAATAGAGTAAAATCTTATTGCTTCTCTCTTTTTTTCATTTTTTTTTTTGCTTTTTCTTCTTTTCCTTTCCCCTTTTGAGATAACCTACCATACTTGTCAAAATGACCCAATTCCTAATTTTATACATGTTCTTCCATCCAAAACAGATTTAATGCAATGCTCTTCAACTCCCAAGACATTCAATAGGGTAGAGTTTTTTTTTCTGGCTAAAGGGGTAGATAAAATGTAAAAAAAATACAGGCTCAGAGGTGAAACAAAGGATATATGTATGTAAAGGGTAGGCTTTTTGGCTTATCTGGCTAAAATGAAATGAATGCCTTTATCATCTTTATAAATACACATGCATAAAATGTGGCCTCAAATAAGATTCAAGTCAAGTTCTAGATCAAGTAAAGAAATAAGGGGTAGATACTAAAAAAATTTGCATTAGACTTAAAATCTCACTAGGTCAATATGATTACTAGCCTAAATCCACTGAAATCAAATTCATTGCCACTTAATCTATTAACTCAAAACATGATCAATCACTTTTCAAATAAAAAATGCATCATACTAAAGTTACTTAAAACTTGCAAGTTTCACATTCAAAACAGCTGATCCCTCCCCCACACTTAAACAGTGCATTGTCCTCAATGCAAAATAGTCATAGCAAAGCACAAAGACAAGTGATATGCAACACTACTCAACTCAGTAATATGACAATGCAAAATACGAGAATGAAGGAAGGAATACAATCGGGGTCTACGTGGTGTCTCACAGTGCAGCAACCTCTACTACTTGGAGTGGAGAATCCGTCATAGAAAGGCTTCAAGTGGTGTGCATTGACGACAAAACATTTTCCATTTGGCTCCCTTTTGATCTTCACAGCTCCATAGGGAAAAACATCAATGACAATGAAGGGCCCCTCCCATCTAGAGCGAAGCTTTCTAGGCATGAGTTTCAATCTATAAACGTAGAGCAGAACTTTTTGGCCCACTTGAAATTCTCCTTTCATAATTAGTTTGTCATGAACTGCTTTAGTTCTTTCCTTATAAATCCTAGCATTCTTATAAGCTTCCCTTCCTAACTCTTCAAGCTCTTGTAATTGCAACTTTCTTTCAAAACCAGTACTAGCAAGATCGAGGCTGTACTTTTTTATTGCCCAATATGCCTTGTGTTCCACTTCCACTGGCAAATGACATGCTTTACCATAGACAATCCTGTATGGAGACATGCCAATGGGACTTTTATATGCTATGCGATACGCCCATAGTGCATCATCGAGCCTTTTAGTCCAATCCTTCCGGTTATGTTGCACTGTCTTTTCTAGAATAAGCTTTATTTCTCGATTAGAGAGCTCTGCTTAACCATTCGTCTAGGGGTGGTATGGAGTGGCCACCTTGTGCATTACACCATACTTGCTAAGCAAGCTTTGCAAACTCCGATTGCAAAAATGAGTTCCTTGATCACTAATGATAGCTCCAGGAATGTCAAATCTGCAAAGAATGTGAGACTGTGCAAAGGAAACCACTACAGAAGAGTCATTAGTAGGAGTGGGGATTGCCTCAACCCACTTGGACACATAATCCACAGCCAGCAGGATGTACAAATAACCAAATAAAGTGGGAAAAGGTCCCATGAAATCAATTCCCCAACCATTAAAGACTTCACAGAATAATAAGGGTTGTTGGGGCATCTCATACTTCATAGAAATATTACCCACAAATTGACACCTATAACATTTCTTACAAAATTCATGGACATCACGAAATAGATTAGGCCAGAACAATCCACTTTCCAAAACTTTCCTAACAGTATGCTTAGCACTAAAATGTCCCTTACATGCAAGAGTATGGCACAAAGTTAAGACAGACACAAATTCATCATCAGGAATGCATCGCCTAGTAATTTGATCACTACAAATGTGCCACAAGTAAGGATCATCCCATATATAGAATTTAGCGTCTCTCTTAAACTTATTCAATTAACATTTATTCATGTCAGCTGGTAAAACATATGCAACTAGATAATTAGCAATATCAGCATACCAAGGGGTGGAAACAACAACCTCACAAAGTCTTTGATCAGGAAAATCATCTAAAGGTAGAGATGTTACCGCAAGTGATTCAATCCTACTCAAGTATCAGCTACCATATTCTTTGTACCACTCTTATCACAAATATCCACATCAAAATCTTGTATCAACATCACCCACCTAATGAGGCGGGGTTTGGAGTCCGGTTTCTTGAACAAATATTTGATAGTTGAGTAGTCTGTAAAGACAATCACCTTCATGTGAAGGATATAGGATCGAAATTTCTCTAGCCCAAAGATGATTACAAATAACTCTTTCTCTGCTGTAGTGTAGTTACCCTATGCAGCATCTAATGTTCGAGATGCATAGGCTATGATATGTTGTCTCTTCTCTATTCTCTGGGTAGGAACTGCACTTAGGGCATAGTCTGAAGCATCAGATAAGAGCTCAAATAGAAGGCTCCAATTAGGTAGCTAAATGATAGGAGGTGTAGTGAGTCTCTTCTTTAACTCATCCCATGCATACCTACAAGCATCATCAAAAACAAAACCCACATCTTTCTGCAATAAATGAGATAATGGCAATGCTATCTTACTAAAATCCTAGATGAATCTTCTATAAAACCCAGCATGCCCAAGAAAAGAGCATACATTTTTCACACAAGAAGGATATGGAAGAGATGAAATAATATCAACCTTAGCTTTATCAACCTCAACACCATCATGTTAAATAACATGGCCTAAAACAATTCCTTTCTTAACCATGAAATGACATTTTTCAAAATTTAGCACAAGATTATATTGAATGCATCTTTCCAAGACCTTGTCCAAACTAGCTAAGCATGCATCAAAAGAATCACCATACACAGTGAAATCATCTATGAAAACTTCCATGCAATGTTCAAGAAAATCAGAGAGTATGGAAACCATGCAACGTTGAAAAGTACCTGGTGTATTACATAAACCGAATGGTATGCGTCTATATACAAAGGTTCCAAATGGACATGTGAATGCCATCTTATCTTAGTCTTCATGTGCAATAGAAATCTAGAAAGATCTAGAAAAACCATGCAAAAAACAGTAATGTGATTTACCAACCAGTCTTTATAACATTTGATCTACAAAGGGAAAGGGGTAGTGGTCCTTTCTAGTCATAAAATTCAATTTTTTATAGTCAATGCATACTCTCCAACTATTCTGCACTCTAGTCAAAACTAGCTTTCCTTCATCATTACGAACAACAGTAATACCAGTTTTCTTAGGCACTACCTGAACTAGACTTGCCTACTGGCTATCAGAAATAGGGCAGATTAAACATGCAGAAAGAAGTTTAGAGACCTCTTTCTTTACCATATCAAGGATCAATGGATTGAGTCGTCTTTATGGCTGTCGTACAACTTTGGCACCATCTTCTAACAGGATTTGATGCATGCACACATTTGGGCTGATTCTAGGGATATCAGTAAGAGTTCATCTAATAGCTTTCATCTATCACCTAAGTACTTCTAGGAGGCGGGTTTCCTCATCAGCAGCTATGTCACTAGCTACAATCACAGGAAGTGTCTCATCCTTCCCCAAATAGACATATTTCAATGAGCCAGGAAGCGGCTTTAACTCCAAGGATGGAGCTTGCTCAATTGAAGGTATAAGTGGCTTTAAATCAACATCAGTCAAACTAGAAACCTGCACAATAGATTCACAGACAGAAGAGAAAACTTTGCCACCTTGGGGAGTATTAGTAGAAACTACAAGAGCAGAAGAATCAAGCAATACATCACAATCAATAGTAATAGTGCCCTCAATAGCACTCATATCAGAGATACAATGAGAATAAAAAATCTCCTCATCGAAAACTGTTAACTCATAGAAATCAAGAGTATTCTAGCACATTTTCTTCTCTTTTCACTTATTTTTGGGTTTAAATTGTGCATATAAAGAGATTATAGAAGAAAATGTGATAGGACAAAGCTAAATCAAAATTTTGTTGAATCATGAGTTAAATGCACATAGTTTTGATTATTTATGAAAGTTAAAAGAGCTCATGAATCCCTTCTCCTTATAGGTGGAGGATGACAAGTTGTAGAAGCTCACAAAGATCATGGGAAGATGTGAAAGGAAGGGAAGAATGTAAGAGGAAGATGAAAAAGGACACTATGAAGGAGAAGCTTGCATTTGCTGTGGAAGCTCTGTAGCCAAGCCATTGCAAAACCACCTCAGAAGATGACCTTTCTGTCTGCCCTTTGGCTGTGAAATCCGCTGTGGCCAATGCCATAGCGAAACCACCTGAAAAGCCTTACTTCTGTCTGATGACATTCACTATGGCATTCGCTATAGCAAACCCACGGTGAACGCACGAAACTGATACTATGCGTTTTGAGAAAGTGACGCTGCTAATACTATTTTAACCTAATAGGGGCACCGAAATTAAGAGATTTTGCACAGGGGAAAGGTCAAGAACACAAGGAGGCTACTTGGGAGAGAGCTCTTGGTGATCTTGGAGCTTTAGGAAGAAATTTGTGAAGAATTTCAAGGGTTTTCTTTCCCTTTTCTAGTTTTTCCCTCTTTTCTTCCTATTTTGCTGATATGGTTATGATTCTTGAACTTAGTTGTTGGTTTGTATTGATCATAAGTAGCTAAAACTCGTAATTAGGATTACTTTTACCCATTGTATGGATTGAAACTATTGGATTATCTTGCTTTTGTTAGTTAATGAGTATATATGTTGATTTTTCTTTTAGCTTAATGCTATCTTGTGCTTGATCACCACATGATTAGAGTTGTTCAATTGGAAGATGCTTGAGAGAGCTATTTTGATTGTAGAACTTAAGAAAAAAACATGCTAGACTTGAAGTTTAGGGATTAAATGGATGGTTTGTTGTTAGAATAGAGATATATCTAACAACCTAGCATAGTCAAGTGAAGGCTTGCTTTGAAAAGATGATTTTCATTAATTGTAAACAAGAGATTGAATATTTTTTATGAAGATTAAAAATCAATCTTGACTTGAGAGAGCTTGGTTGGTGATTTTAGGATCTTCGACTAGCATATAGACTCATTTAACTAGCATAAGTGGATATTTGCTTAGTTTCATGAAATACAATGGGGAAGAAGTAATCCTAAGTTAATACCACTTGAACTTAGACCCAATTTCCCAAATTTCCACTGTTTTGGTTTGTTTATTTTTATCAAAATTCTTTATGCAAATGGATCAAATTTAAATGATTCCTTTCAACCTAATTAAGAACATGGTTAGATTAGTTAACTCGCTTTTGTCATAGTCCTTGTGGATCGACACTCGTTTCTCACTAATTTATTACTTGTGACCCGTACGCTTGCGGAAGCTAAACGGCGAACAGAAACATGATCAATGCTAATCAATAACTCAGAATCAGGTAGTGAAGGTAAATCAATTTTATCCATGGCATCAATCACACTAAGTAACTAGGAAAGTCCATCAGAATCATTAGAAGTAGTAGATGCATGATCACTAGAATCACTAATGCTACAAATAGGCATAGAGGCATCATGTCTAGAATGTCTCATAATCTCAATAACATTAGTGAAAATATTAATATCAGGAACATCAGCATCAGCACATGTATTACAACGTCCAATTTCAGCACATGAACAAGAGATAGTATCATCTAAACCTGCAATATCATAAGGTCTACTAAGCATGTTATCTTTAAGATCTACAACAGAATCATCCACAATAGCATCAATAACATTAACATCTATCTCAGTACAATCATCAGGGAGATGTCTCATAGATTCAAGCACATTAAATCTAATAGTTTCACTAGTAAATTCCAGAGTAAGGCTATCAGCATGCACATCTATCATAGCTCTAGCAGTTTTAAGAAAAGGCCTGCCTAAAATCAAAGATGAATGTCCTTTCTACTTAAACCTTCCATCATCCATATCAAGAACATAGAAGTCTGTAGAGAATATGAAATCTTTTACCTTAACCAAGATGTCCTCGAAAACGCCTTCTGGGACTATGCAATGTTTATTAGCAAGAGATGCAATGAGATTTGTAGGCTTAAGCTCTACACCCTTGAGTTGATTGAAGACTGATTTTGGCATAACGTTGATAGCTGCTCCCAAATCTATTAAGGCATCTAAGAATTCAATGTCACCAATAGTGCAAGGTATAAGAAATCTACCAAGATCCTTGCACTTTACTGGCATTGGCATTTGATAAAGAGAAGAGACAACTGCCCACAAGTTAACCTTGCCTTCATGCTTAAACTTCCTCTTTGTGGTACATAACTCCTTCAAAAACTTTGTATATTTAGGCACTTGTATGACTAAGTCAACTAGCGGAACATTGGTCACCACCTTCTTGAAGATATCATAGACTTCATTAAATATCTCAGCTTCCTTTTTTCTCCTTTCAACCTTAGCTACCATAGTAGGAAAAGGCAAGGCTGGCTTGATCACTTGCTTTCCTTCTTCATCCTTTTCTTGTTCTTCATAAGGCACCACTTGTGTTTTTGATAAAGTGGACTGATCCTATGATGTGGAAGTAGAAGGAGAGTCATCAATAACTTGTCTTTTGTAGTATTGATAGCAACAAGATCTGCATAGGGGATTATCTTTCCACATCGGAGAGATATAGTGTTAACTCCACCAATATTAAGATTCTGCTGAGTTCCAATATTTGGATTTGTTACCACTTGAGATGGAAGCCTTCCTGAACCTTGACTCTATACATTACTAAGTGCATTAGACAATTGACCCATCTGAGTCTGAAGAGCTTGAATTTCTTGTCTTTGTTATTGTTGTTGTTGCATTAGGATTTTCATCATAGCATCTATCCTGCTTTCTAACTTTGAACCTTTATCTTGGACTGGCATTGATTGTCTAACTTGTTGAAACATCTTGCCACTAGAATTTTCACTTTGATTAAACTGTGCTTGCTGAGGTTGGCCATTTCCATATCGAAGATTTGGATGGTCACAACATCCAGGATTATATGTATTGGAGTAAGGATCATATGTTTGGCCACCTTAAGTCATAGGCTTAGAAGGATATATCGCATTGGAAGATTCAACTCCATCATTTAGGCAAGGGCAAGAGTTAGTACCATGAGTAGCTAGAGAGCAAATAGAATAGAGTGGCCCTATTAGAGTACAAGAGTCAGGTTGTGGGGTAAAAGAAGTAGAGGGCTCCATAGGATTGGCTATATTAGAAGAATTTTGCACATGAGACATAGCCATTTTTTCCTTGGCAAATGTAAGCCTATCAATTTTGCTCTCTAGGCGAGACTCAGAATTAGAAGAGAGTAATCTCACTTCATTAACTTTGACCTGTTGTCTAGAACCAAATTGTTGGCTATTCTCGGCTTTCCTTTCAATCAATTTCCAAGCATGATCCATAGTCAAGTGAAGAAGAGTACCACTAGCAGTCGAATCTAATAAATCTTGCCCTAGAGGTAAGAGACATTCATGGAAGTATTGGATCAGTAATGTATCAAGAATCTGATGGTGGGGACAGCTAGAACATAGCGTTTTAAAACTCTCAAGATATTCATATAAGGATTCCCCAACCATTTGTAACATCCTCATTTTTATTTTCATAATATAATTATAAATTAGAATTAATTAATTAAAAATATGTATATATAATAATCTATATAATACTATATATATATATATAAAAAGGGAAGGGGGAGAGACCACCGAAAGTTTTCTATGGAAAGTAAGGACATAATCAATGTCCTTATATATAAAAAAAGGGGCAATGATGGTGTTTCTAAAAAAATAAAAAAATAAATTGTATGTGGCACCAGGTTTGGCGCCACATGAATGAGCAAGGGGGTATTGTAAATACCCCCCTCAATAACCACTTCACGCCTTGCCTGAAGTGGTTCCGGCAGCCTTGCGTGAAGTGGTTCTGGAAGGTTGAGGGTGAGACCTTAGTAGGGGTATTTTTGGTTCTTCGAAGATCAATAAGGTACTTAAATTCTCTTCTGATTACAAAACTCCTTTTATGAAAAATGTTCTAAACAATTTTATCTTTCTTATGATAGTGATTTCTTCCTTATTAGATAATATTTTAGAATTAGAATTTTGGACAAGTTTAAGTTTTACCGGTATATGACTATAAGGATATAAAGGATGATTAATAGTGAATTTTAATCGGTTTATTTTTGTTATTCAGTTAGTATAAGATTTTGTAATGAATTTTCTATATAATCAATCTATAAATAATTCTATATGGGACTTTTTAACCGATTAAATTTAGGATAAATAATTTATTTGGATTATTAGGAGTACTATTGAGGTTTTAATCGGTTTAGATATTTTTAAGATGAAGATTTATAATTTAGTTATTTTACGTTCTAAACTTTAAATTAGGATTTTATGTAAGGGAATGAAATTAATCATAATCAATTACTTAAATAAGTTATTGGAGTTAAGAAAAATATTAAGTTAATAATTGGGATTTTAGTGTGAAATTGAAATTTTTAGGAGTAATTAATTCAAAATTTAGAAATTTTAGAATTGAGTTAAATAAATTAATTTTTCCAATAACTCAAGGAGTTATTAATGTATAATAAATTGATTGTTGTAGATTGATTTTTGGCGTATTTTTTAGCTCTTGGATTAGGAGCTTGTGGTTATAATTTTTCCTTTGGCGAGAGTTAACCACTTTCCTCTTGTTGTGCATATTTGTATGATGTTTGTGAGTGATTTTTAACTACATAGAATTATAAATTTGGCTATTGATATGTGATGTGGACTTTGAAAATATGTTGTTAATGAAATAGTCTTGTGGGGCTTATTTTCGCTGAGAAAATGAGTAGTGATATTTTATTATATGAATTGGTATGTATTTATGAGATTGAAAAGATTCTTTTGATAATTGAGAATTGATAATGATTTGTTATAATCACACATATTGATATGAGAGGGGATGGTGGATGTTGATTTGATGGGTTGTTACTTAAAGACGAAATAAGGGGGTGAACTTTTGTACAAAAAGAGGTAATAAAGTGATAGACTTCCAGGTGTACACTGGTTAGTCCTTTGGCCCAATTGTGTTCAGTAGGGCCTTGACACCCCACTAATATATTTAGAGGGGGAACCCATGGTCTGGTCTCGTGCTCTGTGGATTTTGGCCGATCCATATCACTTGATTGGTGAGCTTGTCAAGTTAAACTACCAGTCATATGGGTCAGTGCTAACCCATAGGTTCAGTCAGAGGAAATAAGGGAGGACAAAGAATAAATTATTGTTTATTTATTCTTATATACTTATGTGATAAATATGAGAATGAGATTATGATATGGTAAATTAATGTGCATATATACATGTGGACATGTGACATTTTAATAATAATATGATTTTATAACTGTCCCACTTGGCGCCTCATGGGCACTTACTTATATGTCCAATGAGATGGATTGTTGGTTACTGAGGCTTTTGTCTCACCCCGTTGACATAACATTTTTCCATGTGATAGTTGTCGTGCGGGTCCATCAGGGAAGACTCTGGAAGCTTAAACTACTTCTGCTAAAAGTAGTGCTTCTATCTTTATAATATATGTTGGATTATTGTATATTGCCACGTTATGGCTCATTTTGCATACTCTAATTTATTTTGAAGATTTGATATTTTAACCATATATTTTTAATTACTCTTGATGAGGTTAGATGGCCTACAGGCCTTATGATGTGTTTTGAATTGGTGGAACCATAATTTGGTCTGATATGGATATTTTAATATATGATGAGATATTATTCAGTTAAATAGTTTTCAAATAGTTGTTGAACTCTTTTCTACCATGGTAATCTTTTGAAAGATAAGTTGTAATCTTTTTATTACCATGGTAGAGTTTGTAAATGTTTATAATAATGTATAAAAAATGGTTTTATCAAGTCCATAGTTAATTATTGTGTGTGAGGAAAGGATTTTACAATTTGGTATCAGAGCGAACAATTCTGTAAACTGTCTTGTATGCACTGCATTTAGTGGCGATATATAACAATCACATATACCTTCCCAGTTTAGTTGTTTTTGTGGTGTTTTATTTGACGACTCACTTGTTATAGTGGGTTGCATCCTTAGGTGGGGAGAAGATAGTATAGACTCGTTGTATTGGTTCTGGAGGTAGTAGGCCTCCACACCCACATGTTCAACCGCAGCAGTAACAACAACTCTCATTCAATAAGGACGCTTTTTTGCAACAATTGAAGGGAGTTGTAGTGGATGTTGTAGAGGAGCGATTGAAGAAGTTTGAGGAAGATACTAGAAAGAGAGTAGGGGATAAGATCCTTATGGAAAATGACTATGACCCCCAAAGCGTAGAAAATTTTAAAAAGGGCATGAATCTCCTAATGAGGGCCATAGTGATTATGTCCCTCAACAGCTACATGTTCCAACTCCTCATTCTATTTCTAGTGTATATAAAGATTTGGCTCAACATCACCCTCCCACATTTAAGGGTAATCTGGATCCTGTCAAGGCAGAGATGTGGATCGAAGACATACAGACGCTATTTCAGGCTGTAGACTATACTAGTGAGCAAATGGTACAGGCGGTCACCATTCTTCTTAAGGGTGAGGTGAATGAGTGGTGGAAGAATGTTAGACCAGCTGATGTTTCATCTTTGAAGTGGACAGAATTTAAAGACATGTTTTATTCGCACTACTTCCCAAAGGAGTTGCAACATGAGAAGGAGTTAGAGTTTTTTGCTCTTCGTCAGGGCGATATGAAAGAAGACCAGTATATCTCTACCTTCATTCGACTCACGAAGTATGTTACATATTTGAAGGAATATAACAACTTCGATTGGAAGATTCGACAGTTGATAAATAAGGCTAGGCTGGAATTAAAGTCATATATAATATTTTCTGATATCAAAAATTTTGAGGATGCATGTACCAAGCTACGCATTGCTGTACGCATGGCATGAGAGGTGGAAGATTCCAAGCGCCATGGTAGTTCTGGCAGATTCTCTAACTTTCCAAGGCCCAATAATAGTATAATGAAGAAGCAAGGCTTTAGCTCAGGAAGCTACAAGAGCTCAGGAAAGACTGGAGGGTTTCATCAAAAAGGGTCTAATGATAACAAGGCCCCAAAACAGAGATTCTAGACCTAGAGGAGCCATCATGGTGGGAGTCAAGTTTCCCATCGAGATTCTACTATGTCTACACCGGGCGTGAGTATACCATGTCAAAACTATGGGACAGTACATGAGGGAAATGCTGGGAATGCTTTAAGTGCCACAAGTACGGACACATTGCTCGTTTTTGCCCTGAGTTTCAACAGGGCCCACAAAGTGGTCACCCCACCATTCCTGGTCGAGTGTTTGCTTTGACCCAAGAGGAAGTCTGACAACCCCAATTTCTAAAGCCCCTTATCGGATGTCACCATCAGAGTTAGCAGATTTGAAGAAACAACTAGAAGAGTTGCTCGAGAAAGGCTTCATTAGATCGAGTATCTCTCCTTGGGGTTCACCAGTGTTGTTTGTCAAAAAGAAGCATGGAAGTATGCGGTTGTACATCGACTACAGACAGTTGAATAAGGTCACCATTAAGAATAAATATCCATTGCCTAAAATTGATGATTTACTAGATCAGCTCATGGGAGCCGCAATGTTCTCTAAAATTGACTTGAGATCGGGATACCATCAGCTCAGAGTTAAGGCTGAGGATATTTCAAAGGCTGCTTTTCTGACTCACTATGGGCATTATGAGTTTTTGGTTATGCCTTTTGGGTTGACCAATGCTCCAGCCTTTTTCATGGATTATATGAACTGGATTTTTGTGCCATATCTACATCAATTTATTGTTGTCTTTATTGACGACATTCTCATTTACTCTAAGAATGAGGAAGGGCATCGAGAGCATCTACACATTGCATTACGTATACTGAGGGATCATCAGTTGTATGCCAAGTTGAGTAAGTACGAGTTTTGGCTCAAGGAAGTGAATTTTCTTGGCCACGTGGTGTCTGCTGAGGGGGTAGTTGTTGATCCTAGTAAAGTGGACGCCGTGTTAAAATGGGAATCCCCAAAGTCAGTGACTAAAGTGAGAAGCTTTGTGGGATTGGCTGGTTACTACAGAAGATTCATTAAACGGTTTTCTCAAATTGCTATGCCTCTGACCAAGTTGACCAAGAAAGATCAACCGTTTATATGCACTGACAAGTGTGAAGCTACTTTTCAAGAGTTGAAGGCAAAGTTGTCTACAGCGCCTGTGCTTACCCTTCCCGATCCCTGTCATCCATACACAGTGTATACGGACGCTTCCCTCAAAGGCTTGGGTTGTGTGTTAATGCAAGAAGGCAAGGTTGTTGCATATGCTTCAAGATAGTTGAGGCCTCATGAGGAGAATTATCCTACTCATGACCTAGAGTTGGCAGCTATGGTTTTTGCTTTGAAGATTTGGAGGCACTATCTGTATGGATCTCAGTTTGAAGTATTTAGTGACCATAAGAGTTTTAAGTATTTAGTAGATCAGAAGGAGTTAAATAACCGACAGCACCGGTGGATGGAATTCCTGAAGGATTATGACTTTGAGTTGAGTATCATCCTGGCAAGGCTAACGTGGTTACAGACGCTTTGAGTCGAAAGTCAATACACTTGTTTTGCATGAGCTTGGAAGAACAGAGTTGGCTAAATGGATTAAGAGATATCCATGCAGTCCCAGATCAAAGAAGGGCTACTTTAAATGCAGTTGTTGGTGAATATGGGTTTTATCAGAACCTAAGAGATGCCCAAATGAAAGATGATCAGTTAAGTAGAATTCGAGAGGAACTAGAACATGGTGAAGTTATAGATTATGACATCGGCAATGCGGATATTTTGAGATATAAGAAGAGAATTTGTGTTCCTAACAATGACGAGATCAAGAAAACCATTCTGGAAGAATCTAATCAGAGTAGATACGCTATGCATCCGGGAATCACCAAGATGTACAATGATTTGAAGGGACAGTATTGGTGGCCGAAGATAAAGAGATACATGACCGATTTTGTATTGAAGTGTTTGACGTGCCAAAAGGTCAAGATCGAGCATCAGAAACCACCAGGACTACTTCACAATTTGGATATCCCTAAATGGAAATGGGATAGCATTTCTATGGATTTTTTCATGGGTTTACCATTAATCTGGGCCACTTATGATGCTATTTGGGTAATCGTAGACCGATTAACCAAGTCAGCACACTTTTTACCGATTAAAACAGACTACTCTTTAGAGAAATTGGCTGAGTTATACATTAAAGAGATTGTTCGTATGCATGGAGTGCCGGAGAATATCATATCGGATCATGATCCAAGGTTCACTTCAACCTTTTGGAAGTCCCTCCAGGAGGCTATGGGTACAAAGTTAAAGTACAGTACCGCTTATCATCCTCAGACAGACGGTCAAACCGAGAGGACGATTCAGACACTCGAGGACATGTTGAGATCCTGCGCCATCGAGCTCCCAGGTAATTGGGACAAACACTTGCTATTGGCAGAATTTGCGTACAATAATAGCTACCACTCAAGTATTCAGATGGCACCTTTTGAGGCCTTATACGGTCGAAACTGCAGATCGTCGTTGTGTTGGACCGAATTAAGTGAAAGAACCATTATTGAACCAGATCTGGTAGACCAAACATCACGGAAGATAGAAATGATACGACAAAAATTGTTGACAGCTCAGAGCCGACAGAAGAGTTATGCGGATCGTCGGAGGAGATCATTGGAATTTAGTGTGGGAGATCATGTTTTCCTGAAGGTTTCACCTGTTATAGGCATTGGGAGGTCTATTAAAGAAAAGAAGTTAACTCCCCGATTCATTGGGCCATACGAGATGTTGGAACGGATTGGGCCGATTGCCTATCGGATCGCCTTGCCTCCGCACTTATCTAATGTACACGACGTGTTCCATGTATCACAATTGAAGAAGTATCATCCAGATCCGTCTTATGTCATTCAGCCGGAGGAAGTTGAATTGAGAGAAAACTTGACTTATATAGCGGAACCAGAGAAAATTTTGGATGTCAAGGACAAACAACTATGGAAAAAGACCATTCGGCTGGTAAAAGTTTTCTGGAAGGGTATGACACCCAGAGATGCAACTTGGGAGACTGAGGAAAGGATGCGTCGTGATTTTCCTAACTTGTTTGCTTAAATTTGCGGTTGTGATTGTCTTGATTGAATTATTCTAATTCTATTTTTGTTCTTCACTTAAATCGAATTTTGGGCACAAATTTCTAATTAGGTGGAGAGAATTGTAACATCCTCATTTTTATTTTCATAATATAATTATAAATTAGAATTTATTAATTAAAAATATGTATGTATAATAATAATCTATATAATACTATATATATATAAAAGGAAGGGGGAGAGACCACCGAAAGTTTTCGGTGGAAAGTAAGGACATAATCATTGTCCTTATATATAAAAAAAAGGGCAATGATGGTTTTTCTAAGAAAAAATAGAAAAAATAAATTGTATGTGGTGCCAGGTTTGGCGCCACATGAATAAGGAAGGGGGTATTATAAATACCCCCTTCAATTACCACTTCACGCCTTGCCTAAAGTGGTTCCGGTAGGCTTGCGTGAAGTGGTTCTGGAAGGTTGAGGGTGAGGCCTTAGTAGGGGTATTTTTGGTTCTTCGAAGATCAATAAGGTACTTAAATTCTCTTCTGATTACAAAACTCATTTTATGAAAAATGTTCTAAATAATTTTATCTTTCTTATGATAGTGATTTCTTCCTTATTAGATAATATTTTAGGATTAGAATTTTGGACAAGTTTAAGTTTTACCGGTATATGACTATAGGGATATAAAAGATGATTAATAGTGAATTTTAATCGGTTTATTTTTGTTATTCAGTTAGTATAAGATTTTATAATGAATTTTCTATATAATCAATCTATAAATAATTCTATATGGGACTTTTTAACCGATTAAATTTAGGATAAATAATTTATTTGGATTATTAGGAGTATTATTGAGGTTTTAATCGGTTTAGATATTTTTAAGATGAAGATTTATAATTTAGTTATTTTACGTTCTAAACTTTAAATTAGGATTTTGTGTAAGGGAATGAAATTAATCATAATCAATGACTTAAATAAGTTATTGGAGTTAAGAAAAATATTAAGTTAATAATTGGGATTTTAGTGTGAAATTGAAATTTTTAGGAGTAATTAATTCAAAATTTAGAAATTTTAGAATTGAGTTAAATAAATTAATTTTTCCAATAACTCAAGGAGTTATTAATGTATAATAAATTGATTGTTGTAGATTGATTTTTGGCGTATTTTTTAGCTCTTGGATTAGGAGCTTGTGGTTATAATTTTTCCTTTGGCGAGAGGTAACCACTTTCCTCTTGTTGTGCATATTTGTATGATGTTTGTGAGTGATTTTTAACTACATAGAATTATAAATTTGGCTATTGATATGTGATGTGGACTTTGAAAATATGTTGTTAACGAAATAGTCTTGTGGGACTTATTTTCGCTGAGAACATGAGTAGTGATATTTTATTATATGAATTGGTATGTATTTATGAGATTGAAAAGATTCTTTTGATAATTGAGAATTGATAATGATTTGTTATAATCACACATATTGATATGAGAGGGGATGGTGGATGTTGATTTGATGGGTTGTTACTTAAAGAGGAAATAAGGGGGTGAACTTTTGTACAAAAAGAGGTAATAAAGTGATAGACTTCCAGGTGTACACTGGTTAGTCCTTTGGCCCAATTGTGTTCAGTAGGGCCTTGACACCCCAATAATATATTTAGAGGGGGAACCCATGGTCCGGTCTCGTGCTCTGTGGATTTTGGCCGGTCCATATCACTTGATTGGTGAGCTTGTCAAGTTAAACTACCATTCATATGGGTCAGTGCTAGCCCATAGGTTCAGTCAGAGGAAATAAGGGAGGACAAAGAATAAATTATTGTTTATTGATTCTTATATACTTATGTGATAAATATGAGAATAAGATTATGATATGGTAAATTAATGTGTATATATACATGTGGACATGTGACATTTTAATAAGGATATGATTTTATAACTGTCCCACTTGGCACCTCATGGGCATTTACTTATATGTCCGATGAGATGGATTGTTGGTTGCTGAGGCTTTTGTCTCACCCCGTTGATTTAACATTTTTCCAGGTGATAGTTGTCGTGCGGGTCCATCAGGGAAGACTCCAGAAGCTTAAACTACTTCTGCTAAAAGTAGTGCTTCTATCTTTATAATATATGTTGGATTATTGTATATTGCCACGTTATGGCTCATTTTGCATACTCTAATTTATTTTGAAGATTTGATATTTTAACCATATATTTTTAATTACTCTTGATGAGGTTGGATGGCCTACAGGCCTTATAATGTGTTTTGAATTGGTGGAACCATAATTTGGTCCGATATGGATATTTTAATATATGATGAGATATTATTTAGTTAAAGAGCTTTCAAATAGTTAGTTGAACTCTTTTCTACCATGGTAATTTTTTGAAAGATGAGTTGTAATCTTTTTATTACCATGGTAGAGTTTGTAAATGATTATAATAATGTATAAAAAAATGGTTTTATCAAGTCCATAGTTAATTATTGTGTGTGAGGAAAGGATTTTACACCATTTCTAGGCATACCATATGTCCTTCGTGATAGACGAAGTTCGAGAAGCTGGGAAATACTTTTCTAAGAACAATTTCTTCAATTGATTCCATGAAGTAATGAATCCAGGAGGCAATCGAAGCAACCAATTTTTAGCAGATCCTTCTAAAGAGTATGGGAAGGCACGTATCTTAATTTGATCTTCAGTCACACCAACAAGTTTCATAGCAGTGCAATCCATGTGAAACATCTTCTAGTGATTGTACGCTTGCTCACCTGAAAGGCCATTAAATTTTGGAAGTAAGTGTATCAATCCATATTTCAGCTCAAAATTTGCATTAATATTAGGATAATTGATGCACCAATTTTGAAAATGCAGATCAAGTGAAACCAATTCTTTAATGGTCATAGCAGGATCAACAATATAAGCATTAGCATCTGCATTTGCATTAGCATTATCATTCCCATCAGCATTAATAATAATATTATTACCATCCATATTGACCTTAGAATCAGAAGAATCAACAATGGGCTCAACAGAGGAAGTACTACCTGCAAGAGTACTAGCTCTAGTTCTTCTTCGTTGGTGAAATGTCCTCTCAATCTCAAGATCAAATTCAAACAATTTTTCAGATAGGATCGGGTCAAGCAATAAACAACTACTTAAGAAGTCACCTAAAAACTCAAACCTAAAGCCTAACCGTTGCTCCCCTGCAACGGCGCCAAAATTGATGTGGTGCTTCTATCCCTAAAGCGATCAATTAAACTAGGTCCTAATTAATTATGTAATTTAGGATCAACCTAGGTCATTTTCTAAGGAGTAAGTTATGGGTTTTCTTTAGGATTGATTTTTAAGTGACAAAAGATGCAATGGAATGGACCTAAACTAAAATGCAAGACACTACTACCTAAATGCAATTAAATTAACTAAATGCACTAATGCAATTGACTCTAAAACCTATATGAAAATGAGACTAATCTATATGAATGCAATTTTTGGGGGTTTTTTTTATGAAAGAGAAATTAAAATCTAAGAAAAGAGAATAATCAAAAGGAAAACAAACAACAATGATTTAGTTCAGTTATGATAATGAAGGGGATAACTTAGGATTCATATGGAGTTAGCTATCTTAGCCCAAATTAATTAATTAGACCAAATGGAGGTTGATGAGAGATTGGAATTAATATATTTAAACACTTAATTGAAACAGGGAAACCCTCAAACTCAATAACACCTAATCCACTAGAAAACTCATAATAGGAAAAGGTGCTAGTTAATTAAATCCATTAAAAACCAATCACAATTAATTTCAAAATAATTTTGGAAATCTTGTTTACAATTGTCCAATTGAACAACTAGACAATTAACCAACCCAATTAAACAATCAAGGGAATAAACCAAATTGATAATTAAATTAATAATGAAAACTCAATTAATAATTCAATTGACAATTTAAAGGTTTGCAAACAAAAATTCCAGCAAATGTCTCGAGCATAAAATATTCCAAAATATCAATCCAATCCAAAAGAAATATGTCTACAATCTAAAATTAGATTTTTTCTCAATTAATACAACTCAAAATCATTTAAAACTAAATAATCTTAAGTCTTGAATTAAAAAGATAAAAGGAAAAACACTCCCTTATGGTCTTCAAGTATAAGTTTTTAGGCTCTAACTTCCTTCATATTCCTCTTAAATTATCTCCTAAATGAGCTTAGACTGCCATAAAATTATTCTCTCCTCCAAACTCCTAGCAGCAGGTCACAACCATTGGAAAAAGAACTTGTGAAGGAATGATGAATGAATTGATGTGGGCCCGTGGGGGATTGAGGATAAATGGCGTGGGTGTGTGGCTGAATAGGAATAAAGCAATGTGTCGGTGGAATGAGGGGAAACAGACACGTGAATGGAAGGGATGGAATCGAAGGAATCGATGATGATGAGGAGATTGGTGTGTGCTGCCGATTAAGAGAGCTTCCAGTAGTATATCCAAAATCGTTTCAGCGTGCTCTTCTAGAAGAGAGAGCTTTGGGTTAAACTTGAGAACATTAAAATTCAACAAACTTAATAAAATTTTATCATTAGATGCTCTTTTACCTTTCAAGAAAAATTTTGCGCCATAAGATCTTCTAATATGCTTTTTTTTTCCTTGCAAGAATCAAATAAAATCGTAATTTATCATATATTTGAGAATATTATCCAATCACAAGATAGCAATTAGAATATTAATAATTTAAGCTTAATAATATTATAATCAATTCAGATTTATATTATTTCCTAAAATGGCTAATAATCCAAATATTATCTAATAAATCCAAATTAGCCTAAAATAGTCCCCAAAATAAATGAATAATGTGGGATAAAATATATTAAATTGGGGATTTATCATAGTTCATTATGGATAGAAAGGCGTGGCACTTGGTTGGTGTCTTTGAGAAAAATTTAATTAATTTATTTGAGAAATATATAATTTTTTGTTCGGTTTGTATTTTTTATTTTTTAAAGAAAATGATTTCTTTATTTTCTTGTTTGAAAAAAAAAATATTTTGGACTACTTCTTGCGGAGGTTCCAAGAACCTCACACGGCATAAAAATATTTTGAAAACGATTTTACTTATTTTTATAAAAAGAGGAATATCTTTTTTTCTTTTCAAAACTTGGTTTCATCAATGAAGGAATAAGCACAAAAGCACACTTGCACAATCACCATATTGTCTATGAGGCAGTCCAAGACAACAAGAGATGAGCATATATGGGAACAAAAGTTAGTGTGGAAGCACATACCTTTTAATGCAACATACTAGCAGACTATACGAGCAATTAAGCGAGAAAGCAAAAATAGCAAAGGGATGGAAATGGAGAATATGATTCATGCCTTTAGGATTGCGCACTCAGGCTAAATGATCACATAATGTAGACATGCTCCCTGACCTTAGATTCTGCGCAAGAGATGTTATGGGCAAGTGAAAAAAAAAAAAAACACACACACACACACACACAGTCACACATATTAGATTCACATGGATATGGATTGAGGCAAAGCAACATCACCATTACTTTAAAGAAAATGACAGATCCTAACACAAATTCTACACTATTTCTGTGCGTGATGGTATTGCTTAAGCAATATGATAAATATGTGTCCATAATCACCCCATCATTAGACCATCGAAATAGGACAAGTAAAAAGAAGGAATTGGATATATTGATGCCTCTATCTCATATGACATTTTCCTTGGCATTAAGCACGAGAAAGTGACCTATATCTAGAGTAGTGACCCCTTCCCCTTAAGTCATAAGAGAACATTTTTTGAAATGATGATATAAGATGCATAAGTATAGCAAATTCTTTCTACCTTTTCTTACTATCATTTTTTCTTGTGTCTTGCTTTCTCTCGTGCTCCTATTTATAGTCCCAATGTGGGTTTTTCCTCATAAATGCATTTTTTTTTATTTTTTCAATTTTTATTTTCTTATTATTTTTTATTTTCTCCTCTTAATGATGATTGCCAATCTTGACCTCAATCATCATTAATAGGAGAATTATATAATTTTCTTTTTTTTTAATTTACTTTTTTTCCCACAAGAAATTCCCCAATTTGAACCAATCAAGCACCACAATAAATGAGAGAATATTTTTTTTATTTCTATTTTTCTTCTTCATAATGACGACACACCAAATTGCCTAATCTGCATATCAATCATCATCAATGAGGGGAATTATTTTGAAATTTGCTGCCATATTTTGCAAGCCTTAATTGCAAGACAATCACCGATAATGACGATCATTTTTCAAATTCCAATTATAATCCAATCACTGTCAATGACATTTGCTTATTAATTTAATTAGATTTGTAAGGATCAAGGATTTTTTTTTTGTTATTATTTTTTAGTCGAGCCAAGACAAAATAGGGTGCTCACACCGATGTTTATAACAATCAGTAAAAGTATCTCTTTCATTCCATATATTGGCTCAGATCATCCTATATAATTCAAATAAAATATGATAAAAGAATGTAGATGAAATCGTCAAGGAAATGATGAGAAGATCATACCTTAGTTAGAACTTTCGTGCTAATAATGTGTTATGAAAAATAAAGATAACTTTGGGATAAGAGAGCAATAGATAATAGAAGAGAAAATTCAAGAGAGAATATAAGGAGCAATTATCATTCAATTTCTTGTGTGTGTGATTATAATGCTTGCACAAGGCCTCTATTTATAGGCTTTTAAGAGTCTTGTATCAAAAGCAACAATTAATAAAAACAACTTGGAGAGCAACTTGGCTTAGGGAGCAAATTGACTTAGATATGACTTAGTAGACATCCACATAATTAATATTCATTGCAGTTATTAGATTCTTATCATTTTGAATATCTATCAACACCCCATCTACTCTTACCAAGACAAGCTCAGGTTTCTTCTTTCTTGTTACATTATTTAATGATAGTAAATTTTTTTATCATTTTTAATCCATATGTAAAAAAAAAAAAATTGCCTAAATACATTTTTATTATATATTATATAAATTTATAATAGCTGCATCTTATAAATTGTCAGCAACATGTATCATTCTTCTCATGTACTTGCAGAGATGCACAGACAGGTGTGTTTAATCAATCTATTAATGTATAAATTTAGAATCACAATACACGCAAGATACTGACAAATATTAGTTTTTTTTTAAGTTTTATAGAATTATGCTTTTTTTGTGATATTAACTGGTTTTCTTAATTATGTTACTCATTCAATTTTTTTTAAGTGATGATAATTTTTGTCATACTTTCCCCAAACTCTGGCAGCACAGAAACTCTACAACAAAAGAAAAGATTAATTCAACTTTATCTAAGAACTCATTTCCAATGTTCTTGGTAGGATTTCAACCAAATCTGATCATCAGAATCTTTCATATGTCAGTAAACTTCCATTTTTTGCATAACTCCTATATATAATATAAATAAAAATGTGTGAATTATCTCACAGGTAAGCCATTCCAAAGTTGCTTTATCTTGCTCCAATGCAGGCATTTATTTGAATATCAGCGAGTTCATCCCACGGAATTTCAAGTGGAAGAGATTCTAAAGCCATCAAACAACTTTTATGGTAGGAGGAAGACATGAGACCACTAGAAATTAAGGACTTGAGTGATTATGTTTTCTATTTTTAGAAAAAATTAATCTTTTGCTCATTGAAGTTTTGACTCGTTTATAATTTAGTCTTATTAAAGTTTGATTCGATATAACTCAATTCCTGAACTTTTGAGTCACGTGAAACTCAATTCCTAATCTTTCTATCATTTATAATTTTATCCTTATCACGATCATGAGTCAGCATTGAGTCATCTTATGTAGCAAAAAATATTAATAATATTGTTATAAAAATTTCTCAAGTGGCTTTCAAATTATCAAGCCCCGGTTTTGGATAAAGCAAAACCAAAAAAACCAGTTTGTCTTGAATCTTTAAAAACTTGGAAAAGAAACTAAGATGATGAAGGAGGACAAGAAACTTGTAAAAGTTCATTGTATATGTAGAAGCATAATGTTGACGATGCATGGATGTATATATTTGCTCAATATTATTCTACAATACACAATCACATGCGAAATGGAACTCTAATATCCCAAACTCACATCTAAATTTCATGTGTTTGGGAATAATGAAGTAAAGAAGGATGAAAGAGGGATGAAGAAGAAACATCAAAGGAAGAAAGGGATTGGGGATGAGGGAACATTTACTGGCCCACACTATTATGCTTTTACTTGAGTCTCTTCACTTTATACTCCTACATTTATATATAAGTCAGTTCTAACATGTTTTGCACCTCACATTTAATACAAGCAGCTTTTGATTTGAGGAGATTAAACAAGAACAAATGGAAGTGCCTTTTTTGTCCTTTTCTCCTTCAATATTTTGGAATTTGCTATTTATTTATTTGTATGACCGGACGAAAGAACATAACAGTACAGTTATGGGAATATTGGAAGGAGTTGAACAAACATCAATTGATGGAAATCAATCAACAAACAACACTTGGCTTGGTAATTACAAGAAATTCGATCGTTGTTAAAAGCCATGCACAGGTTATATGCAGATGTTGTAGTCTTGTTGAGTAGAAGAGCTGCTTACACACTGGTCTCAGCATGGTGACTGGGGTTTCAATTGGAATATCAGATTGGCCACCAAGCTAATAGCGGGTCTCTCCTTCCTTGGTTCTGTCAGTTGTGCTCCCGTCTCCTTGACCTATCACAGTTGCTGTTGCTGTTGACATTCCTTCCTCCACCTGGAGATGGAAGCTCAGGAAAAGAGTTATGCTGAACCAACCACAGAACAACACGGTCAGAGTTATAAATATGGTTACAAGGCATTTGCCTACCCTCGAAGACTAGCTTGAAATCACTGTTACTGCTGCTACTGACATTGCTTTCTCTAACGGAACTACCATGCCCCAGAGGAGGCAGTTCAGGACAAGAATTATGCCGAAGCAAGTAAGGAACAACACGGTCAGAGTGATAAATATGGTTATCACAATGACATACCATTACAAATTATAGAGTATGAAATTACAATTTAAAAAAACAACAGAGGTATCACTATGACAGAAATAAAGAAAATGCAATGAAGATAAGAAACATATCTCAAACTGTTTCTTGTAAGAACAAGAGTTATCATAATGATAGAAATGAACAAAATGAAATGAAAATAAGGAACACATCTCAAACTACTTCCAGTATCAAATTAATATTCATCACAAGTTAAAAACATAATTATCAAATGCTTGAGTAAGATGAATTAATATTGCATTTCAAAGAAGATCAAGTATACAACCCATGCAATGATTGGTTGAATTTAAAATAAATAGGATTATGGAAGCACCAACCTCTGCTTCTGTTAGCTTGTTGAAATCAAAGGTGCTGTTGCCCCACTCTTCAATCTCTTCTTTACATGGCGCCTACCATCCATATTTCAATTGTGGACTCTTAGAATATTGACAACTGACGCTAAGTTTGATGTGAAGGCAATGGTCACCTCCTCTTAAATGTTGCCAGCATGTTTTCTCATTGAAATCCAAAAGCATTAAGCAAAGGCGAGGCTGCCAGGCATACACAAGTGATATTTCATTTTTCCATTCTTTGCAAATATAATAATCTTTAGGTGCTTTACAACTCCATGAAATGACAAGTTTATCACAGGTCGACCTGTCTTTTATTTCTAGGCATACGGCAAGTCCAGATCATTTACTTGTACGAAAATATGGAGGGATGTCCACCACTAATTCATATTCTGAAGTACCCCTTTCATTCGAAGAAATAAAACCTCTGTTGGGAAACTATAAAGGAATCTCATATTTTGGCATTATTGTGAGAAAATCTGCCTGAGGTACATATCCTGACTGTCACAACATTAATTAAACTTTCATTGCCCGAAAATACTTTGAAAATAAGAATGAAAAATATAGACAAAGAGATCACCAACATTTATGCCTGAATGGGATAGAGCACCCTTTTCTCATAATTAGTTCGATGGTGATACTAAAACAAGGAATAAATAAATCAAGTTATACATTTTCAGTTAAAAGAAAAAGATACATAAATCATAGTTAAACATACCTCATGGTCAAGTGATTAAACTATATTCCACATTCCATCTGATGATAAAGGCTCCATTGAGTCACAACCGGGTGCATATAATTGAATTAACCTTGGTGGCAACTTTGGCAGCGACTTAAGCCTTTCATAGTTATTCAAATAAAGATGAAGTAGTTGAAAAGATCAGAGAAGTAACTAGTGGGTAATTTAGCAAAATCATTTCCTTCCAAGTAAACTAGCATTTACTTTCCCGCGCGTTGCGCAGGGAGCATTTTATTAAAACAATGTTACGGTTGTTTAATTTTCAACCCATATTAATCCATCATATAATCTAATACACCTTCAATAGCAAATGATGCTTATTTGGTTCTTAATATAAAACAACGCGACTTAAATTTAAATAAAAACATATACAATAGCTTCTTCAGTTTGCTGAAGTATGAATAATTTGTATGACAACAAAGATAACACTGGATGGATATATGTCCATAGGTTCAATTTGAGAAATTAATATATCTACAATCTATGTAAATTGGTTCTAATCATTCCAGTATAATTTTTTTAAATATAAGCAATTGATTATAATTATTTAAAAGTAGGCTTTTATAGATATAAAATCAACATGACTTATTGATTGTCCTTTCCTTTTTTTGTTTTGATATGGCAGAAAATAGCATAATTGTTTTTCCAAGAACTAAATTTTGCATTAACCAAACTCAATTCAGTTCACAAATCTTAGTGTAATATGTTCACATTTTCTATGCCAAATAGATATATCAAATTCCATATGTAGTTCATTATTAAAATTTGTCTTAATTGCAGGTAAGAAAACAATTATGAATTTCCAAGCATAAATATTATCTTATAATGAAAGCTAAAGTGGTGAACATTAAATTTTGCATGGGAGTTTGTCCATATGGAACTATTTTTTGCATTTCTTTTTCTTCAATTCTTTTTAATTCATACTTTGACAACCTTGCCATTTTTATTAAAAAGATCTAATAGAATATTATTTGAACAATAATAACTATAGCTACATTATAATTAGCAGCAATAAATTCTTCTTCATAAAACTTTAAAATTAGTACAACTTAATAGAATAATGCATCACAGTTCTTAAATGTCTGTTTGTATATATTATAAAACAATATTTCTATGTTTTTGCACTTGTAAATTTGGAATTATTTCATTTTTATTGCAAAAAAAAAAACTCAACTACCTCACAAAAAATATTTCATAATCAAAGATATGTCAAGAAATCACCACAACCTAATAACAATATATCCCATAAAAAATATTTCATAATCAAACAGATCATCAAATCGTCACATCATAACAACAATTTATCCTTACATGTCCTTATGTGATAAATTAAAATTTCATGAAACATGCATAGGAATGTTTAAGCCAAAATTGTCAACAGTAATTTTATATCACAGGTACAGAGACTTCATGTTATGCTACATTTTATATGATATTTCGGTTGCCTTTGCATATAAAAATAAAGATTTTTCTCTGGGGTTAAGGTTTAGAGAGAAGTTTAATATTTTTTACATGATGTGCTTAATAATAGAGAATCATTGATAAACCATATAATTAATTTTGCATATTATTAAACAGCATGGGCCAAAATAAGGGGCAAATAATTTTGCAGCTCACGTGGCTTGGCACTTTAAATCATGAATTTGTGTACATGAACAGCCTCTTAATTCTTAGAATGTTTCCTTATCGCCTGTGGTTTCTCTTGAAAGTCACCATCATTCTGCACTTACACATATTTTATTACTCAAATTACTTATCAATATATTAAATAATCCATAAAATCAAAAGGCGATCTTGCTTTCTAAAATGTGAAGCCATAACCAACATGAAGATGGCCATGCACAAATTGTTCTCCTGTTACTTATAATTGATTTTGTTCCCTAGGCGCATCATATGACTACCTCTTTCTTTTGTTTTTTGTTTTTTTACTTTTCAATTTCATTTCCCTCCTCCATAGTGGTTAAATCATGTCATGATGAGTTTTTTCATCATTAATCCTTTCAACTACCCCCCTTTCATCAGACATACACATGCCAGCTCCAACTTCACCATCTTTATCCCCCTACCATTCTCTCACTTAACGAAAGTCAGGGCACAATTTTTTTTGGTCGAAAAAGTAAGGGTATAATTTAAATTCCGTCATCAAGTCATGCAATTTTGTTATATAATATTCCTCTTTGCTTTATGAGATTAGTTGGCATATTCATAGAATTATGTATCTCTTTTATATGTAAAGCTCCTATTTCAAAATAAAACAATCATAACATAATTTATAGCCCCACAAACAGCATCACGCCACTTTATTTCATGCAAATTGTAATATTAACACGTCTCCTTTGATTGATCATCATTTATTGCACTATTTTTTGTTCTCTTATTTTTTAAATTTAATAAAGAATTAAATGAAAATATACTGTGATTTCTTCTCTTAATAATCACAAAAAATTTATGTAGAGAGTCACGTGGAGGACAGAACTTTATGTTAAATTTTTTATCCTATTATTAAATATTTAATAACATAAAGTCAAAAATGAGGGATGTTTTGTTTCATTAAAAAATAAAACTATTGGACAAAACAAAATGATAAAAGAAAGTTTCAACTTTGACCACTTTATACATATAACCTTTGACCACTTTGTTTCATGATTGGTTCACTGATCAAGAAAAGAAAAGAAAGACGAATTGATTAGGGAAGGGGGGAGCATTATGATGTGATTTACAATTTGATTTAAAAAATGAAATTTCGTTGGACTACTAACAACGCCATTCCCTGTACTTCATCTTTCTTTGATACATTTCCATTTTTGTCTGCAGGTGCTTGGAACGCATAGATTCCTCCTCCCTCCTCTCAACTTTCTTCTTTATATATTTCTATGTGGTAATATTATATTATATTATCAACAAATTGTTGAATTACTCATTTCGTCCTTTGAATTTCTTTTCCCAAATGCTTTAGTCAACAGATCTGGGTAACACTATATTTCATTTCATTTTTTTGACATTGGATACCTAAATATTATGAGACATAATTAATAGCAATATATATATATAATTGGAAAGGCATAAAAAAGTTAGTATGCTTCACATCTCCAGAAGGAAACAAAAACCTTCCTCCTCCAGCATTAATATTACCGTCATAACTATTCTCTTGATTGGTGAAGGAGATTCCCATGGCACCGGCGGGATTCTCTTCTCCACAAAGCTTCATCCAACCTCCATCGGCAACCCCCTCCATTCTCAACATCTTACCGCCGCCACTGTCGCTAGAGATAGCAATGGTTTAAAGCTGAAACAGAGGAGGCGACCAGAGACACTCAAGAGCTGGAGATGACAGTGCCACGAGTTTGATAGGGACCATCCAAAACCACCACTGTCGTGACCACCACTCGCCATGGGAGATACAATTCCGGCCACTAAGGTAAACTTTCCGGCCCCCATTTCCGGCGACCTTCATCGTCATTCCCACAGGGCCGAGAGTTTGAAGAGGATGGAGACTCAACACCACACCTTTATTTTCCGGCTAGGTTCTAAAATTTTTGCCGATCCCATCTCTGGCGAGTCCCATCTCTTTCCGTCAAGACTTGCCCTGTTTCCGGCGACCACCTTTTCCATACAGAACTTCAGGATTTGCCTTAGTAAACATGGGAGTGAAAGAGATGAAGTAGACAATAAGATGAAAAAGAGAGGAAGGAATGAAACAACATTTGCATCTCATCAAAACAACTTTGGTTTCAACGCACCTGAAGAGGAGAGGGAGGTCGGTCCGACTGTGGTTGGTCTGTGGAGGAAAGAAACACCAACCCACCGATAAAAATATGGGATTAACAATCATAGGTTATATAGTGGTAAATAAAAATGATTTTGGCGGGGAGTTTGCAACTTCAATTTCAAATTTCAAATTCTCCTTTTAAAATAATTCGGTGCCTGTGATGAAGTAGCAGGAAGGACAGCTAATTGAGGTGTCACTTTCGTGTTGAAACAGCTTACACGTAACTCAAGAAATGTGGAGATCAGTTTGTGAACAGTGTTTTTGTGAACAGAATTGCATAATGACTGATACAACAATTTGGAATTCAAATTCACGTGATGTCAGGGTGATAGGGACGTCAATATGATCTGAGCCATTGATATGTTGTGAACAGTGTTTTCCTGTGGAAGGAGAAATCGCAATGGTTGGTTTCTTATGAATAGTATTTGTGGTGGAAGATATTTATATATATATTGATGATGATGATGATATGGTGCCTACCTCGGAGATAGCTCATGTGTTATAAACATGGTTAGAGTTATAAATATAGTTACTGCTGCTACTGACATTCCTTTCTCCATAGGAACTACCCTGTCCTAGAGGAGGTAGTTCATGACAAGAATTATGCTGAAGCAAGTAAGGAATAACACGGTCAGAGTGATAAATATGGTTATCACAATGACAAACCATTACAAATTACAGAGTATGAAATTACAATTAAAAAAACAACAAAGGTATCACTATGACAGAAATAAAGAAAATGAAATGAAAATAAGAAACATATCTCAAACTGTTTCTTATAAACATAAGAGTTATCACAATGATAGAAATAAAGAAAAATGAAATGAAAATAAGGAACATATCTTAAACTTATTCCTGTATCAAATTAATATTCATCACAAATTAAAGACTCAAATATCAAATGGTAGGGTAAGATGAATTAAAATTGCCAACATGTTTTCTCATTCCACAGAAAATGAACAACCTTAGGAGGCACTTTCACCTTCCACAAACCATCTCATACAGTCTTAGGAGCATGATAATGTTAAAACAAGCCTTGCTAGTGTTGTTTGTGATATATATATACACACATATATACATGTCTTATAGATTTGAAATGTATATAGGACTAACCAAGACATTAAAAGAAAATCAATTAACAAACTATACTTAGTAAAATAATAAAAAAAAAGGAATATTCAACGACTTCAAATAGTCTTTTCCTCACCATAGAGAATTAGAAAGGATAAAAGATAAACTTATCCATTTTGAATTAACCCTCCAGCTGAACAGAGTAACTCTCCCCTATTTTGAAATTGAAAGTTTGGACAAAGTACAGAATTGGAGAATTGCTTTATAATTTATATGATATGAGAAACTTATCCAGTTTTCTTTTCAAATGATTTAATCATAATTTTAATATTCAGTTTGTTTTTCATATTTTCTTTTCTTTTAGGGCGAAGGTGCAAATTTGGCAATGAACAATTTCGCCCGGAGCATATATAAGAACTATTTATTTTGGGGTGCAAAATTGGCAATAATCAATTTTTTTCAGTAGCTAATTTAACCATGACATTAAATAGCCCAAACTCCCGTTAAATATGTTCCAGGTGGCAACAAATCTGCAATTTAGAGTTTCAAACTTGGCAGTTGAAGTAATAAATTGCTTCTTTATTGACAAAACCTAACAACGTCTTTTTCCTTCAATTTGGTACCTCATCTCCCGACAAAGAACCAAGTCGAACTGCTACAAAAGCTAAGAGAAGGCGAACTGGTTGCAAAGTTTGAGGCAGATGGCATCATAGGTATCTTCGACGATGGGAAGAAGTAGAAGAAGGGTTGCATTGCTGAGACAACCAAGTCGGGAGGTTGACTACGAAGGTCCAAGGAGGTTTTTCCATCATAATTTGGTAGCCCCACGGTGGACGGCATGGACCGACGGGAACCCAGGTAGGAGGTTCTACGGATGTCCATTCTACAACCAGGTATGAAGTGGAATTTTTATTAGTGCGACTGATTTGTGGGTTGTGTAGGGAAGGATGTTTGATTGTGATTTTACTTCTTATTTCGTTGTTTCGAATACTCACAGGATGGTGGTTGTGGGTATTTCTCTTGGCATGATGGTGACTTTGGGGAGAGGGCAAATACTGTGATCAAGGAGCTACTAGATGATATTGACAGATTATATGACGAAAATAACAGGATTAGAAGAGGAGACGATGTGCAGAGGCTAAATGAAGAGATTGAGGCTATTCACGGTGAACTAAGAACTCTTAAGCACATACATGAGCTGAATGATGGTGAACTGAGGATGTGGGAGTTGAAGTTTAAAGAGCAATAACAATGCTAGTGATTACATGGATTTTGTTAATTGTATTTTATTTTGGAAGATAGATGGGTTTTGTTAATTGTGCTTATTTTGGAAGTTAGTTGATATTTTGGAAGATATATGGGTTTTGTTAGTTGTTTATTTTGGAAGTTAGTTGATGTAAGGTAATGAAAAACGATGTTTACAAGTTAATATGCAATAGTTGGGTGCAAGCTGAACAATGATGTTACAACGTACTCATTTATCATCACACAAAAAAATTGAAGCGCACTGGAGGATTTAGAATGTTCGATCATGGGAGCACATCAGCTAATATGAAGGCGTATGGTTCGCCAGAACCTTTGGATTTGGGTGAATGCTATAAGCTTATTGATATTCCTGTTGATCTAGTTGCTGGACAGAAAGACAGAGTGAAAAGACCTTCAATGGTTAAAAGGCATTATCAATTAATGAATGATGCTGGTTTGGATGTTTCATTTAATGAGTTTGAATATGCTTATTTGGACTTTACCTTCTCCCACCATGAAGAACACTTGTCATATGTTATGTCACGCTTGCGGCGTGTGAAGTCCAACCCAAAGAAAGAGAAGAAGATAGACTCGTAGTTACCGAGTGGAATATGCGAAAGCCTGTTCATTTTCATTTCTCTCAAGCATCTTTGTTTTGCCTATAACATTCAGTTGAAAACCATTGTCTTGCAGAATTACACGGAGCTATGGACCTGCTGAGATCATAGAGCTACCTTGTACATATGTTCATCTTTTCCTTGAAAACTTTTTTTACTGTAAGAAAATGTGACTGGTTTTAACATTATAAATATTAAAAATATGTGCGTTGCCGTCCTAACAAACTGAACAGATCGCTTCTCTACCTACAGCAAATTGTGCCATAAGTATTACAACTTTACGCACAGAATGACAAATTACATGGATTACATGGACTCATTGGTCCCAAAAATGAAAGTGTGGGATCCATAGAAAAAGCTTAACAGAGTACTAGGGGAAAAAATTCATAATCTGTCAGCAAATTCAAATTGTTCTTACAAAATGTAATGTAAAGCAAATTCAAATTCAAATCGTTCTTACAAATTCATAATCTGTCAACAAACTATACCATTCTGTTGGTTACTGCTATTCATATTCGCACAGTGACTGCCAAAAAGAATGACATATTACATGGACTCATTGGTCCCAAAAATTGGCGAACATATTCGCATAGTGATTGCCAAAAAAATGACAGATTACATGGAGTCATTGGTCCCAAAAAATTGCTAACAGATTCGCACAGTGATTGCCAACATCAAAGTGACTAAGTATACAAGATTAAATACTTAGAAGCAGCCTATATGGTAGGCTTGCTTGAGTGGCTTTTGCTCCTTGTCATCATCTTTTGAGTCTAAAGTTGGAGTTGGGAGCTTGTGATACTTGATTAAACACTTTCCTTGCCTCTAAATCGTATCCTCCTTGAGCCAACTGGTGCAGTAGAAGCAGCAGCTTGGTCTTTTCTAATCTCATTCTCATTGGGGATAGGGAAGTTGGTTTGCACATCTGCATAGTAGGCCATATACTCCTGTGCGGAGCCTTCGTAGATAACCATCTCTGAACTCATTCTAGGCTAATAAATGAAGTGGAATAATCAAAACATAATATTCCAAGCAAAACACAACACATGTATTTGACATTACAAATTTAAGTGTAACTCACATTGTAGAGCGTTCTTCCAGTGTCGTCATCTATTGTTATGCCCATGCCACATGTGAGTCTTGATTTGTATACACACCTTACTTTTGTTCGTTGTTTTGACTGCTGGGTGGGCTTTGCAAGCTGTTGTTCCTTACTTAGACTTTGTTGGGCTTCAGTAGAAGCTTTCATAGGTCTGCCTGATCGACGTTTAGTTGATGGAGGTGCCTGAAACAAGCAAAAATAGAATATGATAGGTTGCTAGATTATAACATATGAATGTTAAAAACAAAAATATTATACCTCTTTGCATGTACTTCTGTTATGTCCCTCTTTTCGGCAGAAAGTACATTTAGTCGTCATCCCTCTCTTGCTTAGTTTTTCAACTTGTGTGTCTTGGTTTTGAGACTGCGGACAAGAGACGTTCTTTCTCCTCTATGCTTCTTCTGTCCTTTTTCGCTTTTTAGGGGGTCTCCCAGGTAATATGGCAACCAGTGGAGGTAGCATAGCTGGGAAACGTTCTGTTTTCCAGAATTGCTTGCCCCTAACATGTTTAAACTTTGTCCTATAGCTAGCAATATAGGTCTCCTTGTGGTAGTATTGAGATATTTGGGTGATAGGGTCAATGTTTTCATGATACATAGCATATAGACTATGTTGACATGGGATTCCAGTTATATCCCACATCCTGTAAGTGCATGTTTTCTTATTGAGACAAACCGTGTGCCTATCTTGACCCTTACTAATCTCATATCCCTCATCTCCATTGAAACTGACTCTACAATTCACTGCCAAGTACCTATTTGTCTCAAATAAATCCATACACTTAGGGCTATAGTCTCCCTTCCAGTTCCTAACTTGTTGCTCACATCTAGCCCATTTCTCCATCATCTTAACTCTAATTCCGTCAAACATCCTAATTACAGGTAAATACCTATACTCATGTATCCATGAATTGAGACTCTCACTGATATTGTTGTCTACAGCCCAAGACAGACATCTATTAGTAAAGTATGCTCTTACCCAACATTTAACAGGGTATGAAACTGCTGCTGCTGTTGCTTGCTTGTTTAGACGTTCAAGCGCCTTCATATTGTCTTGGAACTTTTCCTCGAAGATACTCCAGGCACATGCGAAGAATTTCTTCTTCATCTCACGGCCCCTCCATGTTTTCGACCAGTTGGCATAAATATGCCTTGCACAAAGCCTATGCTCGGTGTGAGGGAGTACTGCAGACTCGGCATGTAGCAAACCCTGCATTAATACCAGTATTTCAGACATGATATGTATATAAAAATTTGGGCAGTTAAGTATAAAAAATATCATGTCACTTAAATCCACCTTCTGCATGTCTGAAATTAGTGTAGCATTGGAACCAGTATCAAGTTCCAGAGAAGACTGAATATATTGAATGAACCAAGTCCAGTTAAGTACATTCTCCTTTTATGTCAACCCAAAAGCTAATGGGTATAGAGAATCATTTGCATCAACACCAACAGCAGTTAACAATATACCCCTTGCCTTACCCTTTAAAAATGTCCCATCAATCCCAATTAAGGGTCTGCACCCACTTTTCCAACCAACCTGAAAAAAGAAGACATGTGACTACAATAAACATTAAGCAATACTAGGGGGACATTACAAACATGGAGTTTAAAAAAGAATCATATTCACACACTACTGAACTTAAACATATACAGTTAATAATAACAACAACCATTCTCTAATAAACTCATGCTAAACAACACATACCTTGCACGCATTGAAACACACACACATTCTTTTAAAAACCCGCCTGCCTTGCTCTGAATCCTCCTCACTGATCTCAATATTGACATCTGACCCAGGATTTGTCAATCTCAATTCATTACAGTATGCTTCAAGCTTAGCAAATTTGTCTACATAACTACCATCCATCTCTTGTATTATTTTTCTCTTTGCCCTTTTGCACTTATATAAGCTCACACATACTTTAAGCTTTCGCACAACCTCGTTCTTCATTTCAGTACTACTATATTGACGACTCTCCTGTATTTTCTCTTTAAAGTGTTCGGCTAGCCACAACACACTTGCTCTTCTGTTCTTGTAAACCATAGCACACTTATGGTCATGATTTAAAGTATTCAACATGTACCCCACATTATCACCATCTCTAGACGCATATAACCTGAATGGGTAGCCCACTTCACAAGTAGCGATCAATAGGGTTTGGTTACTTTTAACATTTCTGACATTAACTCCATTTTTTATAGCATATTCGTCAATGGCCTTCCTCAACTCATCTTTGTCTAAGAAGGTCATACCCACCATGAAAAACGACCCACTTTTCTTACCTTCCGGATATGCACAAGGCCCAATATACTCTTGTACAGGCCCATCACCATGATTCAGGCCCTACACCATCCCAATCTTCATCATAATCACTACCTTCACAAGCATCCGAATCTTCAATTTCATCTACCAAACTCTCTTCAGTATCCGAGCTTTGACTCTCTACAATAAAGCTCTCATCCTCACTGCCCGAACCATCTTCATGTGACCCTCCAACACATTCAAACTCTGTTTCACTAATTTCCTCAATTCCATTCCAGTCATCCAGAATTTCAATTTCTCTTTCAACAACATCTCTCAAGTCGATTACCTCTTGCTCTACACCTTTTTCATTACCCATATCTACATTTCCCCCTAATTGATTGTCATTTCCAATTTCTGGTTCCACCGCACCAATATTCTCATCAGCATTTTCACCTAATCTCACGATACTGTCAACTATACTAATATGCCCCTGTCTAAGTTTCCCCTTAGTCCCTTCCACACCCTTTTTAGTCAGAGAAAAGACATCACTTGCCTTTTGAACAAGCCTCGCATACTTCTCTTCAATTGTCTCCTCTTTATTGCCTTCAATTTTGTCCATCCTATCACTGTTCGTATCATCATCATTTGTCGCCATTCACACTGAAACATGTCAATACCCATATTATTAAAGGGGTTCGACAAGATTTTACTGTCAAAGCTGAAAAAAGAACAACTTTTGTAACAATCGATGTTTACCTCTGAAGATTCCTCTGTCTCTTAATCCGTAATAGTAGCAGAATCCTTCGTCCCTTTTAGAGCTCGTGTTCCACGCTTGGTCCCACTATCCTATCCGCAATCCTTGAAGAATCTCGATTTATACCTCACTCGTGTGTTTCGCCATTGATTCCCATGACTATCGTATCTGTCTCTCGAGATCGCAACTGTGATTATCGCGACACTTCTGCCCTAATTCCCTTGACTATCGATTCTGTCTCTCGGTTGGTTGTGCTTATTCCCACGACACTTCTGCCCTAATTCCCTTGCTTATCGCGACACTTTTTTTTGTGTTTTTTAATTTCTTGTGCTTATTTTCCCTTTTTATCTATTTGCCCTATGTTTTTTATATTAATCTGCCACACCACCTTTCTATACTTGCCACATCACCTTTCAACAAGGGCCAACTCACACTTTCTCGTCAAACATCTTCCTCCATCCATTCATTTAACAGTCAACGTTGGGCTATTTAACGTCATGGTTAAATCAGCTACTGAAAAAATTGATTATTGCCAATTTTGCACCCCAAAATAGATAGTTCTTATAGATGCTCCGAGCAAAATTGTTCATTGCCAAATTTGCACCTTCGCCCTTTCTTTTAATTTGGTTCAAATCTTTTATAATGATTTTTTTGTCCTTCTTCTCGTTTTTTGCTTGGATACATTAAATTATGCCTTTGTGGGATGAAATGATTCATAATCTGAAATTTGTAGCTTTTTTTATATATGATACAACCCCATAGATCTCGCTTATTTTATGTTTTGATATAATATGATTATTTAAAAATTTTGTAAACCTTTTTCCCTGACTTTCACTTGCTTTTGAGAAAAATATACTCTCTATATGCAACCATGTATATTATTATATGTAATTATCGCAATACATGAAATGTTGTAATGAGAAATTTTCTTTTGCATTCTTCACTTAAAGAAATTATCTATCTCACTTGAAAAGTCTCTATGTAATGCACAATATTACTTAAATTTTTGGGAAGAACTGTAACCAAAAAAAATTGTGGGAAGAAGTTAGAACTTTTTCCTTTGTGACCCCTGATTTATTTATTAGGAGTTCCATGCCATATTTATTTGGTGGACTTCAAATAACAGCAAGTTATGTAATGAAGATATGAATTAGCCCCCTTACTCACAGGTCATGTAAGATGAACATGAAAGTTAAGAAGTTCTAGTTGGCAACAAAAAAAAGAAAAGGA
The DNA here is from genome assembly GCA_963242795.1 of Inga leiocalycina. Lineage (NCBI taxonomy): Eukaryota > Viridiplantae > Streptophyta > Magnoliopsida > Fabales > Fabaceae > Inga > Inga leiocalycina. The sequence continues at coordinate 59,537,606 of OY725325.1, read as the reverse complement.
ACTTCAGAAATTCCCCCTGTTATGTGATGTAAATGACAACTCCAGGAAGGAAGTAAGCCAAGCACGAAGCAAAGCACATGTTACCCCAAATATATAAACCTCAGCAACGTTAACTGGTTAAGCTTCTCTAACTTCAGAAAAAGAAAAAGTTTGAATCTTCAACATGAATATATTGCAATGAGACTTATGTCACCTCCTCAACTATTGAAGCTTTTAGCTGTGCATGTCACTTTTAAAAGCATCAAATCTTTCAAATAATCATCAGTGTGTCTCCACAAAATGGCTTCATCAGTTCAGGATATATTAACTGAGCAGAAGAGTATAAATAGGACGATAGAAGATAAGAGTCATCATAATCTATTTCTCTCATATTGAAAAGCACAAAATATGATAAAAGGAAATGAGCGAATAATGATTGCTTAGCCCTACTTTCCTTTATATAGTGAACAATTGTACAGAGAGTTGTCCTGCCCTAGGGAATATCGTAGAGCATATTACATATTCTGTATTGTACATGAGACACGTGTCTTATGAGAGGGACCACACTTGATCTTATCCTTTTGTATAATACAGACATGCTAATCACATACTAATCTGTATTGTCTAACACTCGCTGTTTTTTCTTTTACTCAAAGGTTTTTATTGTCCTGTCCAATGCAGTGTGAGGAAGGCAGACCTCAGAAGCATCAATTGATTTGTTCATATAATCATCAGTGTGTGTCCACTCTTTCATATCTTCTTTACATATAACACGCCATCCACAACCTCCCATCTTAAGCATCCCTCGATCGACATGGACAATGAAAAGTAAATTTGGTGTGAAGGCAACTGTTTTGACCTCTGAGATGTTGCTAACATGTTTTCTCATTCAAATGCAACACCATTATGAAGCGGTGAGGACCCTCCTTAAGACCAACACCACTTTCATGTGCCCACTTTTTCCTTATGTACTCATCATCTTCAGGGGCTTTACTACTCCATGAAATGTGAAACCTATCAAATATATATGGCATAATTTGAAACTTGATGCAAACAGCAAGTCCAGGCCATTCACTTTCAGCAACGTATTGAGAGATGTCCACTATTAATTCATATTCGAATATATAAAAATCTAGAGGAAAATTATCTTTATTTAGGAACCATGATGGTAATTCAGATCCCCAAATAATTGCCCAAAAAAACTCGCTCTAGTAAAGATATTCTACTAGCTGTCACAAAATTAACCTATTAGGAACTATGGCTACCTAGCTAGAACAAAAAAGGAGCATGCTAGAAATACACAAAGAGGAGACTAAAATACCTCAATGTGCTTGAGCAATGTATTCTCATATTTAACTCGATGACAGCATGCACTAGAACAAGCAAATAGTCATGTTATGTGTACATACATATATGGATAAAAGAAAAAGATCCATAGATCATGGTAAGGGGAGCATAACTCATGGGCAAGTGATAAAACCATATTCCATAACTGTGTTTCTGATAAATGTTCCATTGAATCACAACCCACTGCATCTAATCCAATTAACTGTGGCGGAAGCTTGGGTAGTGACTTAAGCCTCTTGCAGGAATTCAGAAAAAGAAAGTGTAATCGAAAAGAATTACAGAACCAACCTTCAGGTATATTAACAAAATCATTTCAAACCACTAAAATCTTCAAGAATTGATTCATCACTTAGGCCAGAACCATTTAAGTCTAACTCTTTTAATGACAATATACATTTCATTATTGACTTGATATGTATAGTATTTATATGTAATACACTAAGGGCATACTTTCCTGACTAAATACAGAACAACCCAACTAACTTATAATTTATTAGCTATATACTGTGATAACTTCCCGTAAACTCGAGGCATCTTGGACCATGAGTTTAGACTTCAACAAATCAAATATTAAGGTAGACAGTGGCTTGGCAAATATGTCTGCTATATGATGTACAAAAGGAATATGATGATTGATTAACAAGTAGTAGGTTTTACAACAATGAGTTGTAAAATAGGAGCAGCAAAATAGGTTGTAGGCCGATCATTCATCATAGGATGAGTATATGGGGGGAACAGAAGAGAGTGGAATTGGCTAGAAGGAAAATGGATGGTGCAGGGACAATAGATTTGAAGGGAAAAACTGATTCATTAGAGATGTATATAAGTCCATCTGATACATGCAAGACATTTATATCTATGATGAGCCATGCTATGCCCTTAGAAAGAAAACTCAACTGAACGAAGTGACAGTTTATGAGAGTTATCATAAGGAGGATTACATGAACAACCAAACACATAGAGAGAAGAATAATTGGGAGTTCTGCGAAACAGCCTGGTGTGAAAATCACAGTTATCAAAGAAGATAAAGTATATAGCACATACAATAATTCCTAGCTATAAAAGATCCAATGTTGAATAGTGCCCGCCATCCACATTCCAATTTCAGTTTATTAGACGAATGATACTTGACGCTCAGTTTGATGTGAAGGCAGTGGTTTTTTCTCTTTAAATGTTGCCAACATGTTTTTTCATTGAAATCCAAAAGATACACAAGTGAAATCTCATTTGCTTGTTCTTCGCAAATATCATAATAATCTTCCTTGACTCCTAGCTAGGAGGTGGATGAAGGCTTGAGTTCAATATGCTTGAAGGCTGAGTCTATTATCTGGTCTTATGAATCAATTCAATTTATGTAATCTTGATTTCTAGGTTTAGGAATTGTGACTTGAAGATTGTATTGACAGTGTTTGGTTAAATGCCTCCTTGTTGTAGGCTAATGCTGTAGTTTTGTTATATGTTGATTCCTCTGCACTTTTGATTGATTTTTGGCTATGTTTACATGTAAGTCACAGAATTGTTGCTTTGTATATGTGGCTGAGTGATTAATGATAGGGAAAAAATTATAGTCTAGAACTCTGTGAGTGTAAGACCTTATCAAGTAATAAAGTAATGAGAAAAGGATCTTTCTCATGAGAACTTGGTACTAACAATATAGTTTAGCAATGACTTTACACTTTTGCTCAAAATGAGTCAACACAATTTAAATTAAAGATAGAAAAATAACTAACTAAAAACGGGAAAAAAGAAAATCCAATCTAACTAAAACTAAAAATAAAAGTGTCTCTAAATATTAAGCGGTGACTTGGATAATTATAGCCTTGATTACTTCTTAGTGTCTAATTTCCCTCCTTAATTGTGTTTAAAGTTATATTTGCTAGTTTAGGACTCTTAATTACTTAAGAGTGTCTTTTGATCCACTAAAAGTCATTCCAATTATGTTAATCTCTAACTCTTTAGGTGATTAGTACTTAACTGGATTAATTTAAGTGTAAGCCTAATGAGACTACATAAGGCCGGTGGATATATGTCTATTCTACAAATAAATTAAGTTTGAAAACTTAATCCTACACGATTCAATTGAAAGAATATTAAAAAAAAAGAGAGAGTCAAGTCAATGCAGTATAGAATTATATTTTTCCTCCATAGTTCAATGTGTACAGTAAAGGTGATATATATGGACTATGACCCAATACTTGTGACATGTGTATCCTAACGTAAAGGATCTAGAATAACAAATGCTTATCTATACAGAATATTAGCTACTGGATCTTTTTGGGCCTGAATATTTATATTGGACGTCAATACCCAGCTATATTCTCTGCCTCATGAAATTGTCAAAAGCATCTATAAGCCCAAATCTTGGTTCAGAAACTTTCTGAGCAAAAAAGGGCAAATGACTGCTCATGTCATGTAACTCTTCAAGAGCATTGTATGGTTGAAACTTGAAACTCGTGCCTCTCGTTAAGCTCTTGCACAAAGCCTTCATGACAGTAAGGGCAAATGACCTCTCTGGCTCTCTCCCTCAAATATTTAAAAAAGATTCAATATTAGAGAGTGTTTGGTTCAGCTTATGGAGCCCAAATAAGTCCGATTTCAGCTGATAAGCCTGGTACAGAAATGATGTGAAACTTTTGAGTGTTTGTTTAAGCTTATTCTGATTTGGTTTTGGGTGAATTTAATGGCTTATTCAAAAAACCACAATAACCTACTTATTATGTCAGCCACCAACACCTTTATTTCTGTCTCCTCTCTTCTCTTTGGGAACGCTGCTTCTTTTATCTTTTCTTTTCTTTTCTTTCTTTCTCAGCCCTTCACTTCATTGTGCAAGCCTTTAAATGAGTCATCTCTCAGTCTCACTCCCTCCCTCCTAAAACGTTTCATTTATACTCTAGGGGTCCCAAAAAAAAACTTAAAAAAAAAGAGAAAGTAAAGGATACTTACAAAAAGTTTTTTCTCATATATAAGTATTAGTTTATATGTTCATAATCTGTTAATTATGACTAAAATTAAATATCAATTATGTAAAAAATACAAAATTATAAAAAAAGTTACAATATTTTTTTGTGAAATTATGTATTTTGGCATCACATTTTCTAACTTCAATTTTTTCACTTGTTTATAATATTAAATATTTTATTTTCTTATAATTAATACAAAAACACTTATGTAATCGTCATTCCAAATAAGTTTTAACTTATATAAAAATACTTATTCAATCGCTCATCCAAACATAAATCATATTATACAAACTGACTTTTCTATAAAGTCATTTTTAATAAGTCGGAATCAAAATAAGTCATTTTTCCCACCGCTATTCCAAACACACACTTAATTAGACAACCAAACCACTTATGTCCACGCAGCAACTATTCTCATGACTAATAGCTTGACAGCTATTTACAGAACACAAAACACAAGTGAAAAGAGAAAAGATATATAAACATTAAGTTTCACCATAAGCTATTTAAAATGGCAGCCTTAAACACTGATGTAGAATTGGTCTAGTGGTGTAAAGCTCTATTAGATCCTTCTGGGGTCTCGAGTTCCAGTTTTAGAAGAAACACTTGTGTTAGAAGGAATATTCACGAACCCTAAATAGGATATTAGATCATAATATCAAAAGAAGAAAAATGACAGCTTTAAACCACCAAAGTAAAAGTGATTCCCTAATTGCCATTTAACAGGAAAAAAGAAAGGGCTTGTGTGTTGTGATTGAAAAAGGAATGCTTATAGGAGGTTGGATAGAATAATAAGTGATAGGAAGGAAATATTTTTAATTCTAGAAAGCAACAATTGATTCATTACCATAGAACAAAAAATCGGACCAGACTGGCCTGTTCGACCGGTTGAACCGGGAACCGGTCAGTGGTCTAGTCTGGTTTGGCCATTAAACCGTGAAACCGGTTGAACTGGTCTAAAACTGGTAAACCGGTGGTTCAACCGATTGAACCTGTTTCAATTTTTTTATTTTTTCAAATTTTTATTTTGTGCTTTTTCAAGGGAAAATGGGAGGTCGAAGACCAAAATGAAGAGAAAAGTAAGTAAAGAAAGAATAAATTTTAAAAAAAATGAAGAAGATAATGAAAAATATTATTTAAAAAGATATAATAATTATAGGAAAGAAGATATCATTGCATAAGTATAGGCATTATAGCTAATACTAATAGATTTTAAGCTTTTTTTTATAAAAATCTTCATTTTTATCTATAAAATTTTAAAAATTTATTAATATATATATTGCCACTAATAAATTATAATATTTTAATATGACCGGTTCAACTACAGGTTAGACCCCGGTTAACCCATTAACCTTTAAACCTGTACTGTGACCAGTTCATTACCTGGTCCGATTTTTCGCTCCTTGTTCATTACGATGTATTTGTCCCTTTTAGGGTAATATCAGGAATATATATAGTTGATCATATGACGTAATATGGCAAACAGGCCTGAACATCTCCCCAATGGAAGTGACAAGGCAAGAATCCAGAGACTTATTCCGCCAACAACCCACTTGACCAACCCACTCCATTATTGAAGTACTCTTTGCTTTTTCCACTTTATAATTAATTTTTTAGTAGGTAGCTGTAAATTTTTATCTATTTTTTCTCCTATATTCTTTTCATAAATAAGGACGTATATGAAAAAAAACATAGTATTTTTGATACACTTATTATTTTTAATTACCAATTCGTTTTGCGCAATTAAAAAAAATTATTTATAAATAAAACTAGAGAAAGTATTTGTTAAAGAGACTTTAATGCTGGTCATCCCTCTCCATACACACCAATTGAAGATAGATGCTTAAAGAATTTAGTTAAGTGGTAACTGCCCTCACAAGTCATAATTCAGTCTATAATTAATTTATTGACATTGGTTTATCTTTTTCTTACGAAGTTAATTAATACTAGTGGATCAATTGTAACTCTTCCAAGCCCATCGCATGGGTTTACGTTTTCTATTTTTTTCTTTTTATTTTCAAAATTTTAGATAGGTCAGAATATCATATTTATTATTTAAAAAATATTATTATAAATATAAATAAATAAATTTAAACTATTAAAATATAATATGCTAATTGATAACCATAATACAAATAAAAAATATTAATTGATAAAATACTATATTAACATTTTTATAAAAATATTAACTATTCATTTTTTAATCTAATTGCATGTTCGAATTCTAGGCCTACTTATTGGGAAAAAAAAGTGAGAATCATTTGTTCTCCAGGCCTCAACAGATAAACCTCTAATAAAGGTTACCCAAAAACAAGGATTATCGTCGCACCATACTAGAGGACTGACATGAAAAATCAGTGTACATACAAAATCCCGGAAATACCTTTAATTTTAAATAAAAAAAAATTTCAGAAAAGGGCAAAAATTCTCCCCATCGAAGTGATGAGGCTAGAGTGACAACAGACCAGACAAAGAGGGAGTATGATCGTGGATTAAAAAGTGTATTAAATGTACTATTTTTGTGTTTTCCCCTAACTTCTCAATTAATTTTTTTACTATAATATTTTATATTCTTATAATTATTTTCAAGGCTCTTGAAAATTCAAATAATTTATGTATTTAATTAAATTTTCAAAATATTTAATCAATTATATGTATACTCCTCTAGTCCTATATATAAGATACTTCTAACACATTTCACACATACTAAGAGAAAACCTTAATCTTATTTATTTCCTATTTTATCTATTTCCTATTTTTTGAAAAAAAAAGGAAATAAATAAATAACCCAAGTAAGGGTAGTGTGTGTTGCTGTATTTGGGGATTGAGATGTTCAGTCACGACAAACATTACCATCAGAGGCCACATTGGCATTGGGGACCATCATAATTGACTTGTGTTAGTTTTCTTCTCTTTGCTAAAAGAAAGGGTTAATATGAATTCAGGATTTTAGTATTTTTTTTTAAAAATACATTAAGTATTTTAAATTATTTTATCGTGAATGTTATTTAAAATAATTTTTTATGTCTATCATTTTCAAAAAAATTTTAAGAAAAAAGGAAAATTGGAACGATAACTTATTTCAACATTTGTGGGGACAATTTGAGAGAGGTGGCAGCTATTACGTTGGCAGCTAAAGTCCAATGGTTTGTAATATGAACCCAAACGGGTTCATTCACCACCATTGTTGTGCTTTCTTTAAAAGAAAAAAAAAAGGTGCTTTTTTGGCCTCTCACCGTGGAGTCAAACTGGCTCAAGTAAGACTCCCACTACTATAAAAAACTAATTACCCGTTTGGTTCAACCCCATTACATGCCTACAATGGTAATCATGATTGCATTACCAAGAGAAGAGTGTTTGGTTGCTCTTTAGCATGGTAATAGGATTTACCATGATAATGATGATTACCAAAAAATTGGTAATCCTTATTCATACCTCCCCCCTATGAATCCTCATTACCATCCCATTGCATGGTCTAAAAAGTCCAATTTACCCTTTAGTTTCCCTTGTCTTTGTTTTACTTATTTCATTTCACTTGTCGCATCACGTCACAACTGCCACCGCCACAACCTCTTCCTCTTCCACCGCCATCACCTCCACCCTCTGCCGCCGCCACTACCTCCTCCACCGCCGTCACCCCCACCGCCCCCGACCCCGCCACCGGCCCACCGCCCACCGCCACCACCTCCTCCTCTGCTGCCACCCTCACCCCCGCCGCCGGCCGCCGCCGCCATCTCTTCCGCCGCCCACGGCCAACCACCCACCACCACCTCTTCCACCCCCCGCCGCCCACCGCCACCACCACCTCCTTCTCCACCACCATTGCCACCACCTCCTCCTCCGTCGACCCCACCAGCCCACCACTACCTCCTCCACCCCCGTTGCCTGCCGCCACCACCACAACCTCCTCCATCGCCACCCCTGCCCATTGCCACCGCCACCACCTCCTCATCCACTGCCGCCGCCACCGCCACCTCTTTCGCCGCCGCCAGCCCCGGCCCACCGCCCACCGCCACCACCACCTCCTCCTTCCCCACCACCCCCATCATTGGCACCGCCACTACCTCCTCCTCCTCCATCCCCATCGCTGCCAGCTTGTAACTATTTTTTCTACAAAGATTATATTAAAGGGTAAAATAGACTTTGTGTAATATATTAATTTTAAATAATTGTTAAAATATTAACTTATTGCACGCTGCTTAAAATTCAAACCAAACACTACCCCTGTAATTAATAGTGCATTGCATTACCATTGCATGGCATTGTACTGCACCGCAGAGTGTAATGGGATCGAACCAAACGGGTCCTAAAGTTGTGGCGCTTATAATTGTATTAACTATGGCACTAGAGAAGTAACACATATCTGGACGCCACTATTTTAAATTTTTTTTTTTTAAAAAAATACCCTCCTGTGGCGCTTGTTAGAGGAAGTGCCACAGGAGGGGGTTCTCCTGTGGCGCTTGCGTCAGCAAGTGCCACAGGAGGGGGTCCTACTGTGGCGCTTACGTCAGCAAGCGCCACAGGAGACCCCCTCCTGTGGCCCTTCCTTAAGGAAGCGCCACAGGAAGGTCCTTTTTTTTTTGCTTTTTCTTTTTCTTTTCTTTCCTGTGGCCCTTTTTTATACTTCCTGATTGTGAAGCTTTATATAAAATGAGTTGCTTTCATGTCTCAAATTGTCAATCTTTCTATTTTATATTTCAACCTATTATATATATATATATATAATTTTCACATTTAAAATTCAAGTTCCCCAACAATAATGCTCTTACACAACAATATATTTATTGTCATTTCCCCAACAGTAATGTTCTTACATTAATACTCTCCAAAGCTAACATAAAAAATATCACAATACAAGAACTTGATATGTGAACACAGTACATCAACAACTAATTAAGTAAATTAAAAGATTACTAAAAAACGCAATCTTGTCAGCCAAAAAATTTAAACAAAGCAAAAAAGAAAACGTTATATTAGGGTTTATCTTAACTGTACTAAAAAAAATTAAACAAAGCAAGCTAGAATGAAACAATCTTCTTCTTACGTTGGTGACGCTAGCTTGAGTGACGAGGATGAGCAAATGTGAGCTGTGGAGTGGAGTAGGGATCAACTGGAGTGGGGTTCAAAAGAGGAAGAGAGACAGAGAGTATGAAGAAAAGGGAACAACTAGGGACAAAAGTGGGGACGGAAGAAACAAAAATGGAAAAAGGGACAAGAGAATTTAATGAAGAAGACGAGTGTGTTTTTGTTGTGTAAGAGAAAGTGATATCTTTTACAGGGGGAGGGGCGTCAACGTGAGCTGAAGAAGAGGGAATAAAAAGGAAAAAGGGAGGGAAAAGATAAAAAGTAAAGTTAAAGGAGGGAAATCTGATTGACGGGAGAGTTGAAAATTCATATCCAGCCAATTGTGACACTTCTTTAAAGAAGTGTCACAGCTGCTTTTTTTTTCTTTTCTTTTTTCGATTTAATCTTTTTTAAATTTTGGGGACCAGCTGTGGCGCCTGGTGGACCAGGCGCACAAGCTGGTGGGGCCAATTGTGGCTCCTGCCAAGGCAGGGCCACCCTTGGGTAGGACCAACTGTGGCCCCTTGTCCACCAGGCGCCACAGCTGGTCCCAAAAATTTAAAAAAACATTAAATAGAAAAAGAAAAAAAAAGGGGCAGCTGTGGCACTTCTTTACAAAATGTGCGCCACCTTTCAACCTTTTTGTAGTAGTGTCTCGATGACAGCTGCCTCCTCTCTCAAATTGTCGGCCACTCCCTTCTCTTTGTGTAGCTTTTTCTTTTCTTTTCTCAAAAGTTAACAATTCCAACTCTTTCCATTCATTTTTTCCAATTGCTCCTAGTCAAAAAATGTTGGCCACTCTTAGTCAAAGAATTCAAAGCCAATGGAAACTCATCTTTCACCCACACACCACGTGATTAAACTAATACAATAGACAAAATCAATATAAAATGAGGACAATATTAGAGAGAAAAAAACATGTCCTCTTTCTCTTATACTTTAAATTGGTAGAATATGGGTTACAGGATACTAGGAATATTGGAATTGAAGAAATGGTTATCATGTTCTTATATATACATTCTATTTAAATATAAACTAATCTATTTTTAATTAAAGTACTTTAGTGTATTTATTTTAATAATAACTGAAATTTTTTTTATTTTATCAAGTTTTATTTATATTTTTTCACTTCCATTATCACAATATATATAAATAATATATATATAAATATATAGTATTTAATAAGATTCATGCCATTTTCAGTCATTTTTCATCTAAACGGGCTTTTCAAACACTAATTCAAATAGGTTTAAGGTTAGAAAAAAAACTACTTCTACCACTACCAATCCAAACACAAATCACAACTATAATCTGACTTTTGCAAAAATCAAATTGCAAAAAAAAATTATTGCTTTACCACTAATCCAAACAGGCACTTCACTGTTACCAAAAGCTAGCTAGAGTCAGTATAAACTATTAAGTAGGTGTGTGCTTGGTGAGTTGTCATAAGCCCGATTGGTAGCCATAATTTTTTTTTTTTTTTGAGTGTTTGTGGAGGCTTGCAAGTAATTGCGCTTTTGCCAAAGCCCAATTGGTAAACCCTCAATTGTGAGAAACTGGAGAAAGAAGCTTTTATTAAAAGCTAATGGAATTTTACGTTAGATTGGGTTGTTTGGAAATTAGTTATATAATATTGGCTTTTCCCATAAAATATTTTTTAAATAGTATGTAGTATCAAAAAATATTTTTTGAGTGTTTTAATCCCTAAAAATATTTTTCTAGATGCACCCACTACCCAATATGTTAATAGATTGATTACAATTTTATCCTTAATATACTTTTTCAGCTCCAAAAATTACTTTAAAATACTTTTTTGTGCTTTTAAACCACTTAAAATATTTTTTTTGGTGTTTTTAACCCCTTAAAATATTTTTTTAGTTGTACCTAGTGTGTTATCAGACTGATTGCAATTTTACCTTTAATGTTATTTTTCAGCTCCAAAAATTACTTTAAATTATTTTTCGGTGTTTTTAACCCCTTGAAATATTTTTTCAGTTGTACCTAGTGTTTGATCAGATTATTGTAATTTTACCCTTAATGTACTTTTTCAGCTCCAAAAATTACTTTAAAATATTTTTGGTGCTTTTAACCCTTTAAAATAATTTTTCAATTATACCCAGTCTTAGGAGACCGACTATAATTTTACCTTTAATGTATTTTTTTAATAGTAAAGAGCACCCAAAACTTAGAAACAAGCCCAATTACCAATCGATATTTCTTATACAACAGCCAATCCAAACATAAATCACAAAACACAATTTGACTTTTACCAAAAATAATATTATAACAAGCTTAATTAAAACAAACCCAATTAACGATTGCAGTTTCAAACACACCCAGTAAATCATCTTTTAGCAATAAGTCGTGAGTTTGGAGTAAAAAGTGAGATCGCTTGAACAACTTTCGTAAAACATTATTGGTTATTATATAACGGGCTTGATAGATCTGCATAAAATGTTTTCTTTATTATTTCGTCTGCTTGTTTTAATTTCATACCTCTTATTACTTTCCATGTTTTAATGGAGTGACAACTGACATGGTAGTACCATATAGTGGATTAAAAAAATATATTTAATGTACCATTTTTGTGTTTTTCCGTAACTTCTCAATTAATTTTTTTTCTATAATATTTTATATTCTTATAATTATTTTCAAGACTCTTGAAAATTCAAATAATTTACGTATTTAATTAAATTTTCAAAATATTTAATCAATTATATGTATACTCCTTTAGTCTAATATATAAGGTACTTTCAACATATTTAACATATAGTAAAAGAAATCTTAAAATCATTAACTCTTGGAAGAATTGGGAATAAATACTTTTTTGGCAAATTAATTATTGAATGCTACCAAGCGTGCAAGTCATCTTCCGTATATGCAAAAGATCTTTCGTTGTGTACAAATAATCTTCTGTGTATGCACAAATCTTTCATATAAACGTGCAAACCATTTTTCGTTATGTGCAACATATCTTTCGTTAAAATGTAACCGATTTTCCATGATAGCATTTGGTAATTAATTTACCCAACTAGTATTTATGGGCAATTTTCCCTTAACTTTTCTATAAAATTCAACAACTTTTTAAATTTATCTATATTTAATATTCTCTTGAGGTATAATATATATTAAATGTGAATAAATTTCGTTAATGGAAAAAGAAGGTTAGGTAAAGAGAAAAGATAAAGGTTTTGGTTATTTCGTCGACATCACCCGCTTATTGCAGTGAGTGTGGAGAAAAAGTGACAAGATCCCTTCAAGATCTACAAGAGTATTTGTTGGGTAATAACATATCACTCCTACGTACTCCTACGTGAGGCCCATGCCTTTAATTATTTAATTCTATTTATTTCATATTTTATCTATTTCTTATTTTAAAAAATAAGAAAAAGAAAGGAAAGAAATAAATAAAAAACTTAGGGCGAAGGTGCAAATTTGGTAATGAACAATTTTGCCTGGAGCATCTGTAATACTTATCTATTTTTGGGTGCAAAAATGGCAATAAACTATTTTTTTAGAGCATATTTGGGAACGCCTTTAAATCTACTTAACTGCTGTTACTTTTTTGAAATATGGATCCCAACAGGCTTCTCCATATGTATTATTTTAATATTTTTTTTAATGGGAAAATATCACTTAGGCCAAATGGAAACATTTTCATTTCAGTTAAGGCCCAAAAGATTCTAAAATCTCACTGCAAAGCTTAATTTATTTTTACGGACAGTGGTATTTCAGAATCTTTTTGGGGTTATCTGAAACGAAATTTTTTCCATGTGGCCTAAGTGATATTTTTCCATTAAAAAAATATTAAAATAATACAGAGCGAGAAACCTGTTGGGACCCACATTTCAAAAAGTAACGGCAGTTAAGTGTTTTTTAACGGCATTGCAAAATCTGCTCCAAAAAAATAGTTTATTGCTATTTTTACACCCAAAAATATATAAGTCTTACAAATACTCCGGATGAAATTATTCATTGCCAAATTTACACCTTCACCCAAAAAACCTAATAAGGATAGCATGTGCTGCTATATTTGGGCCATGAGGGGGAAAAAAGCTTCTTGATTATTCTTTGTAAGAGAGAATATTTTTAATAGTTTTCAATATGTACTATTTTGATCGGGGTGATGATGAGAAGACAATTTCTTATCGGATTGATCTAAATTTTTTGTGGAGATTCTAGACATATAGAACTTCATTTTACACGGTTAGATCATCCATTTACTATAAAAAAAAATATGTGATTTAATAGTGGTTAAAATGATGTATTTGTAGCCATTTTAACCGTTACAAATGATATTAGTGGCGGTTGGCAAAACTATTATCAAATCCACTGTTGCAAGTGGTTTTGTAACGGTTATAAATAACCGTTACTCAATAAAAAAAAAAAAGCTATTATATTTAAAGCGGCTTATTTCAACCACTACAATATTCTTATATTGAAAACACATTAGCTGTCCATTTTGTAGCTGTTAGAGCTACAAAAATTGGCAGTCAAAATTGACATATGTTAGTTTTCATCTCTTTGCTTAAAGGAAGGGTTAAGGTGAATTCCGAATAGTATTCTTTTAAAGTAAATTAAGTGTTTTAAAGTATTTTATCATTTAAAATATTTTTTAAGTATTTCTATCATTTTAACATATTTTTTTAGGAAAAAAGGCAAACTGAAATGACAACCTATTTTAATCTTTGTGAGAATGATTTAAGTCGCAACGTCATTTCACTTAGCTTTTATTTTTTAAAAACATTATAATTCTCCTGCCTAATATAACATATAGTTGTTTTTTTGAAGAAATTATATAAATTAAATAAATTATTTAATCATATCATATGTTATATATTCTTATATTATATTTTAATTTATAAGTTAAACAAAATAATTTTAAAAAATTATAAATAAAAATATTTTAAAATGATTTAATAAAATTCTTTAATATTTTTTAGAAAAGCCAACTCTATCACATGTGTATGACCGATGGAATAATAAATAAAAATGAAAAGTAATGAAGCCATGGCAAAGTAAGGTCTTTGCTTTTTAGTCAATGGAAAAAGGTTAGGTAAAGAGGGAGGGAGGTTGTTGGCATATTCAAATCAGAGCAGTGAGTCATGAGTTCATGGAGAAGAAAGTGATTCTATGTATGGCAGACAGGCATGCGTGGAAAGAGGTTTACTTTGTTACTTTTTTAAGGTACTGTATATATTACTAGGAAAGCTAGGTTGTTCAACTTAAAAGCGAAAGCAAACAGAGGTAAGGTTCACACTTCAATGTACAAAATCGAACCTTTGACCACTTGAGGTATTGTCATCAAGGCCTTTTAACCGAGAATGAACAAGTCTTTTGATTTGATACACATACTTAATAGAGTGGTATGAACTGTAAAATTAAATACAAAAAGTGATTTTATAGATATAAAAGGACACATGTATCTCTAATGTCAAAGAATATTAAGAAGCAATGAGTAATGACAATAAAACTATAATAAATATTGTATATCTCACTCTTTATGCAAATAAAGAGCAATCATCTTCCATTTTTTATATAAGAAATATATGTATATATAAGCATCACACACAAGGCTAAAGAGATCTGCCACCCATTTTTTATGAGATTTTGTCGTTGAATATGTAATATTAATTAGTATTTGTGATGTAGTGATTAAATATAATAAAGCGTGAAACAATATTAGTCATGTCCATTTGGTGGCAAGATCATGCCATTACAAGTTAGCTTGGCCAGACAATAACAAGAGACACTAGCTCATGTATATGGAGAGTGAATCCTGGACTACCAATTAATCGAAACACACTGGACTTCTATTAATCAATAGAAGTCAATATACAAAGTGAGTAGACCTGCTTTATATAGACTCACAGTCAAGAATACACTAACCATACAAACAATACTACATTTTTTTTTTGTTACAAGGGCAAGCAAAGTTTGATAATAACAGAATCTATAGGCTAGGTCCTACAGAATGGTCTTGTGGTAGCGAACCACAATCCAAAGCAAAAAGGTGAATACATTCCATTGGGGGAGGCCTAATTCAACATAGTCTTGTGAAATGAAATGCGCCGTTCCCGCTAGGTAATCTGCACAACGAATACTTTCCCTATGAGTGTGGGAAATTTCCAACTCCCAGTCGCTGTAGACAAGAGATCTAATATCTACAATGACGTCATTGAAAGGATGATCAGGATCACAATGGATGGATAATAGGTGAACTGCCTGTAGAGAATCTGTGAACAATTTGATTTTCTTCAGTCCCAGCTTTTTGCATAGTAGAAGGCCTCGACGGATTGCATGAATTTCAGCAGCAGTTGGGAAGGTAAGACCTAACTTCTGTTGAAATCCACGAATCCAGTTACCCTGGTGATCCCGGATAGCACCTCCGCACGCGGCCTGGCCTTCCCTAATCACCGAACCGTCTACATCTAGTCGATGAAATCCTGGGTCCAGGGGTTTCCAATGAAGAAGACCTCGGTCTGGAACCTGGAATATCTGATGTCGAAACCTGCCATTCTCCATACCTTCCGATAGATGGTATATGCATCTGTGGACTATCCCTTTTGAGTTGTCGGATGACCCTTCAAAAGCTTGGTTTCATCGATTCTTCCAAAGTAGCCAGCACGTGTAACTGAAGACTTTATGCCACGGCCATCTCGCCATCTTGTTGTTTCCTGGTGAGTGTTGTAGATTGAAATTGAGCCAATCCTGCAAATTACCAGAAAAAAAACATACTATAATATAGAGGGTTAGTTAAGGCTGACCACACTCTCTGTGCTTGTTCACAATCTCTCAACATATGAAGGATACTCTCCACACTATCACACTGAAAAGGACAGGTGTTTAAGACGCTCAGGTTGTGTCTCGCTCTTATTTCGTTAGTAGGAAGCCTGTCATGAAATACTTGCCACAAGAAAATTTTGACTCTTTCAGGAATTCCCCAGTGCCATAGCGACTGCCAGTGAGGTTGGGACCTAAGGTTGTGCTGATGATAGATAGCGTCATACGCTGATCTAACACTGAAGTTCCCATCAGAAGCATTCCTCCAGCAAACAATATCATCCTCGCTGCCCAAAGGTGGAGATATCAACATAATTTTCTCCACCACCCAGTGAGGGAGGAAAAAAGCCCATTTAGCTCTATCCCAGTGACCCGATGGAGTTGTAAAAGAGCGCACATTGGCACTTCTATCCACTAAGTGCAAGTTTTTGTCTATAAGGAGTTCAAGCGGTTTATCAACAGGAGTCCAGCATTCTTTCCAAGCCAAAGTATTCCGGACGCTTCTCAGACTTTTGCCAAGACCACTCTTGAAATCCTCCCAGACAGCTACAATTCCACTCCAGACAGCCGACTGCTTGCTCCTTCTCTGGATGAGGGGGTCGACAGATGATCCATATGAGTATTTTGCTCGTAAACATTTCACCCAAAAGGCATCTGGTTTTTTGATTAAACACCAGCACAACTTCATGAGGAAAGCTTTATTTTGGCAATGCAAGTCTTTTATTCCCAATCCACCCTCACATTTTCTTCTTTTGAGGATGTCCCAAGAAAGCAGGTGCAATTTTTTGGAGTCCTCATATTGGTTCCAAAAGAAGTCTCTGCTAAGCTTTCCAATAGCAGCCAGCACCCCTTTCGGAACAAGGGTTGATTGCATCTGGTATTGCGGAATTGCCGAAAGGACCGACTTGATAAGAGTCGTACGACCTGCCATACTTAGAAATTTACCTTTCCAGCTTGCCAATTTCAATCTCACCTTCTGGAGCAACGGAGCAAAGGTCCTCTTAACCATCCTTTTATGCAGAAGAGGAACACCCAAATATTTCCCAAGATCAGCAGTCAATCCAACTCCTACAATCTGGCTCATCTCGTATGCCCTATTGAAATGGACATTTTTCGAAACGAACATTTTGGACTTATTCAGGTTAATCCTATGACCAGAGACCCGGCAGAAAAGAGTCATGATATTGCGAATCTCCACCATCTGTTCATTGGAAGCTTCCCCGAAAAGAACAAGGTCATCTGCGAAGAATAGATGGGATATATTTGGTCTAGATGAGCTCAATTTTAAAGGATGCCAGTTCCCCGAATCAACTTCTTGGTGAATCAATTGACCGAGCAGTTCCATACAGAGGACAAACAGGAATGGACTCAGCGGGTCACCCTGTCTCACCCCTCTAGAGGGGTGGAAGCGTTTGGAAGCAATACCATTCCTGATAATGCTCATGGAAGGGGAAGAGACGCAGGTCATAATCAGCTTAACAAAATCTGCTCCCAATCCTAGGCTGTGAAGAGTGAATTCAAGAAATCGCCAATCCAACCTATCAAAAGCCTTTTCCATATCAACTTTCACTGCAATGTATCCCTTATTCCCCTTCTTGAACCGCATGGAGTGAATTGCCTCTTGAGCAATAATGATATTGTCCACACCTTGTCTTCCCGCTATAAAGCTACATTGGTTTTCAACAACCAAATGATTCATTACACTTTTAAAACGGTTGGCAATAACTTTACTAACGATTTTGTAGCTCACATTGCATAAAGAGATAGGCCTGAAATCCTTCAACGACGTAGGATGATCAATCTTGGGAATGAGGGTGATGTTCGTATGATTAATTTCCTGGATAACCTCCGGGTTCTCAAAAATCCTAATCACTAGGTCACAAATCTTCTGCCCAATAAGATTCCATTGGGTATGGAAGAAATGAGGATTCAAACCGTCCGGGCCAGGTGCTTTAAAAGCACCCATCTCAAAGGCAGCATTTTTAATCTCAGTTGGGGAAACCGATTTTTGCAGATGGTCCAATTGAAGACCATCCAGAGGTGGGAATCTTGCCGGCCAAGGGGAAAAGGGAGCAGATGGGTTCTCAGCCGAGTAGAGATTCTGGAAATAATCGAAAGCCATGCCTCTTAATAGCGACTCATCAGACACCCAGTTCTCGGTATCATCTTGTAGAGCCTCGATCCTGTTCCTTTTCCTTCTTGTGGATACACTTGCATGAAAAAATTTCGTATTTCTATCACCACCACCAATCCACTTACATCTTGATTTCTGGAACCAAATCAGTTCCTCCTGAAGAGCTATTTTGTGATACAAATCCCATAGCTGCTTTTTGATCCTGAAGAGACCATTAGGCCCACCTCCTCTACTCCTGACCCGATCAATCCCTTCCAGTCTGCATATGATTTCTCTCTTCTTTTTTGCCACATTCCCCACCACTCTAGAGTTCCACTCCGAGGCTTCTATTCAGAACCGCTCCTGACCTTGGACCCAACTATTCCCTTGCCATGCATCTTTGACTACCTCACTAAAACCCTCTTCAATGCTCCACGCTGCTTGGTAAAGGAAGGGACTTCCCCTTTTACCGCCAACCCTATTATTGCCATCCGCAACCACAATCACCCGATGGTCAGATTTGAACCTAAGATTGTGATAAGCTTTGGCTTGTGGATTCAGAATATCCCAGTCAAAGTTGCAGAACACCTAATCAAGACGTTCCTTGACTCCGGTTTTTTCCCAAGTGAATTTATCCCCAACAACCGGAACCTCCAGTAAATTGCAGCTATCAATACAATTTTGGAAATCCTTCATGGAGTTGAGAGTAGGAGGCGCTCCACCAACTTTATTACTAGGATTAAGGAAGGTATTAAAATCACCCATAACCAGCCATGAAGAGCTAACCGATTGCTTAATCGTATGCAACGACTCCCACAGATCCCTCCTCTTAAAAGTACTAGTGTCCCCATAAACAAAAGTCAAAAATGTGGGGTTGAGATTATTCTTAGGAGAGATCTTGCAATGAAGAAGTTGAGTATTAGAAAAAATGTAATCAAGTTGAAATTCCCAATGGTTCCATAGAACCCAAATCCCCCCAGCATACCCAGTGGCTTCAACTCTTAACCAGTCATTGAATCCCAATTTCCTAACAACCTTGTTAGCTCTATTACCACTAATCCTGGGTTCCATTAGACACATCACATTAATACCATATTTTTGAACCACATCTTTCAACACACGCGGGAACGTGCGCCCACCAGCACCGCGACAATTCCAGGAAGAGATAATCATAAAAAAAAATATATAAGCAGGAGAGGGGACATAGCACTTACTTATCTGGAGGCTTGTCCTCCATCATGACCACAACTTCCAGATTGGCCACTGAGTGTATCCTTGAGCCAAGATCATCAAATTTTTTTTTTGTGATTGCATCATTAAGTTGGGTCGGAGACAAGCTCGACGGTCCTGTAGATAGATTAACGCCCTGCTTCACTGGATCATTTGAAGGCAGATTCTCCTCTTGATCACTGTTTTTGTCACGGCCCTTAGACTTCATTTGAAGGGTTGGATTCTGGGCAGGGGAATTGGGTCCCTGTTCAGCGTTTTTACTATGAGATGGCCCAATATCTTGCATGCATCCTTTGGTTAAGGAGTGGGCCCTTTTCATTGTGGTATTGGACTTCAAAGTCTTATGTCCATGTAGGCCATGCGAGCTATCCTGGTCCGACATAGTGACTTTAGCTTTCCCCTTTCCTTCATTCATCATGGGCTTCAAAGACATTGTGGCTTTAGCATTCTCATTCAGCTCGTGTGAAGAAGCATTGAAGGAATCTTTGGACTTTTCCACTTTGGCCCAACGTTTGGGGCCCACAGGAAATCCTTTCAACACCTTTCTTTGACCATTACTAACACTAGCCTTCATCTGCACACCACGCCCAGTATTCCCACGATCAATCTTAATTTGTCCAGAGACTACCGATGAGTCTTTCCTCCCAACCAGTTCTGAATTCAAATTACTCTCGAGATCTGCACCTTCAATTAGGACAGCATCTGCCAGGGCGGCGAACTTGGATGGTGCTGTTCTTCCCAAGCCTCTATTCTCTGTCAAGACGATATGGGATGCGATACCAACTCTGGTCCTGTTTTTAGATCCTCTTGGTAATCGCACTTTAGAAGTTTTCCGAGCGAGCATCCATGGCCCAAACTGGTCATCCATGATCGGAGTCTTGTCTGCTGCACTTTCAATCAGTGGGTTTGCTGGTGATGACTCTGCTGCTTGAAGATTTTCCGATTGGGGGCCTTGGTGCGCTACTGTTCCAGCATGTCTAGTAGCCTCAGTCTTCTCTGCCTGACATTGCTCTTTCCTGTGCCCGTATTTGCCACAGGTAAAGCAAATCAGACCTAACCCTTCATACTCAATATTGAAAATTGCTGAAGCTGTTATGACCTTGGGAACAAGTTTTTTCTGTAAGTCCACCTCCACGCAAAGTCTTGCAAAACGCCCTCTGTGAACTATGGCTTCCTCATCATCCGGGTTTTTAATTGTATTCATGTCAACTTTGAGGGTCTTCCCAACCATATCCCCAAGTCTCCACAAGCATTCTTTATTGTAACAGAAAAGTGGGATCTGAGGAATTCTAATCCAGGTTGCTACTCTACCGAGAGGGTTGTGGAGAGGATCAAAATAGGGAGTCCATCTTTGAACAAGAATGCAGTGCTGTGCTATAGATCAAGGACCTCCCAGAAGAATTTTTTTGTAATGTTTCTCCCACATGTCTTGCAATCCGAATTTAATGACATAGTAATTGTTTGGAATGTCAATTAAATCAAAGTTGCTAACCTGCCAGATTTTCGCTAGATGATCCTTTAGCCTTTGATAGTTGAACTTGGCTCCCAGTACAGTGACAACGAGGCATTTATTCCAAGGTTTAGCCCAGCGGTTAAACTCCTCTTTTGACAATTCCATGGTAGGGTATACCTCCATAAGTTGTTTCATCTCCTCTGAAGGCTTAGGCAGATCCCAGGATTGATCAAAAAAATCAGAAAAATTATCTTCCTCAACTGAACTGTGATTCCCATGTGAAACCCCATTGAAATCTGATCCCTTGAGACCGGCAAGCATATCCTTGTAAGAGGCCTTCACGGAATGATTAGGAGGGTTGACCAAGCTTGAACCTACCAGCTCAGCTTCTAAGCTAGCAGGGTCGGGGAAGCTTGGGGGAAATGCAGGGGTATCAATCGCAGAAAACGCTATCAGCTCAGCAGGTTCCTTAGAGACAACCAGTCTCCCCGGCGACGAAACCAGGACGCCGAGGTCAACCATCAGGAGACAATCTTCACGGGCACGAATTCCAAGTCACAGCTTCCTGAACTAACTTACCTTTTAAACAATACTACATTTAAAGCATACCAAAAATATATCCCCTACAATATATATTCTAACCACTTATACACCCTCAAGTGTATTTTGTATTACCTATAACATGCTAAAATATTTTTTTCAGTCAGGTTCATTACTTTAAAATATTTTTTTAAAATACATCCAATCTTAAAATATTTTAGGATGGTGCATTCAGTATCTTAATTTTTTTTTTTAAATGCATACAAAATACCATAGGGAGGAGCCAAGAAAATTTTAAAACATCATTGGAGAGTCTCCATGCAAAATCCCGAAATTCTTTCAACTTCAAGAGATAAAAAGCGTACGAAAATCTTCCCAATGAAAGTGACGAGGCTGGAGTGGCTGGACAAGGACCCACAGACTTATTATTGCACCAACAACCCACTGGACCTACGCAGTCCATTATTGGAGTACTTTTGCTTCTCCACTTTATAATTACTTTTTTTTTTAAGGTCAGGGACGGTAGCTGTAACTAATCTATTCACACCATATATATATATATATATATATATATATTTGAAGAGATTTTAATGTGGCCTATGAGACCATCTTAATACACACCATCAAGAATTGAAGATAGATGTTTAAAAAATTCAGCTATGTGCTAACTGTATCCCACCTCATAATTCAGTTTATAATTAATTTATTGACACTGGTTTATCTTTTTCCTAATAGGTTAATTAATACTAGTGGATCAATTTTAGCTCCTCCAAGCCCATCGCATGGGTTAATGTTTTCTATTTTTTTCTTTTTCTTTTCAAAATTTTAAGATGGGTCAGAATATCATATTTATTATTTTATAAATTTAAATAAATAAATTTAAAATATTAAAATATGATATACATAATTCATAACCACAATACAACTAAAAAGTTATTAATTGATAAAATACTATATTAAAATTTTTATAAAATATTAAATATGAATTATTTATTTTTTAACCTAATTACATGTTCAAATTCTAAGAAGCATACTTATTAAAAAGGGTGAGAATCTTTTATTCTTTAGGCCTCGAGAGATAAACCTTTACTTTGATAAAGGTTACCAAAAAAAAAAAATTATTATAGCGCCTTACTAGAAGCACCGAAGGACTAACATGAAAATGAGTATACATGCAAAATCTCGGAAATACCTTGAATTTAAAATTAAAAAAAAGAAGAATTCTAGAAAAAGAATTTTAAAATTGTAAAATTCTAAATCAGGTATTTCTTAAAAAATAAGTTAGAAATTGCTTATCAAGTTTTGACATTTTCTAATTAATTCTTGATAAAAAACTTGATTTGAAATTTTATAATTTTTAAGTTTTTTTAAGGGATTCTCCCATAAAAAAAATTTGTTAAAAAAGGCCAAAAATTCTCCCCAATTGATGAGGCTGGAGTGCAACTGACCGGACAAAGAGGGAGTATGATCGTGGATTAAAAAATGTATTAAATGTACTATTTGTGTGTTTTCTACTAACTTCTCAATTAATTTTTTACTATAATATTTTATATTCTTATAATTATTTTCAAGACTCTGGAAAATTCAAATAATTTATGTATTTAATTAAAATTTCAAAATATTTAATCAATTATATGTATATTTTTCTAGTCCTATATGTAAGGCACTTCTAAATTTTTCACACATAACAAGAGAAAATCTTAAGCTCATTTATTTCCCATTTTATCTTTTTTTTTAAAATAAAAAAAGCAAAGGAAAGAAGAGAAAAATGGGAATGAATAAATAAATAACCAAGGGTAGTGTGTGCTGCTGTATTTGGGGTTTGAGGGAAAAAAAGGAAATTTCTTGATTTTTTTTTTATAGAAAAGAATATTTTCAGTAGTTTTTCAGCTTAAAGGGTTTTGATTTAGGTGATGATCGGAAGGCAATTTTTTACCGGATTGATCTGAATTTTTTTTGTATAGGTTTTAGACACATAGAACTTCTTTTGCAAGTCTTTCATTATCCTTAGACTTTTCTTGAAAAGACGGAAAAATGAAATAGAAAAAGTTATTTTGTAAATATAAAGGATACAAGTATCTCTAACGTGAAAGAATAATAAGAAATACTCCTCCTATCTTTAATATAAGATATATTTAAAGAATTAATCTTGATCTTAAATATAAGATATAATTATTATAGTTATCAAGTTTTTCCTAAACTCCTCTTATTGATACTCCCTCGACAATAATCAAACTGAAGAGAAAATAGAGGAATTAAGGAAGATAACTAAGGTGTTTTATAAAATACATGTAAGATTAAGTAACTCAAATAACTTTCTTAATCTAATTAAATTATATAGATATGTCTTATATTAAGGACGAGAAGAGTATTATATATGTTTTGCTTTTTATTCAAAGAAAGAGCAATCATCTTCCACTCGCGATTATAGTGTCTCATTTGGGTTAGCGGTATAAATTACCTTTATCAAATGATTTATGATCTATGAGGTAAGCATGTAAGAAAAATTTTATCTCAGTTTATTTAAACTTATATCTCAAATTCCAACTCAAACATGCCCAAAAAATCATAAACGAGTGTTTTGCTTGGCACCAATTCTTAAAGACTCTATAATTTTCTTGCCAGTTTGTTCTATGCTTGTTTCTGGTTTTGTTTTTTGGCACTTGTACTTTTGTTTTTTGAGAATCTAATTCTCAAGCTTTGATTTTTACTCTTGTAACCCAAAAAAAGTTGCAAAATCATGGCCCTTGTTTCTTAACCTCCAGAAAACCACAATTCTTGTGCTTGAATGCTATTGGTTCGTTTTGTGTTTCCTTCTTTTTCCAAGTCTACCCCAGTATGAGAATGGGTCCTCATTCATCAATATAAATGTACAAGTAATGACAAAAATATCTCAATTTATTTTCGTCCTTATTTATTATTTTTCTCATATTAATTGATGCAACTCATAAAAATTATATATAATTTAATGTTGCATGGAGTTTTTTATGGATATTATCGCACATTAATTATATTTAATTAATCAATCTCATTAGCTGAAATAGTTTATAATATCTTGAGTATTAAAGACGAAAAATAATATTAATTTTGTGTTCCTCACTTTTCCCCCTTTTCTATACCCTTATAGAAATAGATTGACTTGACTTGGGGATGTTTCCGCCAATTTTAAATTCACTCATGTGAATTAATATTAGGGAGTATTATGTGGTTGTGAGCGAGCGCGTAAGCGTGTTGTTCTCTGGTTTATATATAAAAATCCTTCATAAGTAATCAAAACTAAACAAATTATTTTATACCAAAATAAAAAAACTAAAAAAATTACTCATATTTTGAAAAAATATCCTTGATTAAATGCAATAAACTCTAAAAGGATAGGTCGGGATGAGATGAAGGATGGCCTAGAGGGACGAGAGCTGGAAGGTCGAGGTGCTGATGAAAAAGCTGATCTATTAGCACGTAGCAGAAAGAAGATCCGCGTAAGGACCAAGGAGAATGGGGAGACGGATGCTAATGGTGCTGAGGTATCTTCTGAAAAACCTATTTCATACAGAGATAAAGTTCTAAATCTGGAGGAGAGGATGCAAGAAGCCTCAGATAGGGGTAGCTCTATGATGGATGCTGCATGGAAGGAATATATTGATGGATTGAAAGGATTTTTCACTACTTCTGAGCCCTTATCAGAGTCCTCTAGCCTGCATACAGAAGATGGGAAACGTAGAGAGCGATGTCCGAAACTTAAAGTTACACAGGGCGAATATGAAGCCTGGTGTGCTCCATGGAAAAAGTCTTTGATCATAAAACCATTGGGCATTAATTTTCCTCTGTTTCGAATGCGTCAAAAGCTTCAACATCTCTAGAAGTTTGAAAAACCTTTCAAGCTTTTAGATCTGGAGAATGGCTACTTTATAGCGTCATTTGCATCTGATGAGGATCTGAATTTTGTTTATCAGGAGGGTCCTTGGATGGTTGCAGATCACTATCTACTGGTGCAACGGTGGAGGCCGAATTTTGACCCATGGAATGCATGGAACCAACGGAAAGTTTCAGCATGGGTTCGTATTCGAACAGTGCCGATTGAATTTTATAACTTTGAATCGCTGTTTCGGTTAGGTGGTATGATTGGAAGAACTTTGAAGGTTGATTTGGCTACGTCATTAAGTTCACGTGGAAGGTTTGCTAGAGTTTGTGTTGAGATTGATTTGAGCTTAGAATTGCTCTCTTATCTGCAGATCTTTGGCCGAAAGTTTGTTGTTGAGTATGAAGGTCTGCATTTGGTCTGCTTCAACTGTGGTATCTATGGACATCATCAAGAGGAGTGTCCGTCGGTGTTGGGTGATCACTCTGCTAATTATCAGAATGTGCAACAAGCTCCTGCCTCCACTGTAGAAAATGAGTCCCATGCATGTAGTGAGAGCGTGAATATAATATCTCCTGAGACAGCAGGGGGTAAGGGGGAGCATGACAAGATTATGAATGAACCATTGAAACGTTCACGGGGGGATTCTGATTTGGAGGCGCAGAAAGGAATGGTCGGCGGTGACGTAGTGACAGCAGAAGCGAAGTTTAGCCCAGCGAATCTCTATCGGCATCAGATTTGGAAAGGTTTCTCTGGATCCGAAAATCCGCAGTGAAATATGCTTCATCCATGACTAATGCCAGATCAGCTGCACTTGAAGGTAGGGAAAGATATCTCCATGCTTCTAGTAAAGTAGGCAAAAAGAAAGGGTTGGAAGGTCAAAAGGTATCTTGTGGGGTTAGTGCCAATGGACAAAATAATTATGATAATGCAAAATTTGCGCCAGATTTGGATTCGGGTGGGGAAGTTTCTCTGGGGAAAAATCTTGCAGTTAATATGAAAGGAAAGGAGGCTTGTGTACAAAAAGCTGGAAGGGGATCTAGAAAAAATTTAAACTCTTAGAAGGTATGGGTTCCAGTGGGGCCTAAAATGAATCATTTGGGTCACAAGGGGTTTAAAGCCGAAGCACATCGTAGTGGAAATTTTAAAAGTGTGGGCTCAGTTCAACAAGTTTCTCTACTTGAGTCTCCACCAAGCATTACCATCATGAATCCTTTTAGTGTCTTAAATAAATTAGATGCTCAGGATTTCAGAGCTGCTTCTTCCAAGGGAATGCAACCTAAACATGCTACCCCAGTTATTCCTCCTATCGAAAGACCTACTTCTGTAAGTCTTATTACGATAGACGCTCATGAGTCCACTATTATGGATGAAGAAGAACATTTATGTAAAATTCTTCAAGGGTCCAAGAGCTTTAAGGCTCAGATTACTCCCCCCGGTTTCCCATGAATTATATTTTTTGGAATAGTAGAGGTACTGGAGCCAAATCTTTTCCTAGTTTAATTCGTGAACTAACCAAGAAACATCATATTGACTTCCTTGCTATTCTTGAAACTCGTAGTGGTGGAGAAAAGGCTAGGAAAATTGCTCTTAGTCTAGGCTTTGATAATTTCACTATGGTTGATGCTCAAGGGTACAGTGGTGGCCTATGGGTTCTTTGGAAAAATAATGACTGGAAGTTTGAAGTACTAGGTACGCATGATCAGTTTATACATACGAGTCTTGATATGGGAAATAGAATGTGCTTCATTACAGCTATTTATGGGAGTCCTAATCCAATCAAACGTCGTGTATTGTGGTCGGCTCTTCAAAATCTAAGTCAATTAATCTCGGGCCCTTGGTGCATTGGTGGGGACTTTAATGGTACCCTTTATATGCATGATCGCCGTTCTACTCGTAGAGTTGGTAGTAGCATTGATAGAGATATGATCAAGAGTGTTGAGGATATGGGGTTGTCAGATTTGGGCTGCCAAGGTCCTTATTTTACGTGGAAGAGGGATGGTAGTGAAAGCAGATTGGATAGAATACTTGTTAACTCTGAATTTCTCCAAGCTTTTCCTCAAGCTTCGGTGGTGCATTTGCCATTTTTTAAATCTGATCATCGGCCAATATTTCTCCGCACTTCTGAAGCTCAAGATAAGGACGTCATCAGAGCATACCCCTTTCATTTTGTGGCCTCCTGGATACTTCATGATAACTTCTCTAATTTTATGAAGAATTCCTGGCAAAAGGAGAGACACCTACTTGAGAATATTTCCTACTTTACAACTCATGCTAAAGCTTGGAGTCATGATGTTTTTGGTCATCTTGGTCGTCGTCGACATCACCTGTTGAATAGATTGGAGGATTTGAATAGGACTCCTCATAATTGCTTAAACGAGCACTCTCTTGATTCGTTGATTCAACATCTCTGGAGAGATCTTGAGGAGGTTTTAATTCAGGAAGACCTGTTATGGGTTCAAAAGGCCAAATGTAACTGGTATATGTTGGGTGATGCAATTCTAA
Organism: Inga leiocalycina; assembly: GCA_963242795.1. Lineage (NCBI taxonomy): Eukaryota > Viridiplantae > Streptophyta > Magnoliopsida > Fabales > Fabaceae > Inga > Inga leiocalycina. The sequence continues at coordinate 59,509,776 of OY725325.1, read as the reverse complement.
ATATTTCCATGCCAAAGCAAATACGAGAAGGAAAAGGAACAAAATTGACGCTTTGCTAGATGATAATAATACCTGGCATTATGACAAAGAAGGTATTAAGAATATTGCACTGGATTATTATACTAATCTTTTTTCTAATGCTGAATCCAGGTTGCCTATGATGAACTGGAAATTCTCTTACCCTATAATTGATGATGATCTGTTGGGATCTATGTCTCGAGAAGTCACTCAAGAAGAAATCAAACAGACTATATTTAGCATGGGTGCTCTTAAATCTCCGGGACCTGATGGACTGAATGTTCTCTTTTTTCAGAGCCAATGGAACCATGTTGGTAAATCTGTGAGTAATTTTATTCAGGAAGCTTTTAGGGAACCATCCATTATTGATGATATTAATGGGACTCTTCTTGTTCTTATTCCCAAGAAAGATCATCCTGAACGCATTCAAGATTTTCGCCCTATTAGCTTATGTAATGTTGTCTATAAGACTATTACAAAAATAATTGCGAACAGGATAAAAGGTATTCTTCCTAAATTAATCTCTCCTAACCAATGTGGATTTGTGCCTGGTAGACTGGGATCGGATAATATAATTATTGCTCAGGAGATTATTCATTCAATGCGGAATATGAAGAAAAAGAAGGGCTTTATGGCGATCAAAATAGATCTTGAGAAAGCATATGATCGACTCAATTGGGGATTTATTCTTGATTGTCTTGTACAGATGAGATTGCCTCCTTACCTTCTCAATGTGGTTCGACGTTGTATATCAAATGTGACTATGCAGATCCTTTGGGAAGGTAGTAAAACTCAAGAGTTTTTTCCGTCACGTGGGGTTAGGCAAGGTGATCCCATCTCTCCCTATCTTTTTATTATTTGTATTGAGAAATTGGCTCACTTGATTCAGGAGGAACTCTATAGTGGAAAATGGAAACCTATTCGTCTTAGGAAAGATGGGCCCCCCTTTCTCATCTTTTCTTTGCTGATGATCTTGTCTTGTTTGCTGAGGCATCTATGGAACAAGTTGAGGTAGTGAAAGGTTGTCTTGATAAATTTTGCAGTCTTCCGGGTCAGAAAGTAAGTTTGACTAAAACTCGAGTTTTCTTTTCCAAGAACGTGAGTCATAATAGGAGGACGCAACTTAGTACTAGTTTGGGTTTTACCACTACACCGAATCTTGGGAAATATCTGGGAACTCCTTTGCATCATGATAGAGTTAAGAGTGATACTTATCAGTATGTTGTTGACAAGGTGAAATCAAGGCTAAACAATTGGAAGGCTCATACTATTTCTTTGGCAGGACGTCATACTCTTATCTCTTCAGTGTTGCAATCTATCCCTTTATACCAGATGCAAACTTGTCCGCTCCCTATTGCTGTGTGTGAGGAAATTGATAAAAAGGCCCGTGGGTTTCTCTGGGGATCGACTTGTGAGCAAAGGAAGGTGCATCTAGTTGCTTGGGACAATGTATGTTAAGAAAAGTGACGAGGGGGACTTGGATTACGTCATTCTCGACTCCAAAATAAAGGCTTCATGATTAAAGCAGGGTGGGGTCTTTTAAAGAATCCTGGATCTCTTTGGGCTCGTGTCGTACGTAACAAATATCATTGTGGAAATGATCTTTTTCCTAGTATTAATGCTAGACGCCCAGGTTCTCGGCTATGGGTGGGTATCCGTGATAACTGGGGAAAGGTATTGGAAGGGACAGAATGTATACGGCGGCCCAGTGGTGAAGAAATTGCGAAATGGAAGTTAGAGAAGCATGGTAATTTTTCTATTAAATATGCTTATAACATGTTGCAGGGAAATGGTCCTATATAAACTCAAATATGGAGTAGAATTTGGAAGTTGGCCGTCCCACAGCGGTGTAGGACTTTTATGTGGTTGCTTCTTCAAAATAAGCTCCTAACAAATGATGAACTGGTGAGGAGGGGCATGTCTATTGTTGCTTCATGTGTTTGGTGCAACCAAAATTCTGAGTCTTGTCTACATGTGTTAAGGGATTGTCCGGCGATCAGTTGCATGTGGCAAAGTATTCTTAAACCAAGTTGTAATCAACAGTTCTTTCACTGTAATCTTTGGGAATGGTGTAATATGAATCTTTTAAAGAATATGGGACTTGGTAAGGAATCTTGGAAGGAATTTTTTGTGCTAATTTGTTGGCTCATATGGAAGCGTCGTAATGACTGTATTTTTAATCATGCTATGTCCACACCTGATAGTGTTGTTGGTAAAGCCAGGGTCACTCTTCTGAGTTATATGTCAGCCAAGATTAAGTTGCAGAATACGCAGATTCGAGGTAACCAAATAGCATCACCATCCACTCTTGATTTAATGGAGGAGGGCTTTGTTTGTGTTTTAGTGGATGGAGCATATTCCCACACTAGCATGTTGGCAGCCTGTGGAGGGATTATCAAGGATCATGAAGGTAGGCAAATTGAGTCTTTCATGTTCCATATGGGACGAGGAGATCCATTGTCTGCGGAATTGTAGGCGTGCCTATTGGGATTACGGAGAGCTTGGGATCGGGGATACAGGATTATTATTAAAAGTAATTGTGCTCAAGCGATTGAGCTGATACATCAAGGTTCTGCTGAGCTCCATGCCAACGAGAATATTATTGTTGAAATTACTAGTATGTTACAGTGTCAATGGACCGTGCGGATTATTACATGTAGTCGATTGGTTACCCAGGAGGTTGATGAGCTTGCGAAAAGGGCTCTTGCATGCTCCCCTGGGCTTCACTTTATGTCCCCTCTTGGCGGTTCTTCTATGGTTGTCCAGTAGAGTAGTGGTTTTATTTCCATTGTATCAAAAAAAAATGCAATAAACTCTAGCACAATTCTTCTGATCTCTCTTAATCAATTTGTTCATCGTGATTTTTTTACAGCATTCGTCCTATACTACTATTAGAAAATAATATTAATTTTTTTCGTAGATTTTGCGTATTTAATAACCAATGAATAAGAGTATAAAATGCTTCTAGAAAGTAGAAAATGAGCCATAAAAAAGGAAAGTGACCTTAATTAACTTTTTTTTTTTTGCTTTTAATTACCATGACTCTTGGTTTTTTTTTTGGAGAATGACAGAAAAATATCATTTGAACTTTAAAATCCCGCTGGCAAGAAGAATAATGGGATTGATAAGAATAATAATGAGATTGACAACATAAATATTTGTCAAAGGATTAATTTGAGATTTTAAAATTTAAGTGGTATTTTTTTATCATTATTTTTTTTTAAATCAAAACCATGACTCTGATGTTGGTCTAAGAGAAAACGAAGAAACGCGAGGAGCTTAGCCAAACGAAATGTCATACCTAAAAATAGGAAGAGATGTTCAGTCACCACAAAACATTAAGATCACCACATTGGCATTGGGGACCATCATAATTGACTTATGTTAGTTTTCATCTCTTTGCTAAAAGAAAGGGTTAATGTGAATTCATAATTTAAGTATTTTATCGTGAATGTTATTAAAAATAATTTTTTAAGTATGTCTTTCACTTTCAAATTTTTTTAAGGAAAAAGGAAACAATAACTTGTTTCAACCTTTATAGGGATAATTTAAGTCATATTTATCATCATTTCACTTATTTTTTATTTTTAAAAAATTATATTTATTCTGATATTAAATATAAGATATAATTGAATTTTTTTTCAGAAAGTTTAAAGAATTTAAATAAGTTACCTAATTATATCATATTTTGTATATCCTTAGATTATATATCAGTTTCTAAATTAGGTAAAATAATTTGGAGGAAAAAGATAAATATAAATATTTTAAAATAATATAATTAGTATCCTTAATATCTTTAAAACAATCCCCTCTATTATATATTTAGGAGTTGAGGAGTAATAAATAAAAACGAAAAGTAATGAAGCCGCGAAAAAGCAAGGTCTTTGTTTTTGAGTCAATGGAAAAAGAAGGTTAGGCAAAGAGAAAAGATTGAGTGAGTGTTTGATATCACCTATTTTTAGGAAATAAATACTTATTACATAAGTCAAGATAAAATTCCTCTCACTTATTTACTTCATATACCGCGAATCACGAATTATAAACACTTATTATCCAAAAATAAATTATCCAAAACGAACTGTTGTTTGCGTCTTCAAGTCACAACAGTGAGTCATGAGAGAAAGTGAGAAACAATATAATAAGGACATATCATTGCTACAGAATTGTCGAGAGCGGCTTTCTTGGAAGAAACCATGTGCGCATGTTTCACATTTTTTTTCTTAAAAATAAAATGGTGAATTTCACACAGCTGTATAATGACTCTGAAATTGGAATCCATTTTTCACTCAAGAACATATTCAGTCTTCACCATTACCAAAAGCTAGCTAGAGTCAGTATAAAGTTCTAGTAAATCATCTTTTAGTAGTGAGTCGTGGAGGAGAAAATGAGATCGCTTGAACAACTTTCATAAAACAATATTGGTTATTATATAACGAGTTTTATAGATCTGCATAAAATGTTTTCTTTATTATTTCCTCTACTTGTTTTAATGTCATGTCTCTTATTATTTCCCATGTTTTAATGGAGTGACAACTGACCAAGGAGCACGATCTAGTGGATTAAAAAAATGTATTAAAATGTGTTATAAAAGTATATGTGATAAGAGAGAAGATTAATAGAATTCAGAGAAAAGATTATAGAATTTCTAGAGAGAAGTTAGAGAGAAGTTCTCATTCAGTTCAACTGAAACAATCGATTACAGCCCTTTATATAGAGTCAGAAATCTAACCCTGGTTGCATGACTATGGTTATATTTAACCCTGGTTGCATGACCATGGTTACTTTATATCTTCTTTATGTCCTTGTCTTCTTTTGCTTTTGCTTTGTGTCATGTCTTCTTTTCTTCTTTATGTCAAGTTGACTCGAAGATTAATATGAGTCAATGGACATCCACATATTTAATATCCATAACACTTCACCTTGGATGTCCATTATGAATGTGCCTCATTAAAAACTTTAACTAGGAAAAACCCAGTGGGATAAAAACCTAGCCAAAGAAAAGAGTACATCATTCATTGATACATCATCAAGTGCTACCTCATTAAAAACCTTTCTAGGAAAACCCAGTGGGACAAAACCTATATAAGGGAAAAAGAGTACAGATTGTATCGACTCCCCCTCTTGATAATATCAGTTGAAATCTTTGAATCTCCGAAGACCAATATCATGAACAAGTTTTTCAAAGATTGTACCTGGGAGTGACTTGGTGAATAAATCTGCTAGATTTTCACTTGAACTGATTTGCTGGATATCTATTTCACCATCCTTTTAAAGGTCGCGAGTGAAGAAAAATTTTGGTGAAATATGCTTCGTTCTATCGCCCTTGATATAACCTTCTTTAAGTTGAGTGATACATGCAGCATTATCCTCATAGAGAATTGTTGGAATCATTTTACCAAAAGATAAATGACAAGTTGTACGTATATGATGTATTACTGACCTCAATCACATACATTCTCGACTTGCTTCATGTATTGCTAGAATTTCTGCATGATTAGATGATGTAGCTGATATAGTCTGTTTCATATATAGCCATGAAATAGCTGCACCTCTACATGTAAATAGATAGCCCGTTTGTGATTTACCATCATGTGGATCAGACAAAAATCCGGCATCTGCATAACCAACCAGTTGATGCTTGGATACATTTGAGTAGTATAACCCCATGTCTGTAGTACCTCTAAGATAACGAAGAATACGCTTTATTCCATTCCAATGCCTTCGTGTTGGTGAAGAACTATATCTTGCTAATAAATTAACAGCAAATGATATATCAGGACGTGTGTGATTAGCAAGATACATTAGTGCTCCAATAGCACTAAGATATGATACTTCTGGACCAAGTAGTTCTTCATCACCTTCATCACTGATTTCTCGGGGTCGGAATGGGTCTTTATCCACCTTCAAAGATCTTACAATCATTGGGGTACATAATGGATGAGATTTATCCATGTAAAATCGCTCTAGGACCTTCTTTGTATAAGTTTCTTGATATACAAATATCCCTTTCTTGAAGTACTCAATCTGTAATCCAAGACAAAATTTTGTTCTTCCCAAGTCCTTCATTTCAAATTCTTTCTTCAAACAATTAATTGCCTTTTGAAGCTCTTCAGGAGTTCCAATGATGTTGATATCATCAACATAAACAGCAATTATAGCAAATTCACTATTAGATCTTTTCATAAAGATGCATGGGCATATCGGATCATTTTTGTATCCTTCTTTCAACAAATATTCATTAAGACAATTATACCACATGCTCCCTGATTGCTTCAGGTCATACAGGGATTTATTTAACTTAACTGAGTATTGTTCTCGAGGACTTGAATTGGATGCTTCTGGCATCTTAAGTCCTTCAGGGACTTTCATATAAATATCATTGTCAAGTGATCCATATAAATAGGCAGTCACAACATCCATTAGATGTAAATCAAGTCCTGCATCTACTGCTAGACTGATTAAATAACGAAAAGTAGTCGCATCCACTATTGGTGAATACGTTTCTTTAAAATCAATGCCAGGTCTTTGTGTAAAACCTTAGGCTACTAGACGTGCCTTATATCCAGTTATTTTGCCATTTTCATTTCTTTTTCGTACAAAGACCCATTTGCATCCAACTGATTTTACATCTTCAGGTGTAAGGACTATAGGTCCAAATACTTTTCATTTTGCCAACGATTTTAATTCTGCATTAATGGCATCTTTCCATAGGGGCCCATCTTTTCTTTGTTGGCTCTCACAAATGGATTTTGGCTCATGATTCTCATTATCATTCATTACATCATATGCTATATGATAAGCAAAGATGTCATCAACGTTGACTTCATTTCTATCCCATCGGATTCCATTCATAACATAATTTATTGAGATCTCATTATTTTCACATATGTCAGGTACCTGGGTCTCTTCTGGGACTACAACATTCTCTTCTGGAGATAATATCTCTTCAGGAGATGGCTCTTCTGGAGCTACTAATTTTTCTTCATTATCCTCGACTTGACCATCTATATTCTTTGCTCCTTTTCTTTTTCGAGGATTTTTATCTTTGGAACCGATGGGCCTGCCACGCTTCAGGCGTGCTTTAGATTCATTTATAGCGGGTTGTCCTTTAGGGACATCAATTTTAATAGGAGCATTAGCAGCTGAGATATGTGACTTTGTCACTTTCTTTGGGTCAGTAAATGCTTCTGGCATTTGATTAGCTAAATTCTGTAAATGAATTATCTTTTGAACTTCAAGTTCACATTGTTTTGTACGAGGATCAAAATGAGCCAATGATAATTCATTCCAACTAATTTCTTTACCCAGTTGCTTGTTTTCTCCCCCTAATGTTGGGAAAAATGATTCATCAAAATGACAATCGGCAAATCGTGCCGTAAATAAATCTCCTGTGGATGGTTCTAAACATTTTATAATTGATGGAGATTCATACCCAACATATATTCCCATCTTTCTTTGAGGACCCATCTTGGTGTGTTGTGGCAGTGCTACAGGCACATATACCGCACACCCGAAAGTTCTTATATGGGAAATATTAGGTTCCTGACCAAAAACCATTTGTAAGGGGGAAACCTTTAAATAACTTGTTGGCCTAATGCGAATTAACATTGCTGCATGCAAAATGGCATGGCCCCAAGCAGAAATTGGTAGATTAGATTTCATAAGTAAAGGTCTTGCAATTAGTTGCAACCTTTTAACCAATGATTCTGCAAGTCCATTTTGCGTGTGAAAATAAGCTACAGGATGTTCAACATCAATTCCAAGGGACATACAATATTCATTAAAAGCTTGTGATGTAAATTCACCAGCATTATCAAGACGTATTTTCTTGATAGGATAATCAGGGTAATGTGCTCTTAATCTAATCAATTGAGCAAGTAATCTCGCAAACGCCAGGTTGCGAGAAGATAATAAGCAAACATGCGACCATTTAGTTGATGCATCAATTAAAACCATATAGTACCTAAATGGTCCGCATGGTGGGTGTATTGGCCCACAAATATCTCCCTGTATCCGTTCTAGAAATGTGAGAGACTCACTTTCTACTTTGCTTGGTGAAGGGCGAATAATTAACTTTCCCTTGGAACATGCAGCACATGAGAAATCATGGGATTGTGGTATTTGTTTACACTTCAGGGTATGTCCACATGAATTCCCAATTATTTGTCGCATCATGATTGAACCGGGATGGCCTAACCGGTCATGCCAAACAATAAATTCATTGGTAAACTTCTGGTTTACATTATCAAACTGCTGGTTTGAATTGGCAAACTTCTGGTTTGCATTAGTGAACTTATGGTTCTCAATAGCATGTGTTTCAATTGTGCTTATACATGTGTAATACAAACCAGAAGAAAAAATAGGAAAACTTTCTAATATGCATTTTCTACCAGCAACTATATTTTTAATGACAAGATATTCCTTATTATTTTTAGTTGTTGTTTCTAAATGATATCCATTTCTGCGGATATCTTTGAAACTCAGTAAGTTTCTTTTAGACTTGATAGAATAAAATGCATTATCAATGCATAATTTTGTTCCTTCAGGTAACAAAATATTAGCTCTTCCGGAGCCTTCAATTAAATTTATACTACCAGATATAGTCTGAACATTGGCTTCTCGTATTACCAAGGAAGAAAAATATTTATCATGTCTGAGTATGGCGTGGGTTGTTGCACTATCAACGAGACATAAATCTTCAGGATTGATGCCAATAGGATTCATTCTTCATAAAAACATAAATAAAATTAATACATATGATAGAAACAACTTTAAATAAATATAACAGTTTAAATTATATTAAGAAATCTGCAACATCCAAATAGTTATTATCTATATCGCCATACTCAGAATTCTCACCCTGATCAACATGATTAACTTCAACATTTGATCTTTTACCAGTATTTTTAATTGATTTTTGGTAAAGATCAACTAGGTGCCTTGGTGTACGACAGGTACGAGACCAATGGCCCTTGCCACCACATCGATAGCATGGATTATCAGCATATTTGGTATGCCTACTGCTTTCCCCTTTTTGGTTCTTATCAATCTTTTCCCACTTCTGGTAGGAATTTGAACCTCCATGATATCGACCACGACCAGGCCTACGGCTGTAGCCACGCCCACGTCCATGTCCACGTCCACGGCCACGGCCACGACCACGACCACCATAAAATTCATTAGTTACTACATTCACTTCAGGGAATAGAGTTGAGCCTGTTGGACGGGATTCATGATTTTTCAACAAAAGCTCATTATTTTGTTCAGCCACAAGGAGACAAGAAATTAACTCAGAATATTTCTTGAAACCTTTTTCACGATATTGCTGCTGCAGGAGCAAATTGGATACATGAAATGTGGAGAATGTCTTTTCTAACATATCATCATCAGTAACATTTTCTCCACATAATTTCAATTTAGAAGTAATTCTGAACATAGCTGAGTTATATTCACTTATAGATTTAAAATCTTGCAAGCGTAAATGCATCCAATCAAAATGAGCTTTTGGAAGAATGACCATCTTCTGGTGATCATATCTTTCTTTCAAATTGTTCCAAAGGACAAGTGGGTCCATCACTGTCAAATATTCAGTTTTTAAATCCTCATGTAAATGGTGGCGAAGAAAAATCATGGATCTGACTTTATCTTGGTTGGATGCCTTATTCCCTTCTTTAATCGTGTCTTCCAGACTTTTGGCATTCAGGTGAATTTCCGCATCCAACTTTCAAGATAAATAATTTTTTCTGGTAATATCAAGAGCCACAATTTCAAGTTTTGCCAGGTTTGCCATTGTTCAAACTAATTAAAGAAATAAATGAAAATAATTAAAATATGAAATATAAATATGCAATATAATAACTGTAAATTCATAAAGACAATAAATAATTCATAAGGTAAGATAAGAAAATTAAAACATGTATGGCTTCGGGCCATTTAATCTCAAGATGAGGAATTAACTATTATCTTCAGGATAAAAGTTATACATGACTTCTGGCTGTACAATAAGATAAAAGATGAAAAATATATATAGCTTCTGGCTATATAATAAGATGAAAAATGTATATAGCTTTTGGCTATATAATAAAAAATCAAATGGATATGACTTTTGGCCATATTATAAGAAATTAAAACATTATGACTTCTAGTCATAATTTCAAGAATCAGATGTGTATGGCTTCTGGCCATAATAATAATAATAATAATAATAATATAAAAGAACTTGACAATGTATATATAAATGATATAAAAATAATGACGATCTCCAATCTTAGCCATGGAACCCGATGTTATATAACAATCGGTAAAAGTATCTCTCTAATTCCATATAGTGGCTCAGATTATCCCAGATCTATAAAATAAAACAAGATATATATCATCATTAAAGAAACCATAAGAAGATCATACCTTCTTTTAGAGCTTCGTGCTGATAACGTGTTATAAAAGTATATGTGATAAGAGAGAAGATTGATAGAATTCAGAGAAAATATTATATAATTTCTAGAGAGAAGTTCTCATTCAGTTCAACTGAAACAATCGATTACAGCCCTTTATATAGAGTCAGAAATCTAACCCTGGTTGCATGACCATGGTTATATTTAACCCTGGTTACATGACCATGGTTACTTTATATCTTCTTTATGTCCTTGTCTTCTTTTGCTTTTGCTTTGTGTCATGTCTTCTTTTCTTCTTTATGTCAAGTTGACTGGAAGATTAATATGAGTCAATGGACATCCACATATTTAATATTCATAACAAAATGTACCATTTTTGTGTTTTTCCGTAACTTCTCAATTAATTTTTTTTCCTATAATATTGTATATTCTTATGATTATTTTCAAGACTCTTGAAAATTCAAATAATTTACGTATTTAATTAAATTTTCAAAATATTTAATCAATTATATATATACTTCTCTAGTCCTATATATAAGTCACTTCCAACATATTTCACACATATCAAAAGAAACCTTAAACATCAGTCTTCTATAAAACTCAATAATGTTTTAAATTTATCTATATTTAATATTCTTATGAAGTATAATATATATTAAATATGGATAGATTTCGTAAATGGAAAAAGAAGGTTAGGGAAAGAGAAAAGACAAAGGTTTTGGTTGTTTCATCCACATCTCTCGTTTATTGCAGTTTGTCGTCTTCAAATCCCAGCAGCGAGTGTGGAGAAGAAAGTGACAAGATCGCTTCAAGATCTACAGCTAGGCCTGAGCAAGGAGCCCGCAACCCGATAAGCCCACCCACACCCGTAATAAATTTACCCATTTTGGGCCCGCCCAAAACAGGCCCGTAACGGGCGGGCAAATTACCCGCCCCTTTAAGCATTAAACGGGCGGGCTATGGGTACCCCTTCAAGCTGCCCATATCCGCCTGTTTATTTTTTTTATTTATTAGTTTTATTGAAGATTCAATAGAAATGTAAGGATGATGCATGCTAAGAAGACTGATTATGAAAAGATGCTAATGCTTTTATTGAATGGCTTTTGTTAACAGTTTTGTTCCTTTAGATTCAAAGTTTGAATACTCTTTTTAGTTGTGATTTAAAGCTCAAATTGTGATTGTGAATGTTACTATGTGATGTTTTAATTTAAATTAAAAGGTACATTATAGACAGTTATATGAGTATTATGTGTTTGTTAAATGCAAAAGCGTAGTACTGTAGGACTTAAAGTATGGCAATGAATTGTTTTACACTTTATAATAACAGGGATTTTTTTTAATGTCATATGCTAAATGGGCTGCCCATTACCCGCCCAAATTTGGACGGGTATGTCCAACACGTTTATTACCGGGCTATCTCAGGTACTTAACGGGTACGGGCTAACCCGTACCCATTAAGACATAAACGGGCGGGTAAGGTCAGCCCAACCCGCCCATTACTCAGCCCTATCTACAGCAGTATTTGTTGGGCAATAGCATATCACCCTTGCGTACTCCTACACGAGGCCCATGCTTTTAATTGTTTAATTCTATTTTTTCTTATTTTATATATTTCTTATTTTTTTAAAAAAAAGAAAAGGAAAAAAAAGAAGGAAAGAAAGAAAAGGAAAGAAATAAGGGAGAATAAGTGAGGTCCCAAAGACCAAAGATAATAACAATAAGTTCCCTGCGAAAAGAAATAATAACTTGTTAAGCGTGTTTTACAACTTAACATGTTGTAAAAATGACTTAACGAGTTGTTATTTCTTCTTGTAGAAATTTTACTGGTATTTTATTTGGTCTCTAGGACCCCACTGTTATTCTCCCAAATAAATAAATAGAAAACCTAATAAGTATAGTGTGTAAATCTACAACAGAACTTGTTCTAGTTGAAGCTTTTTGTCCTAAGTTATGTTATTTTGTAATTGTCAATATTATTGTATTGTTGTGCCCATATTGTGGCTAGTGTAGGCTATTTTGTAAGGCAAATGATTGTACATGCCTAGGAAAAACTAACAACATGTGTAACAAGACAATGTTAGAAAATAACGAGGTAATGTTCGTATTTAATAACTTTACTTTCGTGTCTAACAACTTTTTATTCTTGTTAAACAACTTGCGTATTTAAAAATGTGACAATCCCAGGGTAAACGTAGAAAGCACCAAGTGGGGTTTCCATTAACAAGAAGCATTTCTATATTAACAACTTGACGTTCTTTTTAACAACTTTGTTATTTTGTTTGACAACTTGCAAAATTGAAAACTCCATACATGCCACATGTAATCTTTGAAAACAACAAGGGGGCCATTAACAACAAGCATTTCATTATTAACAATTTGACGTTTTTGTTTACCAACTTTCTTATCTTGTTAACCAACTTAAAACCTTCAAAACAGGACATGTCGAGGGTAGCTTGAGAAAACAACAAGTGGGGGGTCCATTAACAACAACTGTTTCATCATTAACAACTTAACGTTCTTTTTTGATAACTTTCTTATCTTATTTGACAACTTACAAGATTAAAAACTTCAAACTTGCTGTTACCTCTAAAAACAATAGGGGGCTAATAACAACACACATTTCAATATTAACAACTTGACGTTTTAGTTTAACAACTTTCTTATCTTTGTAAACAACTGGCAACCTTCAAAACAGGACATGTCGAGGGTAGCTTGAGGAAGCAACAAGTGGGGGGCTTTATTAACAACAATTGTTTCAACATTAACAACTTGTGTTTCTTGGTTAACAATGTTCTCATTTTGTTTAGCAACTTACCACATCGAAAACAGGACATGGCCAGGGTAGCTTCAGAAAGCAACAATTGGGGGGGCATTACCAGCAAGTGTTTCTATATTAACAATTTCATGTCTTTCTTTCACAACGTTCTTATCTTGTCTAACATTTTCTAGCCTTCATCACGGGACATGCCCAGGGTAACTTCTAAAATCAACAAGTGGGTGTTACATTTACAACTATCATTTCCGAGTTCACAATATAACCTTCTTGTTTTACAACTTACTATTCTTGTTTACCAACTTCGTTCTTGGAAAACGAAGACATGCCTAGGGGAAAATTCAGCCACATTATGTGTGACACAACATAGTGAAAGCAAAAACATAATACCAAAATATGCGTGAACATTAACACAATAGCATTATATGCTACATAATTACATTAGCATAATAACATAATATCATGCATAATTACATAACTAAATAAGCTACGCCTATAAATTTGTCACAATGGATGTTTGGCACGTTCACATTTGTAATGACAAGGGAACATTAACGTCGCCTTTCTCTCCTCTAACCCATCACTCTCAACGCTGAACACAGCCACGAAAACTCACAAACAAGCCACCATTTGAAGGCCCACAATGCCGCCGACCATCTCTCCTCAAGCCCACCACTCTCAACTCCGAACACCACCACCGAACCTCACCCAACAAGTCGTCATTCCCTCCAACCATCCACTCCACCAACGCCTCCGCCGTTCTTCAATTTTTCCAACCTTGTTCACATCCTCTTCTTCAATCACGAGAGTACTTCAGCCTATTCGCTTCCCTTTTTGTTTTAAACTATCCAAAGCTATTTGTGTCATTTTCTTTGAAAGTTAAAATCCCTGATTCCTACAGCCACACTGTAATACCCCGAATTTTTGGATTGGAGGCTTGGGAATAAGCCTAAATTAAGTGGACTGCTAAGCCTCAATTTAGCAAGATCCCAAATTTATCCCCTAATGATTCTAATATCTTTGGGGGTATTAAGAAAGTAAAATGATGAATTTTGGAGAAAGTAATTATGTTTTTGGTGAAATCGCCTATGAGGTAGTAAGCTTGTTATGTGATTTTGAATGATCAAATGATGAGAAACAATTATGAGATTTTACTGGATGAAAGTAGACATCCTAAGCTTTAATTTGATAAGTCATATGAATCAATTAGAGCTATATACAAAAAGATATGAATTTTTGAAATTAGCCCAGAAAAACTGAAAATTTTCTGGAACAACATGCAAAGATTGAAATTCTGGGAATTTTGTGATTCCATTCAGTAAAAGTCTATATTTTTCCTTGAAACTAGACTCAATAAGGTTCTATAGGCTTTGGATTCACTCTAATTCTATTTTTTTAGAATTAGTTATGATTTTTCAAAGTTTGGGCAGAAATCTGCCAGAATTTTGTAAAATCCGAATTTTGGGAAAAATAATTAATTAAAAGTGGATATGATATAAAGTGATCATCTCCTTCTTCAGCCCCATTTCTAACACCATAACATACCCTAAGAGAGAGAGAGAACTCAGATTTTTAGAGAGAGAAAGGGAGGAAAAAACTTGCAAAGGTAAGTGATTTCTTCGGTAAATCGGTTACTAATGCGTATAATTCCACTCCTAAGCTATTCTTCTATGTGATTCAAGGGTTGGAAGCTCAAATTTGCTTGTTGAAGTAAGCTAGGGTTCAGCCAAGTCAAGGAAAATCAAGTGGGAGCTTGAGGTAACTTCTAAACCTTTGTATATTGACTATTCTGGTTGCTATGGGCAATTTAATCGGTGAAATTTCACCGGATTGCCAATGGTTTTAAAGTTTGGAAATTGAGTTGCCTAGATGTTATGCTGCCCAAATTGGTACTAAATGGTAGTTGTAACCTAATGGAATAGTCAATAAAGTGGTTAGGAGTAGAAAGGAACACGTTTACGGAGCCGAAACTGAAAAACCCCGATTTACCCCTGAAAACCCATATATTTCGGCTAGTACTATAAATGGGCCTTAGAGTTTGATTTTCAATGATTTGATGGTTCCATTGGATTCAAGAGGGAAAATTAGGTGGGGTTGCAGTTGGGAACTTTTTCGGAAAAGGCTGAGAAAACATAATTACGGAAACGCCCCTCAAACCCTAAAAGTAGGGCTGCTAAGGGCAATTTCGTAATTTGACATTGAATTTGATAATTCCGATTCCGGAAATGGATTCCTTGGGTGAAAATATGTAAGAATAGCCCATGTCAAAATAGTGGGAAAAGTACGATCAGACCGAGTACAGCCGGGCCGAGCCCCCGGGGATATTTTAGTAATTTTTCAAGATAGACTCATATAACCCCTAGAAACACTATGGAAGTGTTTAAATGGTATATTTGGAATTGTAGGATCGAATATAGAGCCTCGAGTTGTTTGCACGTAGATCGAGGCACGCGTTTCGAGGCTGAAAATGGTTAAGGTAGGGGACTTACCTTACTTACATGTATTTGATATCTTTGCTTGTGTAATGATGTATGTGATTGCTTTACTTGATTGTGTAGAGCATATTTGAATAAATGAAGCTCTGTTTCTGTTTTCGCTATGGCCATAGTCTTGTTGTATGAAACATTGAGCATGCATAAATGTCATTATGGGGCATACATCTAGATAAAGCTAACATGTCATACACATAGCATCAATCATGCACGCATTATGGTATCTGTTTCCTACTGAGATTCTCTCGAATCTCACCCTCCCCTACCAACAATTTAGACAGGAGACGACAAAAGATATGCAAACAACAATGCAGAGTACCGTACGAGGGGATTACAGTAGTGGAACGAAGACGGGAAGAAGTCTCCGTTTTACTGGGATGAGTTTAGACACCCTAGTAGCCTTGTGCGGCTACCTTAATCGTAAGTATCACGTACAAACCCCTATGGGGAATTTATATAATCATGCACATATTATCAGTATAGTTATGCTATTCCTGTGTTACCTACCGAACCGCATATAGTTTTCCACAAATACTCTGAAAAAGGTTGAAATTAAAATAAGGGCGAGACACACACTGATCAGGGATTTGGCTATTTCACTGCACTAAATAGGGATGTATCTATTTCAACCGTATTTTATAGGGATTTTCCCTATTATTTATTCCTAACAATCGATTCATCAGGAATGGTTCTTTTTTTTTTTTTTGTTTGCCGTTGAGGGTAATATCAGGAATATAGTTGATCATGTAATGTATGGCAGGCAGGCATGGAAATTGGAAAGAGGTTTCTTTTGTTTTATTTTTTAAGGTATTGTTTTGCTAGGACGGCAGATTGCTCAACTTACAAGGTCACTGACTCGAACCTTTGAGCTGAGAATCAACAATTCATTTAATTTAATCCGAGTATACAATAGAGTGGAAAGAACTACAAAATGAAATAGAAAAAGTGATTTTTGTAAATATGACGGACACATGTATCTCTAACGTGAAAGAATAATTGAGAAAATAATAAGAAATACTCCTCCAATTTTTCATATAAGACATATTTAAAGAGTTTATTTTGATTTTAAGTATAAGACATAATTTTTATAATTATCAATATTTTTTAATTTATTTTTATTGATACTCCCTCAACAATAATCAAGAAAGAGAGGAAATGGAGGAATTAAAGAAGATGACTAGGGTATTTTAGAAAATATATATCAGATAAACTAACTCAAATAATTTTTTTAATTTAATTAAATTAGATAAATATATCTTATATTAAAGGTCGGAGGAGTACAAGCCAGTAACATTAAATTTTTATTTCTACAATTGTATATCAAGAATGTAGAGAGGGATGGTATAAGAAAGAGAGTAAAGAAATAAAGGTAATTAAAATAGGTTGATTTTAATTAGAAGGTAATTTTGGAAAGTAGCGATAAATTTTTACCGTTTTTACTTTTAATATATTTTTTTAGTATTTATGGAGCAGTTAAAAATGTGTTCTATTAAAGTTTAAAGATAGGAGGGAGTAACAAAAGCTAAAGTCGGTATATATATTATAAGGTCCCAAGTAAATTTGTTTATAAAAAAAATACCTTTTTTTGTTTTGTTATGTCGGAGAGATTATGACATAATGTGATGATTTGTGAAATAAAAATTTAAAAATACGTACCAGATATAATATACAGGTCAAATTATGACACCTTTTTTAATAAATTTTTTTACACATATATTTTTTGTTGCCATTTTTTTACACACATATTTATATAGGCGTGTTTTACACACTGGCATCGAGCACCGACAACGGAAAAGAAGGTTAAATAAAGAGAACAGGCTTTGGTTCTTTCGTCCACATCTCTCGTTTATTGCAGTGTTCGGCATCTTCAGATCACAGCAGTGAGTGTGGAGAACAAAGCAAGATCTCTTCAACAACTTTCGTAACAGTATTGATCACTGTATATATAACCATTTTTATAGATCTGCACAATTGTTTACTGATATGATTTTGTTGTTGCAGATTACTCTCTGAACCCCTGCAATGGCATATAGTGTCGGAGGAGAATCATCTTCCACCTCTGATGTTTTTTATTCAACACCTCAGTGGAAATATGACGTTTTCTTGAGTTTTGCTGGAAAAGAAACTCGCTTGAATTTCACAGGTCACTTATATGAAGCTTTCAATACAAGTGGGATCAAAACTTTTAGGGATGACGTAGATCTAGAGAGAGGGAGAAACATAATGCAAAATCTGTCTCAAGCAATTGAGGATTCTCTCTGTGCAGTTGTTGTTATCTCTAAAACCTATGCAAATTCTAAATGGTGTCTGAATGAGCTTCTAAAGATTCTTGAATCTCAAAAGACATTGCATTGGAGAGTGTTTCCCATCTTCTATAATGTTGACCCAGCCGATGTTAGGAAGCAAACAAAAAGTTTTGGGAAAGCCTTTGCTAATCATGAAAAGAAATTCGGAAAAGACTCAACCATTGTGCAGAATTGGAGAAATGCTTTGATTGAAATTGGCAACATAGCTGGTAAGGACGCCAGGGGCAAGTAAGTTTTCTTTTACAACCATTTAATCATATTCTCCATATTTATTTAACTTTATATTTTTTTCATGATCTATAGTTTTGGTTCAAGTCGGTTATAATCATTTTCATAGTCTTCCTTGTAGACAATAACTCGAAAATCTCGCATCCATTAGAACAGAAATGAGAATCTACCATTACAAGTCATGTCTAATATATTCGTTCAAGGTCAAAAAGCTGTCTTATTCGTTCTTTGAAGCATATCCATTATGAATGTGTTGGTTATTTTAACTTTTTATACTTGTCAATAAATTAATTATAAGTAGTATTCGTTTAGATATGTTTTTTTAACTGGAGTTAGTTTAAATATGTTTAAATTATAAGCAATTTCTATTATTAACCTTTATAGCTCATTTAATATTTGCATGTATTATCGTTAGAGTCAACAATTTTTTTCTTTGACATGTCTTAATTTATTTTTAAGTACCATAAAATTATAATTTTTATTGAAAAATCTTATATAAAGCTATTTAAAATAGAAAAATTTTAAATTATGTTTGTAAAATCAACAAATCTTTAAACGAGTCGTTAATTCAATTTGAGATTTAAAAATATGGGTAAAATGATTAAAATTAATTATTTTTTTAATTATTTTCTCTTTATATGAAATCTCTTAATGATAAATTTTCCTTTTTTTTAATTTTCTTTTTACTCTATGGAGATTTTGTTTTGCTTGAAATTAAAAATCCCTTTATTCTTGTGCTTAAGATCATTTTAATTTCTAAGAAGCATATTAATGTGACAACGGAAAACTGAAAAGTATTCATTTTGATTTGTTGAGAGAAAAATCAAATTTTGAATGATGAATGGGTTAACTGAATGGCAGCACACATTGATATTTAATATGTTGATGAGTTTATATCCATCAATAAAACACGAAATTGTGGATAAGTTGATGTTTTTTGGTAGAATGATCACGTTTTTAATTTTACTGGGCCGATGGATCAATTCTGTTCTGACTTGCTCATCAATTCACATTCGATTTATTTCCATTCATGTTGTCGACTTTATATTCTTATGAAAATTTAATAACAATTCCCAGTTATATCAAAAAAATAGTGTAGCTTTAGTAAACAATAATTCAATTTTCATGAAACTTACAATTTTCATTTTCATTTCATTTTATTATATCTATATATATATAACTCAAGCTAAAATGATTTTTTTTTTTGGTAGGCACGAAGCAGATCTTATAAAAGATATGGTTGGAGATGTATGGAGCTTTTTAAGCACTAAATTACCATCTTCTAATGACAATCTGGTTGGAATTGATTCAAAAGTGGCTGAAATGATGCCATTCTTGGAGATTGGGTTGGATGACAAAAGTTTTTTTGTAGGGATATGGGGCATGGGCGGTGTGGGTAAAACAACTCTTGCTAGAGTTGTTTCTGAAAAGCTAGCAGACAAGTTTGAAATTTGCTGTTTTCTTGAAAAAGTTAAAGATAAAAGCCTAGAGTCTTTACAAAAAAGTCTTCTTTCTCATCTCAAACTTGAAAAAATGAAGATACATGATGGAAATGAAGGAAAGAAAATGATAAGAAAGCTCCTCTGCAACAAGAAGGTCCTCCTTGTCCTTGATGACATAGATGATATGAGCCAATTAAAGAATTTGGCTGAAAGTCCAGATTGGTTTGGTAAAGGAAGCAGAATAATTATCACAACAAGAGATAGCCACTTGCTCACCTCATCTGGAGCAGATAAGCAAAGAATATATGAGATGAAAACCATGAAGAATGATGAATCTCTTCAACTCTTTTCAAATAAAGCATTCAACAAAGATCATCCTGAAGAGAAATACATGAAGTTATCTGAATCTGTGGTTAAATATGCAGGAGGTCTTCCTTTAGCACTTCAAGTTTTGGGTTCTTTTCTTTGTGGGAGACGTGAAGATGAGTGGAGAGATGCCTTGGATAGATTGAAGAAGATTCCTAATAAACATATACTTCAAGTACTTCAAATAAGTTATGATGGATTAATTGAGGAAGAAAAAACAATATTTTTAGATATTGCTTGTTTTTTCAATCATTGGAAGAAAAAAGAAGTGACTCGAATTTTGAAAAGTTGTGATCTTCACCCAACTATTGGAATAAAGGTCTTGATTGAAAAGACTTTACTAGTTGAAACGGAAGATTGCAGATTAGAGAGGCATGATTTACTTGAAGAGATGGGTAGGTATATAGTTCATCAAGAGTTTCCTGATACTGTTGGCAAACGTAGCAGGTTGTGGGAGCTTGAGGATATTAAGAAAGTATTGGAAAATAATAAGGTGACTGTCTTATTTTTTTAAGTATCTCATTTTGTTGACATGCATTTAATGTTTTTAATATTCTTTACTTCCTTGCCATTCTGATGTTCTGTTTCTGGAAAATGTCATTTTCATTAGGGATCTGAAGCAATAGAAGCTATTGTTATGCGAAAACATTTTTGGAACACAGACCAAATAAAAGTGCATCCTGAAGCCTTTTCAAAGATGAGTAACATTAGATTATTCCTCTTGGATTCTACCTCACTTGTGGCGCCACTCATATTACCAACGGGATTGAAACATTCTGGTGCATCAAAATTAAAGTTTATTCAATGTCCAGGTTATCCTTTCAGAAATCTTCCAGTTCCATTGGATGACCTTGTTCATCTTCAAATGCATAGAAGCAACATGAAGCAGCTTTGGGATGGCAATCAGGTGAGATTGATGCTTCATGCATCATTATATATCTTAAAAATATGTATCTCTATGTCCATGTTTCATTGATACATTGTTTAGTGAGGCTGACCGTATAATTTTTTTTTTTGTTTGACTAGGTGATGGATAAGTTGAAATTTATCGACTTGAGCTATTCTGACAATTTTTCCATAACTCCAGACTTCTCAAGAGTTCCATTTTTAGAACATTTACGTCTTATTAGATGCACATCCCTTGTCGAGGTTCATTCCTCACTTGGAAAGTTGGAAAAGCTTACTGAGGTGTACTTGAATGGTTGTCATCGTCTTAAAATCCTACCAAGGAAATTGCAAACAAATTCTTTGATAAAGTTAGATCTTAGATTTTGTGAGAAAGTTGCAGTGCTCCCAGAGTTTGGGGAAGGTATGAAAGAATTATCATACCTTAGTGTAAAGTGTAACCCCCCTGACGTAATTATATCCGAAATACTCAATTAAAATGAAATAGAGACAAATAGGAAACAAAACTTATTTAAAATCCCATCTTCACGATAGGGTTTTCACAGATAACTTTCGAAATATAATTTACCTGGTCTCATATTCAATTTCGAATACAATTACATTACGCGGAATATCACATTTATAAAAATATCAGTGTACAACAATAACTTCCCGGTTTTTGCTGGGTTCATACCTTTACATAGAATTCATAGGGCACATTCGCCCTTTACAATTCCTCAAACGGGGATTACACAAATCTCAACTCCATACATGCATACTCAATACTCATCCAATGTACAAATACAATATCCAAATATACATCCCAACTATCATCCGAACATATACAATTATCCCAGCATATAACGATAACCAACTACCAAATACAAATGCCCATAAGGGATTCTCGTCGCCCCTAGTCACTTGCTCCTTCCTTGAGCCACTTGACCTGTCTAAAATGTTGGTAGGGGAGGGTGAGATTCTAGAGAATCCCAGTAGGAAACAGATACCAATATGCATGCAAGATAAGTGTTTAATGCATGACATGCTTGCATCACAATAACTCATGTTCACATAATGATATATTCGCATGCTCAATATTTCAACAACATACTCATGGCCATAGCATAAATAGAAACAGAGCTTCAATCATTCATATATGTTTCACATAATCAAGCAAAGCAATAACATGCATCAATACACAAACACAAATATCAATACATGCAGGAGAGGTAAGTTCCCTACACTTTTCTTTCCACGTATGCTCCAGCTCCGCTTACTCACAAACCAAACGAATACTGAACCCTTTCAAACTCTCAAAATGCTGAAAATGGGGGTTGGCTGCGGCCCAGAAAATCCAGTTTCTTGGCTGAACTTCCAAAAATCATAACTAATTCAGGACAAATCGAAATAAGGTGATTCCAAAGCCAAATGAAAGCTATTTAAGTCCTCTTTCTAGAACAAATATTGTCCAATACTAGAAATCACCACATAAATACAGAATTCCCAAATATTCAAGACTGTCCCAAAACAGAATCCATTTTCGACCTCAAACTTTGGACAGCTATAACTCCCAGTTCCAAAAACGAAATGGCACAAATTATATGTCTGTTTTGAAGCTTGAGATGTGTACTTTATGACTGGAAAGTTTCATAATTTTCGAAAATCATTTTCCCAGTCAAAACGTCCACGTCATCTGACTGTCCAGAACAGACTTGCCAAAACAGGGTCCAGTTTGGATGCCAAACTTTGGTCAGTTCAAACTCCCAACTCACAAAGCGAAATGACACAAAATTTATGTCCATTTTGAAGCTTGAGATGTGAAATTTAAGACTGGAAAGTTTCATAATTTTCGAAAATCATTTTCCCAGTCAAAACGTCCACGTCATCTGACTGTCCAGAACAGACTTGCCAAAACAGGGTCCAGTTTGGATGCCAAACTTTGGTCAGTTCAAACTCCCAACTCACAAAGCGAAATGACACAAAATTTATGTCCATTTTGAAGCTTGAGATGTGAACTTTAAGACTGGAAAGTTTCATAATTTTCGAACATCATTTTCCCAGTCAAAACGTCCACGTCATCTAACTGTCCAGAACAGACTTGCCAAAACAGGGTCCAGTTTGGATGCCAAACTTTGGTCAGTTCAAACTCCCAGCTCACAAAATTAAATGACACATAATTTATGTCCATTTTGAAGCTTGAGATGTGAAATTTAAGACTGGAAAGTTTCATAATTTTCCAACAACATTTGCCCATCCAAAACGGCATCACAAACAGACTACCCAGACAGAATTCTCACTGGACAGAATTTCCAGTTTTTCAACCATTGTGTCCAATCCAATTCAAACCAATTCCAACGATCAAATACCACAACATGGCACCATTTTCAACATAAAACACAACCCAATTCATCCAATCCAAAATCACAAGAAAATCAGGGCAAAATTCGAAATTCACAAAGCTCAACCAAAACTCACAAAACTTAGATCAAAAGTCTTCAAATACTCACATCTTCCTCTTTCCCAAACCAATTCTTTGATTCTCCATCTTTCCAAATTTCCACAAGTTCTCAAACTTCACCAATCAAAATTCTGAAACCATAGGAATATAGCCCTCAACCTCATGAATAATATTAGTGAAGATGAATTAGGCATTCATGGTTATTTAGGGCACTAACCTTAGGTTTTCTTCTTCCTCTTTCTTGATCAACTTGGACGTCAATGGTGGAGAGGAGAGATGAAGTGAGCTGCAGAAAAAATGATGAAGAATGTCTTATTTTAATGTGAGCTAAGTCACTTGGCCGACACTTAGAAGTGGAGAGAAGAGAAAAATGACTTTTGACAATTTGACCCAATCAATGGCTCTTATGGTGACACTTGTCAAGATCTTAATCCATCACCCATGAATTCACAAACACACATATACACATGATTCCACCCTTTGATCTTTCAATCCTAGCCATTGATCTTGATTACTAAGGAGTGTTCTCATCGGTAACTAACCAGTCAGTCGGTAAATTTACCGTTTTGCCCCTGATTATGGTAATCTCTCTTGAATCACCACCAAATACTTCATATCTTTCCATATCACCACATTATGCGCCCTCCCTCTATTTTAAGTCAATTTAGAGGTTAATCCATAATTGAACTTAAATACAGGGTTTCGGCGCTGCTCACAGCACATACGAATCACATTCCGGAACTCAAATCACATCGAATTCTCCAAAAAGGTTATTTATCACTAACCACATCCACTTTTGGAGTCATTATCTCTTAATCACAATTTAGGATCTTGCTAAACAGGGGCTTAGCAGTCCACTAATCTCAGGCTTATTCTCTAGCCTCATGTTTCAAAATTCGGGGTGTTACATAAAGCGTACTGCTATAACTGAACTTCCTGAATCACTTAGATACTTAATTGGTCTTAGATATTTCGATTTGACTGAATGCAAAGTTTTTAATCTTGGCAAGCTGTCGAAGACTGCCATCACTCGCCCAATTTCTGGCTTGAAAGTAAGGCAATTAACAGAATTATATTTAGTTCGGTGTGGCTTAAATGATGGATCAATTCCTGATGATTTTGATAGTTTATCGTCACTCATGGTATTGGATCTAAGTGATAATGATTTTGTTAATCTACCCACTGGTTGCTTGTCTAGACTTTCTCGACTTCTCTTTCTTTCATTGGAAGGGTGCCGTAGAATTAAGTCATTGCCAAGGCTTCCACCTCAGTTAGTTCGCATAGAAGCATCCACTTGTGTTAAATTGGAACGTCTTCATCAGACAGACAGTTATGGAATTTGGTTGCTTCACTTGGCCATGAGGTATGTTTGTCTTCCTACTATCAATCTAATGATTTATGAGTAATTGTTTTAACTGCATATATAACATGATTAATATTTAATTTCAGTATCGTGGACGAACTAGATATGTAATCCCTGATGAGGAATATGTGGATTATTTTGGTGTGCCACGGGTGTTGTTCAGGTGCGGTAAGGTATGTATGTCTCATTTTTGTGTATTTTTGTCACATATGCTCCTTTCATGGGTAATTAATAAACAGCAATTTAATACGTTTGCAGCCAAAATATCTTCGTCTGCGAGACTTCGTTGCAATTATTCCTCAATGGGAAATACCATCATGTTTTCCAAATAAAGAATATTTTCCTCCTTTGGATGAGGGGCATAGACGGGAACATGAGATAAAAGTGAACATACCTCCAAATTTCCGTGATAGTAAATGGTCAGGAATTGTTGTATGCTTCAATATCTCAGGTGTTACTCCAGGAATTTTCAAAATAAAAAGAACAATACGTCCAGGAAAGATTAGTTGGAGTAGTAAAGCTCCAGAAGATGATGCTTATTATGTATGTCAAGAGTGGGAGTGGGCGGAATATTACGGCTCTCGTTGTTTTGATGATTGGGGAGGTTGGTTATGCATAATGGTGTTGGAATTAAATAAGGAAACATGTTGGCAGCACCTAAGACCTCCTAACAATTCCCTTCACATTAAACTTCACTGTAAAAGAGCTATAAGGGGCGGATGTGGGTGGAGATTGACATGTAAAAAAGAGATAACAGAGTGGTGTAATCTCAACGATTTCAACATTGTCACCCAACCGCAAGATGCTTCTCCTGATGATGAGATCAACGTTCCCTCTACAGTACTTTCCCGATTAATGCGGGGGTGAGTTAGTAACAGTGACTTATATTGTAAGCAGCTTTTGGATTGAGGAGAATGAACAGGAACAAGTGCAAGTTTTTTTTTTTCTTTATTTTCTTTTTGTTTTTAATAATTGAATGTACCATATATTTAATTTTATGCCTAAGAAAAGAACATAACAGTGATGGGAATGTTGGGAGGAGTTGGATAAACATTCAAGTAGACCAACTTGACAGTCCTCGACCAACCAACAAATTACAGGGAAATCAATCAACAAACTATACTTGGTTTCAAAAAAAAGAATATTCAGCAATTTTCATTAAAAAGGTTCATAAAAAAAAGGAATATTCAGGAACTTTCAGTAGGGAAGGAAAAAACTTCGTAAAAAAATGTTCTTTTGCCTCTAGAAAATTAGAAAAGATACATGGAATGGGTGGATTGGTGGAAAGTAAAATGAAATCATCTTTATTTTCTTTCTGGTCATTGTTTTCCAAGTTTTTTTATTAAAAAAAATAGATGAGTTCGATATTGGGAACTCCTCAGGACATGTTTCTGTTTTCAAGGAATGCTTATAAAAATAATTACAATCAATGACCAACATGGTCCTCATATCATTACTTTTTTTTTGGCTTGCAATTCTTCCAGGATTAGCCAAGTAATAAGTTAAAATTGCGAGAAAAGTGAAAAAACAAAAAATCGATCAAGTACACTTGCAGGGAAAAATATTTTTTGATAAACAATATTTATTATATTTTTGTTATTACATTCTCTTAACATTTCGAATATCTATCGGCACCCCATTCCCCATCTACTCTCAACAACTAAGACAAATTCAGTTGTCATCTTTCTCGTCATGTTATTTAACAATAGCAATTTTTTTTTTAATTTTTAATCCATATGTATAAAAATTGTCTAAAGACATTTTTATTATATATTATTATATAAATTTATAATAGCTGCATTATATAAATTGTAAGCAACATGCATCATTCTTCTTATGTACTTGCACAAACAGATGTGTTTAATCAATCTATTAATGCAAGATATTGACTAAAGAGTTGCTCTATAACAGAAAATTGAGCCGAGTGTCTTGCCTGTGCTCCTAAAATCATAGAAGCAATGCTGCAGAAAAAGAAGATTTGTTGCAATGTCAAGAAAAGATCATATAGATAATTAAATATATATATATATATATATATATATATTCCCGATTTGGGGGGTTTGCTTAAATACATTGCAGGATTTTGACCTCTTGGTTTGTCCCAATAGTAATTTTCATCCCAAAAAAAATCATATTGAGCTCCTTGTTAAACAGACAAACCTTTTCTGAGCAAAAAAAAACAGACAAACCTTTTGCTTTATTTTGCTCCGACGCATCATGCATTTATTTGAATATCAACAAGTTTATCCCATGAAATTAATACATGAGTGATTCTGTTTTCCATTTTCAGGAAAAATTAATATTTTACTTTTTGAAGTTTGACTCGTTATCATTCATTCCTTGAACTTTTGACTCGGGTGAAACTCATATTCTAATCTCTCTGTCATTTGTAATTTTATCCTTATCATCCATGAGTTAGCACTGAGTTATCTTATGCGGCAAAAAATATTAATAATATTGCTATAATAATTTCTCATGTGGCTTCCAAATCAAGCTCCAATTTTACATAAAATAAAACAAAAAAGACCAGTTTGTCTTGAAAGTAATACAAAATTTTTAAAATATACATACATTTACCTCTTGAGTAAATTCTGTCATGTCTAAGGTAATAATATTTTAAATGTGCCTCAGAACATACAACCCACAAAAGTTGGACCCTGATGGTTGCCTACGGGTTTGAAAAATAATATGATATCATTAAAACAAATATAAAATTAAAGCATGGCTTATTATTGAATACATTCTTAAAACAAACCAATATGTAACTAACATTTGACAAGATCCATGTAGGGTCTTTTACGTCACGAATATGCCTACCACAAGTAGTGTGTAGGAATGTTCGCATAGCCCTATATCATCAAAATCACAAAGGTTACTTATTTTACATAAATTCCATAAATTTTGCACACAAAAGGTAATTAATAATGCAAGAAAACTTACGAGTTCAAGGTTTTCTTCAATTCACTAGTTTGGCTCGCTAAGGTGGAGGGAGCATAAGAGGATAAGAATATAACTCTTCTTGCACAAAATAGCTAATTGCCAATGATCGCTGAAAAAGGGAAGACTTTTAAGAAAATATAAAATGTTATGTATATTATGAGATATAAATTTATTTCTTACCCATGCAAATATGGAACCAAGAAACACTCAATTGGGGTTTCACTAAGCCTATGCGATAAGTATGTGTGTCTGATAACAGTAATGGTCCATTGGTCATAGAGTTGAACTGGGTATAGGAATCCAAATTTATCAGTTTTGCCAAAGTCAACCAACCTACAATTCATGTACCTACAATAATACAAGCGCAGAAATCAAAGTTTAACGGTGTAATTTGTAAAATATTTACTTCCAATTTGAGAAAATACTTACATTAAAAAGAGTTGGACAATCGAAACCATAAGCTGTTGTCGAGGAGCAACCAGGGATATTAAATCATCCCTCTCAAGATAGCATTGCACCCCTGACTTGCCAACAGCTGACTCAGTAGGCCAATCTCTTGTTCGAAAGGACGTATCATATGCCATCAGAATCACTTGCTGTATGACATTCAATGGAGGCTGTAAAACATCTTGAGTGGAGGGAGGTGGAGGTGGAGGTGGCAGGGATTCTTCAGCTCGATCAGAAACATGGTTCTTTGGCCACAAGATAAAAGAGTTGAGGACATCACCTACAATCTTGAAGTCCTCACCACGGAGAGGGAGAGGTGCATTTGCAACGATCACCTCTTCAACTGCCACTCTGACTTGATCATCCTTTATTTCTTGGTGGTGGACAATTGATTCCAAGTTGTGCACGCTCCCCCATGCAATTAATAGTCTCAGAGGATCCTCCACAAACAGGTCACAATACTCACCAATTTCTTTTATAGGACCCTCTGATGACTGACCAATACAACTCCCTCTAGTGCTCTGTTTAGGGTTTAGGGAATGTGCCTGGGGAGCGCTGGTATCTTGTCTTGTGCTCGCCATTATAATCCATTCCTCCTTGATCTTGTTGAACTTTTCTTCAAATTATGCATTAAATGATGCTTCTACCTCGGCCCTTGCTTTTACCCTCACAGTGGCTAACATATACTCCATCTCCTCCCTAGTCACTGTACTTAAGGAATTGCGGGGGGCTACTCCAAAGAAATCCCTTATGCCTACCCCTCCTACAACCCCCCTGACACGGCCAGGATGCTCCGGTTTTCCTGTAACTACGGTCAGGATGTTATTCCTCCCATCCGACCTAAACAATCCCTCAGCTTATTTTTTTTGAAGCTCCTCCTGTAAGACACATATGATAAACATTAGTAATGAAATTTATTTACTAAATAATTAATATCAACAACAATACTTACAATTTTCTCACCAACTATATAAGATTGTTCACTTGTATAAGACCCGCTTCTCTTTTGGTGAGTGAACAGCCACTTCTCTTCGCGACGTATTGAAGATGGTGGAGAAAGAAGAACATAAGGATCGGATTGAGCTGCTTCTTCCAATCTCTTCTGTTTGGCTGCCAACAAGTCTTTTTCGACCTTCGCATGACTCCTACGACTCTCTTGGGCCTTTTTCTTTTTTTCCTTCAAATAAGAAATCAAAATTAAGATTACAATCAATAAAGACAATTCACAATTCATAAGTAAATCAAATGCAAAATAAGTCAACTTACCAATGCTTCTGGAGTAGTCCAAAGCCGTCTAAATTCTTGTTAAGTGTGTTCGTCAATAAAAGAATACTGGTCACACGGATTAGGATGAGACTGACCTTCTTCTACCTCGATATGTACATAATTGTTGGCTAGACTTGTCTTAAACTTCCTCCAGCATTCATCACAATACGTCATTGTCTTGTCATACAAGATTTCAGTCTTAGGAATATCGTAAGTGAGCTAGATAGTTTCCCAAATATGTCACTTCACACTTTTATCCACATTTCTCCACTGCTCTATCAAGATGCTAGGCTTGTTGCATGCTAGGAGGCCGACAAAACTCCTATATTGGCTTGTATTAGGCTCGATTGGTTTCCAATATTTATCAAACTCAATCAGAATCTTTTCCCTGGTATTCCGATTGAGGGGATTGTTTCTCAATCGGGTGCTCGTCTAGGCCGGTTACATGGCTCACTGTGTTCCTAGCTCAGAGCATTGCTAGGCTCGCTTTAATTAACATTAGTTGGATCCGGAGTACCCTCACTAGAACAACTCATTATCCCACTTTAAGGACACTATTTAAGGATAGTGATGATTTAAGGAAAATTTGTTACACGATGCTTATTGTTATAACACGGCACTATCTACAAAGGCATCATTTAAAAGCAATTCCCAAGCTATTTAAAATGACATATAATTAGTTTAGCAATGTAAAGCTTTATTAGATTCTTCTGAGGTTTCGAGTTTGAATTCTAAAGGAGACACTTGTGTTAAGAGGGACCTTGAACCAGATACTAGATCATAATATCAAAACCAAAAAAAAAATGACAGCTTTAAACCCACCAAAGTAAAAGTGATTCCCTAAGGATGTGTTTGGTTTGAGGGGAATGGAGGGGAGGGGGAAAAATCACCTTTTTGACTGGAAGGAATTTAAATTTTGGATGGGAACCCAAAATTTAAAAGGAATGAGAGGATAAATTTTGGGAGGAACACAAAATTTAAAATGAATGAAAGGGTAAATTTTGGGTTTCTCTCATCCAAAAAGGTGATTTTAAACCCCCCCTCCCCCCAAACCAAACACACCCTAATGGCTATTTAACTAGGAAAAGAGAGGGTTTGTGTGTTGTGGTTGTACAAGGAATGCTTATAGGCGGTTGGATAGAATAATAAGTAATAGGTAGGGTTGGGAAAACAGGCCTAGCCCATCGGGTCGGCCGGTTTAGGCCCTAACCCTTTAAGAGTCGGACTTACAAATTGTAGCCTCCAAAGGAAATCGGGCCTAAAAGGGCCGACCGAGGCCAGCCGGTTTATTTTATTTTTTTGGAAAAGGAAACCGTGTTACCTTTTTGAATTGCCTTATTGAATTTATATGTTACTCTGTCCTCATATTGTACAGAATATGATTTTTGAGTATATTGTTTTGCCTAATTAAATCATATTGTGATTTTTGAGTATATTGTTCTATCTATTTAAAATAAAATCATATTGTATACTGTTCTGCCTAATGGAGTATGATTTTTTATGGAGTTTGTAATTATTTGACTACTTGAGTATACTACTCAAAGTGAAGCACAATCAAATGTATTTGAAATTGATGATAGTGGCGAAGAAGATGACAATGATAGTCGTCATACTCATGTTACTTAGAGGTTAGAATGTTTAGCTTCTTGCCTTCTTATGCTTTGGCCTTTGTGTGAGTTATTTATGGACATGATTTTACCTTTGATTATGCATTAGTAACTATGTTTGTTTATTGCATGTGACGTATTGTTTAAACCTTAATGTTGACAACATTAATGTGTTAAATTAGAACTTTAATCGTTGTTATTTACTAATTATATCTCTTTGAAGGAAAAAACGAAGAAAAATGATTAAATATTGTGAAAAGGATTTTTTGGCCCTGCAGGCCGATCCTAGCCTATATACTCAAACGTCAACCCTAATTTCCAGCTCTAATGATATGATATAAAGGAAATATTTTTAATTCTAAAAAGCAACAATTGATTCATCAGGATGTAGGGTAATATCAGGAATATATATATATAGTTGATCATAGTATGTAATGGGGCAGACAGGCTTGAACATCTCCCCAATGGAATTGACGAGGCTGAAGGGATAAAATAAGAACCCACAGTCTTATTCCGCCAACAACCCATTTGACCCGCCCACTCCATTATTGCCGTACTTTTGCTGTTCCACTTCATAATTAATTTTGTAGTGGGCCAGGGACGGTGGCTGTAACTAATCCCTTTCACATCATATACTTTTCAAAGAGACTTTAATTTTATGCTAGGCGTCCCTCTCAATACATTGCATCAGGAATATTGAAGATAGATGCTTAAAGAATTTAGTTAAGTTTTAACTGTCCTCATAATTCAATCTAGAATTAATTTATTGACACTTGTTTATCTTTTTCTTATGAAGTTAATTAATACTAGTGGATCAATTTTAACTCCTCCAAGCCCATCGCATGGGTTTATGTTTTCTTTTCTTTTTTTATTTTCAAAATTTTAAGATAGGTCAGAATATCATATTTATTATTTTTAAAATATATTATTATAAATATAAATAAATAAATTTAAACTATTAAAATGTGATATACATAATTCATAACCACACTACAAATAAAAAAATATTAATTGATAAAATATCATATTAAAACTTTTATAAAATATTAAATATGAACTATTTATTTTTTAATATAATTAAATGTTCGAATTTTAAAAAAACATACTTATTAAAAAAAAAAGTGAGAACTATTTGTTCTCCGTGAGGCGGAGAGAAACCTTTAATAAAGGTAACGCAAAAACAAGGATTATTGTAGCACCATCCTTTCCTAGGAGACTAAAAGGCCTGACATGAAAATGAGTATACATGCAAAATCGCGGAATTACCCTTAATTTTAAATAAAAAAATGGTCAAAAAAGGCCAAAAATTCTTTCCAATTGAAGTGATGAGGTTGGAGTGACAACCAACCAGATACGAACGTGGATTAAAAAAAAGTTCTAAATGTACTATTTTTGTGTTTTCACTTTTCCCCTAACCTCTCAATTAATATTTTTACTATAATATTTTATATTCTTATAATTATTTTCAAGACTCTTCAAAATTCAAATAATTTATGTATTTAATTAAATTTTCAAAATATTCAATCAATGATATGTATGCTCCTCTAGTCCTATATATAAGGCACTTCAAACATATTTCACACATATGAAGAGAAAACCTTAAGCTTATTTATTTCTTATTTTTTTGAAAAAGAAAAGAAGAAAGAAAAAAAAAGAAGTAAAAAAGGAAAAAAATAAATAAATAACCCAAGTAAGGGTAGTGTGTGTTGCTGTATTTGGAGCTTGAGATGTTCAGTCACAACAAACATTACCATCCGAGGCCACATTGGCATTGGGACCATCATAATCGACTTATGTTAGTTTTCATCTCTTTGCTAAAAGAAAGGGTTAATATGAATTCAGAAGCCTTAAATGGATGGTTGGCCTCACGATGCAACTAATAGGCTTTTAATTACATGATAAGCTAAAGTCTGTCTCTGTGAAGCGATTTTTCTCTCAGTGAACAGTGAAAGATCTTTGTCGTAGTTTACCGTTGCAGAGCAACGGTCATCTTCAACGTCGACGTTCACCGTTGGATCCTCGCCGTCAAAGCTGCTCTGGGCAGCTGCATCGCTGGGGTCTCACGAATGCGTCGTCCGCATTGCTTTTCTCTCAGTGAATAGTAAAATATACTCTGTCGTAGTTTACTGTTGCAGAGCAATGGTCACATTCAAAGTCGACGTTCGCCGTTGGTTCCTCATCGTTGGAGCTGCTCTGTGTAGCTGCATCGCTGGGAGATAACTGCATCGTCGTCGAGAGTGAAGGAGTGACGGTTGTTCATTCGTTTTTAAGCTCTGTTTCCTGCTGTCTCTGTTTTCTCGGCGTCGCTATCCTATCGTCGTCACTGATCTATCGCTGTGTAAGAAGCTGAATCTGGCTTCCCGTTGCACTGCAGCCATCGATGATCTAATGGGAAGCAATATGCGTGAATGAGATAGAAGTTGTGAGAGAATACCTCCGGTGCCGACTTCGGAAGAACAAGATGCTATGATATGAAGTCGAAAGAAAGTTAGAGATGGGGAGGATGAGTTCTCTGAACACCAATCCCTTATACCAAGGGTAGAGGATTGGATGACTGATGAAGAGGTGGTGGAGAAGGTTTCTACACAACCGAAGAAATCTTACAAGGAAGCTTGCGTCGATATACCGATGGCGGGAGACATGTCTGACGAGGAGGAAGAATGGTGGCGTGGGGATGGATGGAAATCAAGAATTGAGGTTGAAATCACTCAAAAAGGTCCAAATATTATTGTTTCACAGGAATTCCGTCAAAAACTAGCAAAGAAATGGAGTACTTCTCTGATTGTTAGGCTTCTGGGACGTATGGTTCGTGAAGAACAACTTGGTAGAAAATTGCAGCAACTATGGGGCAGAAAGGGTGATGTTACTATGATAGAAATTGGTTCTGGATATTTCTTGGTTCGTCTAACAAGTGAGGAGGATTATGAGTTTGCTTTGACTGGTGGCCCATGGTTATACATGGAACATTACCTAGCTGTGCAACCATGGAAACCTGAGTTTGATCCTGATGCTGGGGAGGTACCGAAGATCGCTGCATGGGTACGTATTCCAAAATTTCCAGTAGATTTTTATGATAAGGGTATCTTATACGTAGTAGGTAGTCAGATTGGAAGGGTGCTTAAGGTGGATAATAATACATTGAAACAAACAAAAGGCCGTTTTGCTCGATTATATGTTGAAATAGATCTAAATTCCCCGTTACTCCCATCAATTATGATTAATGGCAGGGAAAAAAATAGTTTACGAGGGTCTACACCTGATATGTTTTTCATGTGGGAGGTATGGGCATGGTTCCGAACATTGCTCACAAAAGAAAGAATGTGGACCTTCAGGAGTTCAAAGTTCAGAGACTGAGTGTGAAGGACGAACATCGGATTCGACGTCGACTAACCATAACCCAGAAGCCATAACCTATGGTGAATGGATGGTGGCACCCAGACGTCGCAGGATGCAATGTGGCACCGGAGGGGAATTGAATGTTAGACAGGGAGGAGTACGTGATTTGCGTAGAAACAATAATGTTGGAGGATCAAGATTCGCAGCATTGACAGATGAGAATATGGAAGAGAAAGGAAATGAAATCATGTTAATGGCACCCAAAAATTCGGCACATGATGCTACAAACCAAGAATCGTCAACAGTCAGAATTATTAAATCAAGTGGGTCATTGCCTAGTAAGAAGCAGCTTGTGGTGATTAATTCTGGGACTAAAGAAAATGTGGTGGCATGTAAGATGGATTTGGTGAACCCAATGGATCATTATCAACAAGTGAAGAATAAAATGGTAGACCAAGGTAATTCTAGTTTGAACTCAGACAGTGGTAAAGTACATGGTGCTAGGGCCTTGGCAAAAGGAATTAATGAAGGAAGGAAGGGTGTCGCGGGATCCTCCAAATTGCAACCAATTAAGGGCTATTTGGGTACGCCTTTAAAATCTGAAGGCGTGAAAATTCAACCACCAAAATCTACTAGAAATAGTGCTTCTGACCCTGTTGATCCAGGGGCAGGTAAAAAGAGTAACTATTCAACTAGTATAAATCTCCCAAGTGAGGTAGGTGATGTTGTTATGAAGGAGTTAGGTGAAGGAGCATACGGGCCTACGTCCCAGTAGCGTTTTCCAGATTGTTGGAAACTTTTTTCTTTATTATCTGTTTTAATGATAGTTATGACATGGAATACTCGGGGTGCCGGTGGTGCCTCATCTCGTCGTTTAATCAGAGACATCATTGGTAAACAAGGAGTTAATCTCTTTGCACTATTGGAACCTAGACAGGCAGCAATAAAGGCAAAGTTATTGGCTAGGCAAATTGGATGGTCTAATATGCATGTGGTTGATGCACGGGGATTTAGTGGGGGCATTTGGTTATTTTGGGATTCAAGTTGCAACTTTTCGATTATTTCTGCGGGTGAGCAATTTGTCCATGGAATGGTTAATGCAGGTAATGATAATGAATGGTCCCTTACAATTGTTTATGGGAATCCTAATATATACCCGAGGTGCCTGCTATGGTATTCATTAAGAGACATTAGCCAGATTGTTCGTGGGGGTTGGTTGGTCATTGGGGATTTCAATGCTGTATCGTGTCCTGAGGATAGATGGAGCATGAAAATACGGGAAACCAGTGGAGTTGATAGATTTTTTTGGGAGTGGATTACTGATACTGGATTAATTGATATTGGCTTTAGTGGTCCTCGATTTACATGGGGAACGTCATCTAGCCAAAGCAGGATCTATAGAGCATTGGTGGATGGCAGATGGCATGCACAGTTTCCTAATGCTTCAGTGCTTCATCTACCAAAGTATAAATCTGATCATCATTGCCCCATTTTGGTTAATACTGACAAGTTTGCGCATGGTGAGAAAAAACAAAGGCCTTTCCGTTTCTTTGCCCCTTAGGTTATGCATGATGAATTCTCAGATTTTGTTAAGGACCAATGGAATGTTAAGGAGGATTGGTGTGGATCTTTAGTGAATTTTACTGAGCAATTGAAAATTTGGAACAAAGAGGTATTTGGGAACTTAAACTATATGAAGAACAAGCTTTATAGACGTCTTGATGGGATTAATACCACAATTGCTAGAGTGGGGCCATCCGTGAGATTAGAGAATTTGCAATGTGAATTATGGAAGGAACTTGAGAAAATCTTGGCCCAGGAGGAAATTATGTGGATCCAATACTCTCGTGCTACTTGGTATATTCA
Organism: Inga leiocalycina; assembly: GCA_963242795.1. NCBI lineage: Eukaryota > Viridiplantae > Streptophyta > Magnoliopsida > Fabales > Fabaceae > Inga > Inga leiocalycina. Next base: position 59,473,592 of record OY725325.1, on the reverse strand, counting down.
GGGTGACCGAAATACAAGATATTTTCATTCAAAAGCAAATGGTCGTAGAAGAAGAAATCGGATCTTAGCTCTTAAACTTGATTCTAGAGAATGGTCTTATGATGAGAAAGAAATACGCGAATTTGGCAGTAAATTTTTTGAAGATCTTTATACAGACATGAGTACGTACCAGGGGACCTTGGTGTTTGAGTGCACTTATCCTGAGATTAACACAACTGATAGATGTGCGTTGGGAAGACAGGTAGATGAAATGGAAATTAAACGAGCTTTGTTTGATATGGGTTCTCTAAAAGCTCCAGGTCCAGATGGGTTAAATCCTCTTTTTTATCAGAGCCAATGGGATACGGTTGGTCTTTCAGTGACATCTTTGGTTAAAAGGGTATTTTCTAATCCGGATTGGGTTCAAAATATTAATGATACTCAAATTGTGCTTATTCCTAAAATTGATCATCCACAATTTTTCCGTGATTTTCGGCCAATAAGCCTATGTAATGTAGTGTATAAGATTGTTACAAAAGTTATTTCAAATAGATTTAAATCTATTATGCCATTGGTTGTGGCCCCGAACCAATGTAGTTTTGTGAAGGGGCGCCAAAGTACTTACAATATTATTCTTGTGCAGGAAATTATTCATTCTATGCGGAGCATGAAAAAGAAGCAGGGATTTATGACAATAAAGATTGACTTGGAGAAAGCATATGATCGAGTCAGATGGAGTTTTCTTTTTGAATGCTTGAATGAACTGAGGATTCCTAAGTACCTCTGTGACGTCATTAAAGCTTGTGTATCTACTCCACAAATGCAGTTACTTTGGAATGGGTGTGCTGCAAAAGCTTTTTACCCTTCCAGAGGAGTTCGTCAAGGAGATCCTATCTCACCGTATCTCTTTGTTATTATGATGGAGAGATTGGGGCATTTAATCCAGACTGCAGTAGAAGATGGAGATTAGAAACCTTTTAGGTTGTCCAGGCAAGGTACGGCTATTTCTCATGTCTTTTTCGCTGATGACCTTATTCTGTTTGCAAAAGCAAATATGGATCAAGCCGGGGTGGTGAAAGCCATACTAGATGATTTTTGTGATATTTCTGGTCAGAAAGTAAATAATGCAAAATCGCACATTTACTTCTCCAAGAATGTGGGTAATACGAGAAGAAAGGACATTAGTGAGTTCTTGAATTTTTCCATGTCTTCCAACCTGGGGAAATATTTAGGAATGCCAATCTTGCATCAGCGAAGTACTAAGTCCTCTTACAAATTTATTCTTGATAAGATGAATGTTCGCCTTGCAAGCTGGAAACCAAACATGTTATCGATGGCAGCAAGACATACGCTAGTATCATCAGTCATGTCGGCTATGCCATCCTATGCAATGCAAACTATACCCCTTCCTCTGGGTACCTGTGATGAGATAGACAAAAAGTGCAGGCAATTTCTTTGGGGGAGTACATCCACGAGTCGTAAGCCACATTTGGTGGCTTGGGGTCATGTGTGTTCCCAGAAGAACGATGGTGGACTAGGCTTAAGACAAGCAAGGCTTCAGAATCAAGCTTACATGACGAAATTGGGGTGGAACTTGATACACAAACGAGATGCAATATGGGTTCGTTTCCTACGGGAGAAGTACAAGACGGGCAGTGATTTGGTGCCAACAGTGGAAAAAAGACGGTCAGAATCAAGCACATGGAAGGGTATTAGACAAAATTGGGAAAGTGTAACTGAGAGTATTGCCTGGAAGATTACTGATGGAACTTCGGTGTCTTTTTGGCATGATCTATGGGTTCCCCATTTTGACAGATTGGAGAGTTTGACACTTCAACCATTAACAAATGAAATAAGGGAATGGAAAGCGGCCGACTGTATTACTCCGTCGGGTCAATGGGATTTGGATAAGTTTGGGCATTTATTACCAAAACATGTGTTGTTTGCAATCCAAAGAGTGAATATTAACCGCAATACTAGTGGTGATTTTCCTATTTGGAGATGGACATCTGATGGTAAATTTGCACTAAAATTGGCGTACAAGAGGTTAGCTGGGCATGGTGAAAGCAATTCTTTGTTTGGATGGAGGCTCATATGGAAGCTGAAGGTTCCTCAACGTTACAGAATGTTTTTGTGGTTATGTGCTCATGGTCGTTTACTGACAAATTTGGCACGAGCTCAACTGGGAATCCACATGAATGAGATGTGCCCTTTTTGTCATGACAAGACTGAATCAATTATGCATGTACTTCGAGATTGTGCGATGGTTAAAGAGATATGGAGTGAGACATTACCTAGTTCATGGCATCGGCATTTCTTTGGCTCAACTGATAGAAACACTTGGTTAACATGGTGTTTACGATGTCGTGATCATGTGTATGGATACGAGTTTCGACATTGGTTCACGATTCTATGTAGGCACATTTGGTTGGCAAGGAATGACCATATCTTCAACAATAAATAATGGAGTAAATAGGAGTTACTGGCACGTACTGGTTCGGTGTTGTATTGGGGTATGTCTACCCACTTGCAACCGAAGTCTCACATTGCAACAAGTATGGGTTGGCGCCCTCCCCCTGCTGGGATGGTTAAAATTAATACAGATGGATCCAGGAATGAAGTGACGGGATTCTGTACTTGTGGTGGGGTGGTAAGGGATGAACAGAGCGGATTTATTCAAGGGTTTATGTTTAGGATTGGGAGCGGGTCGGTTATCACAGCAGAGGCCTGGAGAATTTTGTGGGGTATGAAATTAGCTTGGGAAGGAGGATTTAGGCGAATTATTGTTGAGAGTGACTGCAACGAAGTACTAGATCTTATTCAAGGAATGGTACCTGATGAACATCATGATGCTTCTTTAATCTTGGAAATTAAATCGATGCTGGAACGTGACTGGGATGTGAAGATACTACATTGTTCTAGGGAGGCGAATAGGGTGGCGGATTACTTGGCAAAAAGAGCATGGACTATGATGGTGGATTTTCTTGTGGTCGATAGAGAACTTGATGAAGTTAAACGACTGATTATGGAAAATGTTATGTACCAACGCATTTGTACTGAATTAGTAGAATAGAGCCTATAGGGCTTTGCCTTCTCTTTTTCTATCAAAAAAAAAATATGAATTCAGAATTTAAGTAATTTTTTTTAAGTATGTCTATCACTTTCAAATATTTTTTAAGAAAAAAGGAAAACTGAAATGATAACTTATTTCAACCTTTGTGGGGATAATTTAAGTAGTATTTATCATCATTTCACTTATTTTTTATTTTAAGAAAAATTATATTCCTTCAAATTTTAAATATAAGATATAGTTGAATTTTTTTTTTGAAAGATTAAGGAATTTAAATAAATTATTTAATCATATCATATATTTCATATCCTTATATTATATATCCGTTTATAAGTTAGATAAAATAATTTTTAAAAAATGATAAATATAAATATTTTAAAATAATATAATTAGTTTAGTTAATATCTCTAAAAAAATCAATCATGTTATATATTTAGAATATGATGAGTAATAAATAAAAACAAAAAGTAATGAAGCCACGAAAAAGTAAGGTCTTTATTTTTGAGTCAAAGGAAAAAGAAGGTTAGGCAAAGAGAAGAGATAAGGGTTGTTGGTGTCTCCAAAACTCAGCAGTGAGTCATGAGAGACAGTGAGAATCAGAAGATATTCTCGAGAGAAAAGTGGATTCCAATTTCAGAGTTATCCGATCCTAAATATAGGATATAGTTTATAGTGTAAATTACACTACAAACTATGTCCTATATTTAGGAGAGGAGGGAGTATCACATAGCTGTGTTTTCCCTGGTGTGAAATTCACTATTTTATTTTTAAGAAAAAAATTCACTATTCCAATTAGTTTCCCAGTGTTTGCTCCCTCCTCTCTCAAATTGTCGGCCACTCCCTTCTCTTTTCTCTTTTCGTAGCTTTTCTTTTTTGCCCTCAAAGGTCAACAATTCCAACTCTTCTCATTCATATTTTTTCCAATAGGCCCTAATCAAAAAATGTTGGCCACTATCTTCTTAGTCAAATAATTCAAAACCAAAGGAAACTCATTTTTCACCCTCACACCTCACACCACGGAAATAAACTAATATAATAGACAAAATCAATATCAAATGAAGACAATAAAAGAGAGAGAAAAACATGTCTTCTTTCTCTTATGCTCTAAATTGATAGAATATGGGTTATAGAAGACTAGGAATATTGGAATTGAAGAAATGGTTACCATATTTTTATAGATGCATTCTAATTTAAATTTAAATTTAAATTTTTTCATGTTTAATTAAATACTCTAGTGTATTTTTATTTTTTTAATAATAATTGAAATTATTTTATTTTACCAAATTTTATTTATATTTTTTCACTTCCATTATCATAATATATACAAATAATATATATATATATAGTATTCAAGATTCATGCCTTTTTCAGTCATTTTTCATCTAAACGAGTTTTTTAAATACTAATCCAAACATGTTTAAGGTTAGGGAAAAAAAAGCTGTTTCTGCCACTGTCAATCCAAACACAAATCACATCTATAATCTAATTTTTATCCAAAAGTCAGATCATAAAAAAACTATTTCTCCACTACTAATCCAACACAGGCACTTCACCATTACCAAAAGCTAGCTAGAGTCAGTATAAAGTCCTAGTAAATCATCTTTTAGCAGTGAGTCGTGAGTATGGAGTAGAAAGTGAGATCGCTTGAACAACTTTCGTAAAATAAGATTGGTTATTATATAACGAGCTTTATAGTTCTGCATAAAATGTTTTCTTTATTATAATAGCATATTTGGATTAGCTTATTTTTTAAGAATAAGCACGTATTATGTAAGTCGAGATAAAACTCTTTTCATATATTTATTTCGTATAATATAAATCACAATTTATAAGTACTTATTACTAAAAAATAAACTATCCCAAACATGTTTGTTTTAATTTCATACCTCTTATTACTTTCCATGTTTTAATGGAGTGACAACGGACATGAAAGTACGATCCAGTGGATTAAAAAAAAGTATTGAATGTACTATTTTTATGTTTTTCCAAAACTTCTCAATTAATTTTTTTACTATAATATTTTATATTCTTATAATTATTTTCAAGACTCTTGAAAATTCAAATAATTTATGCATTTAATTAAATTTTCAAAATATTTAATCAATTATATGTATACTCCTCTAGTTTAATATATAAGGTACTTCCAATATATTTTACACATATCAAAAGAAACCTTAAACATTATTAACTTTTCTATAAAATGTAATAAATTTCTAAATTTATCTATATTTAATATTCTTTTGAGGTATAATATATATTACACATGAATAAATTTCATTAATGGAAAAAGAAGGTTGGGTAAAAAGAAAAGACAAAAGCTTTGGTTATTTCGTCGACATCACTCGTTTATTGCAGTTCGTCGTATTCAAATCCCAGCAGTGGGTGTGGAGAAGAAAGTGCCAAGATCGCTTCAAAGAGTATTTGTTGGGCAATAACATATCACTCCTGCGCGCAGCCCATGCTTTTAATTGTTAATTAATTCTATTTATTTCATATTTTATGTAGGGGAAAATCCCTAAAAAATCCCATAAAAAAAGGTAAATCCCAAATCAGTACATCAAAATTCCAAAATCCTAATTCAGTGATGTGTTAGTATGGACGTGGGACCCGTGTTAGCGAAAAGAAGAATTTTCCCTTCAGCTCTCCCTCTCTTCATTTCGGAATAACGACACGTCCCTCTTGATTAACAACTCTGGATTCTAGATTAACAACTCCAGTTTTTTATTTGACAAATAACAATTATGCTTTATACTTTCAAAATAACAACACCAGTCACATTATTAACAACACTGTATTATACATTAACAACTCCCCTTTTTTATTTCACAACTTCATAATTTAAGTTTCAGGATCAATAACAACACTCTTTCTTTATTAACAATACCATATTTTATATTAACAATACCATGTTTTGAGATATAAAGATGTGAAAAGATAAAGCAAAGTTGTTACTGTAAAATGAGGTGTTGTTAATCAAGAGGGATGTGTTGTTATTCTGAAGTGGGAGAGGGAGGGTTGAAGGGCAAATTCGTCTTTTTGCTAACATGGGTCCCACGTCCTTACTGACACAGCACTGAACTGTGATTTTGGAATTTCGGCCGATTTCCATGGTATTTTTTAGGGATTTTCCCTTTTATGTATTTCTTATTTTAAAAAAAGGAAGAAAAAGAAAAAGAAAGTAACGAAATAAATAGAAAACCTAATAAGGATAGTGTGTGCTGCTATATTTGGGCTACAAAGGGAAAAAAGAAGCTTCTTGATTGCTCTTTGTGAAGGAGAATATTTTTAGTAGTTTTTCAATATGTACTGTTTTGATCTAGGTGATGATGAGAAAACAATTTCTTGTTGGATTGATCTGAATTTTTTGTAGAGGTTCTAGACACGTAAAACTTCACTTTACATGGTTAGATCATCCATTCATCCAAAAAAAATGATTTAGTAGCTGTTAAAAAAGTGTATTAAAACCACTACAAATGACCGTTACAAAATTTACTGTTGTAAGTGGTTTTGTAGCAATTATAAATAACCGCTACTCAATCGGAAAAAAAAAACTGTTATTATATTATAGCGGTTTATTTCAACCACTACAATATTCTCATATTGAAAACATCTTAGTTGTGGATTAGATAACCGCTATAAAAATTGACCCTAAAATTGCCATACGATAGTTTTCATCTCTTTGCCTTTTTTTTTGAACAGTTATTTTCATCTCTTTGCTAAGTGAAGGGTTAAGGTGAATTCAGAATTTAAGTATTTTTTTAAAGTAAATTAAGTGTTTTAAAGTATTTTATCATTTAAAATATTTTTTAAGTATAACTATCATTTTAAAATATTTTTTTAAGGAAAAAGGCAAACTGAAATGACAACTTATTTTAATCTTTGTGTGGATGATTTAAGTCGTAACCTCATTTCACCTATCTTTTAACTTTTTAAAAAATTATACTCCTCCTACCTTAAATGTAATATATAGTTGTTTTTTAAAAAAGATTAAATAAATTACTTAATCATATCATATATTATATATTATTAGATTATATATTAGTTAATAAGTTAAGTAAAATAATTTTAAAAAAATTATAAATATAAATATTTTAAAATAATATAATAAAATTCTTTAATATTTTTATAAAAATCAACTCAATCCTATATTTAAATTTAAAAAAAGTAATAAATAAAAATGAAAAGTAATGAAGCCACGGCAAAGCAAGGTTTTTGCTTTTCAACCAATGGAAAAAGAAGGTTAGGTACATATGAAAGATAAAAGGTTGTTGGTGTATTCAAATCACAGCATAAGTCATGAGCGCATAAAGCCGGGAATTCGGGCAAAGTCCGTTTAGGCCCGAGCCCTTTAAGGATTGGGTTTATGATTTAGAGGCTAAAAAGGGAAGCAAGCTTAAAAGGGCTGGCCCTATAAGGCGGGCCCTGCAGCCCTGAGGGCCGGCCCTTTTAGGCCCGTTTAATTTTTTTTAAAATAAATTAATAAATATAATATCATTATATCAAATTATCAATATGAGAGACACCTAAGTACCTAATAAAGTATTAATAATAGGCAAACACTTATTAATTGGTTTGATTTATTTTATTTTCTACAATGATTTATTAATTTAAACTTTAAAAAATAGGCTAATTTGGACATTAAATGATTATTTTAACTAAAAATTTATGAGTTTTAAAAATAATATATCTCAATTTAAAGCAAAATAATAAATAAATTGTAAAACTAGAAAAAGAAATTTTTTTGAATTAAAATGAGTTTAAGCCTGTTTAGGCCTGAGCCCGTGAAGGGCCAGCCCTGTAGGGCCGATAGCCTAAAAAATATTGTACTTTTTAGCAAATAGGTCTAAACGGGCCGGCCCGAACTCGTGAAGGGCCACCCTGTAGGGCCGGGCCGGCCCGTATTCCCAGCTCTATCAATACATAGAGAAGAGAGTGATTCTATGTATCAATGTATGGCAGACAGGCATGCGTGGAAAGAGGTTTATTTTATTACTTTTTCAAGGGGCTGTATATATTACCAGGAAAGCTAAGGTTGTTCAATTTAGAGGGTGTTTGGGAATTTCTTAAACCTAGGTTTACGCAAATCGAGATAAAACTCCTCTCACATACTTACCTCGTAAGTCGTAAAAGCTATTCTCAAAAGCTAATCCAAACACACACTTAAAAGCAAAAGCAAATAGAGGTAAGGACGGGTGAGGAAATTAGCACCATCGAATTCAATTTGGTTTTTTGATTCGGTTAATTTAGTTTTTATTATTCTAAATTTTTGATATTCGGTTTCGGTTCGGTTATTGGAAAAAAACTCCAGTTAAAATCGAAAAAAACAAAATATGTATAATATATTTTTATTTAATATATACTATTTGATAAATACATGTTTTTATAATTAAATATATGTAAATTTTCAATAATATTAGATAAAATCTATAGATATTTTAAATCTAATTAATTTATTTTATATATTTTCCCCTTAAATCTAATCTTAAGGATAAAAATAATATTTTTTAAAAATTTAATTATATATATATATTTTATTTTGTAATAATAAATTAAAAAAATTGGTTAATTCGGTTATTAACCGAACTGAATAGAAATATTTTAGTTAATTTGATATAGTTAATTTAGTTAATCCGTTTCGGTTCAGTTTTCAAAATTGGTTTTATTTAGTTTTCGGTTATTTTAGTTTTTACCGAAAACCTAACCGAAAAACCGAATGTTCATCCCTATCCCTATGTAAGGTTCACACTTCAATGTACAAAATCACTAAACTTGAACATTTGACCGACAAGACTTTTGATTTGATCCGCATACATAATGGAGTGGAATGAACTGTAAAATTAAGTAGAAAAAGTGATTTTTGTAAATATACAGGGCACTCGTATCTCTAACGTCAAATAATAATAAGAAGCAATGAGTAGGGACAATAAAACTATGATAAACATTGCATATCTCACTTTTTATGCTAATAAAGAGTAATCATCTTCCATTTTTTATATAAGAAATATATGTATATATAAACACACACGAAAGGCTAAAGAGATCTGCCAGCCATTTTTTATTAGATTTTGTCGTTGAACATGTAATATTAGTATTTGTGGCTTGCAATGATAAAATATAATAAAGCGTGAAATAGTATAATTAGTCGTGCCCATTTGGTGGCAAGATCATACCATTACGAGTTAGCCTGGCCAGACAAAAACAAGAGACACTAGCTCATGTGTGTGGAGACTTAATCATGGACTCGTCTCAACTACCAATTACTCAAAACACCCTAGACTTTTATTAACGAACAGAGTCAATATACAAAGTGAGCAGACCTGTTTTATATAGACCCACAATAAAAATACATCATAACTATACGAACAAGGCCATTTAAAGAATATCAAGAATATGACCCTATAACATATATTCTAACCACTTATACAACCTCAAATGCATATTGTATTGCATCAAACAAGCTAAAATATTTTTTTCAGGTAAATTTATCATTTTAAAATATTTTTTAAAAATACATCCAACCCTAAAATATTTTATAATGATGTATCTAATATTTTAAAATATTTCCTTCAAGGCCATACAAAACAAAGTAAGGAGCCAAGAAAATTTTAAAATATCATTTGAGAGTCTCCCTACAAAATCTCGGAAATTCCTTCAACTTCAAGAGATAAAAAATTAAGAAGTGTAAAATGCCAAAACATCTCCCCAATAGAAAGGATGAGGTTGGAGTGACAAGACAAAGACCCACAGACTTAGGGTGTGTTTGGGGACGCCAATAAACTCAATTGGGGGAGGTAAAAGCCCAATTGGTAGTAGACATTTTTTTTTTGGTTCGGTTTTCGGTAAAAACTAAACTAAACTACCGAAATAAAGGAAATTCTGAAACCGAATAATTGAAATAACTGAACTGAAATAACCAAAATTATTCAGTTTGGTTTCGGTTTTGTAAGAAAAAATCAAAATTTTTTTAGCCTTCATTTTTTACTTCAAATATCTGAATTTTCAATCAGGAAAAATTAATACAAATTATAAAATTAAATAACCTCATCAAGATTTAAAGAAAGATTATATAAAATAAAGTATAAACAACATATTACATATATGATCAATGTAGTTTGGAGTACCCAATATTCCAATAATGGAACCAAAAATATGAAGGTTTTTGAGAGATGCAAAATAATTGTATTCAATCTTACTTAATCCAAAGAAAGCATAACAAAAGTTTAAAAAGATGAATATCCAATGATATATCATTCTTTGTCTTGCATCCGATTTTTCGGTTTAAACCGATTTTTTTAAAAAAAACTGAACCTAACCGAAAAACCAAAGAAAACCGCCTAAAAAATATGAATATGCACCGAACACCGAAAAACCGAACCGAAAAGACCAAAATTGATTCGATTTGATTCGGTCTTCTGTTTTGGTTCGGTTTTCCTCACCCCTAAACAAGCAGGGAGTATGATCGTGGATTAAAAAAGCCTTAAATGTACTACTTTTTGTGTTTTCCCCTAACTTCTCAATTAATTTTTTACTATAATAGTTTATATTCTTATGATTATTTTCAAGACTCTTGAAACTTCAAATAATTTATGTATTTAATTAAAATTTCAAAATATTTAATCAATTATATGTACGCTTTTCTAATCCTATATATAAAGCACTTCTAATATATTTTACACATACCAAGAAAAAACCTTAAGCTTATTTATTTTCTATTTTATCTATTTCTTATTTCTTGAAAAAGAAAAAAAAGGTAAAGGATACAAAAAAAAGGAAATAAATAAATAAATAACCCTAACAAGAGTAGTGTATACCGCTGTATTTGTGGCTTAAGGGGAAAAAAGGAAATTTCTTGATTGTCCATTATAGAAAATAATATTTTCAGTAGTTTTTCAACACGAAGGGTTTTTTATTTAGGTGATGATCGAAAGGCAATTTCTTGCTGGAATGACCTGAATTTTTTTATAAAGGTTCTGGACACATAAAACTTCATTTGCAAGTCTTTCATTATCCTCAGAATTTTCTTGAAAAGACTGCCAAAATGAAATAGAAAAAAGTGATTTTGTAAATATAAAGGACACATATATCTCTAACGTGAAAGAAAAATAAGAAGTATTCCTTTGATTTTTAATATAAGACATATTTAGAGAGTTGATTTTGATTCTAAATATGCAAGGAACGAAAAACCAGACTGGGCAATGAACCGGTCACAGCATAGGTTCAAGGGTTAATGGCTCAACTGGGATTTAACCGGTAGTTGAACCGGTCATATTAAAATATTATAATTTATTGGTAACAATATATATTAATATATTTTTAAAATTTTATAGATAAAAATGAAGATATTTAGAAAAAAATGCTTAAAATCTATTAGTATTAATTATAATGTCTATACTTAAGCAATGATATCTCCTTTTCTATAATTATTATATCTTTTTAAATAATTTTTTTCATTATCTTCTTCATTTTTTTTAGATTTGCTCTTTCTTTACCTACTTTTCTCTTCATTTTAGTCTTCAACATCTAATTTTCCCCTAAAAAAAGCACCAATTTTTTTTTAAAAAAAATTAAAAAACAAAACCTGTCCAACCGGTTCCACGGTTTTATCATCAAACTATACCGGACCACTGACCGGTTCCCAGATCAATCGGTCGAACCGACCGATCCGGTCCGGTATTTTGTTCTATGTAAATATGAGACATAAGTTTTATAGTTATCAATCTTTTTCTAATATACTCCTATTGATACTTTTTTAACAATAATCAAGTAGGAAAAGAAATAGAGGAATTAAAGAAGATGACTATGATGTTTTAAAAAATATATGTTAGATTAACTAACTCAAATAACTTCCTTAATCTAATTAAATTATATAAATATGTTTTATATTAATGATCAGAAAAGTATTATGTATGTCTTGCTTTTTTATTTAAAGAAAGAGCAAGCACCTTCCACTGCCAATTATAGTGTCTCGTTTGGTGTGTAGTAGAAATTGTTTTTTACCACGTGATTTACAATACATAAAGTAAGTATGTGATAAAAATTTTCTCTATACCTATTTGAACATATTTCTTAAATGGCAACTCAAATATGCCTAGACACAGGTACAGAAACCGTAAACGAGTTTTTAGCTTGACCCAAATTCTTAAAGACTCTAATTTTCTAGCTAGTTTGTTTTATGCTTGTTTCTGGTTTCTTCTTCGTTTGTTTTTTAAGAATCTAATTCTCAAGCTTCGACATTTACTTTTGTAATCCCCCCAAAAAAAAAAAACAGTTACAAAATAATGGCCCTCATTTCTTAACCCCTAGAAAACCATAACCCTTGTGCTTGAATGCTATTGGTTGGTTTTGTGTTTCCTCCTTTTTCCATGTCTCCCCGCTATGGGAATGGGTCCTCATTCATTAAGATAAGTCTACAAATAATGACAAAAAAATCTCAATTTATTTTTGTCCATATTTATTATTTTTCTCCTATTAATTTATATAACTTACAATTTATATTTAATTTAATATTATATAGAGTTATTTTATAGATATTATTTCACATTAATTATAATTAATAATCAATAGCATTTTTTTAATCTAGTTGAACTAGTTTAGAATAGCTCTTGTATTAAAGATGAAAAATAATATTAATTTTTTCCCTTTTCCTATATCCTCGTAGAAATAAATTGACTTGACTTGGGGATGTTTTGCCAATTTTAAATTCACTCATGCGAAATATATTTTTTTTTTAAATATAAGACAGAATTAATTTTTTTAAAAAAAAAATAAAGAAGCTAAATAAATTATTTAATCATATCATCTGTTGTATATCCTCATATTATATATTAATTTATTAGTCAAACTAATTAGTTTGAAGAAAAAAATATAAATATAAATACTTTAAAATAATTTTATTAATTTTTAAAAAAATAATAATTTTATCTTATATTTAAGATAAGAGGAAATATGTGGTGGCGCGCGGGCGTAAGGGTGTTGTTCTCTAGTGGCTTATGTATAAAAATCCTTTATATGTAATTAATATTAATAATACTAAAAAAAGCACTCATATCAATCTTCACCAATACCATCTTTTAGCAGTGAGTCGTGAGTGTGGAGAAGAAAGTGAGATCGCTTGAACAATTTTCGTACAACAGCATTGGTTATTGTGTGCCGAGTTTTATAGATCTGCACAAAATTTTTTCTTTATTATTATTTCCTCTTCTTGTTAAATTTGATACCTCCCATTACTTCCCATGGTTATTACAGGTCTAAAACGAAAGGATCGACCTCCTGAAACGGCATATAATGTCGGAGGAGAATATTCTTCTACCTCTAAGACTTTCAATTCAACTCCAAAATGGGAGCATGACGTTTTCTTGAGTTTTGCAGGAAAGGACACTCGCTTGACTTTCACAGATCACTTACATGAAGCTTTCACTAGAAGTGGCATCAGATGTTTTAAGGATGATGTAGATCTTCCAAGGGGGGAAAATATAAATGTTCTCTTTCGTGCAATTCAGGATTCTCTTTGTTCAGTTCTTGTCATCTCTCAAAATTATGTAAAATCTACATGGTGTTTGGATGAGCTTCAAAAGATTCTAGAATCTCGAAATATATTGGATCGATGGGTTTTCCCCATCTTCTATGATGTTGATCCAGCTGATGTAAGAAATCAACGAGGAAGTTTTGGGGAAGCCTTGGCCGAACTTGAAGAGAGATTCAGAGAAAATACAACGAAAGTGCAGAATTGGAGAACCGCTTTGTCTGAAATCGGCAACTTGTCTGGTTGGGTCACTAGTGGCTGGTAAGTTTTCTTTCACAATCATTTAATCATATTTTCCATATTTATTTAACTTTTTATTTTTTTTCATGATCCTTAATTTTGGTTTAAGTCGGTTATAATCATTTTCATATAGACTTCCTTATAGACAATAACTCGAAAATCTCTCATCCATTAGAACAGAAATGAGAATCTACCATTATAAGTCATGTCTAATAGATTCGTTCAAGGTCAAAAAGCGGTCATATTCGTTCTTTGAAGCATGTCCATTATGTACTGGGCCGATGAATCAATTCAGTTCTGACTTGCTCATCAATTCACATTCGATTTATTTCCATTCATGTTCTTATGAAAATTTAATAACAATTCCCAGTTATATCAAAAAAATAGTGTAGCTTTAGTAAACAATAATACAATTTTCATGAAAACCACAATTTTCATTTTCATTTTATTTTATTATATCTATATATATATAATTCATGCTAAAATGATTTTTTTGGTAGGCACGAAGCAGATCTTATAAAAAATGTGGTTGGAGATGTATGGAGTTTTTTAAGCTCTAAATTACCATCTCCTGATGACAATCTGGTTGGAATTGACTCAAAAGTGGCTGAAGTGATGCCATTCTTGGAGATTGGGTTGCATGACAAAAGTTTTTTTGTAGGGATATGGGGCATGGGCGGTGTGGGTAAAACAACTCTTGCTAGAGTTGTTTCTGAAAAACTAGCATACAAGTTTGAAATTTGCTGTTTTCTTGAAAAAGTTAAAGATGCTTCGCCTAAAGACCTAGTCTCTTTACAAAAAAGTCTTCTTTCTCACCTCAAAATAAAAGACATGGAGATACATGATGGATATAAAGGAATGCAAATGATAAGAAAGCTTCTCTGCAATAAAAAGGTCCTTCTTGTCCTTGACGACATAGATGATATGAGCCAACTAAAGAATTTGGCTGAAAGGCCAGATTGGTTTGGCAAAGGAAGCAGAATAATTATCACAACAAGAAATAGTCAATTGCTCACCTCATCTGGAGTAGATGAGCAAAGAATATATGAGTTGAAAACCATGAAGAATGATGAATCTCTTAAACTCTTTTCAAACAAAGCATTCAACAAAGATCATCCCCCTGAAGGGGATTATTTGGAGTATTCTAAATCTGTTGTCGAATATGTTGGAAGTCTTCCTTTGGCTCTTGAAGTTCTAGGACACTTTTTTTGCGGGAAAAGTAAAGATGAGTGGACAAGTGCTTTAGATAGATTGAAGCAAGATAGAAAGAAGCAAATTCTCTTTGATGATCGAATTCTTAAAATGCTTCAAATAAGTTATGATGGATTAAAGCATGAGGAAGAGAGGACAATATTTTTAGATATTGCTTGTTTTTTCAAAGGTTGGCAGAGAAAAGAAGTGACTCAAATTTTGAAAAGTCGTGATCTTCACCCAACAATTGGAATAAAGGTCTTGATTGAAAAAGCTTTGCTAGTTGAAACAAAAAATGGCAGATTAGAGATGCATGATTTACTTCAAGACTTGGGTAGGTATATAGTTCATCAAGAGTTTCCTGATAATGTTGGCAAACGTAGCAGGTTGTGGAAGTTTGAGGACATTAAGGCAGTATTGGAAAATAACACGGTCAGTACCTTATTTTCTAATTATCTCATTTTGTTTACATATATTTAATGTTTTTAATATTCTTTAGTTCCTTATCATTCTCATGTTTTTTTTTTTCCTAAAAAATGACATTTTTATTAGGGATCTGAAGCAATACAAGCAATTATTCTGCCCAACAAATGTTTTAGTATTCCAAGCAACATAGAAGTTCATCCTGAAGCCTTTTCAAAGATGAGTAACATTAGGTTACTTGTCTTAGATGTAGAGTGGAGTTTTGTTACATCAGAATCAAATGTTATTCGATGGCCATCATTTCCTTTCAGAGCTCTTCCAGCTCCATTGGATGAACATACTGTAATGCCTTTTAGTGGCATAAAGCAGCTTTGGAATGGCAAACCGGTGAGATTGATGCTTCAGGCATCATTGTTTTTCTTAAAAATATATATCTATGTTTATGTTTTATTGATACATTGATTAGTGAGACTGACCCTACAATTTTTTCGTTTGTCCAGTTGATGGATAAGTTGAAATTTATTGACATGAGAGGTCCTCACAATTTTGCCAAAACTCCAGACTTCTCAGGAGTTCCATTCTTAGAACATTTACGTATTTCTAAGTGCCCATCCCTTGTGGAGGTTCATTCCTCGCTTGGAAAGTTGGAAAAGCTTGCTCAGGTGTGGTTGGATTGTTGTAAAAATCTTCAAATCTTGCCAACAAAATTGGAAACAAATTCTTTGATACTGTTATCCCTTCAGGGTTCTAAAAAAGTTGCAATGCTCCCAGGGTTTGGGGAAGATATGAAAAAATTATCATATCTTGATGTGAGAGATACTGCTATAACTACACTTCCTGAATCACTTAGATGCTTAACTGGTCTTAGATATTTGAACTTGAATCGTCTCAGGAAGAGTCGCTGCAAAGTTTCTAATCTTGGCAAGGTGTTGAAGACTTGCATAACTCGTGAAATTCCTGGCTTGAATGTAACGTGGTTAACAGAGTTACATGCAATTGGTTGTGGCTTAAGTGACAGATCAATTCCTGATGATTTTGACGGTTTATCATCACTCATTGCCTTAGATCTAAGTTATAATGAATTTGTTAATCTACCCACTGGTTGCTTCTCTTGACTTTCTCGACTTGTCTTTCTTTCATTGGATTATTGCGAAAGTCTCAAGTCATTGCCAAGGCTTCCACCCCAGTTAATTCGATTACAGGCATCCCATTGTGGTTCAATGGAATCTTTATCAGATAGACAGTTATGGAATTTGGTAGCTTCACTTGACCATGAGGTATGTTTGTCTTCATACAATCTATCTAATGATATATGTATAATTTTTTTAACTACATATACATATATATATATAACTTGACTATTTTTTTTTTAGTATCGTGGGAGGACTAAATATGTAATCTCTTATGGGGAATACGATTATTATGATGAACAGGATGATATATTTTTGGTGTCCAAGCACGATGAGGTATGTGTGTCTTCTTTTTATGTATTTTTGTCACATATTCTCCCATCATTGGTAATTAATTAACAACAGTTTAGTATGTTTGCAGCCAAAATGTCTTCTTCCTCTGAGAGATTTTTGTGCAATTATTACCCAATGGGAAATACCATCATGGTTTTCAAATAAAGAATATTTACATCAGAAGGAATATAGAAGGGAATATGTGATAAAAGTGAACATACCTCCCTCTTTGCGTGATAGTGAATGGTCAGGATTAGTTGTATGCTTCGATATGTCAAGAGGTTCTTTTTTTTCGGTGGTTTCTTGGAGTACTAAAGCTGCAGAAGATGATGATTGGGGGCATTATTTTTACGACATGTATCATGGATACAACTACTTCTGCATAATGGTGTTGGAATTAAATGAGGAAACATGTTGGAAGCACCTAAGAGCTCCTAACAATACCCTTCACATTAAGTTTGTGGGATCATTTGTGGGATTTTTGCAGGGATGTGGGTGGAGAGTGATATGTAAAGAAGAGATACAAAAGTGGTGCAATGACAATGATTTCAACCAACTCACCCAATCCCAACTTGCTTCTCCTCATGATGAGATCAACCTTCCCTCGAGAGTATTTAACAAATTCATCACGAATGTGAAAGAAGACCAGGAAAGTGAAGAAGAATGGTAACAATGACTCATTATGATCAACTTTTGGATTGAGGAGAATGAATAGGAACAATTGGAAGTCCTTTTTTATTTTATTTTTGTTTTAAATTTTATTTGTATTGTTATCTGGCATCCTTTTTAAGGTTCGGGGCTGTCCCTCCCAATATAAATGACTCATCTCAGACTTAGACTCGAGACCCAAAAGGATTTAGTGTGGTTTTACACCGTTAAACCACCTTTATGTTATTTTTTTGTTTTTAATATTAATTGGAGTGTACCATTAATTTAATTTAAAGACATGGGAAAAGAACATAACAGTGATGGGAATGTTCGAAGGAGTTGGATAAGCGTTGAAGCATACCAACTTTCCAATCCTCCTCCAACCAAGGAATATTCAGTAACTTTCATATACATATACATATATATATGTATATAAAAAAAAACTTCATAAGAAGATGTTCTTTTGTCGCTAGAAAAGTATGAAAAATAAGTGGAATGGGTGGAAAGTGAAATGAGTCGTTTTTATTTTCTTTCTGGTCATATTCTTTTCCAATTTTTTTGTTTGCAATTCGTCCAAGACTAACTAAAAACTAAGTTGAAATTGCGACAAAAGCGAAAAAATTTAGGAAGCATTGCAGTCGTTATAGGTACACTTCAACAAAACACCAAAAATTTAGCTAGCTCAATGATCACCCCTATAAGTATAAATAAATAATAATTAAAGAAAATGAGATGAGATGAATTACTTTGAGAATAAAACATTGGGTTCCGAAGAAGCATAGGGTTCTAAATAAAAAAGCCACAGACGTTTCCCCAAAATAAATAAATAAATAAAAATTCTCTTCTCACTACTTATCCTAAAAGGAAATTTAAAAAAAAAAATTAAGTTGCTTTTTAATCATAGTAGCTGACATTTTTTTTTAACAAGATGACATTTAGTTATATCAAATTTAACATTAGTTTCCTATACTTAGAACCACTAGATCATTTTTCAATCGCTGAATGACTACTTTCATTTCACAAACTAAAAAATTTATTTAATATAGATTGCTTAAATTTTATCTGAACAACCAAAAGAACTAACGGCATGAAAGATTAGTTAAGTCACAACTTGAATTTGTGAGAAAAGTAAAAGAAACATAAAAATTAAGCCAGATATCATATAGAACTTCAAAGCACCACAAATTTGGCTAGCTCAATCATAATCCTCTAAGAAGAACATAGATTCTATTTGCATGTATTCACTAGTTCAGCCAATCTACTTCATAATTAAAATAAACAAGGAGACCATTGATGAAAGGGAATATTATAAACCCAAGTTCTTCTCATCAAATTTGCATCAACTGCAATAATCCATTAAGGTTAATATTGAATCTTTTCACTCAGCTATCATCTATATGAACACTATCCATATTAAGAAACTGAAAAATCCACGAGTGTTCCATGTCATTCAACAACAACATTATTAGACAGCCAGATTTTACATATCATGAAGCATTGGTGATCAGATGACAATCCTCTATAACCCATACTATTATTCTGGTCATGACTAGTAGAAGAGCTGCTTACACACTGGTCTCAGCATGATGACTGGTGTTTCAATTGGAAAATCAGATTGGCCACCAAGATAAGAGTGGATCTCTCCTTCCTTGGTTATGTCGTATGCGCTCCCATCTCCTTAAGCTATCACAGTTGCTGCTGTTTCTGACAATCCTTCCTTCACGAGTTCAGGAACTACCCTGTTCTGGATGTGGCAGCTCAGGAAAAGGGTTATGCTGAACCAACCAAGGAACACAGTTAGAGTTATAAATATGGTTACAGGGCATTTTCCTAGCCTCAGAGACTACCTTGAAATCATTATTGTTACTGCTACTATTGACATTCCTTTCTCCATAGGAACTACCCTGTCCTCATGGTGGCAGCTTAGGACAAGAGTTATGCTGAACCAAACAAGGAATAACACGGTCATAATGCAATGACATACTATTAGAAATTACAGAGTATGAAATTACTACTAAAAAAACAACAGAGGTATCACTATGATAGAAATAAAGAAAATAAAATGAAAATGAGGAGCATATTTCAAACTATTTCCAGTATCAAACAAATATTCATCACAAATTAAAAACTCAATTATCAAATGGTAGGGTAAGATGAATTAATACGTCGTTTCAAAGATAAAGTATACAACAATCCATGCAATGATTGCTTGAATTTAAAGCAAATAGGATTATAGCAGCACCAACCTCTGCTTCTTTTAGCTTGTTGACATCAATGGTGGTGTAGCCACACTCTTGCATTTCTTCTTTACATAGCGCCCAACATCCATATTCCAATTGTGGACTCTTAGAATATTGACAAGTGACGCTAAGTTTGATGTGAGGGCAATGGTCACCTCTTCTTAAATGTTGCCAACATGTTTTCACATTGAAATCCAAAAGCATCTAGCAAAGGCAAGGCCACCAGGCATACGCAAGTGATATTTCATTTTCCCATTCTTTGGAAATATAATAATCTTCAGGAGCTTTACAACTCCATGAAATGACAAGTTTATCATAGGTCGACCTGTCTTTTATTTCTAGGCATACACCAAGTCCAGACCATGTACTTGTATGAAAATATGGAGGCATGTCCACCACTAATTCATATTCCAAAGTATCACTTTCATTTGAAGAAATAAAACCTCTGTTGGGAAACCATAAAGGTATCCCAGATCTCGGCATTATTGTAAGAAAATCTGCCTCAGGTACATATCCTGACTGTAAAAACATTAATTAAACTTTCATTGCTTGTAAATAATTTGAAAATAAGAATGAAAAATATAGACAATGAGATAACCAACATTTATACCTGAATGGGCTGGAGCACCCTTTTCTCATAAATAGTTTGATGGCGATACTAAAACAAGGAATAAACAAATCAAGTTATCCATTTTTAGTAGAAAAAAAAAAAGATATACATAAATCATAGTTAAACACACCTCATGGTCTAGTGATGAAACTATATTCCACATTCCATCCGATGATAAAGGCTTCATTGAGTCACAACCGGTTGCATATAATTGAATTAACCTTGGTGGCAACTTTCGCAGCGACTTAAGCCTTTCACAATTATTAAAGTAAAGATGAAGTAGCTGAAAAAGATTGGAGAAGCAACCAGTGGGTAAATTAGCAAAATCATTTCCTTCCAAATGTAAAGTAATTAATGATGACAAACCCCCTAAATCTTCAGGAATTGATTAATCACTAATGCCATAGTAACTCAAGTCTAACATGGTTAATGATGTTGGATTAAATCCAGACATTTAAGGAACAAGTTTTCGGGGGCCCCTCAAATTCAAATCTCCAAGACCAGACAAGAAGCCAAGTGATTCTAGAAGTATGGTTATAGCAGTTTTCCTTGCATCAAGCACTGCTAATTTTTTCATACATTCCCCAAACTCTAGAAGAATTGAAAGTTTATTGCACCGACTAATATCTAACTTTGTCAAAGAGTTCATTTCCAATTTTTTTGGAAGGATTTGAAGACTTTTGCAACATGACAAGTTCACTTCAAAAAGCCTTTTCAACTCTCCAAGTGAATGATGAACGACAATGACAGATGAGCACCCTTCAAGATTTAATTTTTCTAAGTTTGGAATTTCTGAGAAATCTGGGGTTGCAACCAAATCTATGGAATTGCTTAGATCAATAAACTTCAAGTTCTTCATAAGCTGATCAAATGAATAAAAATGTAGGAGAATTAGTCTCACAAAACAATTGTATTAATATTAACACAAATATGCAAGAAAACAATGAGGTATGTAGTATTTCACCTGCAAGCCATTCCATCGTTTTATTTTGCTAGAAGGCATTTAAATGTCAACAAGTTTATCAAACTCAGTTCCAATCGGAAGAGTTTCTAGAGCATATGACCTCCATCGAATAAACTTTAGTGCATCAGGAAAGCATTTGAGACCCATGGGAAATTTCAATTCGCTTGATATAATGAGTAACTTGAGATTACACATCTTTGAGAATGCTTCACAATGTACTTGTATTTTTTCATCTAGGTTAAAAGGCAAAGCAATAGCTTGCACTCCTTCGGATCCCTAACAAAATGTGCATTGCAAGAAGAATAAGATGAAAACGATTTCAAAGAAAAGTGTACCAAAGGCCTTAGAATTATTAAAACAACATGTAAGCATTTAGAAATAAAGCACAGACTTTATCATTTTTCAATACTTCATCGATGTCTTCTAGTTTCCACAACCTGCTTTTTCCGTGAACATGACCGGGAGATTATTGAAAAACAATACTCCTAGCTAATTGTTGAAGTAAATCATGGACCTCTAATTTGGTTTCTCCATTCAATGTTTTCTTTTCAATCAATAGAGCTCTTTCAATCAACATATTCATTCCAATAGTTGGATGAAGATCACAACTTATCAAAATTTGACGTACTTCATCTCTTTTCCATTCATTGAAGAAGCAGGAAATATCTAAAAAAATTGTCTTTTCTTCGTCATTCAATCCAAGATAACTTACTTTTAGAATTTGAAAAATATCTTTATCTGGAAACTATTTCATCCTTTCTAAAGTTTCTTCCCACTCAAGGAGACTTCTTCCACAGAGTAAGGAACCTAAAACATAGAGCGCCAAAGGAACACCTACTTTGTATTTAACCACAGCTTCTGACAATACTAAATAATCATCTTCAGGATAATCTTTCTTAAATGCTTTCTTGGAAAAGAGCTCAAGAGATTCATCTTTTTCCATGGGTTTGACCTCATATATTCTATGCACGCCTTGTGATTTCAACAAGTCCAAATGTCTAGTTGTTTTAATTAGTCTACTCCCTACCCCAAACCATTTTAGACTTGCCAAATTCACTAATTGATTCACCTGATTTACATCATCTAGGACTAGAAGAACCCTTTTATTCTGAAAAAATCGATGCAGAATGGTCTTTCCATAATGCTCATCATATATCTTTTGCCCTTTATTGAAATGTAAAAGAATATCATTTTGCAATCTAGCTAGGCCTTTTCTTTTTGATATCTCCCTAACATTAGGAAGGAAGCAAGACATTTCAAATTGGTCAAATATTCTTTCAAAAACAAGTCTAGAAATAGTTGTCTTACCAATACCTCCCATGCCCCATATCCCTACATAAAGAATGTTATCCGCATTTATCTCTAAGAGTGAATTTATCTGAACCATCCTTGTCTCAATTCCAACTAAATTATCATCATAAGATGGCAAATTAGAGCATACAATGTTCCGTATTGCTTTGACAATGTCTCAGATGACTTCTTTTTCATTCCTAACCTCAAAACAAAAAATCCATGGGCTTATGAATATAAGTTATAGTCCTTAACCAAAAAATAAAATAAGAACTATAGTCACAATAAACTAGAATACAACTGCTATATTTTTTGATATAATGTTGCAAACAATATTACAAATCGATGTTGATCTTTAATTGGGTAGGGGTTTTAGATTTGATTATACTGCTAAGTCAATTTTCAATGCAATTTTGGCGTTGGTACTTTATATATTGGGAGGGAAAAAAAGAACTTACCAACTCCTAGAGTCCCACCCAGAGAAGTTGCTAACTTGCGACAAAGCGTCTCTCCATTTCTGAACCTTGTCTTTGCTTTTTAGAATCTCCTCATGCTTGGCTAAAGCTTTTCCGAAACTTTTTCTTTGACATCTAACCTCAAATGGATCAACACCGTGGAAGACAGGAAAAACATGTCCGCCGAATTTTTTCCGAGATTCAATAATTTCCTTAAGTTCATCCAAACACCATGTAGAATTTGCATAATTCTTGGAGAGAACAACAACAGCACAGAGAGATTCCTTGATGGCTTGACGGAGTTTTTCTTTAATAGCGTCTCCTCTCTTTATTCCCTTATCATTCCTAAAACATCTGATGCCTCTTCTAACGAAGGCTTCATATAAGTGATATGTGAAATTCAAGCGAGTGTCTTTCCCTGCAAAACTCAAGAACGCATTAAACTTCCATTTTGAAGTTGAAGATGAACTACGAGTAAAAGAGCTTGGGGATGATTCTTCTTGGGCGACATAAGACATTTCTGTTGGATGCATTTTTCCAAATACTAACCTACAACTACATCATTACATATAGTAGAGTGTATTGAATAAAACCAAAAATAAAAACACAAACACCTTGGACGATGGACATAGGGAAGTAGAAGAATCCGAACCATTATCTTGGAAGGAGTCGTCACAGAAGCTGGCCTCTATTAGAGTCCAAACGCCCGATGAGAAGAAACAAAAGGAAAGAAGAAGAGTCCTTTGTCACTATGCGCCGGCAGACAAAACCCAATCTCTCACATAAAATTGGCTCAAATCTCAAAAACCTTCAAAAGTTTGGATTAACCAAGGACACTATCCCGTTAGGTCAAAGTAAAGAATATCCTATTCGGACAAAGTATAGAATTGGAGAAATGCTTGTATGCCCTACTTCGTAAGTTCAAAGGGAGCGTTAATTCTTGTCAAAAAAACAAGGGAGTATTAATTATTAATCATGACTTTAAAATTTAGTCAGTTTTTATATTTTCTTTTCTTTCATTTTAGTTCAAATCGTTTACTTTGGTTCATAATCGATAATGTGCAACTTTATTTGTGGTTGATACCCCATAGATCGCTTCTTTTATGTTTTGATATATTATAGGGAAAATGACACATAGGTCTAAAGGACCAAACAAAACCACAAAAAAATCATTTTCAAAAGTCAAAGATCTAGAGATTTTTTTGTGATTATTTTTTAAAGTCAAATGACAAAGTTGTCCTAAAGTCATTATATAGTTGACAACTTTATCAGAAAGGTCTCTGCTTCTGCGTCTTCCTTCGAGTTGTCATACGTCACTCCTTCGAGTCCCAGTGTTGGTGTTTTCGTCCGTCGCTCCTCCACTGCCCGACGTTGTGATGTAGCAGAGGTAAAAAGTGATCTAAATTTTTTTTTTCTGTGTTTATGTTGGCTGGATTGAGATTCAAGGGTTGGTCAAAGGTTGGAGCTTAGGCTCAATGGTGGACTAACTTGTAGGAGGTAGATAAGTAATACTAAGATTTTGCTAAAGATATGATCTTCACCATTGAAGTTAGGGTTTCACTGTGGTTAGGTTGTGTGAATGTTATAGTGCTCTGTTTTTTAGGAAGGTTATAGAGCGAGTGATGTGTTTTAAGTGGGAATGATTGAATATAATGGTGGTTTGTTTGCTGAGAAATTGTTGATACGAAAAAAAATGTGTTGTTAATTTGTGCAGCTGTAGTTGTTAATATGATTGTCGTAGTTATTAATACAAAACATGTGCTCTATTTGTGGGCAATGTAACAGAGAGAATGCTCTATTTTTGGGCAAAGTAACAGATGAATGTCTTTGTTTTAGTGGGAATGATTGAATGTGATTGTGGTTTCTTTGATTACAAAAATGCTTATATGATATTTAAAAAATGTTGTTAATATGTCCATATGTAGTTATTAATATTGCTGTGGCAGTTGTTAATACTAAGTTCATATTGCAGGTTGTCATGAAAGATGAGACTAGAATCTATTCTGTTTCTTTCATGTAGGAGGAGTTTTTAAATGGTGGAGAAGATGAAATGCAATATGACTCATATTGTTGTAAATATGACTCATGCACTTATAAAACAAGGTAGAAGAAGTTGTTAAAAACCAATTCAGCAATTATGAAAGTTGGAGTTTAAAAATTTGTCATTTCAGTCGGGCATGAAAAGACATTTGTAAAAATGACTTAAAATGTTGTAAAAACACGTATGAGAAGTTGTAAACTAAGCAACTTTCAGTATTAAACTTAAAGATGTGAATAAAGATAATTTCATTCAAACACAAAAAATAAGTTGTAAAAATGACTCAAGATGTTGTAAAAACACACGTTAGAAGTTTTAAATTGAGCAACTTGTAGTGTTAAACTTGAAAATGTGAATAAAAGTAATTTTATTCACACACGAGAAATAAGTTATAAAAATGACTAAATCTGTTGTAAAAACACGCTTAACCAGTTGTAAGCTGAGGAAGTTTCAGTGCTGAACTTGGATATGTGTAAAAAGATAGTTTCATTCAGACATGAGAAAAAAGTTATTAAAATGATTCAACATATTGTGAAAACACGCTTAACGAGTTGTAAACTAAGCAATTTGCAATGGTGAATAGTTATTTAAATGGTAGTTTCATTGTGACCTGAAAAATATATTGTAAAAATACTAAACATGTTGTAAACACAAGCATAACCAATTGTTAAACAAGGCATATGCAGTTGTCATATTTGGAGTTTTGGAAAAAGGTCATTTCATTTAGGCACAAAAAGAATGTGTAAAAAATCACTCAAGCAGTTGTTATAACACACAATAATAATTGTGAACATAGGGACTTGGCAAACTTGAAATTAACTCATTGCATAAAAACATGTTGTGAAAATGACTGATGAACTAAAGGCAACTTTGTCATTTGACTTTGAAAAATAATTACAGAAAAGTCCCTAGGGACTTTTCTGATCTTTGATTTTTCAAAGGGACTTTTTTGTTGTTTTGTTTGATTCTTGGGACCTATGTGTCATTTTCCCTAAATTTATATTAGGATTAATTGAAAATTCTCTAAAACCTTTTGCCTGATTAACAATTACTTTTAGGAAAAATATTTTCTCTATAAAATATTACCACAGAATATTAAATACAACCATGATGATATTTAATTATTGGGACAATTACATTCGATTCCAATAAAGGAAAAAAAAAAAGAAGAAATGGTCCCTAAAGTTGTAATAAGTAATAACAAGTCGAGGGACGTCTGTTGACAATTTTAAGAATCATTTCTTCATTTTTTCTTTTGTGTGGAACTTGAATGTAATTGTCCCTTAATTATTTTCTCTGTATCTATAATATATGGAATTTTGTCGTAAGAAATTTTCTTTCGCATTTTGCTAAAGAGACAACGTATTTAAATGGAATTCTTTAACTTCATTTACTTTTAAGAAGGAAATTTAGGTAAGAGATCAACAAAACACCAAAAATGTACATTTGGCTAGCTCAATCGTAATACTCCCAGAAGAATAATATAGATTCCATTTGCATATGTTCACTTGTTCATCCTAAAGACACTTCATAATGACAAGAATAAAAAAGACAGCTGATCATGATCCTAAGGAGATTATTCACTCAACTTGTCTTGTTCAAATTTGCATCAACTGCAACAATCCATTTAGATCAGTATTAAATCGTTTCATTCGGCTATCAAACATTTTAATTAATTTGATATACATATATATGTATATAGACAATATCCATAAACAAAAACTAAAAAAACGAGTTTCAAGTCAGTTTCCATACATTCATCAAGAACATTATTAGACAGACATACTTTACTTATCCAGAAGCATTGGTGATCAAATGACAATCCTCTATAACACATCCTCTTATTCTGCTCATGATTAGTAGAACAACTGCTTACACACTGGCCTTATCATAGTGACTTGTGTTTGAACCAAGAAGATCAAAACTGCCAGCAAGTTGATCCTGGATTTCTCCTTCCCTCGTTCTGTCTCCTTGAGCTATCACGGTTGTTGCTGCTACCACCATGGGAACTACCCTGTCTTGGAGGCGGCAACTCAACACTGCAAACAGGGCAAGAGTTATGCCGAACCAACCAAGGAACAATACAATCTGAGTGATAAATATGGTTACAGGGCATTTGCCTAGCCTCGGAGCCAAGCTCGAATTTTTCTTGACAGACCGGACAGTGTGAATCAGAGCGAAGATGTGCTCGTGTGATCTTAATGGTAGGCATTGCATCAATGGATGAATGTGAGCCTGGAGGAGGACCTCTACGATCATTCATGGTGAGCTGTTGAATAAATGCTTCCAGTCCAGGGGCCATCAATAAACCACCAAAATCAATTGGCCTAGGATCCCTTCCAGTACCATGAAACATCAAAGAGGGGCCAGAACTGAAAAAATCTTGACTCCATTCAGGAAATAGGGCGTTATCAGACCTTTGTCCAACATTAGTGTTGGGGTATGGCCCAGCTATTCTCTGCCTCATGAAATTGTCAAAAGCATCTATGAGCCCAAAGCTTGGTTCAGAAGCTCTCTGCGCCATAAAGGCATGTACGGCATCAAAAAAAAAAAAAACAGGAATATGATGAAACTCTTCAAGGGCATTATATGGTTGAAACTCATGCCTCTCATTGAGCTCTTGCACAAAGCCTTCATGACAGTAAGGGCAGATGACCTCTCCGCCTTCAAGTGCAACTGGATGTCCACATTCATAACACCAATGTGTTGGTCCACTTGACATCCTTGCTGTTTTGCCAGACTTCTAAATGGTAAATCTGCAGCTAAAAGCTGATGCACTACACCAAATTATACTGCTTTACATGTAATAGCAACCAATATAAAAACTTATAAATAAGTATAAATAAAAAGAAAGTTAATTAATTTAGAAGATTCATTATGCCATTGCTTCAGCTGGTTGCCAAGTCTTTTGCTTTCTTCTTTTTTGGGATACCACTGGATTTTTCATCCATGAGACCCACGCTTACACACAAACACACAGTAGCAGCAACAATCCCACTTGGTAAGGGGCCAGACCAAATTTCACAGCTATTATGGGACATAAAACACAAGTGGAAGGTGCAAAGACAAAAACATTATACGAGGGAGTTTTTTTTTTGCCGGAGGCAATTAATTATTTAATTTTGTACGCGTTGCCATTGTGTCAAGTAGGCGCATTTTGTACAAGGTATTGAAAACCAAACCGGACA
Organism: Inga leiocalycina; assembly: GCA_963242795.1. NCBI lineage: Eukaryota > Viridiplantae > Streptophyta > Magnoliopsida > Fabales > Fabaceae > Inga > Inga leiocalycina. The sequence continues at coordinate 59,445,271 of OY725325.1, read as the reverse complement.
CTAAACCGGCTGAGGCACTAGATTAATGGTCAGTGGTTTAGACTCAGGTTAACCCGGGGGTTAGATTGGGATCAATTGAAAAAAATAATTTAAATGTTCAAGTATACCATTCAAAAAACTGCATAAGAGTTTTTTTCCCAAACCAATAATCCAATATAACTTCCTAAACCTAATACCCACAAAAGTTTTATTAAGTACATAAGGATTTTTTTTCCAAATAATGCAAAACAACAAAAGAATTCCACAATCTTTTCAAAGCTCCTTGCAAATCAAAAATCAAAACAAAGGGCATTTCATGATCCTATTTGCAAAACAAAAATCAAAACAAAGACTAGTAACGTAGTCATTCAAATCCATGGGCACTAAAACTATTAATCAATGCCCTCAAAATTGTGTTGGACTACATTCAAATCTATAGGATGAGGTGGCAAAGCTACATGACGAAAACCAAAAGCACTAGCAACATGATCATCATTCAAAGATGGAGGCTCAGGTGTATATATATATATATATGTCTTCATCACCTATATATCAAGAATTAATATAAGTGGTAATGAATAAGTAAATATTTACTTATACAGGAATATAATCATAGAGATACAAACCTTCAGAACCCCAGCGAAAGTTGATGTTTGTTCAATTTCTTCATTATTAGCAGTAGCAGCACTTACAAGATTTGCTCCATCTACATCATCAAAGTTGAGAGTTGTATCTTCTTCAACCACCCTAAGGTCCACTTTGTCAATTGATTCATAGTCAACTTGATCATAATCAGTCTTGTTCTTCTTGAATATATTCTTACAATAGCAAAGAATATAACAGTAATAGAATATAATTTGCAAAAGCCTAAACTTCATCAAATTCATATTCAATTTAAACATCCATAACTCATAAGGAACCTTTTTACAAGAAGCTACTTGGCCAGTAACATCGGCAAGATGCTGCTTCATCCTATTTATTCCGCCTCCTTTGTAACTTGATGCACAATAAAGACATGTATAGATGTTTATTTCCCCCTCTTTTTTAAGGGCAAAATATGCCCTTGCTGGGTCAGTTTTTCCAGATCCATGAACTAATGAGGGAAACTCGTATTCATTAGTTATAGCACCAGCAGCATTAGTGGTTGCATTCTCATTAGGAGTAAGGGTCAAAATCTCAGCATTTGTATTATCCATGAGCAATCTCAGAACAGAGCACAAATACAATATTCCAACGAGAGCTACAAAGTATCATAACAAATTAACAACAAAAGTACAAAACAGAGTCACTAAACACGACCAAAAAAATGATGAAGGCAGAAGCAAATGATGAAAGAAATGAAATGTGAAGACATGTGAAGAACCGAAGATAATTAACCAGAAGCAAATGAAAGAACATGATTAACCAGAAGATAATTAACCAGAAGCAAAAGTCGTTACTCAGAAAAATTAACCAGAAGGTAGACGTAAATGATCCAACTGTAACAAGATATTATATGCTATACATGCATGATATTAGTAAATAATGTAAGAGAATATTTTTATAATTTTTAATATAAATGTGAGTTTATTTTGAAGTCTCCTGTTACTATTAGAGGGGGTCCTCCATCGCTTTAGGATAGACTCAAGAACACGCGCTGTCCAACAAATATATATTATTTCGAGCAGTTTCTATAATGTTTATGAATGACATAGTACAGTGGACGTTGTGGCAGTTTCAATTGCTAGAATACTTAATTAGTGGCTTTACTCTATTTAACTTTTGATAAATCCCTAATTTTATTTTATATTTTCATATTTTATTTAAAGTTTTTGTTATAACAATTGATCTTAAAATATCTTTATTGTGATAAATTAATATGAGGAGTAAATACATTAAATTGGGACTTAAAAGGATAAAATTTTAAAAATAATATCAATTTCTCTTAATCATTAATTTTTAAAAATATTTAATGTTGGTTTAAAGCTTGAAAAATTGGATTAAAATTGAAATAACAGTTTGGGACTCGAATTTCAAAAATAACAGTTTAGTACTATGAATTTAAAAAATGACAGTTTAGTCCCATTGAAACTACAGCTCTTTTGCAGCAAAAGCTTAGTTCTGAACCAGGGGAGCATCTGGACAAATACAGAACCAGAAAGCGCCGCGGACTGGAGGAGGAGAGCTCGCCAGATCAACCTTCATCTTCTTCACTTTCATCTTTGTCGCCGGCGACGTTCACCTCCACCACCATCGTCGCCGCCGACCTTCCACACTTCGCAAGACACTTCAGACCAGATCGAGTTTTCAGAGCTAAGGGGGAAGCCGAAGAGAGGAGTAAGGCCGAAGAGAGTTGGGAAGGAACTCACCACAATCACCTTCCATTTTCGTCCCCCCACCGTCAACCTTCTCTCCTAGCCGGCGAGTGACTACACAGCCGCATCTGTCCTTCCACAATTAACAGAGATGAAGTTCAGAGTTTGAAGGGGTAACGTTGTACAGATCAGGCCTTCGGCCATTCTTCTTCTCTACCTCTATCCTTCCACTCGCCAGATCACCATCAATCCTTTCCTCCCGCCACCACCGTCGTTCATCACTGTTAGCAACCTGCTCGTCCAGACCATGGCTCTCTCTAATCTGTTTTTGTGCGGCAATTTCAGCCCCCGAGCATAATTGATTTAGTGCTAATTGGTTAATTAATTCAATGTGTTACATGGCTGAAATTGTGAAAGTGTTTGTTGGAGTTGCGATGCTAAATTGCAGTGACTAATTTCCTTCTCTCCTAGGGTAATGAGTGGATTCTTGAACTTGGAGTTTTAAAGGAGAGTGTTTTACTATCTAATGTCTATATTTAATCTCATGTATTTGTTAAATTTTAGGTTTAGAGTTTAATTAGTATGTTGGATTGAAGTTTTGTATTGAGGTTCTATATTTTTGAGACTAGATATGTATTTGTTTTTGACTTTGTGCTTGGTATTTTGAATTTAATTAGTAGCAATTTCTTGTGTAATGACTTGATTAAGCTTGTGCTTGGTATTGTTATGAATATATTATGCTTGTAATGCAAGGGTTCTTGGTTATTTATGTCTTACATATTATTAATTTCAATTGCTAGCATTTAAATTGGATTTTGGTTAGAGTGACTAATTCTACCTGGTGTGGAAGAATTAATTCACTTAACTCAAGCTAGCTCAAAGAATCTTTGAGCAAATTTATCAAACTAGCGCATTTCCATTATCTTTTGAAATAAGGATTGATGAAATCCATTGTTTTATGAGGCATAATCATAGTTTTCAAAATAATTTCAATTTCTTTCCACTTTTACTCCAAAAAAGTTCAAAAATATTAGTTTTATAGTATTTTAATTTAATTGCAATTTCATTGTTAGATAAAACGTTAAAAATCATTTTTAACTTATTTTATGCCAATCATCACACTTAATTTCTTGGTAATTAATAAAAGGCTTCTCGAGAGACGATCCGAAATTCCACTCTATATTGTAATCCTTAGTTAAATTTTTGAAGAGATTATCAAAATGCTTAAGATACTTTTATAAAATATTATTTAAGGGCCCAGATATATTGAGGAAATAGTATGAAATGTTATTTTGGGGAGTTAGAGAAATTATAAAGAGACTCAGTTCTCCAAAAGTGGCCCAAATAATTTTAAAGCTAATTTCTAGGAATTTAATAACCTATTTTCCTGAAAATTCAAGGAAAAATAGTTACAGGTTATAATTTGGCTTGAAAATTTCATAAAAATTATTTTAAGGCTTGAAGAAGCTAATTAAAGAAGAAAATCCTTATAAAGTATTAATGATTAATTTATGAAAATTTTAAGCTAAGCTAATACCAATTTAGAAAAGAGGGAAAATTAGTAAAATTACTGTAACGGACCTGAAACCAAAATTTGGCTAAAGTTAAATCAAATTGTGGAATCCAAGAGATTTAAAGGATTTTATACTAGACAAATTAAGAAATTTAAATCCTTATGTGTGAGACCAATAGGATAAAAACACACACACTCACACATAAAACATTTCAGCAACTCACACACCTCCCTCTCATACAACACACACACATACACGTGATGCCTCCTCCCATATAGCCCTTTTATTTCTCTCATTCTCATTTCATTCAGCCATTTAGAAACACAAAAAAACAGAGAGAGAAAGAACACACACACACAGAGCTTGGCCGACAGAGAGACGAAAATCTCCTCCCATATAGCCCTTTTATTTCTCTCATTCTCATTTCATTCAGCCATTTAGAAACACAAAAAAACAGAGAGAGAGAGAACACACACACACAGAGCTTGGCCGACAGAGAGACGAAAATCTAGCTGGAAAAGGAGAGGAAGGAGTGGTTGGACCTTGCATGCAAGCTTGGATTTTTGATTAGGTGCTCCTACACCCTTTCTACCTTCATTTCAGTAGTTTGGTGATTTAATTTTATTTGGGTCAAAAACATGTTGGAAGTTGGGTGTTCTTGAGAAAGAGTTTCTTTCATCTTGGAAGATAAGGATAAGCAGTTGCATGTCAATTTTGAGTGTGTTTTTGGGGTGCTCTTGGCTCTGTTAATTAAGCTCCAAAATGGAGCATGCATATTGAGGTTTGTAGGGACGAAATTCTTGAGGATTCAGGCCGTGATTTGAGCTTGCATGCACTATTCTTCTTCTTGATTTTCCAACAAAAAACAGAGTGCTGCATGCACGAAGTTGCAGAGGTCAAAACTTGGGTTTTTTTGAGTGGATTGGATTTGGTTCTTTTGAGGATTGGATAGCTGAATATGTATATTAGAAGATAGAACCAAGAAGAGCTCAGTTTAGGAAGAGAAAGGTGGAGTTTTTGAGGTTTTAGTGATAGGGTGTCGAATCTATAGCTTCACTAAGGCAGATAGATTCAGACAAGGTTTTGATCAGGCAAATCATGTCCACTATCTATGAAATTTATTAAGGATATAGCACACATCCTAAGCTTTAAAGGAGTCCTAGAACGTGTCAATTGGATATCTAGAAAAAAAGTTATTATTTATGAAATTTGGTCAGAAAACTAGGAACACTCTGCGTTCAAGATTTCTAACAGTGGGTAAATAGGAAAATTACACAAGGTTAGGTAAATAGGAAAATTACACAAGGTTAATTTAGCAATTTGTCAGTGAGATTTTTTCCCCTTAAATTAGACGTATAGAGCTTTCCATCAAGTATCAAAACACAGAAATTGGAGGTGTAAATTATAAGTTATGAATTTTTAGACTTTGGGTAGAAAATCTGAAAAATATTGACTCATAAATTGGTCAGTTAGTTTGACGTGGAATTTGGGAACTTAGGACTATGAATTATTATTGGACTTTATTTTTATGTTACAAAGGATTAAAAGAGATTTATATAGGAACTTGAACCACCTTAGTTGAAATTTTCTATCTTAAGTTATGATTTTTCCAAGTTCCTTAAAAGTTTAGAGGCAGATTGTGAGTTAAGTTCGAAAATGACACAGTTTGAAGAAAATGTAATTAGTGATGGTTTGAGAGGTTGGGGCAAGTTTGAGGGGCTAACTTAATTGAGTCAAATGTTGATCAATTTGAGCCTTACCTTGAGCCTACAATGGAAAATGATGTAGGGAGATGTCAAGAGTACATTTTTAAAAGCATGATTTACGAAAATGGAGCCTTATCCACCTATGTGCATATGCTTTGGCCAAGAAGAGTTGAGGTCAAAGGGAGAGATTTATTATGCTACGGTTATGCACTAAGGTTTACGTTTTAATAAGCTCCACATTAATGTTTAATAGGATTCGGCTTTTGCTATCAAGCAAAGGAGGAAGCAAAGCTAAAGAAATTTAACCAAGAAGAGGTAACTTGGAAGAAGAAGAAGAAAAAGATAGTAAAACTTACTCTTGTATAGTTTGTGGTTGGTTGATTGCATGTTTATTTGTTATGTATGCCTTTGAACATGTAATATCCTTGCTTGAGTTTGTGCCATGGCCATGTGTATATGCTTGCATTGTAAGGTATTGTTCTTACTTGACTATTTAAATGTATAGTTAATTACCATTGCAAATTATATATTGAGACAATGTTTTGCTACTGAGATTCCTTCGAATCTCACCCCTTTCTTCCATGACATGCAGCAAGAGCAAGTACTTCTAGGGCCAAGGGCATTGTTGTTGGTGAAGCCTGAAAAAGGTTGGAGCTAAAGGAGTTAAGATGTACAATATTTTGTTGAAGTGTTGGTTATTTGTATATTAATTTTGTTAAGTCTTAGGAATTTTGGTAGCCTGGTGCGTCTACAAGGTTTGTATATATATGTATACACATGAACATAGAGATGTACTAGTGAAAGTAGTACCTATAGTAGTGGTAGTGAAAGTAGTATACGTAATAATAGTACGAGGATGCATAGTAGAAATAACGGTAATAATACTATGCTCAATAATTGAATCACGGATGGGCAATTGCATGATTTAAGCCCATAGTTAACTAATGATAGACTAGGATAAGAGCAGAGTAATACTCTAATAATAAAAAATGGAGTTAAATTAAAGGATTTTTGAGCCATAATGAAGAGTTTGAACCACTGAATAACTCTTTAAAAAGTTTTAAATTTTTTAGAAAAGCATATTAATTTATAGGTTCGACCCTATGTTTGGGCTTGGTTTTTATCCATTGTTAAATTGTTTGAAAAAGCATATTAAAATTTATAGGTTCTAACCCTAGTTGCTACAAAAACTCCAACAATGAAGGTGATTCATGGCATCACGGTGAACTCAGGGCATCACACCAAACTTGTCTCTACCACAAAGTTAAAACAGAGAGTGATTAGTGCCGCACTCTACCTCGAACAACACTCATGATGACGGCGTCATGGTGGATAGAGTGAATCAACAGAAAAGGCAACACTTTTTTAGTTTCTAGAGCAAGAAGGAAAGGGGAAGGGAAGGGCAATTTATGGGTTTCGTTTCAACAGAGAAGGGAGATGGAGACGAAGTGAAGAACAAGAACAAAAAACAAAAAATAGAAAGCATCTGAAAGAAGCAATAGGGAATGGGAGGGGCGGCAAAAATTTCAGGGAAATAATTTTGAAAAAAAACACCAAAATGACATTGTTTGGGGTATGAAAAAGCTTTAACAAAAATCAACTTGGGGCAACTATTGTGACCAGACCGGGTTACCTCAAGTCACCCCGGGTTATGCCGGGTCAACCCGGGTCACCTGGGTTAGTTCTCCCTGGTTCTTTCCCTCAGCCTAACCGGTCTAATGTGTGGTGCACCGGTTTCTGATCTTAACCGGCCGATCCAGTCCGATTTTCAATACCATAGTTTTTGATCTTAACCGGTCGTTGTAGTATAGTGGTGAGTATTCCCTCCTGTCATGCGGGCGAACCAGGTCCGATCCCCTGCAACTACTCCATTTGATGATTACAACATTTTGTCATACGTTAGCCTTGGGGTTCATAATCAAAAATTAACTCAGGATTGCATATAGGCAAACCAATGATCGTTTTTTCTTTTCGAGGAGCTTTTTATTGAATCCTAAGTAATCTAAATGCTATGCAAATGCAATGAAACAAGGAGAAATAGATTTTTGATTTTTCAAATTAATAGCTAAAAGAAAATGCAATTTAATTAAATGCTAGACTGGTATTTTTATGAAAATGAGATGGATATGAAGAAATGAATCTTGTTAGCAAAATAAATGGCTTTCCTAGCTTCTTAAAATGATTTGGAAGTTAACTTATCATCAAGTCAAAGTGAAAACCTCAAGTATACGCATTGAGTCCAATTTATCTAATTAATGATTACTCATACGATCGCATTCATAGTCATCTCTTAGATAAATTATTAAAACCACTTGATGAGTGTTTGAAAATCATTTCAATGCACTTGTTTCCTCTTAAATGAGAGCACAATCGCGACACTCAATATGAATTAATTCAACTACACACCATAGTAATCACATACAATGCATAATCTCGTTAAAACATAAGGAAATAATTTTAATACATAGTCCAAATGCATCAAAGCAAAATCCAACACAAATGTTAACCAACAAGGATAAATGAACACTCATCCAAGTTTCACAAATATGTATCAATATAAATCAAACCAAATAGATCACAATTAATATATATAATGAGCTAATCGAAAACTAATAAACTCCCCTTTGTAGCATATTGAAGCTCTAGCCACTTCCTCTATCATCAAGACTCAATTAAAAATCAGCCACTCATAGCCTTAATTACAATCATAGCATCTTCAAAACACCACCAGAATTTCATGGAAATTGAGAGACCAAATCACAGAGGAGAGGGAATGGGGCTGTTGGATTCAGTAGGAAATTGAAAGGAAGAGGATCTGCAATGGTGAAGGTGATTGAATGGTGATGGAAAAAGGGAGCTAATGGTAATGGAGTGAAAGAGAGAGACAGAGAACTCTGGCTATAAGGGACAGAGAAGTGTCAACGGTGAAGGCAGATTTTTCCTCCCATCCCCTCCCGTCCCCTCCCCGCCAACCAAACAGGCCCTTAAGGACCAAAGATAGTACCAAAATTAAGATGTATTGTTCACATGTCATTTTCTTCCACCTGCTCTAAGAATAATTTAAATATTTTGTCTTATTCATTATTGTAAATTTTATCAGGTTCATATCCTTGAGCCAATTAGGCCAAATGATAAGCGACAAAAGACAAGTTGGTATGCCAAAGCTACACGCAATATGTGGTGATACATAGTCGTTTAACATGTCAACTTGATGTGTGTTAAATACTTAGAAATAGAAAATTAATAATTTCAAACTTGTTCACCTGTCTGTGCCTTCGGAGTATCCCCATACTCTTGTTGGCCCCAAAGCTTTCTTTAATCCACTACAATAGAGTGACTTCATCTACGAAATCAATGGTGGCCAAGTAAATTGTATTCCTCCCATGTTGAAGTTAATAATGGTATATATCCTCTTCATAAATAGGATATGTTTTGTGCTCTTAATGTAACATCTCAACCATACTGTCGTTATGCTTATAAAAAGTACTACATATAATCTAAGAAATTAATATACGTCATCACTTGGTGCACATGTCCATCCTACAAATATATACTCTAACACATAGCCTAACAAATATATATTCCACATAGTCTTGACAAATATATATTACATATGTCATCTGACAAATATATATTACTCCTTCTAAAAGCCTCAGTCAATCAAATAATACAAATGCCGTGACAGATATACCAAAACAAACTATTAAATATAATATTGTTTTAAATCGAATTATGGTAAAACAATTTCAATACCTTGTTTTTTCCGCTAATGCACTGGCACTGGTTTATCACATGCAGGGCAAATGTCAAATCCTATAATTAGAATTACGGGTGACAGGTTATTACTTAATCCAATTCTTTAATTCAAACACTCAAGTTGGTTATCATTAGGGACATTTAATCAAATCAACTAAGGAGTTAAAGTGGTCAATTAACCAAAAAGACCAATTCCTAACCTCAAAGTTCAACAATACTACATTATGCCATTACATCTTCAATTTTCGCATAAGGGACCAAATCTGCCAGGATTTTCTCCAGACTTTGAAAAATCATAACTAATTCTACAAAAATCGAAATGAGGTGATCCCAAGTCCTATGAAAAGCTATTGAAGTCCTCTTCATAGTAAAAATATGAATCATTACTGGAAATCACCACACAATTCCAGAATTACACAAAATGCCACACTGCTCTAGAATTAAGTCCAGTTTCGACATCAAACTTTGGGCAACCAGAAATCACAGTTCAAAAAACGAAATGACACAAATTATATGTCCATTTTGAAGATTGGAATGTGAAATTTAATACTGAAAAGTTTCATAATTTTTAGAGATCATTTAGTTATCCAAAAACACCACACAAGTAGAGTACCTCGCTGAAATCCTATTCAGGCTGAAAACCCAAATTTACACTTTGAGTTTCAATGACCCAAAATTCACAACCCAGGGCTATTTCCACATAATTTTTCATGTAGAACACAATGGTAACATCAAAATTAACAAATTCCCACTCATTCTCCATGTTCTGTTTTGGCAGAAAATTCAAAATAAATTCCAACAATTACCAACTTCTAATTTCAGCATCAAACTTATGTCAAATGGTTTCCAATCATCATAAACCACCAATAACATAACCAAAACATCATGAATTACCCAAACCCTTGTTTAGCCAAAATCAGGGCAGATTTACACATGCCAAAATTCTCATTCAACCAACACAACCAATAGCTCAAATTGATGCTAATACTCACCTCTTGCTTCTCCTTAAGTTCTTTCTTTGATTCTTCAGCTTTTGTTCTTGCAAGGTGGCTGAAACTCCTCTTCTTCAAAAACAAAAACCATAGAAATGAAGCTAAGGAAGAGAGGAACAAGTTTCATGTAGGACTCTTGAGCCATAGATGAGGTTAAGGAGGTGAAAATCAAGGTGGAAAGTCTCACCTTTTCCTTGCTCTTCCTTCTCTTTCGTTGGAGCTGCAGCACCGACTTGGAGAGTGTCACTACAAAAAAAATGTGATTTAGTAGCGGTTAAAAATGGGTATTAGTAGCGGTTTTAACAGCTACAAACAACATTAGTAGCGGTTAGCGAAACCGCTACTAAATCGTATGTTGCAAACGATTTTGTAGCGGTTATAAAAAACAGCTACTACTATTTTGTAGCGGTTACAAGTAACCGCTACAACATCCCCATGAACGAAATTTTTTTTTTCAGAGATATTTGTAGCGGTTATATAACCGCTACAAATATAAAAAATTGAAAATTTCAAAGCGGGAAAAGAAAAAGGACATTTTTTCAATTTCGTAGCGGTTAAGAAACCGCTACTAATTTCATGAAATTCAAATTTAGCGCCAAAAAATTTAATTTGAGTTTAAAAATGCGCGTTTGTTAGTAGCGGTTTAATAACCGCTACAAATATTTAAATTTTTTTTAAAAAATAAACAATCATTTGTTTCTGTTCTTTTAATATTAAATTAATTAGTTTCTTTTTTTTATTAGTTTATCTAATTTAATTAGCTTATTAATAAATTAAAAGGATAAATTTAATTTAATTGGATTAGTATAAAAATTATATTAATAATATTATTAAGGATATGTAGGTAATAAGGAATTATTATGTTGTCTAATATAATGTAATTGTGTATGAAAAATAGATGAAAGTGAGATACAGTATTAATATATCTGGAAAAAAAATGGTGGGAATAAATTTTATATAAAGGAAAGAAGTATTGTAAAAAAAATAAAAAAACTTGTTACTATATGTGATCATATTATTCATCTCCTCAACTCATACAAAAGAAGTTGTAAATGAGAGAAAATGAAAGAAAGGTAAGGTGAAAAGAAATTGGAGTGTTTGAAATGAGTTGTGGTAAGGGTATTTATAGGAATCCACGTACTATTTGTAGCGGTTAATGTGTCGATTTTGTAGCGGTTTTTATTTAGTAGCAGTTATTGTTACTTTTGTAGCGGTTTAATAACCGCTACAAATATTATTTTATTTTTTTAAAATTTTTTTTAAAATTTTTTTTCTAGTTTTTTTTTAAGAGAAAAACATAATTTGAATTTGATCACTCATCGTCGCCATCCCTACAGAAATTATGTAGAAAAATTATTGTTATGGATGTTTTATTAAATTTAAAAAATTTAATTTAAATAACGTGGACTTAAAAAAACTCACCGCAGTAGAGGTAAATTGTCATCGCCTTTAGGGAAGTAGTTTTCAAAATCGGCTGGCTGAAATGGCTTACTCTCGTAAGCGATGTAAACTTTACCGGTTGAAATCTGTCATGCTCATCTGGCCAAGCGTCTTCACGAACTCCCATGTCGCGTAAATCTTTCCTCACTTGAAGGTGATCTTTTGTCTTGCCGAGTTCGTTAAGCAGCGTATACAGCACATTGTCGCAAACATTCTTTTCAATATGCATTACATCAAGACTATGGCGAAGTAAATTAGATCTCCAATATGGAAGAGTGAATAAAATACTTATCTTCTTCCACTGCTGAGGCGCTGAAGTCCTGCGCGTCTTTTGGCGAGTTTGTGCTGAATCGTCGCTTTTTCCAAACTCGAAGTCAACATGCTCAAGCTGCTGTAAAATATCTGTGCCGAAAAAAGTCTGAGGAGGTCCTCTTTTTTCTGGTTTCCCATTGAAGCGATTACGTTGCAATCTGAACTTATAACGATTCTGTTGCAATCTAAACTTATGCGTTCCATCGAGAAACCTCCGATGCCCCATAAAGCACCACTTTCGGCTGTGGGGAAGGCGCACTGCGTCAGAGTCAAAATTGCAAGCTGGACACGCCGACCCAGTATGCACATTCCAACCAGATAATGTGCCAAGGCCAGGAAAGTCACTAATCGTCCACATCAAGGCTGCACGCAAGTTAAACAAAGTCTTGCCGTAAGCGTCGTACGTCTCCAAGCCAACATTCCACAGGTCAAGCAATTCCATAATAATCGTTTGGAGATACACATCGATGTCATTGCCCGGTGCCTTTTTGCCTGGAATGATCATAGACATAATGAAAGAGCTTTGTTTCATACACATCCAGGGGGTAAGTTGTAGGGAACTAAGACTACCGGCCAAATACTGTAACTTGTGCTAAGATTCTCGAAAGGATTGAAACCGTCGGTCGCCAAAGCAAGCCGAACAGTTCTGGGGTCAGTCGCAAAATCTAGAAAGTCGTTGTCAAACGTTTTCCAAGTAGCTGCATCCCGGGGATGTCTTAATTTACCGTCTTCGTTGTTATCAACGGCATGCCACCTCATATGCTCCGCAGTTTTAGACGACATAAATAATCTTTGTATAGTAGACGGGGTTTCAAAGGGAAGTACCTGAGAATCTTTGCAGGTTTCTTCTTCTGCTTTTTCCCCTTCCTAATTGTCTTGTACCTCGATGTGTGACATCTCTTACAAGTCTCCCTGCTGGAATCGTCTCCCCAATACAGCATACAATCATTTAAGCATGCATCAATCTTTTGATAATTCAACCCCATCCTGTTGATAATCTTTTTGGCCTCCTAGAACGTTGTGGGAATCTCAGCGTCGGGTAATGCATCTTGTAATAAGTCGAGTAACATCGACATTCCCTTATCTGTGATCCCACACAAGCACTTGATATGATACAATTTGATCAAGAAAGATAATTTAGAATATTTGCGACAACCTTGATATAAAGGACAATCTGCTTCATCCATCAAGCTGAAAAAATCCCGAGCTGCTTCATTCCTCATAAAAACCGGCTCAGAGCCGTGCACTTCTTCGTTGAAGTTGTCGCCTTGAAATCCAAACGCATCACACACAGCATCATTCACAAGATCATCTTCATCTACTTGAACACCTACTTGAGAACTTCGAGGAGGAGCATCGTCATATCTAATGCCGGCCTTCTCACCATGAACTACCCAGAACGTATAGTCCTCAGGGAAAGGCTTCACAAGCAAATGTTCCTTCACAACATTTCGTGCATGCCACTTCTTGAACTTGCATTTCTGACACGAACAGACGATCTTGCCGTTACAGCTGGCGTGAGTGAATGCGAAATCCAAGAAACTGTTTAATCCGTACAAATATTCAGCAGAATTGTGCGGCAACCTGATCCATGATTTATCCATAGCTACAAGTGAGAGAGAAGAAAGTATAGAAAAGAAGATGAGTGAGAAGATAATGACGAATGCCAAGAACCTTATATTCTGAAATTCCAACGTTTATAATTTTGTAGCGGTTCTAAAACCCCTACACTAACCGCTACAGTTCTTAAATATTTGTAGCGGTTATATGTATAAAACCGCTACTAATTTTCAAGCCATTACACATTGGTGGGAAATTCAAAATATACACGTTGAGTATTTGTAGCGGTTATATGTATATAACCGCTACTAACATTAAAGCCATTGGAAAGCAAATTTAAAAATAATTTTTAATTTGTAGCGGTTATACATAACATAACCGCTACAAATGTGCACAAAGGTGACAAATTTCAAAATTCAAATGATGAGTATTTGTAGCGGTTTTTATTGTAAAATCGCTACAAACATGTACATATTTGTAGCGGTTTTTATTGTAGAACCGCTACAAATATATATATTGTTGTAGCGGTTTTTCTTGTAGAACCGCTACAACTATATATATTTGTAGCGTTTTTTATTTAAAACCGCTACAAATATATATATACTTTATTTTTTTAAATTTAGAAATATAAATAATATTGTTGCAATTAATTCATAAATTCAACAACGCGATCTAATAATATAAATATAATTATATTAAACACAATAAGAATTTAAGTTCTGAAATACAAACTCATATATATATATATATATTTACAAATGTTTCAACAACAAATAAAAAAAAAAGATGTCCTAAACTAAGTAGTTGGGGCTGATCATCTGGTGCTCCCTCAGGTGGGGCTCCCTCAGGTGCTGTTGGATCGGGCCGCTGCGCAGAGTGATCTGCACCATCATCATCAGCAGGAGCAGGAGTAGGAACAAGAGCAGTAGTAGTCTGGACGACGTACCGAGGGACAGGGGGAACCTGTGGATGCTGCTCGTCCGGGAACATGTGACTCCATGACCGTTCGAGCATATTGTTCACGATATCACGCCACTGCGTCTACTGAGCGTAGATCATATCAGCCTGCAGCTGCATCTGCTGCATATGCAGCTGGTGCATCTGCTGCTGCTGCTGCTGTGCCATCTGCTGCTCCAAATCTGACCGCAGCTGGTCAATAGACTCGTCCCTCGGACGTCTGACCCCTCTAGAGCTGCCAGCCTCAGAGGCGGCGCTCCTGCCATAGACCATACTAGGTTTGGCGCCTATCCCCAACCCCCGCACGCGTCCGAGGTGCTCAGCCTGAGACTCCTGTGACTCCTCGGCCTGGGTCTATCGCAGTTCAGCCTGCGACTGCTGCATCCGCTCCTGCCATTTTATGAAACAATTACTAATTAGCATTTTTCATTATTATGTTGGTTTCATAAAAATTATAATAATAAAATTACTTACAATGGCCGCCTCTGCCTGCTAAGAGGTCGCAGTCCCGTCACGGTGTCTGTGTGTGATGGAGTACAACTCCTCATAGTCCGTCTGACGGTTCTTATGCTGTGCCTTCGTCTCCTGAAACAATTACAAAATTCAATTAGTATTATGAAATAACCAGCTAAAAATCAGTGATATTTTGAAAAGTTACCAGCTCGCTATAGGTCACAGCAAAGGTCTTCGATCCTGCTGTGTGGTGGATCGTCTGCTGCGCACGGATCCTGGTGTTCCTCTGAGAAAGCTCCTGGAAAAAAACAATATTAAATGTATTAAAATAATAAAAAACATTTAAAATTAATAAATTTCAAATTAATTACAATTAAATTGAAATTATAGTTTAATATTTAACAATTACAAAATTATATATAAAATATCTAATAAATACATTACCTGCCCCTCAGGGCTCCTCCTGAACTGGACGAAACTCGCCCAGTCGTTCGGTGGCACGCCGTCCGGGACACTCTCGATCAGCTGCTCCAGAGGCATTATCCCGTCCTTATTCACCTTGTGGTAGAGACGGTTCCTCCTGTTCCTCCAGGCGTCACCCATCTTCACGAGGGCGTACCTCTTCCGGTTGGCCCGGACGGCAAACCGCAGCTGAAAAAAATTTATTTAAATATCAATAATTACAAAAAACATAATTTAAAAAATATTAATTAAATAGAATTAATTACAAAAAATATTAATTAAATAATTTTAATTACCTGAACCACCTCCTCCCAAGCCTGGTCCTTCGACCCCCTTGGAATGTGCCTCCACGTCTTGAAGTGAACGGGGAACTTCATCCAATTCGCGCCCAGATCGTTCAGGAAGCGGTTGAGCAGGTGAACCCCAATGTTGATGGGCTGGTCAATGCCCTCATTCCACGGCACTATAACTCGCAGGGTCCGGTCCATGCTGTTCACACCGGCCACGTCTAGCCTCCTCGTCGAAACGTTCCCCTGCTCATATGCACAGTTTACCGCATGTTAGATAAATTGTAATTCAAAGTTAACATTTCGAATTTAAATAAATAATTTACTAAATTAAAAAATTTATTTACCTTGGACCTGCACCTCAAACCCAGTGGACCGTGAAGACAACCCTCGTGGGTTGTTCTACTCCCGAGCCTCCTCCTTATAGAGGAACCGCTCCATCTCCTTGATCCTAATCGGGATCTCGAACTCCTCCTCGTCGTAGTCCTTGATGCTGATATCTGGCCCCCCAAACTCAGGGGATGCTCTATCTCCCTCGTCGTAGTCCTCGATTCCTGTGGGGGGATGGGCTGAAATGCCACGGTCGCCCTGCCTCCGCGCTGCCCCCTCCTTCTGCCCCCAGCTCGGCTGCTGCCACCCCGTAAAATCGGTCTGGGGACCTCTGGGGCCTTCCCCTTATCCTGTCTTGAAGCCATATCAACTGTAAAAATAAAAAAAAAATTTAGTCACATTATTATGCAAAAATCTAATAAAAATGCAAATAAAATACGTGTTATATACGTACTTCAAGTGCAAATACTGAGAAATACTATAGCAAAAACTCCTACACAGATGTCTGAACGCTCAAATCTTGAAGAAACCACTCAGAGAAACCCCAGGAAACAAAATGAGCAAACGGATAAATGAGGGGGGCGAGGGCTTAAATAGGCCAGACATTTGTAGCGGTTATTCCAATAACCGCTACCATAACCGCTACAAATCACCCAGGGTGCCTGAAATTTGTAGCGGTTCTATAATAACCGCTACAAATTACAAGAACCTGTGAAATTCTGTAGCGGTTATTGCCCAGAACCGCTACAAAAGTTGAGACTCCTGAAATTCTGTAGCGGTTATATCCCTATAACCGCTACAAATAGCTGACGTTTGGTATTTTGTAGCGATTTTATTGCTGTAACCGCTACAAATAACTGCTACACTGTTGGCAGGACTTGGTTGGGCCATGTGGCGGGAATATTGTAGCGGTTTCTATGTATTAACCGCTACAAGATTTGGCGGGATTTTCGATCCAAATTTCTGGCGGTTTTGTCTAACCAACCGCTACAAAAAACGCTGCCAATCTGTCGCGCTACTTGGCGCGTAGCTTGCCACTACAAATTTGTAGCGGTTTAGGTTGAAACCGCTACAAATGTTAATATTTGTAGCGGTTAATTATAACCGCTACAATGTCACCGCTACAAAATACCTTTTTTTTTGTAGTGTGTGAGAGAGAGTGATAAATGATCAGTTTTTTCCTTTCCCTTATCACTTAAAGAGCTGACCGAAATATGGGACTTGAAAGGAAAAATGATCTATCAAAATTATCACACTTCCACCTCCTCAAAATAATATATTTTAATAGCTTTAACATGTGCAAAATAAATTGAGATCCTCATCTTTTCTCTTTTCATATACTTGGCCGAAAATTACTTCTTGTTTTAACTAAAAAGAGACTTTGAATTATCCTATCTTCCTCCTCCACATATTTTATTTAGAGTTGAAATATTTGACCATAAGACTTTTTTTTCATCACCTTTTCTCTTCCTTCATCTCAACTTAACCGAAACTACACCTTAAAGAGGCTATATACATTTGATTCAATTCCCTCCTCCTTTTCCTTCATGTTGGCCGAAATAATTGACTAAGTCCTCATCTCCTTACTTGATCTTTCATGTGTTTCTCTTTCTCTCTTTATTGCACCGAAAATAGCTCTTAAAGTAACCAAAAGAAAGCTTCTTGAATTATCAATATTTACCTCCTTACTTTAGTTGTAATTGTTGACTAAATTCAACATACTTTCTTTTCCTCTTCATGCCATACGAATTGTAGCCCATGGAATAGCCAAAAGGGTTTCTTCAATTTATCATAATTTCAACTCTTCAAATATTACTTCTTTAGTTGAAATTGTTGACTTAGTCATCATCTTTTACAACTTGGTGAAATTGCCTTCACATGTCATATGTAATAGCCTATATTGTTTCCTCTTGTCATACATAAGTCATGGCCCTTTGAAGAAGAAGATGATCTTGTAAAATATCATCTTGCAATATAATATTAAATTGCCAATTTTGCATATGACACTTGACTAAAGTCATAACAAAATTTTTCAGAGGTAATTATATCATTAATCCCACTATCTATTTTGTACATTTAGCTCTTGAATACATCTTAGGATATTACACACGGGGCAATATCAATACCCAAAAATCCCGCCAGCAACTGCCCGCCCGCCCACCTACCCACCCGCTCTATTATGCTTTAGCCTCTTCATTAGTTTATAATATATATATATAGAGTATATATCTTCTCTCCGAATCAATCCTTTTAGTGCCTAATTGAGTTAGTGTTGTAAAAGTATGTTCCAACTTGGCTTCGACATGAATCATTTGAATCTTTCTCACATGGACACCTAGGGAATATGCTTTCATGCATCACCTTATCACAAAACCATAATCAAATACCACTATCTCCCACACTTATATTTTTCCTAAAGTATCCCTATTAATTACACACTTTAAGAGGTTTCTAATTAAGGATAATCATGATGAAAGAGGGTATTTTTAGAAATCCAACCTATATTTGTTACAAATAATTAACATAACTAACTCCATTAATCTACCTAAATTAGTTAGCTAACCCTTATATTAAGAACCGAAAGTAGTACTAATTTATCTACATTCACTATTGATTATAAGACACAATCGAGAAGAAATAAATATTGAATTTGGGTTCTCTTCTTTTCATTTTTCTCATTTTCTTTTCAGTAATCTCGTAGTCGAAAAGTGAGTGTCTAAATACATTGAGGTATGTTCTGTCTCTTTTTACTATTTTTTTGGATTAAGATTATCAAGTTCGTCATAACAAAATTGCCCTCACACTACCCTTAGCCTTCGGGGTTGGCATAATTATGCCTTCAAATTGAGGAGTTTGGCGCAAAACATGATGAGGAAGTAATAATATAATAAAATAGAACTTCAAATATTTTGGTGTAATAATATTGAAAGTGGCTGATAAAAAAAAACAATCAAAAGTGGCCTTTTGTTTTCCTATTTTTGATCAAATGTTATTGAGTGCGATTTTCCCCTTAAAAAATAGTAAATTTCACACATGGAAAGCTCAATATAATAACAGCAAAGCCAATGGAAAAGAAGGTGATGAAGAGAGTAGATTTGGGTTACTTCAATCACATCTCTCGTTTATTGCTGTTCGGCATCTTCAAATCACAACAGTAAGCATTAGAGAAGAAATTAAAGCTGATCGCTTCAACAACTTTCGTAATAGTATTGACATGGATATTACAAAAAAGTTGGATTAATTAAAAAATTTGAATCTTATAAAAAAGACGGAAGTATTACTCTCATGCAAACAATCATATGGTTGGTTCTCAATTTATGAGTCCGCGCAGGGCAATCTACACTCCCAGAAATCCCGCCAACAACCCACCGACTCACTTGCTGTATTATGCTTCAGCTTCTCCACTAGTGCATAACTAATGCTTAATATATCAATTTAGTTTCTCCAAATACTCCCATTAATCAATCCTCTTAATTAGTTGATTCAGAGCTTAGCCTACCGCGTGAGGAGGATGCTATGGCTTTTGCCCTTTTGGAATATTGTAAAAGGCTTAAGTCATGTCACTGCCAAATCATTTGAATCTTCCTCACATGGACACCTAGGAATTATGCTTTCAAGCATCAGTCTATCACAGGTCATAATCAATATACCAATTTATCTCCATTTGCCACTAATTATAACACCCAGTCTAAAAGAAAAAAAACATTGGGTTTGAGTTCTTTCCTTTTCCTCTTTCTTATTTTATTTTCAGAATACACTCCTAAATTAGAAAATTGGATTGTTCATATTTAATATTTTATAAAATTCTTATTAGAAAATTGAATGATAATGACTTTCGAGCAAGGAATTAATCATTTAGATATGTCGAGATTGCGTGTGATACATCCACAGATGAGGTGTTTTTTTTTTAAAAAAAACATTTTTCAATATGTGACATGCAAGTTGGCCATATATATATATACACACAGCCCACTATTCTACATACAAGTGGGGAAGTAAACAATGCCAACATGACATAGCATATCATGGGAATATTTGACTTGTTAAAAATGTAAATACCTGATCCCATTATTATTATAAGCATATAATAATAACATTTCAAAATAAATAAATTTAGCTAAAATTAGTTTTTTTAGAGTCACCAGGGGTCGGTAAGTTTTCTTTAGAGTCATTTTATTTAATCATGTTTCCCATATTTATTTAGATTTTATATTTTTTCCATGATCTTTAATTTTGATTTAAACCCTTGATAAGGCTTTTTATAATCTTTCTTTTTCTCTCTGTTGACATGATTGTAGCCGACAATAACACGACAATAGCATGCATTAGGGCAATTTTACAAAAACACTTTAAACGGTAAAAAAAAATTATCAAAATGCTATAAGATCAAAAAGTGTCTACCAAGGTGTTACCGGGAAAATCTTTCACCAATTTTACACTTCTTTTCTTTTTTATTTTTTTCGAGTTTTAATTGCATCTAATCATCCCGTTTCATCACATCTAGCCCCAGATTTGGAGTTGGAGAGTTACAACTAAAACCCCACCACTTCACTCTATTCTTCTTTCATTTTCCCTTTATTTTATACTTGCAACCAAGTAGGAACAATATGAGTACGTTTAAATTTCCTGCAAAATAAAACGATGTGAGTGAATTTTGTAGAAAGAATAATTTTTATCTTAATAATTAAATTTAGGGGAAATTTTTAAAATAAATTATATAAATATAAATTTTTTACAAGTATGATATAATATGTCTAAAATTTACACCTTTTTAAAGAAGTATGTTTTTAAATTTGATATACTAAAAAGATGTGGGTGAATTTTGTAGAAAGAAAAGTAGACGGTGTTAGAAACATATTTTGAAAAAGTTCATGGGAATTTTTGTACCTTAACCCTATAAAACATGTACTTATTAATTTTTATTTTCATCATAGTTAACATTAATACCCAAATCAAATGTATTATTAGGGAATGAGACAATAACAAGTTCCTTGGGGAAAAAAACTTAATCTTTAAAAAGATGTAGAATTTAGATATATTATAAAGCCATGCATTAGAGGCAGAAGTGATAATATATTATTAATAAAGCCGCACATCTAATACATTCATTATGTTATAATTCAATAAAAGTTAGGCCTGTTCATTATATTGTCATTGAAGTATATCCATTATGAATTATCGGTTATGTTAACTTTAATTAATTTTCAAAACATTAATTATAAGCCATATTTGTTTAGATGCGTTTACATTATGCCTGATATTAATTCATTTATAGCTTATTTTATGTTTTGATATATTATCATGAAAAAATAATATTGAAAAATAGACAATATTTTTTCTTTAACCTGACTCCATAAAAGTTATAATTATATTGAGGGACGATCAAAGCACAATTGATTAAATTTCACATCGTCATAAAAACTCCGTTTCCTTTATTTTCTTCTCCCATCACTCAATTCTTATGTGTTTTTTTTGTTACTGGACTCTGAAATTTAAATCTATTCAGAAATCAAAATTTTCTTTTAAAATATTTTATAGACAAAATCAATTTTGTTCCATACCTAGTAGTAACGTATATACACAAACTCTTTTTTCTTTCTTTTACCAGAACATCTCTAATATTTACAGAAAAATTAGGCACACAATTCCCTAATGGTCCTTTGCTAACATTTCAGCCCTTCAATAGAATTAAATTTAATCATGCCTAACATTAATTATCAATCGTCCTTTAGTTTACTTTTTTCTATTATTTATTTGAAGTTTCTATGAGGCATTTCCTCTTACTTTTCAATAATTATTTTCTATGTAATTTATGAAGTCTGTTAATGATAAATTATTAAATTTTCTTCTTCATTTTTTTTTTTTACTTTATGGAGATTTCGTTTAACTTGAAATTTAATTAAAAGGTCATTTTATACTAGTGCACAAGATCGTTTAAATTTGTGAGAAGCACTTTTTCCATATCGTGACAATGGAAAAATGAAAGGTATTCATTTTGATTTGTTAGAAGAAAAATCAAATTTTAAATGATGAAGGAATTAACTGAATGACAGTACACATTGATAATTAATAGGATGATGGCTTTATATCCATGAATAAAACGAATTGTGAATAAGTTGCTGTGATTTTTTGGTGAAATGATCACATTTCTAATTTCAATGAGAAGATGGATCAATTCTTACTTGCTCAACAATTCACGTTCCACTTATCTTTATCCCTGTTTCGGACTTTATATTTTATGAAAATTTAATGAGATTTCCCTGTTATACAAATAAAAATGTATTGTAGTTTTAGTAAACAATATTTAAGAAAAGTCTCATTTTTCATTATTATTTTATTTTATTAAAACTATATAACTCATGTTAACCTATGCTATTACTTGTTTTGGTAGGCCTGAAGCAGAACTTATAAAAGATATAGTAGAAAATGTATGGACTTATTTAAGTTCTAAATTACCATCTTGTGATGACAATCTGGTTGGGATTGAATCAAGAGTGTGTGATATGATGACAATCTTGGAGATTGGGTTGGATGATAAACGTTTTGTAGGGATATGGGGTATGGGGTATGGGCGGTGTTGGTAAAGCAACTCTTGCTAGAGTTGTTTACAAAAAAATATCTTACAAGTTTGAAGTTTGTTGCTTTATTGTAAACGTTAGGGAAACTTTGCAAAAGGAAGGCCTAGTCTCTTTGCAAGAAAAGCTTCTTTCTGATCTCAAAATAGAAGACATGAAAATTTCTGATCAGTATAAAGGAGAGGAGATGATAAGAAAGCATCTCTCATATAAAAAAGGTTCTTCTTGTCCTTGACGACATAGATGATATGAGCCAACTAAAGAATTTGGCTGAAAGTCCAGACTGGTTTGGCAAAGGAAGCAGAATAATTATCACAAGAAGAGATAGCCACTTGCTCACCGTATCTGGGGCATAGAGAATGTATGACTTGAAAACAATGAAGATTGATGAATCTCTTCAACTCCTTTCAAAGAAAGCGTTCAAGGAAGATTATCCTAGAAAAGATTATTTGGAGTTGTCTAAATCTATGGTTAAGTATGCAGGAGGTCTTGCTTTGGCCCTTGAAGTTTTGGGTTCTTATTTTTACGGGAGAAGTAAAGCTGAGTTGATTTGACACAATCTTAGCCGTCTCGGGGTCAAATCACAAATTACCACAAATTAAATACAATATAGTGCAAACAACTCGGGATCGTTCTCTTATCAAGGAGCCGATTATGAAACTAATTCCTAGTAAACTAAATAATTACAATGCAAAATTGATAGGGGTAAAACATAATTAATTGATTTATAAAACTATGAATTGAATGCAATTTAAAATATATATTTTTGGGATTTCTTAAATAAGGAGGAATGAAAGTGGATAAGAAATGCAAATGAAGAAGATGCTCTTGGAAATGATTTTCAATGGCTATTCTTGCTCAATTAAGATATTTGGGGAGTTAATACACTAAGCTTCTAATATACCAAACCTCATTAACCAATGAGTCTAGCATCACAAGAAAAGGACCCCTACCCTTGAAATACTATTAAGCCCTCTTAGTGTAATGAGTTTATCTAAGTTTTCTAATATACCAAACCTCAATTACCATTGAGTCTAATGCTTAAACTGATGAACCCATTCATTTAAGTATTATTAAAGCCCCTTAGAGAGTGACTATGGAATAAGTAATGCATTTAGGTTAAACTACAATTCCAATTCAATCAAACTATCCAACAATACCATGTTAAATAGAGAGAAATAATGAAATCATAGATAAACATATATATAACCATATATATTGATGAGTACAAATCCTCATTACAAATTCCAAATCACAACAACTCAATTCATAGAAATCATAACTAAAATCATAGTCTCATCACATAAATGAATTCCTAAACCTAAGAAATCACAAATATAATGAGCTATAGATAAAATAAACTCCTTTGAAACACATATGAGCTCAAATCATCTCCAATTCATCCCCAAGAGCATAAAATTGCCTAGCCACTCATGAGAATAACTTGAAGAAACATAATCCTATTCTGATTCAAACACCCAACCATATTAAATCACAGATTAAATTGATAAATCCACACTGAATCAATTAAGCAATGGGGCTCAAGTTAAACTCAGAACAGGGCAATAGGCACGCTGAAATTAAACCCAGGCACAGAGCAAGCCACGGCTGAAATAAATTCAGATGCAGAAGGAGTCACAGCCTGGAAAATAATGAAAACAGAGGAACCACGGTCTGGATGAGAGAAGTAGCTGGCGGTGAAGCTGATCGACAGTGAAAGACGGTGGTGGTGGTGGAACGAAACAAGCTCTCCGATGCTTTCTTTCTCTCTCTCTCTCTGCGCTCTCAGTCTTCCTCGCGGTGTCCAGATTCGCAGCCCAAGCTCTACCTGCGGCAAAGCTTCCCTTCTCGGTTCTGTCTCAAGCCTGAAGCTCGCCGGCGACAGAATGTGTGGCGACGGTGATGTAAGGGCCGCCGGCGAGGAGAGAAGAAGAAGAAGGTGAAGTGATGAATGAAGAAGCTCTCCACTCTCGCGGCGCTGTCTCTCTTCTTCCGTCTCTGTTCTGCTGCTATATGAATCAGACCTAGGCCTTTGCTGCAAAAACGCTGTGTTTAACTCGTGGACCAAACTGGAATATTTCAAATTCGTGGGACCAATCTGGTATTTTTCAAATTCAAGTTCCAAACTGCCATTTTCAGTTTTAATCCCATTTTCCAAGTTCCTACAAGTAAAAATAATTTACCTAATATCAAATCTTCTCAAAAATAAATGATTAAGAGTAATTACAAATTTTTTATGACAATTTTGCCTTTTTTCAGTCCTAATTTAATATATTTACTCTTAATCTCAATTAAGCACAAAGAAGGCATTTTAAGCTCATAAATTATGACAAAATCCCTAAATAAAATATGAAAATATATAATAAAATTGGGATTTGTCAGTGGATAAATGCTTTAAATAGATTTGAGAAAACTAATTCTCACAAAAGTATTCTTCAAGTACTTAAAATCAGTTATGATGGATTAGATTAGAATGAACAGACAATATTTTTAGACGTTGTTTGTTTTTCAAGCATTGGCAGAAAAAAGAAGTGACTCAAATTTTGAGAAGTTGTGATCTTCACCCAACAATTGGAATAAAGGTCTTGATTGAAAAAGCTTTACTAGTTGAAACAAAAGATTGCAGATTAGAGATGCATGATTTAATTGAAAAATTGGGTAGGTATATAGTTCATCAAGAATCTCTCGATGACGTTTGCAAGCGTAGCAGGTTGTGGGAGTTTAAGGACATTAAGGAAGTATTGGAAAATAACAAAGTGAGTACCTTATTTTCTAGGGTAAAGGGGCAAAAATACCCATATAAATATCTCATAGGAGCACCTGACGCCATATAAAAATCTTAGGTGCAAAAATGCCCATGTACTTAAATAAAGAGAGCAAAAATGCCATATCCGTCAAATGCTACCAACGTCCGTCTCCTTTTGCTTTTGTGAGGCCCATCTATTGTGAGGAGGATAACCATGAAAAAAGAAAATCACAATCATACAAGTGCTGGATCATCCTAGCCTGTACTTTCAGGAAAAACAGAAAGATGGAAATGCAAGAAGCACCATATAAGACAGATTTCAATAATTTCTTACTCAAAGAACAATCGAGTGCAGCATAGCTCCACAAAAGTCGGCAGGGACATATCAAACAAATATTTGGATCCAAAACCTCTATCATCAGCATGAAGTCAAATAATAAATTCAAAATCTATCTCCCCGTTATCAGTCTGTGATTGGATTTGTTCCTTTCCTTCGATTTCTTTTCTACTTCCAACAATACACACATATATCATCGATGAATAACTGACAGAATAACTTGGAAAACAATGACGAATTGAATTGCCGCCGATTTGCTGATGCAGAGTTCTTTAGCTTTCCCAAGGACTCTGGCAGCAATCTATTTCAGATCGGAATCAACAATGGGCAAAACATCAGCAGCACCTGCAAACTAATAATCGTATCAAAGGCAAGGTGATTTGGAATCAATTAGCTAGGAGGAGAGAGAAAGCGTACCAGGACCAGCAAGGCCAACAACGGAAGTAGGAGAAGGCTTGGCATGGACAAGAAGGAGCTTGAAGACTTGAAGAGAGGATTAGGGCGGTGTGAAGCTTCAAATTAAAGGGCCGTGAAGAAGACAATGGGGGCTGTGAGGAGGATGAGCGAGGTGCAGGCAAGACGAAGACCAACGAGGTCACAGGCGGTGCCCATGGCAAAGGCGAAGGGGGGGAAAACTCGGCTAGATGGAACGAAGAAGTTGAAGGGGCTGGTGGGGTGACAGTGATCAGCTGGCTGGTCAAAGCATAGGTGGCCAGGCAATCAAGATATTTGGACAATAGATGGGGTCCATAAAAGTAAAAAGAAACGGCCGTTTATAGCATTTAACGAGATGACATTTTTGCTCTCTTTAAATAAGTACATAGGCATTTTTGTACCCAAAAATTTTATACGGTGTTAGGTGCTCCTATCAGATATTTACATGGGCATTTTTGCCCCTTCACCCTATTTTCTAAATATCTCATTTGGTTGACATACACTTAATGTTTTTAATATTCATTACTTCCTTATCTTCTGCATGTTATTTTTCTTTTTTATTAGGGATCTGAGGCAATAAAAGCTATTGTTATGCCGCAATCTATTCCTATGGGCCAAGATAGAATAAAAGTACATCCGAAAGCCTTTTCAAAGATGAGTAGTATTAGATTACTCTTTTTGGGTGATATAATGATGGATAGTTCACTCATCTTACAAAAGGGTTCAAACTTCCTAATAAATTAAAAGTTGTTAAATGGCGATTATTTCCTTTCGAAGCTCTTCCACTTGGAACTCCAATGAACGAACTTGTTCATGTTCAAATGTATCATAGCAGGATAAAGCACATTTGAAATGTTACACTGGTGAGATTGAAACTTCATGCATAATTGTTTATCTTAAAAATATATTTTTGTGTCCATGATTTATTGATACATTATTGTTTAATGATACTGACTCTACAATACTTTGTTTGACTAGCCTACGAAGATGAAAGTCATCAACCTGGGTAATTCTAAATATCTAAATATTTTACCGAAACTCCAGACTTTTCAGGAGTTCCATATTTAGAACATTTAGGTCTTCGTAGCTGCACATCCCTTGTGAAGGTGCATCCCTCGCTTGGAGAGTTGAAAGAGCTTGTTGAGGTTGACTTGCATGATTGTATAAACTTTAAAATCCTACCAAGGAAATTGAAAACAATTTCTTTGATAAAGTTAGATCTTGGTGGGTGTATAAAAGTTGTAGTGCTCCCAGAGTTTGGAAAAGGTATGGAAAAATTATCATATCTTGATGTGAGCGATACTGCTATAACTAGACTTCCTAAATCACTTGGATCCTTTACTGGTCTTAGAGATTTAAATTTGTCTGGCTGCAAAATTCGCATTCTTGACAAGTGGTTGAAGATTCACATAACTTGCCAAATTTCTGGCTTGAATGTGACGTCATTAACAGAGTTATGTTTAAGTGGGTGTGGCTTAAATGATGGATCGATTCCTGATGATTTTGGCAGTTCATCGTCACTCATCATATTGGATCTAAGTCGTAATGATTTTGTTAATCTACCCACTGCTTTCTTCTCTAGTCTTTTTCGACTTCTCTTTCTGTCATTGGATTATTGCGGAAAGCTTAAGTCATTGCCAAGGCTCCCACCACGGTTAATCCGATTGAACGCATCCCATTGTTATTCAATGGAACCTTTATCATCAGATAGACAGTTATGGAATATGGTTGCTTCACTTGACCATAAGGTATGTCTGTCTTCCTACAATCTATCTAGTGATTTATGTGTATTCTTTTTAACTACATATACTGAACTTGAATAAATTTTTTATTCAGTATCGTGGGCAAACTGAATATGTAATCTCCGATGAGGTATACGATGATACCCCATCCATGTTCAAACACATTGAGGTATGTTTGTACCATTTTTGTGTCTTTCTCTCACAAATACTCCCTTCATGGGTAATTAATGTTGATAATAGTTTAGTATGTTTGCAGCTAGAACATCTTCCCCTAGGAGATTTCTTTACAAATATTCCTGGATGCACAATACCATCATGGTTTCCAAATAATATGTTCCTACCAGTGTTCCTAACTGTGAACATGTGATAGAAGTGACGATACCTCCGTATTTGCGTGACAGTGAATGGTTCGGAATTGTTGTAGGCTTGCATAACTCAGATGATTTTTGTAGTTTGATTTCTTGGAGTAGTAAAACTCCTGAAGATGATGATTATATACGCAAAGAGTGGGCGTATTGCAGTGGTATTAGGAATGGACAGAATCGTCAGCTGTGCATAATGGTGTTGGAATTGAATGAGAAAACATGTTGGCAGCACTTTGAAGCTGGCGACAATTCCCTCCACATCAAACTTTATGCTCACAACGATCATGCCGCCCTTTCTTCCGCCCAAGAAAAACAAATATATGCCCCTTCACCAACATTATTTGATGGTAAATCTATTCCTTATCCAATATCCAAATGGGAATGTGGGTGGAGAGTGATATGTAAAGAAGAGATACAAGAGTGGTGCCATCTCAATGATTTCAACCAAATCACCCCACCACAACTTGCTCCTCCTCATGATGAGGTCAAGCTTCCCTTGAGAGTACTTGACAAATTCAATGGGAGCGTATATGAAAACTGGGGAAAAAAAGGTAAGTTTGGGAACACTGAAAAGAAATAGTTTGAGCCTTTGCATGGCTGTTTCTTGATCTGAAGCTGCTGAAGTGTCTCTCTTTTAGGGATGGTTTTTTTAATGGATGTGTTAATCAACTTGATCTCGAGCTGCTGAAGTGTCTTTCTTTTTATTTTTCCTACCATCCTTTAGCTTTCTTAATTTCTGAATTATCAACACTTGTTATGTTCCTTTTTGTCTATTTTGGGATTTAAATCAAGCTTCATTTGAAAGAGAGAGAATTACAACAATAGAGACAAACAGGAGAATATATAGGAAAAAGAAAACCGGAGAGAGTGAAACGTAAAAGAAAAAGAAAACAGAAATGCTGTGAAAGCCCTGTTTATCTCAATCAAAAGTGCAAAGAGACCTCATTGAAAACCTATGAACCAGCAAACCGAATGGAAGAGATAAAGCACTTTATCATAAATCATCTCTAGAGTTGCCTGACCTTCACAATTCTAGCAGTGAACTCCAAGTACCCCATATCATATCATAGCAGCAATTGGAAATTTGCGTTCTTCGTTTTTCAGTAAAAGTTGATTCAAAATTTATGAGCGAATCCAAAGTTAGAATAAGGGAATTTTAGAGTTCTTGTAATAGCATTTTTTTCCTAATAAGCCTATGTGTTACTGTTAATGACCTTGTAGAGTACTAGGCATTACATCTTTTGAAGAGCTTCATCGTTGGGTAAGTGAAGGATTTTTGTTTTTCCTTCTCTGTGCTAGCTTCTCACAGCTTCTTTATATGAACGTGGAAATCTACCTAGCTTCTGTTATGGACTCAGAAGAGTAACGCAACAGGTCATGCCAATGAACATGTCTGAAGCTTTGGATATATTTATATTAATTGATCATAGGTGAATACAGTCATAAACATCTAAGCATAGCAACAAAACAGCACCTAAATGAAGAATCATCAAATGCATAAAAGGACAATAACAATAGGGTCCAAAAGGAAGAAGAGAGCCACATAGAGAGAGATCACACAAATCATCCACACCACTAGCCACATTACACTTCCCTCTATATACCCAATCCAAGCCCAATTATTTTTTCTCTTGGCCCATTAATCTTGGGCTCACAATCTTCTTCCATATATAATTAAGTCCATTCATGACAGTACCTCCCCCATTAAAATGGACCTTGTTCTCAAGGTCCAATATAAGATATGAAAACTGTAAAGCAGTTAAGTCGCTCAATACAAGGATATCTATGAGATACTTTTGGGTGAAAGAACCGTCTTGAATACCTGGTTGAGTGCTTGAGAACAGATTGTCAATGGCTTCAACCTGTGATGAAAGTAGCTTGAATTGATAATTAGCACCACAAAAAGCCAAATGATTAGTACCAGTCTCCCTGGAGTGCTCGCAGTGTTCTCTTCGTGTGACAAAAACATGGTTGAGAAGCTAAACCAAAAGATTATCATAAGTTGTTTTCTCGGTCGTCCTTGGAATTCATGATTGTGCCGGTGTTTAAGCATCAGTGCAATAGTTCCCAATGACTAATATTACTAGGTCCAGATGCACCAATGTTTATATGATCATATTCTTGGTAAATTTATATTACCAATAAGATCTTATCTTAAGGACATGAGGTAGTCACTACTACAAAAAGGGGCTTTAACCTCCTAAATTTGGCACTTTTAACGTCCCAAAACGGGGGGACGTATATGCTGGGGGCGTAGTAAGTTGAGACAAAAGACGTCCCAAATGGTATTTGGGACGCCTAAACCCACCTCCTGGCGCTAAAAAAAATTTATGAAATTTATATTTCGCGCCAGGAAGCACTTTAGACGTCCCAAATTCAAATTTGGGACGCCTAAAGGTTCCCCTACACATAAATAATTACGAAAATGCCACCGCCTCCCTTTTTAACCACCCAATTCTCAATTTGGGACGTCTTTGGGGGTGGTTATATCTCAATTCTGTAGTAGTGAGTATTTAGTTTTTACTATAAAAAAATATATATTTGGTTTTCATTAAGAAACAAGACATGTTCTTATATGGTGTATCCTTCAAATGAGGTTTAAAGAACTCTGCTTGAACTTTGAATTGTGACAAGTGACTGATCTTTCCCGAGAAAATGGGACCGTATTTAAAAATTTCGAGTAATTTCTCTCTGAACTTCTTTTGACCTTTTTTGGGAATTTTTTTTTTCTATTATATATAGTTTATATATTTTTGGACTTTATCTGACTTCTAAAGTACACAACTTTCTCCAGAATTTCTGTGAGATATAAGTAGTAATGTTTTCCAATTCAATGAAGACTTCGAGTCAATCTATGAAACCCAAATATTTTAGATAGAGTTGTAACCTGTAACTGTATGATCCCGGCCACCACTAGTGCATGTGTGCCCTTTAAGTGCCAACATTCAAGCTTCTCAAGTGTCCTCGAATTCAATTGTTGAGAAACTACAATCTTGAGTGTCTGTATTCCAATATCAAGGCTTCTAGAATGACAATTCAAGGAAAACACAGTTTTGATCCATGACAGGTCATTTTTAATAATTTATATGATTATATGATACGAGCATCTGATCTAATTTTCTTTTATATATATATATATATAAGAAAAGTTTATGTGAGTTGGGTTCTAAGGGCTCACCAAAACAAGAGCATGCCTCTGGACTCAAAAAGCACTTACAGAGATACTTATAGATTAGTCACCAATAAGGTCTTCAAAAGTTGCCTCAATAATGTTAAAGTTAATTTCAGGGAATTAAAAAGGCATATTTCCAGAAAATTCAGGAAAAAAATAGTTAGAGGTAAATTTTTTATGCTGGAAATTTTAGAGATGATATTTTATGAGGTATATAAGCTCATGGAGGCTAAAAATGTTTATAAAGTGTCCTAGAATAATTTCTAAAATCTATTTAGTAATTTCAGTATTGATAGAGAAGAGTAAAATAGTAAATTTCTTGCCCTAAGTCTAAAAATGTAATTGGATGAATATTAAGGGCAATTTCAGAAGCCCAAAACGTGCTACCCTATACCCATGATCAAAAGGATGAGTATAAGATGGTGTGGATATTAGCCCAATAACATGCTATAAAAACAAGCTTATGGAAAAAGCTTGAATGGGAGTGGGACCTTATAAGTAATTTAAACATTTCTCCATTTATCAAATTTCATTAGGGCCTTATAAGTAATTTAAACTTTTCTCCATTTATCAAACTTCATTAGCAAGCTGCCTCACTCATTTTTGCCTCACACATGCAAGCTTGATCTCTGATAGAGATGAGTTCCTTAAACACTCTTCTACCATTGTCTTCTTTATCTGAGGTGGCTTTGGGGGAGGATGAAGATGTTTTCAGAATCTGTCTTTGGTGAGAAAAGTCAGCGATTAATTAAGATGATGGTGCTTAGGTGTGGATTGAAGCTTATATAGATGATGTATGATGTTGGAAGCCATGAAATGTGAATTTAGAATCTAGAAACTGATTTGAATCTTGCTAATTAATGCTTCTAAATACTGAATCATTATGATAAATCGTTAAACACCAAAGTCTGTGTGAAGGTCCGAACTGTCGAGGCGCACTACCAAGCTTGGAAAATTTCAGATTTGCCCAGATTTGCCGTGGCCACTGTTTGGGTACTCGTTAAAGCTATATAAGGGTATTATATGGTATGTTTGGATGTGATAGAGCATGAATCATGTGAGGCCCTTTTCTTCCATGTATCAGTTAGTGAAGGATTCAAGAAAAGAGTTGAGTTTGTATGAATTGTTAAGAGAATAATACACCTATAAGCTAATGGAAATATTTCATCACACAGGGTTACTATAATGTATGGAAAGATGATAGGGAGAATTGTATGTGATCTGATGCCTTCGAATTGTGAAGGCTGAAATTTATTGCTTAGTCATCTGTCAAAGTTATAGGCAAGTGCAGAATAAAATGTCCTACGTTGATAAGTTATACATTGAAGATGTTCAAAGGCTCCTATGATATGACTTGAAACAACATAATGAAAACTCACAATTTTTCCTCCTTGCCCTGTTTGGGACAGCATAGTACAGTTAGAGGGAGTTAAATTTTGGGTGAACTTAAATGCCTCAATGTACTCAAAAGTGGCATGAGGAAAGAATTTTAGTCAAGTACAAGCAAGTTAGAAATCAAAGGAAAAGAAATAAAGCTAAATAGCTACATAATGGATTTAGAGTTTGGGGTTATGGAAGATATTAATAATGCAATAAAAGATTCCAAGGTGTGTGTTTTAACCTGTCCCTATGTATATAATTTACAGTATTTGACATTTGTTATCAAGCTAAAGGAGGAAGCAAGGTTAAAGAAAAGCAAGAAAGGAGAGCAAGTTTAATTTAAAAGAATATTTCGTAAAAGGAAGTACAACTTACTCTTATATAGTTTGTAATTTGTTACTTGCATGTTTATTGTGATGTATGCTGTAGTTAGGCCTTTGGACATGTAATATCCTTGTTTGAGTATATGCCATGACCATGTGTATTTACTTGTAAGATGTTGTTCTTACTTGGCTATTAACAAGCATAGTTAATTACCATTGCACATTATTTACTGAGTTGATGTTTTGCTATTGAAATTCCCCCCTAATCTCATCCCTTTCTGCCATGTATCAACAGTAGGGCAACTTCTAAAGGAGAAAGCAAGCTAGTGGAGGAAGCTCTTGAGAAGTTGTTTTAATCTTTATGCTATTAAAGTTGATTATGTTTAATGGTTGTTATTTATTTTTATTCAAGATTTTCATAAGTTAATTATATATTTTGGTATGTATCTATCCTCCATAAGGAGAACCATGAGAGCCAAGTAAAAGTCAAGGTAAATGCTAAATTAAAGCATAGCTCAAGTGCATGAAGTAGATAATGTTAGCTAGCTCTTGTTTTATGGATGAGCCATGATTTTGGGAGAGCAATTTGACAGGAAAAATGTTTTAACAAGGTCAAGAAATTTAGCAGTTTATAGTTCACATCTAGACCTTTAAAATGAATCCTAGTGCATATAATATTTGGATATATAGAGTGAAAGATATACTTTTTCAAAGATGACTCAGAAATTTATTAATTGCTGTGAAAATCTCCGTCCAAATGTAATAAATGAGTGTTTTTGAACCAAATGGAATAGAAACCAACCTGAATCTTATTTTTCTATGAAAGATCTTTCCAATAGGTAAAAATAGAGCTTTGAACCACTAAATTTGGATCTATATCGGATTACTTGTGAATTTCCAAAGTTTTCTAGAAAATTCATTATTCATGGTATCCAAGCTTTGGTATAGAGTTTTAAGTTTTTAGTTTGATCAAGAGTACTATTTGGGTCATATGTGGTTCTTAAATAACTAAACAATTCTGATAAGTGACTCTAAAATAAGGTATTATATTTTTTATATCAGAGTAGAGATTCTGACAATAGGTTAGAACGCCCTACTCACGTGATAGAGTTGCTTAGCCATAGCTCTAATTATTTATGATAGAAGAGTTATTGCTAGATTCTTGGTAGTTATTCTTTACAGGAAAGTTAAAGAAAATTAGAAGAAAACGAGTTTTACAGTGATTCCGTGCAAGTAAATGGAAGTTAAAAGTTGAAAAACATTTCATACATATTTGAATATATGAATTTTAATCAACCCTCCCCTGTTTCGAATTTTGCAATATAAGAGGATTCAAGTTTCATAAATAATTATAAGTTTAGGTTAGCACATAAATCTATACTACTTGGCTAGACAAATTAGATAATTAAAAGAGGATAGCAATCACTCCTAAGATTTTGATATAGTCCTTAATATAAGATCTAGTTTGTAGTGAAAATTATACTATAAGTTAAATCTTGTATTAAAGACCAGAGATAGGAACATATTAAGGTATAGATTACAAAGAAACAGAGCATACAAAAATATAGAGAAACAAATAGACATCATACCTCAATGTGCGTGAGCAATTTATTATTTAGTTCTATGTTGATACTGAAACAAGAAAACGGTTATATAATACAGATATGGTTATTTCAAGAAGAAGAGGAGGACAAATAAATATAGTTCATAGTTAGACAAACATACCCCAGGTCTAGTGATGAAACAAGATTCCATAAACGGTCTATCTTTAATGATGTTGGATTAAAGACCAAACATTTCACGCAAACTCCAACTTGACATTTGCAGCTCCTTGTCGTGACCTAGATGAGCAATATTGATTGGAGTTGCTTCTGTTTTGAAAGTTTCAGTGATGTCATATTCTCTCAAAGCCTCATTATCATTCTAATTTTTTGGAAGCTTAAACCCTAATTTTAACAAAAATTTACTTTGAAAATTATTGTCAAAGTCTAAATTATTAACACGTTATTAAGGTTAATATTGAATCTCTCACTCAGCAATCACATGTTTTAATTAATTTGATAAATATATGAACAATATCCATATTAAGTAGCCAAAAGAACACGAGTGTTTCAAGTCATTTTCCATATCATTCGTCAAGAACATTATTAGACAGGCAAACGTTACTTACGCAAGCATTAGTGGCAAAATGACAATCCTCTATAACCCGTCCTATTATTTTGGTAATAGAAGAAGCTACTTACACTTACACAATGGTCTCAACTAGATAGATGTGGATATAGGTCAAGTCATGCTTTGGCCAAAATAGGCCTAAACTTGTAATGGAGATATAAAGATAGAGCCGCATCAATCTGCGGGCTGTGCGGTGCGGGCCCACGGGTTGGGAAATTACCAACTCTAACCTGCATGTGCAGGTTCATGGGCCAGCCGATAGCCTGTAAATTTTTTTTTCTCAAGAAGTCAGAACCTAGTGGGCCAAAAAAAAATCAACAGAACCTAATACTCAACCTAGTAAAGATAGAAACAATCCAATTGTCCACAATCCACATACAAAAAAAAAAACTGTCAAAACCCAACCCAACTTAATAGGCATAAAAAAAACTGTCATGGATTTGTACTGGAGCCTGAATCAAGGCCTTTGTAAGTAGGTTTGAAGCCTGCATATGTACAAATTATACAACTTGATTTAATTACATATTATTATATAACAAAATTATTTAATATATATCAAAAAAGTCAAGATGACAGGTTTGTAGATTAGGCTTTTAAAGAAAAAACCAACCTATTTAATGAAGCATACCTGAAACCTTATCTATTAATTAAACAAGCCAAGCCTTACTAGACTCTATCGAAGCTAGGCCTTAAGCCTTGGTTTATTTCCACCCCTGCTCTCAGCATAATAATTGAGGTTTCAACAAGAAGATCATAATGGCCACCAAGCTGATAGTGGATTTCTCCTTCTTTGGTTCTGTCTCCTGGAACTACCCTGTTCAAGAGGAGGTGGCAGCTCAGAACAAGAGTTATTCTGAGTGATAAATATGGTTACAGGGTATTTGCCTAGCCTCAGAACCTACCTTGAATCATTCTTTACAAACTGAACAGTGTGACCTCTATGTCTTCAAGCGCAGCAATGCTAGACTACTAAATGATAAATCTGCAGCTAAAAGCCTATGTGCTTCACCAAATTATACTGCTTTACATGCAGTAGCAACCACAATCAAAATTTATAAAATAATTAATGGAAAGAAATATAATCTAGAAGATTCAATATGACATTGCCTCATCTGGTCGTCAAGTCTTTTTTGGCATAGATTTTTCATCCGTGAGGCCCACTAAAAACAGAGGAGCTACTGATGCCCAGTTGACCATTCTTTAACTCATATACTGCCACCTTATCGACATATCTATCTAATTTGATTAGATTAAGGAAGTTAGTTAAGTTAGTTAGGTTTATCTTTTAAAACATCATAGTCATCTTCCTTGATTCCCTCTCTTCCTTAGTTATTTATTGTTGAGAGAGCATCAATATGGGTAAATTAAGAAAAGATTGATAAATATAAAAAATATGTCTCATATTTAGGATGTTGATCAACTTTCCAAGTAGGTCTTTTATTAAGGACAAGAGGAAATATATCATAGGGCGCCACAACAAATTTAACAGCTATTTACAGTACATACACAAAAACACAAGTGAAAAATATCACCCAAAAAAACACAAGTGAAAAGAGCAAAGATATACAAACATTAAGTTTCACCATAAACTAAGTTTAATGACGGCCTTAAACTCCAAAGTAAAAGTGATTCCCTAATGGCTATTTAACAAGGAAAAGAAAGGGCTTGTGCGTTGTGATTGAAAAACGAATGCTTATAGGAGGGTGGATAGAATAATAAGTGATAAGATAAGGGAAAAACAAAATTGTAGAAGCAACAATTGATTAATCAGCAGCGTAATTTTTTCTCTTTGGGGGTAATATCAGTAACATAGTTGTTCATATAATGTATGGAAGACAGATATGGAAAGGGGTTTATTTTGTTTTGTCTTTTAATGTGTTGTATTGCTAGCAAGGTAGATTGTTCAACTTAGGAGCAAAACCAAACACAGGTGAGGTTCACACTTCAATATACAGTAGAGTCTTGACAATAGAACTATAATAAACATTGAATGCCTCACTTTTCATGTAAAATAAGGCCAATCATCTTCCATTTCTGATAACATACAGAAATCGTATACAAGTCTTTTGCTTGGCCCTAATTCTGAAAGACTATAATTTCCTAGCTAGTTTGTTTTATGTTTGTTCCTTGTTTGTAATTTAGCATGTTTGTGTCTTTTGTTTTTTGTTTGGATCTAATTCTCAAGCTTTCATCTTTACCTTTGTAACCCAAAGATGTTGCTAAATCATGGCCATTGGATTATGTTTTTTTTTTCTTTCTTAATTAACCACAAGAAAGCCATAATTCTTGTGCTTGAATTATATTGGTTGGTGGTTGGTTTTGTTGGCATAGTTTCTTCTAATGAAGTATATACACTTGTATTCTCTCTCTCCAAAACAATACGGGACTTTGTTTCTTTTGACACACCCACCTTTATCTCATAACTCCGATAGGTTTTGTGATCCCCCCCCCCTCTTTTCCATGTCTTTCTCAGTTTAGGAAAGAACCAGTGTCCTACAAAATCCACTTTGCTTAGTAGGGAGAGTTAAGCACACCTAGATTTTATATATCTAATATGCATGGTCTAGATTTGATTTTCAGAAATCTATATTTTCTTAAAAGACTTATTTTGATAGGTATATATAGAATCTGAAATAAAGAAAATCTCTTAATTATTATTTTTAAAAAAAAATATTTTTATTTAAAAATCACTATTTAAAAAAAATCAAATATGGATAGTACAGATTAGATTTGGATAGCCCATATATGCTTAGCTTTCCCTCTCCCTGCAATCAATGCCTAAAAGTAATCACAAAAATATCTCAATTAGTGTTCTTTTACCAATTAATTTATCTAGCTTATGAAACAGATATATAATTTAATATCGCATAGAAGTATTTTGTGAAGATTATGTTAAATTTATTATTATAAACTAATTTATCTCATTTTTTAAATTTAGTCATATTAGTTTGTACTTAAAATTAGTTCTTATATCAAAGACGAAAGATAATATTAATTTTGTGTTCCTTACTTTACCCATTTTTATCCATCCTTGCAGAAACGAAGTGACTTGACCTGGGGATCTATATATTGCACCAATTTAGGGTTTATGGTTTATATTTGAATTCACTTGTGCGAGTTATGTAGTTGTGTGTGCATAAGCGTGTTGTTATGTGGTTTATATTTATAACCCTTAATTAAATGCAAAAAATTCTAACACAATTTTTCTCATAATTAACTTACTTTTTTTCCTTTCAATTACCGTGACTCTGCATAAATATTAGGGGCGTTCATCAATTTCTCGTCCCGGTCTTCCCATCCCGATCCCGAGCAAATTTTCCCGTCCTGAAAATTTTGGGATCGGGAATGTGATTTCGGGATCGGGAAAAAGTTGGGATAGGGATTGGGACTTGGACTTCTCGATCCTGATTTTTTCCCGATCCTGAAAATATATTATATGTATGTATATATATATATATATATTTTTAAATATTTAAGAAAACAAGACCAAATGTAAAATAAAATGTGAAAATTCCTAACACCCTTAAGGTAATATTTATTCTTTTAGTTTATTTAGTTTATTTTATTTATTATTATTAAATATTTCTAATTTCAATATAGAGATTTTTTTTAAAAAAAAAGAAAATACGACATCAGGACATTCAGGATCGGGATCGGGATCGGGAATGATATTTCCCAATCCCAAACAGCCCTAATAAATATGTCTGACTTGGTCTAAGAGAAAATGAAGAAACTCGTAAAGCTTAGCCAAATGGAATATGGTAGAAATGGAGAGACATTCAGTCACCACAAACATTACCATCAAAGGCCATATTGGCATTGGGGTCCCTCATAATTGACATATATAGTTTCCATCTCTTGATATATTTGGAATCGTTTACTCTAAATATTTTTAAAAAAAATTTAGTCTTCTATACAATTAATTAATTAATTTTTTTTAATTTGTCAATTAGAAGTGCAGCCATAACAGCTTGAGTTACAGACAGGATCAAACCCTCGACTTCTCACTTAAAGAGGAATATTCATACCATTAGGCTATAAGATCATTAGTACTACATTCGGTCCTAATTATAAGACAAAGTTGACTTTTTTTGGAAAAATTAAAGAAGCTAAATAAGTTAATTAATCATATCATATGTTATGTATCCTTAGATTATATATTAATTTATTAGTCAAGCTAATTAGTTTGAAGAAAAAATAAAAATATTCTAAAGTAATTTAATTAACTTCTTTAATTTCTCCAAAAAAGTCAACTTTATTTTATAATTAGAATCAGAGGGAGTAATTAATTTCTATATTAGTGTGTGTGACTATTGTAATACTATTCTTCTCATACTTACCTTTTTTCTTCTTTTAATTGCCGTGACTCTGCATATATATGTTGGACTTGTTCTAAGAGAAAATAAAGAAACGCGTAAAGGTTAGCCGAATGAAATATCATAGAAATGGAGAGATGTTCAGGTACCTCCTCAAACATTGCCATCAAATACCACATTGGCATTGGGGTCCCTCATAATTGACATATGCAGTTTCCATCTCTTGATATATTTGGAATCGTTTGCTCTAAATTTTTTTTTTTTAAAAAATGTAGTCTTCTATACAATTAATTTCTTTTTTTTTAATTATAAGGACCGGCACAACAGCCTGAGTTACAGGTGGAATCGAACCCACGACATCTTATTTAAATGAGAGCATTCATACTATTAGGCTATAAGACCATTAATAATTAATTTCTATATTAGTGTGCATGTGACCATGGTACATTATTCCATATTTCAAATATTTTCATCAGATTATTTTCCCAAGTCTATTTAATTATTTAGTCGTTGATCATTGAGCTTAAAATGAGAAACCCTTCTCATTGGGACTGCAACCATTGGATGCAACCTTGTGATTATTATCGATATATTGTAGTTTTCCATCTTTTAAATTCCATGAAAGTGAAATTTTGGTGTAAGGAAAAAATGGAAGGTTGAAATGTCAACTCAAAGTTTGATCATACAAACGTTGTGGGGTCAAATTTAAGTCGTATTTATCGTCATTCCACCTATTTTTTTATTTAAAAAAATTATAGTTGACGAGTCAAGTCTTCTTTCTCTCATACTTCTCATAAAATAAGCAACCCAATGCCTTTTAACTGAGAATCAATAAGTCATTTGATCCACATAATAGAGTGGAATGAACTGCAAAATTAAATTAAAAAAAGTGCTTTTGTAAATAAAAAGGACCCATGTATCTCTAACGTGAAAGAATATTAATAAGAAAGAGTAATGAGCAGTGACAATAGAACTATCATAAACATTGTATTTCTTACGGTTCTAAATATAAGGTCTAGTTGACTTTTTTAGATAGATTAAATAAATTATCTTAAACTACTTATATATATCATCTTTTCTCTAAACTAGTTTGTCTTCAATGGGACTCCTCCAAAGCAGAGAGTTTTAAGAAGGGAAGAAGTATGCACAAGGCAAGTGATACATCTTCTTCTGAATGATATTTCTGACCTTCACGAAGATTGGTCTCTCATCATGGAAGCAAAAAAAATGCTACGACGCGACTGGGTTGTGATGATAGAATATATAGAGAGAAATTTGAATGCTAGAGCTGATTTAATTGCCAAGACAGCTTTGAACGACTACCCTGGTTTGACCATTATGGGCCTTGACACGTTGGCTAGCGTTATGCAGCTATCTTAGTTTTGTGTTTATTTTTTAGTTTTGTTTTATGCTTTCCTTTTGTATCAAAAAATAAAAGTATGCACAAGGCAAAACTTAATAATTGTAGGGCTATCAGGGAAGAGACGGAATTGGGGCTCTTGAGAAAGAAGAATTGGGTATCTCAAATTCATTGAGCATGTTTTGGTTTTTTCAGAATTTGATTATATTACCCAAATGTTTTACTAGAGTTTATGTAAATTGGAGATTTTAAGGAATCTTGGAGTAGCATTTTTCCTATCTTGGGAACCCAATGCCATTTTCTCTTTTTTATTTCACTGCTACAAAACCATAATTCTTGTGCTTGAATTCTATTTTCATCCCTCCTTTTTCCATGGCTACCCTACCCCACCTTGGGAATGGGTTCTCATCAAGATGAAGCCTAGGGTGTGTTTGGTTTGAGGGTAGGGGAGGGGAGCGGAGAGGAGCGGAGGAGGGTTAAATTATAATTTTCTACTTATAAAACCTAAAATTTTTCCTCTCATTTTTTTAAATTTTAAATTCTCGCCCAAAATTTATCTTCTCATTCCTTTTAAATTTTGGGTTCCAACCTAAAATTTAAATATTTTCAACCCAAAAAGGTAATTTAACCCCCTCCCTTCCCCTACCCTCAAACCAAACACACCCTAAATTATCTCAATTTATTTTCATCCATATTTATTTTTTTATATTAATTTATGTAACTTATAAATATAATAAATAAAGAGTAAAATACATTGACTACCCTTCTGTTTTACCTAAATTACACAAATCTTCCCTCTATTTTGAAAATGTATATAGACCTCCTTGAAATTCAAATGTAAGTTACAGAAATCTCCCTTACATATTTAATATTCCATTTCCATCCAAATAACCGTTAATTGACTATTAAGTTTGACTATTAAACATTTACTTTGACCAAAATACCTCTTTTTCAACAAATGAATAAACATTTATATTTGCCTAAAAATAAATTTTTATATAAAAATAATAATTCTAATACATGTATGTTCAAAATTTCCAATATATTATAAAATTTTTAAATTTTTTTTATATTATAAAATTTTTAAATTTTAAATTTTTATCATATTTATTGAAAATTATTTATTTAATATTCTTTTAAATAACTAAAAAAATATGCCATTCAAATTAAAGGAAAAAAGGAAAAGAAAAAAAATATCTTTTTTCATAGTATATTATTAATAATGTAAATTTGATACAATATATGACTTATATTATTTTTAATTTTTAATTTTTTAAATAAATTTTTTGCAAAAATATTTATAAACATGTTTATTTTAGTATGCATTTATTAATAGGATTAATTATATTTTTAATTAATTTTTTTATGTCTACATTAATTAAATTAATTAGTATTTATCTTAATATCAAAAAAATTTAACATATAACTATTTACAAAATTGAAAATTAAGTTAAGAAAAAGAAAATGCAACTGTTAAATTACTTAAACAATTTTATTCAAAATTAGAAAATTAGTAATGTTGAAGGATAAATTAGTAAATAGAATTTATTTTAATATAAAGTTTAATTAAAAAATAAAAATCCTTAATAGAACTAACGATTTGGACTTAAGTGTTTGTTTTCAAAATAGAAGGGAGGTTCGTGTAATTAAGACAAAACGTAAGGAAGGTTATAATATTTTACTCATAAATAAATTAATGTACAAAATGTGTGTATAGTAGCCCTTATATTAAAGATGGAGAA
This sequence comes from Inga leiocalycina, assembly GCA_963242795.1. Classification (NCBI taxonomy): domain Eukaryota; kingdom Viridiplantae; phylum Streptophyta; class Magnoliopsida; order Fabales; family Fabaceae; genus Inga; species Inga leiocalycina. The sequence goes on along the minus strand of OY725325.1, from coordinate 59,402,564 downwards.
TAATATTAATTTTTGTTCCTCACTTTTTCCCTTCTTCCAATCCTTATAGAAACAAATTGACTTGACTTGGGATATATCACCAATTTTGAATTCATTTATGTGGATTATATGGTTGTGCGTACATAAGCGTGTTGTTCTCTGCAGGTTTATATTTATAAAACCGTTATAATTAATTAAAAATAAATAAATTCAGGCAAAAAATATAAAACTACATAAATTACTCATATTTTGAAAAAATACCTTCAATTAAAAGCAATAAATTCTCGCAACACAATTCTTCTGGTCCCCATTAATTCATTTCTCCGTCATTATTTTTCTGACAGTGTTCGTATAATAATACAACTGGAAAAAATATTAATTATTTCATAAATTTTGCGCATTAATAACCTATGGATAAGAGTATAAAATGCTTCTAGAAGGTGGGTAGTGACCCATAGAAATGGAAAGTGACCTGACTTGACTTGCTTTTTTTTTTTCTTTTTATATTAGTGTGCATGTGACCATTGTAAATTATTCCATATTTCAAATATTTTCATCAGATTATTTTCCCAAGTCTATTTAATTATTTAGTCGTTGATAATTTTTGTTGTTCTTATAGAAGAGTTTAAAATGAGAAACCCTTCTCATTGGGACTGCAACCATTGGATGCAACCTTGTGATTATTATCTATATATTGTAGTTTTCCATCTTTTAAATTCCATGAAAGTGAAATTTTGGTGTAAGGAAAAAATATAAGGTTGAAATGTCAACTCAAAGTTTGATCATACAAACGTTGTGGGGTCATATTTAAGTCGTATTTATCGTCATTTCAATTATTTTTTTTTTTAAAAAAAATTATAGTTGACGAGCCAAGTCTTCTCCCTCTCTTACTTCTCATAAAATATGCAACCCAAGTCCTATTGTGGGACACTGAGCTCAATTTTTCAACAATTCGAAAGTCATCTTTTGCCCATGTAAAGCAACACATAGCACAAGTAATTAAATCTTGGGAGTGATCACAAACTGAAAAATACTTATACTTGTTAAAATATTTCTTCAATATTTTTATCAGTATAATTGCACTTTTTGAATTCTGTCTTTATTGCTCTTTAAATATCGAAATGGAAACGGGTGTTGACAAACATGTTTTTTCAATTTTCTATGACCTAGATCCATCGGATGTAAGGCATCAAAGAAAATAGTTTGGAGAAGCTTTAGCCAAACATGAACAGAGATTCAGACAAAACAAAGATAAAGTAGAGAATTGGAGAAACTTTCATCCCAAAAAAAAAAAAAATACAGAGAGAGAATTGGAGAAACGCTTTATATGAAATTAGCCACATATCCAGTCGGGACACCAGGGGTTGGCAAGTTTCCTTTTACAATCATTTAATCATGTTTCCTATATTTTGAACCAAAAAAAAAAAATTCATATTTCCCATATTTATTTAGATTTTATATTTTTCCATTATCGTTAACCTTGATTTAAATCCTTTATAATGATTTTTGTAATATTTCTTTTTCTCTCTGTTGACATATAAAATAATAAAACTTAAAATATTTAGGAGTAATATACTTTGGGTAGAATTACACCTTCACCCTATTTTATATTCTTATAATTATTTTCAAGACTCTTGAAGATTCAAATAATTTACGTATGAATTAAATTTTCAAAGTATTTAATCAATTATATGTATACTCTTCTAGTCCTATGTATAAAGCACTTTCAATATATTTCACACATATCAAAAGAAACTTTAAACATCATTAACACTTCCATAAAATTTAACAACTTTCTAAATTTATCTATATTTAATATTTTCATGAGGTATAATACATAGGAGCATTAAATATGAATAAATTTCGTAAATGGAAAAAAAAGAGTTAGGTAAAGAGAAAAGACAAAGGTTTTGGTTATTTTGTCCACACCTCTCGTTCATTGCAGTTTGTCGTCCTCAAATCCCAGCAGTGATTGTGGAGAAGAAAGTGACAAGATCGCTTCAAGATCTACAAGAGTATTTGTGGGCAATAGCATATCACTCCTGCATACTCCTACGCGAGGCCCATGCTTTTAATTATTTAATTCTATTCATTTCATATTTTATATATGTATTCCTTATTTTAAAAAAAAAAAGGAAAAAGAAAAGAAAAGAAAAGGAAAGAAATAAATAGAAAACCTAATAAGGATAGTGTGTGCTGTTGTATTTGGGTTTTGAGGGGATAAAGAAGTTTCTTGATTGCTTTTTTCTGAGAGAGAATATTTTTAGCAGTGTTTCAATATGTACTGTTTTGATCTAGGTGATGATGACAAAAACAATTTCTTGTGGGATTGATCTGAATATTTTTGTGGAGGTTCTAGGCACATAGAAATTCATTTTGCACAGTTAGATTATCCATTGAAGTCTTTTATTATCCCTGGAATTCTTGTAAATATCCGTTCACATTTGTTGTAGATTTTTCGAAGTGATTCTGATCAAGACAATGACCGGATGGTGATTTGTAATCCAGTTGACCTGAAATTTTATGAGGTGGTTTGAGAAAGGATAAGAAAATATTTTTTATTCCTGACAATCGGTTCATCAGGATTTTTTGTTTTTTTGTTTTTGTTTTTGCCTTTGAGGGTAATATCAGGAATATAGTTGATCATGTAATGTAATGTATGACAGACAGACATGGCAATTGGAAAGAGGTTTCTTTTGTTTTATTTTCTAAGGTATTGTACTGCCAGGAAGGTAGATTGCTCAACTTACAAGGTCACTAACTCGAACCTTGCAGCTAAGAATCGATAGGACATTTAATTTGATCCGAATATATAATAGAGTGGAAAGAACTGCAAAAATGAAATATAACAAGTGATGTTGTAAATATGAAGGACATATGTATCTCTAACGTGAAAGAATAATAAGAAATATTGTTCCAATCTTTAATATAAGATATATTTAAGGAGTTGATTTTGATCCTAAATATAAAATATATTTTATACAATTATTAATATTTTCTTAACTTACTTTTATTGATACTCCCTTAACAATAATTAAGGAAGAGAAGAAATGGAGGAATTAAAGAAAATGACTAAAATGTTTTAGAAAATATATATCAGATCAACTAACTTAAATATTTTTCTTAATTTAATTAAATTAGATAGACATGTCTTATATTAAAAGCCTCAGGAGTATCATGTATGTGTTGCTTTTTATTCAAAGAAAAAGCAATCGTCTTCCCCTGCCGAATGCATACAGAAATCGTAGAGGATTTTTTTTTTTTTTTTGCTTGCCCCAAATTTTGACTATTTGAGAAAATTGTATTTATATCCGGATAAGAGAAAATATGAAAAAATGCTTCTTTAAAATTTTAAAATTATATTTAAATCTTGTGGGACTTTTTTTACCATAAATTTTAATCATCAAATGCCCATGAACGCCGATAGATTTATTAATGGATGTCCTTGGACTTATAAGTGAAATTAGAATTCATTACAAAAAATCTTAAGGTACATCAATGTAATTTTAAAATTTTAAGGGAATATTTTATGATATTTTTTTTATCCAGAACCTAAATACAATTTTCCATATAATTTTCTAGCTAGTTTGTTTTTTGCTTGTTTCTTGTTTCTTCTTTGGTACTGGTACGATTGTTTTTTTTAGAATCTAATTCTCAAGCTTTAATCTTTACTTTTGTAACTCAAAAAAAGTTGCAAAATCATGGCCCTTTTTTCTTAATCTCTAGAAAACCATAATTTTTGTACTTGAATGCTATTGGTTTGTTTTGCGTTTCCTCCTTTTCCCATGTCTGCCCCCATGGAAATGGGTCCTCATTCATCAAGATAAGTCTAAAAGTAATGATAAAAATATCTCAATTTATTTTTTCCCATATTTATCATTACCTTTTTTTTTTTTGATACAATGGAAATAAAATCACTACTCTACTGGACAACCATAGAAGAACCGCCAAGAGGGGACGTAAAGTGAAGCCCAGGGGAGCATGCAAGAGCCCTTTTCGCAAGCTCATCAGCCTCCTGGGTAACCAATCGACTACATGTAATAATCCGCATGGTCCATTGACGCTGTAACATACTAGTAATTTCAACAATAATATTCTCGTTGGCATGGAGCTCAGCAGAACCTTGATGTATCAGCTCAATCGCTTGAGCACAATCACTTTTAATAATAATCTTCCTATATCCCCGATCCCAAGCTCTCCATAATCCCAGAAGGCACGCCCACAATTCCGCAGACAATGGATCTCCTCGTCCCATATGGAACATGAAAGACTCAATTTGCCTACCCTCATGATCCTTGATAATCCCTCCACAGGCTGCCAACATGCTAGTGTAGGAATATGCTCCATCCACTAAAACACAAACAAAGCCCCCCTCCATTAAATCAAGAGTGGATGGTGATGCTATTTGGTTACCTCGAATCTGCGTATTCTGCAACTTAATCTTGGCTGACATATAACTCAGAAGAGTGACCCTGGCTTTACCAACAACACTATCAGGTGTGGACACAGCATGATTAAAAATACAGTCATTACGGCGCTTCCATATGAACCAACAAATTAGCACAAAAAATTCCTTCCAAGATTCCTTACCAAGTCCCATATTCTTTGAAAGATTCATATTACACCATTCCCAAAGATTACAGTGAAAGAACTGTTGATTACAACTTGGTTTAAGAAAACTCTGCCACATGCAACTGATCGCCGGACAATCCCTTAACACATGCAGACAAGACTCAGAATTTTGGTTGCACCAAACACATGAAGCAACAATAGACATGCCCCTCCTCACCAGTTCATCATTTGTTAGGAGCTTATTTTGAAGAAGCAACCGCATAAAAGTCCTACACCGCTGTGGGATGGCCAACTTCCAAATTCTACTCCATATTTGAGTTTCTATAGGACCATTTCCCTGCAACATGTTATAAGCAGATTTAATAGAAAAATTACCATGCTTCTCTAACTTCCATTTCACAATTTCTTCACCACTGGGCCGCCGTATACATTCTGTCCCTTCCAATACCTTTCCCCAGTTATCACGGATACCCACCCACAGCCGAGAACCTGGGCGTCTAGCATTAATACTAGGAAAAAGATCATTTCCACAATGATATTTGTTACGTACGACACGAGCCCAAAGAGATCCAGGATTCTTTAAAAGACCCCACCCTGCTTTAATCATGAAGGCTTTATTTTGGAGTCGAGAATGACGTAATCCAAGTCCCCCTCATCGCTTTTCTTGACATACATTGTCCCAAGCAACTAGATGCACCTTCCTTTGCTCACAGGTCGATCCCCAGAGAAACCCACGGGCCTTTTTATCAATTTCCTCACACACAGCAATAGGGAGCGGACAAGTTTGCATCTAGTATAAAGGGATAGATTGCAACACTGAAGAGATAAGAGTATGACGTCCTGCCAAAGAAATAGTATGAGCCTTCCAATTGTTCAGCCTTGATTTCACCTTGTCAACAACATACTGATAAGTATCACTCTTAACTCTATCATGATGCAAAGGAGTTCCCAAATATTTCCCAAGATCCGGTGTAGTGGTAAAACCCAAACTAGTACTGAGTTGCGTCCTCCTATTATGACTCACGTTCTTGGAAAAGAAAACTCGAGTTTTAGTCAAACTTACTTTCTGACCCGAAAAACTGCAAAATTTATGAAGACAACCTTTCACTACCTCAACTTGTTCCATAGATGCCTCAGCAAATAAGACAAGATTATTTATCATTACTTTTCATATTAATTGATGTAACTTATAAAAGTTATATATAATTCAACGTTACATAAAAGTATTTTATGAAGATTATTTTACATTAATTATAATTAATTAATCAATCTCATTTTTTTAATCTAACTGAAATAGTTGTACAGTAGCTCGTGTATTAAAAACGGAAAATAATATTAATTTTTTGTTCCTTACTTTTCCCCTCTTCCTATATCCTTGCAGGAATAAATTGACTTGACTTGGGGATTTTTCCCCAATTTTAAATGAACTCATGTGAATGGATGGGTCACCAGGGACAAGTAAGTTTTCTTGAGCAACCATTTAATCATATTTTCCATATTTATTTAACTTTTTATTTTTTGTCATGATCCTTAATTTTGGTTTAAGTCGGTTATAATCATTTTCATATAGTCTTCCTTATAGACAATAACTCTAAAATCTCTCATCCATTAGAACAGAAATGAGAATCTACCATTATAAGTCATGTCTAATATATTCGTTCAAGGCCAAAAAGCGGTCATATTCGTTCTTTGAAGCATATCCATTATGAATGTGTTGGTTATTTTTACTTTTTTATACTTTTCAATAAATTAATTAATTAAAGTACTATTCGTTTAGATATGTTTTTTGTTTTTACCGGAGTTAGTTTAAGTGTATGTTTGTTTAAGCTTTTTGTACAGTAAAAACGTACTTATTACGCAAGCCGAGAAAAAACTCCTCTCACATACTTATCTCGTATACCGTGAATCACGAATTATAAGTACGTTTTGGACAAAAATAAGCCATTCCAAACGCACACTAAATATGTTTAAATTATATGCAATTTCTATTATTAACCTCTATAGCTTATTTAATATTTTCATGTATTATCATGAGAGTCAACAATTTTTTCTTTGACTTGACTTAATTTATTTTTAAGTACTGTAAGATTATAATTTTTATGGGAAAATCTCATATAAAGCTATTTAAAATAAGAAAATTTTAAATTAGGTTTGTGAAATCAATAAATCTTTAAACAAGTCATTGATTTAATTTGAGATTTTAATCTCTGTGGGTAAAATGACTTTAATACCCACTCCTCGCTTCTCCTGAATTTCATTGACTTTATTGTTCTGTATCAACATTAATATATAATAAAATAAAATAAAATAAGATTTCATAAATAAAAAAAACATTAATCTAAAAAAACTTAACATACAAATGTGATTTTTTTTTAAAAAAAAATAGTTTAGTTAAGATTTCAATTTTTTAATATAAATAATTATTAAGATTAATTATTTTCTATGTAATATATGAAATCTCTTAATGATAAATTTTCCGTTTTTTTAAAATTTTTTTACTTCATGGAGATTTTGTTTTGCTTGAAATCAAAAGGCCCTTTATTCTTGTGCATAAGATCATTTTAATTTGTGAGAAACAAATTAATGTGACAACGGAAACGAACTGCAAGATAAATGTGAAGTTGCTAAACAACGAATATAGATAAACTAATCTTATTCACAAAGATTATCAATGTATACAATGAATTCTTTCTCTTGAAAGTAATGACTAAAACCTCAAGATTTCTTGATGACTTATGAGGTAGGGATCTATGTCTACCCTCTTATTTTGATGGTTTATGAGATAAAGACCTATGTTAATCCTCCTCTTTTAGCTGAGGACTTGACTCTCCTTCACACTTTTAAACTGCTCTTTATTTATAGAGCTTCAACCGACCAATGCATTCTAACTCTCCAACACGTCTCTCAAGTTGACACCTCTTATAAGTGTTAACTTGTAAATGCAAACAATAGGGTTTAGTGAAGTGAGATTAAACCAAATCACTTTATTCTTGTGAACAACTCTTTTAGGAGAGATATTCCTCTTTGCCTTTATGGAGACATCTTCCTCTTACTCTTTGGAATATTGTTCTTCAACAGTCCATCCTTCAATTCAGCATTCTTTGTTAAATATATGATTCTTTCACTTTAAAGCTTTAATGCCTTTCAATCACATAGTTAAGCCACTTCAAACATGTCAACAAAAGCAAACTTGTCCCACAATTGAAGGCCCCACTTGTCACTGAGTATTAGTTATAGGATGCCCTCTAATCCATGTTTCCTGACTATGAAGTTCATTGCCCTGCTTCTTCAACATCTCAGCTTCACTTATTTCATATTTAATATGTACATCAGCATGGGCACGCATAGCTACAGTTTCTTCAGGTGTTGCATTTGCCATCTACTCACCAGATTCCATGTCTTCTGATTCAAACAATAGCTTAAAGAATTTAGAAACATCACTTGATGCTCCTTATGCAGCCTTGACTTCTACGCCCGCAGCCTCATCTTTATCTAACTTTTCTAGCTTGTCCCTCCTTTTATCTAGTTGTTCTTCTCAACCAACAACAAAAGAAGCTGTAGAAACTTGTAGTGTCAAGTTGGCATTACAGCCCTGTCATCATAGCCCAAATTCAACTTTAATGGCTGCATTTAGTCAAACTAAATTTGCACTTCATGATGAAGCAGTGCTGATAATGCTAAACCTTTCTTCACATCTTCTTGTCTAGTTCAATACCCACAATTGGAGTCTGAACTACCTCATACCCATAAAGTGCCATAGCCTTTTGAAGTTCTTCATTAACGGCTTTGGGAATTTTATTCTCCTATTGAAAGAAGCAAAGCCCAGAAAATGCCGACAAACTGCACCATTAATAAGAAAACCAGAATCAGAGCAATGTCCAAGAATCTAGAGAACTACGAGACCCTGACGGAATTCTTTGAAACATTTGTGACTCTTCTCGGTATTTCATCAAACATCTGCTATGCATACCTGACTTTTTTTTTTGGGAACGAATAGCCTTGTGAACCCCAAAGATAGACCAATGAATTCTCCCAAAGCACACACTGAAGATAACCGAGGGAAATGATCACTAGCTCCATTGGCATAGGCGAGAACTTGGGTCTTGAAAGAGGCCCAAACGGAAGGCATCAATGCAGACCTCAACCATGAGTGCGGAACAACTTGAATCTTGGGAGATTAATGAGAACCGAAGAACATAGATCATCTAAATTGCAGCAGATTTTTAGCACTAATAACATGATTATCACAAGGGAGGAGAGATCTAATGCTTCATTGGCTCACTGGTTTTGCTCTTCCTGGCCTCCTCCTGGATTCGATAGAACAAAACTTGGGAGAGGGAGCCAAGATCCGGCGGCGAGAAAATCGTAGTCTTTGAGGCAACGTCTTCAACGGCAAGAGGAGCAATCTTCTAAGGAGGCTTCAATGGTGGCTTTTTCTTAGAATGTTAATAGAGCATCGACGAACGAAGGCGGCAAAACAAAAGGATTATGCAGAGTCTACAACAGACGATCTTGCAGTGGCAAGGAGTGTGATTGTCGAGGCGGTCTTGACAAGAAATTACAAACCACGGCATCAATCCAGATCCCCCACCGATGCTGAAAACAGTCTCCGCCAAATATATGAAGGCGCCATGGCTAAAGGTCGTCCCCATTGCGGCGGAGATCGTAAGTTGAAACCGCGGTGAGGCCTACCATGTCAAGCAACAATGTCATTTTTGTTTTGGCTTGAGCGTGGTGGCAGATCAATCAAAAGAGGGTTGAATCAAGAACCAATGGGCTACGAGCAAATTTGACTTATAGGCTCAAAATCTCATTATACCATGTTGAGTTGCTTAACAAGGAATAAAGATAAACTAATCTTATTCACAAAGATTATCAATGTATATCATGAATTCTTCCTCTTAAAAGTAATGACTAAAACCCTAAGACTTTTTGGTGGCTTATGAGATAGGGAGTTATATTAACCCTCCTCTTTTGATGGTTTATGAGATAGGGACCTATATTAACCCTCCTCCTTTAGATAAAGAGTTGACTCTCCCTCACACCTTTAAACTTCACATTAAGCTCTCTATTTATAGAGCTTTAACCAATTAATGTATTCTAACTCTCCAACAATAAAGTTGAATCTTTTATGCCCCTACAAGGAATTCTCATAAACTTGACCTAATAAGTTTTGTACATAATAAAATTCCATATAGCCAACAATTTGATCATTTTCTCTGTAATATATGAAGGCTCTTTTAATGATAAGTCTCTTTATACTTGTGCGTAATCATTTTCTCTGTAATATATGAAGGCTCTTTTAATGATAAGTCCCTTTATAATTGTGCGTAAGATCATTTAAATTTATGAGAAGCTCTCTTTCCATTGTTACAATGAAAAACTAAAAGATATTATTTTTGATTTGTTAAGAGGAAAAAAATCAATTTTTAGATGGTGAATGGATTAACTTAATGACTGTACACGTTGATAATTAATAAGTTGATGAATTTATATCCATCAATAAAACGAAATTGTGAGTAAGTTGACTTTTTTTGGGAAAATAATCACATCTCTAATTTGAATGGGGGATATATCTAGTCTGACTTGCTCAACAATTCACATTCCACTTATCTCCATCCCTGTTGTCAAAAAATGTATCTGGGAGTTTTAGTAAACAATATTCATGAAAAGTCACATTTTTCATTATTATTTTATTTTATTATAACTATCTAACTCATATTAATCAATGCTATCTTTTTTTGGGTAGGCATGAGATAGATCTTATAAAAAATATAGTTGGAGAAGTATTGACTTACTTAAGTCCTAAATTACCATCTCATGATGAGAATCTGGTTGGGATTAAGTCAAGAGTGAATGATATGGTGTCAATCTTGGAGATTGGGTTGGATGACAAACATTTTGTGGGGATATGGGGTATGGGCGGTGTCGGTAAAACAACTCTTGCTAGAGTTGTTTTCGAAAAACTATCTTACAAGTTTGAAGTGTGTTGCTTTTTGGCCAATGTTAGAGAATCTTCATCGCAAAAAGATGGCCTAGCCTCTTTGCAAAACAGGCTTCTTTCTGGTCTCAATACAAAGAAAATTGATGATGATTATGAAGGAATGAAGATGATAAGAAAGCTTCTTTGCAATAAAAAAGTTCTTCTTGTCCTTGACGATGTAGATGATACGAGCCAATTAAAAAATTTGGCTGGAAGTCCAAATTGGTTTGGTGAAAGAAGCAGAATAATTATCACAACGAGATATCGTCACGTGCTCACCTCATCTAGAGTAGATGAGCAAAGAATATATGAGATGAAAACCATGAAGAATGATGAATCTCTTCAACTCTTTTCAAATAAAGCATTCAACAAAGATCATCCTGAAGAGAAATACATGAAGTTATCTGAATCTGTGGTTAAATATGCAGGAGGTCTTCCTTTAGCACTTGAAGTTTTGGGTTCTTTTCTTTGTGGGAGACGTGAAGATGAGTGGAGAGATGCCTTAGATAGATTGAAGAAGATTCCTAATAAACATATACTTCAAGTACTTCAAATAAGTTATGATGGATTACATGAGGAAGAAAAAAGAATATTTTTAGATATTGCTTGTTTTTTCAATCATTGGATGAAAATAGAAGTGACTCGAATTTTGGAAGGTTGTGATCTTCACCCAACTATTGGAATAAAGGTCTTGATTGAAAAGACTTTACTAGTTGAAACGGAAGATTGCAGATTAGAGATGCATGATTTACTTGAAGAGATGGGTAGGTATATAGTTCATCAGGAGTTTCCTGATAATGTTGGCAAACATAGCAGGTTGTGGAAGTTTGAGGACATTAAGGCAGTATTGGAAAATAACACGGTCAGTACCTTATTTTCTAATTATCTCATTTTGTTGACATATATTTAATGTTTTTAATATTCTTTAATTATATGTCAGCCAAGATTAAGTTGCAGAATACGCAGATTTGAGGTAACCAAATAGCATCACCATCCACTCTTGATTTAATGGAGGAGGGCTTTGTTTGTGTTTTAGTGGATGGAGCATATATATTCCCACACTAGCATGTTGGCAGCCTGTGGAGGGAATATCAAGAATCATGAGGGTAGGCAAATTGAGTCTTTCATGTTTCATATGGGACGAGGAGATCCATTGTCTGCGGAATTGTGGGCGTGCCTACTGGGATTACGGAGAGCTTGGGATCGGGGATACAGGAAGATTATTATTAAAAGTGATTGTGCTCAAGCAATTGAGCTGATACATCAAGGTTCTGCTGAGCTCCATGTCAACGAGAATATTATTGTTGAAATTACTAGTATGTTACAGCGTCAATAGACCGTGCGGATTATTACATGTAGTCGATTGGTTACCCAGGAGACTGATGAGCTTGCGAAAAGGGCTCTTGCATGCTCCCCTGGGCTTCACTTTACATCCCCTCTTGGAGGTTCTTCTATGGTTGTCCAGTAGAGTAGTGGTTTTATTTCCATTGTATCAAAAAAAAAAAAAACTCTGAAATTGGAATCCACTTTTCTCTCGAGAATATCTTCAGTTTTCACCATTACCAAAAGCTAGCTAGAGTCAGTTTAAATCATCTTTTAGCAGTGAGTCGTGAGTGTGGAGAAGAAAGTGAGATGTCTTGAACAACTTTCGTAAAACAATATTGGTTATTTTATAATGAGTTTTATAGATCTGCACAAAATTTTTTCTTTATTATCTCATCTACTTGTTTTAATTTCACACCTCTTATTACTTTCCATGTTTTAATGGAGTGACGACTGACCAGGAAATACGATCTAGTGGATTAAAAAAATGTATTAAATGTACTATTTTTTTGTTTTTCCATAAGTTCTCAATTAATTTTTTTACTAAAATATTTTATATTCTTATAATTAACTACAAGACTCTTGAAAATTCAAATAGTTTACGTATTTAATTAAATTTGAAAAATATTTAATCAATTATATGTATACATACACTTGTAACATATTTCACACATATCAAAAGAAACCTTAAACATTGTTAACTCTTCCATAAAGTTTAATAACTTTTTAAATTTATCTATATTTAATATTCTCCTAAGGTAAAATATATATATATATATATATTAAATATGACTAAATTTCGTTAATGGAAAACGAAGTTTAGGTAAAGAGAAAAGGCAAAAGGTTTTGGTTATTTCGTCCACTCTCTCCTTTATTGCAGTTCGTCGTCTTCAAATCCCAGCAGTGAGTGTGGAGAAGAAAGTGACAAGATCGCTTCAAGATCTACAGCAGTATTTGCTGGGCAATAGCATATCACTCCTGCGTACTCCTATGCGAGGCCCATGCTTTTCATTGTTTAATTCTAATTATTTTCATATTTTATGTTTTTTTTATTTTTTTAAAAAAAGAAATGAAGACAAGAAGAAAAGAAAAGGAAAAAAATAAATAGAAAACCTAATAAGGATAATGCGTGCTTCTGTATTTGGGTTTTGAGGGGGAAAAAGAAGTTTTTTGATTGCTCTTTATCAAAGAGGATATTTTTAGCAGTTTTTCAATATGCATTGTTTTGATGTAGGTGATGATGAGAAGACAATTTCTTGTGGGATTGATCTGAATTTTTTGTGGATGTTTTAATTGACCTGAAATTTTATGAGGTGGTTTGTGATATGTTTGAAGAGTTGATCTTGATCCTAAATATAAGACATAGGTTTTATAGTTATCAGTCTTTTCCTAATCTACTCCTATTGATAATCCCTCAACAATAATTAAATAGAAGAGGGTATGAAGGAATTAAGGAAGATGATTAGATGTTTTATAAAATACATGTCAGGCTAACTAACTCAAATAACTTCTTTAATTAAATTAAATTATATATATATGTTTTATATTAAGGACCGGAAAAGTATTGTATATGTCTTGCTTTTTGTTCAAAGAAAGAGCAATCATCTTCCATTGTCGAATACAGTGCCTCCTTTTGATTAGCTAGCGGTAGAAGTTATTTTTATAATGTAATCTACAGTGCATGATATAAACATGTGAGAGAAATTTTATTTCAGTTTATTTAAATGTGTTTCTCAATCACCAACTCACACATGCCCACGTACAGAAATCCAAGCGGGATTTTAGCTTGGCCCAAATTCTGAAAGACTATAATTTTCCAGCTAGTTTGTTTTATGCTTGTTTCTTGTTTCTTCTTTGGTACTCGTACGTTTGTTTTTAAAGAATCTAATTCTCAAACTTTGATCTTTACTTCTGTAACCCAAAAAAAAGTTGCAAAATCATGATCCTTGTTTCTTAACCTCTAGAGAACCGTAATTCTTGTGCTTCAATGCTATTGGTTCAACGGCAAAAAAAGAATGTTATTGGTTCGTTTTGTGTTTCATCCTTTTGCCATGTCTAACCCATTATGGGAATGGGTCCTCATTCATCAAGATAAGTCTACAAGTAATGAAAAAAATATCTCAATTTATTGGCGTCCATATTTATTATCTTTCTCATATTAATTTATATAACTTATAAAAGTTATATATAATTTAATGTTACATAGAGTTATTTTATAGAGATTATTTTACATTAATTATAATTAATTAATCAATCTCATTTGTTTAATCTACCTAAATTAGTTTATAATAGTTCTGCATTAAAGACGTAAAATAATATTAATTTTTTGTTCCTTAGGTTTCCCCTTTTTCTTTTTTTGTCCCTTTTTCTATATCCTTATAGGCTGGGAGGATGTTTCACCAATTTTAAATTCACTCATGTGAATTATATTAGGTGGTTGTATTTGCTTTTTCAATGTGTTATGAATTAGCTTTTGAGAATAATTTTTACGATTTACGAAATAAATGTGGTAGAAAAATTTTATCTCCATTTACACACCTAAATTTAGACAATTGACAAACACTCACTCAGTCAATGGAAAAAGAAGGTTGGGCATAGAGGAAAGATGAAAGGGGGTTGGCGTATCCGAATCACAGCAGTGAGCCATAAGTACATGGAGAAGAAAGTGAGAATCAATATAATATAAAGTGGAATGAACTGCAAAATTAAATGAAAAAGAGTGATTTTGAAAAGAAAAATAAGGTCACATCACTGTTACACAACAGTGAAGAACGACTTTTCCGTCAGAAGTCATGTGCGCATGTTTCACACTTTTTTTCTTAAAAATAAAACAGTGAATTGAAATTTTTTTTAAAAAACACAGTTAAAATTAAAAAAGCATAAAATAATAGTGTGATAAATTTCACATTTTTGTATTGCATATAACATGCTAATATATTCTTTTCAGGCCACTTCGTTATTTTAAATTTTTTTTTTTAAATATATACAATCTTAAAATATTTTAAGATGGTAAATTTAATATCTTAAAATATTTTTTTAAATACATGCAAAATACGGTAGAGAGCCAAGAAAATTTTAAAACGTTACTGGAGAGTCTCCATGCAAAATCCTGGAAAATTCCTTCAACTTCAAGAAAAAAAAAAGTATACAAAAAAGTGTAAACATCTCCCCAAACCCCAATGGACCGACAAACTTATTCTACCGACAATCCACTTGACCCACCCACTACATTATTGGAGTACTTTTGCTTCTCCATTTTATAATTAATATTTTTTAGTCTGTCAGGGACTGTTGCGTAGTTAATCCCTTTCACACCATGTATTTTTAGAAAAGATTTTAATGTTGTTCATGAGATCCTTTTTTTCTTTTTTTGATACATGTTATGAGATCCTCTTTATACATATTATCAGGAATTCAAAATGGATATTTAAGGAATTCAGTTAAATACTAACTGTATTCGGCCTCATAATTTAGTTTATAATTAATTTATTGACACTGGTTTATCTTTTTTTTATTAGATTAATTAATACTAGTGTATCAATTTTAGCTTCTCCAATCTCCAAGCATATCCCATGGGTTTACGTTTTGTATTTTTTTCTTTTTCTTTTCACAATTTTAAGATAGGTCAGAATATCATTTTTACTATTTCATAAAAATTAGTATTATAAATATAAAGGAGGAGAGGGAATGGAGGAATTAAGAAAAATGATTACGGTGTTTTAGAAAATACATGTCAAATTAACTAATTTAAATAACTTCCTTAATCTAATTAAGTTATATAGATATGTCTTATATTAAGGACTGAAAGAATATTATGTATGTCTTGCTTTTCATACAAAGAATGAGCAATCATCTTCTACTGCCAATTACAGTGTCTTGTTTGGATTAACAGTAAAAGTTATTTTTATAATATGATTTATGATGTATAAGATAAGTATGCAATAAGAGTTTTATCTCAACTTACTTAAATATGCTACTCAAACACTAAATCACACATGCCCATATACAGAAATCGAAAGAGGGTTTTTAGCTTGGCCCAAATTTTGAAAGACTATAATTTTCTTGCTAGTTTTTTTTTATGCTTGTTTCTTGTTTCTTCTTTGGTACTTGAACGTTTGTTTTTTAGAATCTAATTCTCAAGCTTTGATCTTTACTTTTTTAACCCAAAAACAAGTTGCAAAATCATGGCCCTTATTTCTTAACCACTAGAAAATCATAATTCTTGTGCTTGAATGCTATTGGTTCGTTTTTATGTTTCCTCCTTTGTCCATGTCTACCCCACTTTATGGGAATGATTCGTCGTTCATCAAGATAAGTCTAAAAGTAATGACAAAAGTATCTCAATTTATTTTCTTCCATATTTATTATTATTTTTCATGTTAATTTATGTAACTTACAAAAATTATATATAATTTAATGATACATCAAAATATTTTATGGAGATTATTTCACTTTAATTATAATCAATCAATCAATCTCGTTCTCTTAATAATGGCTCGTGTATTAAAGATGGAAAATAATATTAATTTCTTTGTTCCTCACCTTTCCCCTTTTCCTATATCCTTATAGAAATAAATTGACTTAACTTGGGGATTGGGGACCAAACCACCTAGACTGGTCCAGTCTGGTCCAGGTAAATTTCTTAAAAAATATTTTTATAATTTAGATGTTATTTTTTATTTTTTATTTAATGTTGTTAGAGTTTTTTTAAGGATTTATAATCAAGTTTTATTTTTTATGATGATTTTTATATGATTATAGGTATTTTTATTATCTTAATTATATTTATCATGTTTAAATCTTTTTTCTCAACA
Organism: Inga leiocalycina; assembly: GCA_963242795.1. Classification (NCBI taxonomy): domain Eukaryota; kingdom Viridiplantae; phylum Streptophyta; class Magnoliopsida; order Fabales; family Fabaceae; genus Inga; species Inga leiocalycina. The sequence goes on along the minus strand of OY725325.1, from coordinate 59,385,893 downwards.
TAATTTTTTTATTGTTGTTGAATGTTGTTGGATATTCTTATAGATTTATGATGTTTTAATTTTTGGTGACATATTTTATATTATTATAGGTATTTTTGTGGTCCTAATTCTGTTTAATAGGTTCAAATTTTGCCTTCCAAAGACAAAAAAATAAAAATAAAAAAATATTAAATTTAGATTCTGGACTACCTAGGCCAGTCTTGGTAGTCCACCAGACCCAGTTTGCTTCAGCCCGACCTCAAGTTGGTGCTGGACCACACTAGACCACAGACTGCTTTGTTCAACCCGAGATCTTCGCACGACCAGACCTCGGGTTGATATCAAACCCGATCCAATCTAGAGACCGTTTGGATGCAATTTTTTTAATTGATTCTGGACCCAAACCATGGTTTCACTTAGAAATATCCAAACACCCTATTTTTTTTCAGAAAATCCCGTTTCAGCCCCAAACCAAGGTTTTGAATTGCAAAACCTTGGTTTGGCCACAATCGGATTTTTTCTGCTCCTGAGGCTGATTATTTGACCGTTGGGATTAATTATTACTCTCTCTCTCTCTCTCTCTCCTCTTTCCCGAGCCCTCTTCCCGTCGCTGCTTCCATATCTCTTCTTAGAACTTCGATTTCTCGTCTCCTGCCGTCGCTCCTTCCCTCATTCGCGTCGCGGGTTCCCAGCGACACCACCTACTTTCGGCGGATCAGTTTGGTTTCCGGCGTGCTTCTGATTAGTGTCTTCTGATCTGTGCATGCAAGCCCGTTTGCTTGCCTGGCGTTGAAGCTCCTATGGTCCTTGATCTCATATGTGGTGCTGATCTGTTTCAGCAGGTAAGGTTTACAGCTTCATTTAGGTGTCGATCTACTATGTTCCTTCAGTGTTTGGATGGATTAGGATGAAACCATGTTTGATCTGCTATTGGGTGTGTTCAGTCGTTTTGATCTGCTATTCCATGTTCTGTCGGTTTGTCGGAAATTTTTTGTGGAATGATTTGAACTGTGGAATGATTTCCTGTTTTTAAAGGATGATTGCTGATTCGTTGCATCTCTCATCCTTGGTTTGATCTTCTCATTGTAGACATCATTTCCGTTTCTCTCGAGGAAAGAAATCTCTCTCTGAAAGCTACTCCAATATAGCATATCATTGTGCTTGCCGCAGTCCCCTTGCTTTTTCCCAATTTGGATTAGATGAGTAGTGGTGGAACTATGTTTCTGTCCAATTATATAACCTGTCAGGGGGGAAAATGGCAATTTGATAGGTTGGATATGATTTTTATCTCCTTGGTTGAAACAAGACCCTTCCCCGCAATGGAGAGAATCAAATTCGCGGAGGAGATGAAGTCGATTTTTTCCTAGCTATTCTTTATTTACAAAACGCATCACAACTTTTTAGCTTAAAGATTTAATCTTTTCCTACCTTATATGAGATTGACAATATTTAACAGAAATTCAACATTGTTATGCCAATTTTTTGTTTGATTCATAGAATCAACCATTCTGTGATATTAACTCCACCCGTACAATTTGCAGCTGACTCAACTTCTTCTGATTCAGTTGTTGATTAATTTTGATGTGTTTGTCTTTCTTACTCATTTCAAATAGCAAAATTTTAGTAGTGAGTAATAGTATGCTTTTGGTGACTAAGGTTAGTACTTTTCCTTTTGGGGGGGGGGTGATAACTTTTCTTTAAGAAAAGAGCAAAAAACTTTATATAGAAGTGTTGAAGTATAAACAGGAAATCGCCCCCTTGAATATGAATTTATCATGGATACTATAGCAAAATCTGATTCTTCATTCAGTTGGAGGTTATCTTACAGCATTACCTTCCTGTAGTATTAGTTGTGAATAACACTTGGAAGTTTAGCTCTTGTCCCCCACCTCCCAAGTCTTTGTTTCTTTAGCTTGGAGTCATTAACTTTTTACCTTGTTCTTATTTGTGATGTTTATCAGGCAATTATCAATGCAGTAGGATACCCTTGTAGCTCTGTTGTTAAGTAACTATCTGGGCTAGATGATACCATCATTTATATTCTTTTTGGGTATAATTTTTCAACGTTTGTTCCTTTTCTTTTCACCCATGCCTCTTCATTGTTTCACACTTCATTAATTTCTTGTTTCATTTGTGCTTGTTCTAATTCATCGGTCATGTTGTTTCCTACTGCCTTTTATTCAAAAATTAGACCCTGCCCTTCTGTCTTCCCTTGTCTTCTGTTTAAAAAAAAAAAATTAAAAATTACAGTAGCTGAGTGAGATATGAAGAAATTTAGGACAAAGAAGTCTGCCATAGTTTTTTTTTTTTTTACCCTTTACATATGACATTTTTGGTTTTGAATTCTAGAAGCCAACAAAGAAGGAAGAGAGGTGAAGAGTCTAATAAGAGCAAAAAGCAGAAAGTTTCGATTGCAGAGCAAATTGCTAATGCTGTCAATGTTATTGCTAATGTATCTCTGGATAGAGCAGCGGCCTTAACTGGAAATAAAGAAATTAGCATCCCAGAGGTTATGAAATATTTGTTGTCCCTTGAGGATGTGAAGCGTGACAAAGCCTTTGGAGTCCGGTGTATGCAGGCTCTGGAGACCAAGACACATAGGGACACTTGAATTAAGACATTTTTAGTTTTTTTTCCCCATTTTGGTGTAATTGACTTGTCGTTTAGAACGGTTTTATCTTGTTGATATTTGTATCACATGTTATGTTTCTTGATCGTCCTATTCACACCATAATTACAGCTACATCAAATCGTTTATTATATGCACGAAGCTTAGTCATGTATAATTTCCTTCTTTTTACTTACGTTTTTATTAACAATCTGTTAAATGTTATTGTATTTACATTTTGACGTATTCTATTTTTGCCAATCAGTGAAATGTATGCGTATCTCTACTCTGAATTTGTACTTTGGTATTTTGTAGTAGATTATTTTATATCCTAACTACTTATAATTAATTTTTTGTTACACAAGTTATTACTATACATGTACACACACATATGTATATATATTTGACTAATTTTAAACCACATGTTCACACACACATATGTTATTACTATATTAAACCACATAATAGACTAATATTATAATTTATAAAATAATTTTATATATTTTTTGATATTGTATATTTGACTGATTTTATTATTATAATTTTTTTTTAAATTTATTTCGAATTTTTTGTATTTATTAAACATTTAATGTTTAATAATGCATATAATATAAATTTATCCCTTACATGTAATTATTCAAAAAACTAATGCCCTTTTTAGTAATTTGATCATGAAAAAAGCTATTCTGACCATAACATCCAAACACTCTTACTTTATCAAAATCACTTTTTTCTCATAATCTATTCTGCTCATAATCTATTCTCTAAAAGCTATTCTTCACTTTTTCTCCAGAAGCTATTAAAAAAAGCTTTACCAAACACACACCTAGTCCATGCTCATCCCTAAATCTCGGTGAAAAGGCTCCTGCCCTTCAGCTCTCCCTCTCCCTCTCAGTTCAGAATAACAAAACCGGTCTTTTTATTAATAATACCGTATTCTATATATTAGCAACTCAATTTTCTTCTTTCTCAATAACAATACCGGTCTCTTTATTAATAACATCATATTTTATATTAATAACTCGATTTTTTTGTTTCACAATAACAACACCGGTATCTATATTAACAATATCATATTTTACATTAACAACTCGATTTTCTTATTTTACAACTTCTTATCTCAAAAGCCAACATATCCCATGGATAAGTTTGAAATTCACAAGTTTTATTCACTGTACTAACACCGAACTGACTTGAGATTTTAGAATTTCACAGCTCTAATTTATCCTTTCCTATATTCCAACGTATTTTTTTTTTAAATTTTCCCTAATTATTTTCAAGACTATTGAAAATCAAATAATTTATGTATTTAAATAAAGTTTCAAAATATTTAATCAATTATATGGATACTCCTCCAATCCATAAGGCACTAGTAAATAAAAACGAAAAAGTCACGAAGCCACGGCAAAGTCAGGTCTTTTGCTTTTCAGTCAATGGGAAAAGAAAGGTTTTTTTTTTTTTGTCGCAAATGGAAAAAAAAGGTTGGTAAAGAGAGAAGATGAAATATTGTTGGCGTGTTCAAATCCCCGCAGTGAGTCATGAGCTGGAGGAAGAGAAAGTGGGAATCAACGCAACATAAAGTGGGATGAACTGCAAAATTAAATAGAAAAAATGATTTTAAAAAGAAAAATAAGCACATGTCACTGCTCTCGAATCGTCATGAGCAGCTTTCCTGGAAGAAACCATGTGCGCATGCTTTACAATTTTTTCTTAAAAATGAAATAGTGAATTTCTTTTTTTTTTTTTGGACAAAGAAATAGTGAATTTCACACTTGTAACTTTCACACAAGGGCAAAAGCAGCTGTGAAATAACTCTGAAATTGGAATCCACTTTTCTCTCGAGAACAGCTTCAGTCTTCACCATGATGAATATTATGTATATCTCGCCTTTTACTCAAAGAAAGAGCATCATCTTCCACTGCCGATTACATACAGATCCTCATAGAGATAAGTCTAAAAGTAATGACAAAAGTATCTCAATTTATTTTGTTCCACATTTATTCTTTTTCATATTAATTCATGTAACTTATAAAAATTGTATATAATTTAATGTTACATATAGGTATTTTATGGAGATTGTTTCACATTAATTATAATTAATTAATTTGTCTCATTTTCTTGATCTAGCAGAAATAGTTTACCATAGCTCTTGTAATAAAGAAGGAAAATAATGTTACTTTTTGTTCCTTACTTTTACCCTTTTCCTATATCCTTATAGAAATAAATTGACTTGTCTTGGGGATGTTTCACCAATTTTAAATTCACTCATCTGAATTATATTATGTGGTTGCGAGCGCGCGTAAGAGTGTTGTTCTCTGGTTTATATATAAAAGTCCTTTACAAGTAATTAAAACTAAATAAATTACTGATATTTTGAAAAAATATCCATAATTAAATGCAATAAACTCTAGCACAATTCTTCTTACCTTTCTTAATCCATTTGTTCATGGTGATTTTTTGATAGCATTCATACTATATTACTGTTGGAAAATAATATTAATTTCTTCCGGAAAATTTTTCGTATTTAATAACATATGAATAAGAGTATAAAATGCTTCTAGAAAATATAAAGTGACCCATAAAAAAGAAAAGAAAAATGAAGAAACGCGTGAAGCTTAGCCGAATGAAATGTTGGAGAAACAGGGAGAGAAGTTCAGTCATCACAATTCACAAACGTTTCCATCGGAGGCCACATTGGCATCGGGGACCATCATAATTGACTTAAGTTAGTTTTCATCTCTTCTTAATCGTTTGATAAAAAAAGGGTTAAAGTGAATTCAGAATTTAAGTTTTTAGTTAAAGGACATCCAGTGTTGTTATAAAGTATTTTATAGTGAATGTTATTTAAAATATTTTCTTTAAGTACGACCATGACTTTTAAATATACTCCGGGATGATTTAAGAAAAAAGGCAAACTGAAACAACTTATTTCACCGGGATGATTTAAGTTGTATTTATCATTATTTTACTTATTTTTTATTTTGAAAAAAATTATATTTCCTCTAATTTTAAATATAAGATATAATTTTTTTTTTTTTGAAAGACTAAGAAAGCTAAATAAGTTACTTAATCATATCATATGTTGTGTATTTGCATATTATATATCAGTTTATAAATTAGACAAAATACTTTAAAAAAGGTGAAAAATATAAATATTTTCTATACTGTATTGACACTATACTGATATGAAATTTTATAATTTCAAAGCTCTGATTTATCTTTTTTTATATTCCAGCATATTTTTATAAAATTTTTTCTTACGTTTTCCCGGTATATTATATATTAATTAAAGAATTAGGGTTACATTTACAAAGATTACATCTCTGCTGTACACGTGTACAGAGATAAGAATAGCACAGCTGTAAAGTGATTTCTATTTCTATTTACAATTCAAAAATTATCTTTTGCACTAACATAAAGCTATAAATAATCCTTTAGCTGTGAGTGTGGAGAACAAAGTGAGATCGCTTGAACAACGAAGCCACCGCAAAGTTAGGTCTTTGCTTTAATTTTCCGTCAATGGAAAAAGAAGGTTAGGTAAAGAGAAAAGATGAAATTTTGTTGGCGTGTTCAAATCACAGCAGTGACTAGTGAGTCATGAGCTCGAGGAGAGGAAAGTGGGAATCAACGTAACATAAAGTGCAATGAACTTCAAAATTAAACAGAAAAAGTGATTTGAAAAGATAAATAGGGACACGTCACTGCTCTCTAATAGTCAAGAGCGGCTTTGCCGGAAGAAACCATGTGCGCGTGTTGTACAATTTTTTCTTAAATATGAAATAGTGAATTTCACACTTGTATGTTTCACACAAGGGCAAAAACAGCTGTATAATAACTCCGAAATTGGAATCCACTTTTCTCTCGAGAATATCTTCCGTCTGCACCATTATCAAAAGCTAGCTAGAGTCAGTATAAAATCCGAGTAAATAATCTTTTAGCAGTGAGTCGTGAGTGTGGAGAAGAAAGTGAGATCGCTTCAACAACTTTCGTAAAACACTATTGGTTATTATATAACGAGTTTTATAGATCTGCACAAAATTTTTTTCTGTATTATTGTTTCGTCTACTTGTTTTAATTTCATACCTCCCATTACTTTCCATGGTTATAGGTCTAAAACGTAAGGGTCGAACTCCTGAAACGGCATATAATGCCGAAGGAGAATCTTCTTCTACCTCTAATACTCTTAATTCAACTCCTGAATGGAAATATGACGTTTTCTTGAGTTTTGCAGGGAAAGACACTCGCTTGAAGTTTACAGATCACTTGTACGATGCTTTGAGTAGAGTTGGGATCAATGCTTTCAGGGATACTGAAGGAATAGAGAGAGGAGAAGTTATATCACAACAACTCATTCAAGCAATTAAGGATTCTCTATGTGCAGTTGTCGTTCTCTCTGAAAATTATGCAGACTCTACATGGTGCTTGCAAGAACTTGAAATGATTCTTGAATGTAGGAGAAATTTGGGTCAAAAAGTTTTTCCAATATTCTGTGATATAGATCCATCGGATGTAAGACATCAAAGAAAAAAGTTTGGAGAAGCTTTAGCCAAACATGAAGAGAGATTCAGACTAGACATGGACAAAGTCCAGAATTGGAGAAACGCTTTATCTGAAATTAGCTACTTAGCTGGGTGGGACACCAGGGGTCGGTAAGTTTTCTTTTACAATCATTTTATTTAATCATATTTCTCATATTTATTTAGATTTTATATTTTTCCATGATCTTTAATTTTGATTTAAACCCTTGATAATGCTTTTTATAATCTGTTTTTCTCTCTGTGGATATAATTGTAGCCAACAATAATACGAGAATAGCACTTATGAGGGCAATTTCACAAAAATACTTTAGCAGTACAAAAATTATCAAAATGCTGTAAGATCAAAAAGTATTTACCGAGGTGTTACGGGGAAACTCTTTCACCAATTGTCAGCTTCTTTTCTTTTTTATTTTATTTTATTTTTGGTTCCAGTTAAATTTGCATCTAAATATCCCATTTCATCATATCTAGGCCCAGATTTGGAGTTGGAGAGAGTTACAACTAAAGCCCCACCACTTCACTATATGCTTCTTTCATTTTCCCTTTGTTTTATACTTCCAACCAAGTGCGAACAATGCGAGTAGATTTTAATTTCCTGCAAAATAAAACTATGTGAGTGAATTTTGTAGAAAGAATAATTTTTATCTTGATAGTTGAATTTTGGGGAAATATATAAAATAAATTATATAAATATAATTTTTTTACAAGTATGATATAATATGTCTAAAATCTACACTTTTTTAAAGAAAAGTATGTTTTTCAATATGATATACTAAAAAGATGTGAGTGAATTTTGTAGAAAGAAAAGTATATGGTGGTAGATGTATATTTGAAAAAATTTTATCAGAATTTTTGTACCTTAGCCCTATAAAAAATGAGACAATAACAAGAACAAGTTCCTTGGTTAAAAAAAAAAACACTCTTAATCTTTAAAAAGGTGTAGAATTTAGATACATTATAAAGCCATGCATTAGAGGCAGAAATGATAATATGTTATTAATAAAGCCGCATATCTAATACATTCATTATGTTATAATTCAACAAAAGTTATACTTGTTCATTATGTTGTCATTGAAGTATATCCATTATGAATTATCCGTCATGTTAACTTTAATTAATTTTCAATACATTAATTATAAGTAATATTTGTTTAGATGCGTTTAAATTATACCTGATATTAATTCTTTTGTAGCTTATTTTATGTTTTGATATATTATCATGAAAAAATAATATTGTAAAATAGACAATATTTTTTCTTTAGCCTGACTCCATAAAAGTTATAATTATATTGAAGGACGATCAAAGCACAATTGATTAAATTTCACATCATTATAAAAATTCCATTTCCTTTATTTTCTTCTCCCATCACTCTATTCTTATATGTTTTTTTTAGTTACTGGACTCTGAAATTTAAATCTATTCAGAAATCAAATTTTTACACAACCTCTTTTTTCTTTCTTTTTACCAGAACATCTCTAATACTTACAGCAAAATAAGGCACCCAACTCCCTAATGGTCCATTGCTAACATTTCAGTCCTTCAATATAATTAAATTTAATCATGCCTAACAATAATTATCAATCGTCCTTCAGTGTACTTTTTTCTATTGTTTATTTGAAGTTTCTATCAGGCATTTCCTCTAACTTTTCAATAATTATTTTTTCTGTAATATATGAAGTCTCTCAATGATAAATTTTCTTTTTCATTCTTTTACTTTATGGAGATTTTGTTTAACTTGAAATTTAATTAAAAGGTCATTTTATACTTGTGCACAAGATTTAAATCTGTGGGAAGCACTTTTTCCACATCATGACAATGGAAAAATGAACGGCATTCATTTTGATTGTTAGAAGAAAAATCAAATTTTAAATGATGAAGGGATTAACTGAATGACGGTACGCATCGATAATTAATAGGATGATGACTTTATATCCATGAATAAAACGAATTGTGAATAAGTTGATCTGATTTTTTGGTGAAATGATCACATTTCTAATTTTAATGGTCGGATGGATCAATTCTTACTTGCACAACAATTCACGTTCCACTTATCTTTATCCCTGTTGCCGACTTTATATTTTATGAAAATTTAATGACATTTCCCTCTTATACATATAATAAATGTATTGTAGTTTTAGTAAATAATATTTATGACAGTCGCTTTTTTCATTATTATTGTACTTTTTTATAACTATATAACTCATGTTAACCAATGCTATTACTTTTTCTAGGTAGGCCTGAAGCAGAACTTATAAAAGATTTAGTAGGAAAGGCACGGTCTTATTTAAGTTCTAAATTACCATCTTATGATGACGATCTGGTTGGGATTAAACCAAGAGTGTGTGATATGATGAAAATATTGGAGATTGGATTGGATGACAAACGTTTTGTGGGGATATGGGGTATGGGCGGTGTCTGTAAAACAACTCTTGCTAGAGTTGTTTACAAAAAAATATCTTCCAACTTTGAAGGTTGTTGCTTTATTGTAAACTTTAGGGACAATTTACAAAAAAAAGGCCTAGTCTCTTTGCAAGAAAAGCTTCTCTCTGATCTCAAAATAAAAGACACGAAAATTTCTGATCAGGATGAAGGAGAGGAGATGATAAGAAATCGTCTCTAAAAAAAAAGGTTCTTCTTGTCCTCGACGATGTAGATGATATGAGTCAATTAAAGAATTTAGCTAAAAGTCCAGATTGGTTTGGCAAAGGAAGCAGAATAATTATCACAACAAGAGATAGTCATGTGCTCACCTCATCTGGAGTAGATGAGCAAAGAATATATGAGTTGAAAACCATGAAGGATGATGAATCTCTTAAACTTTTTTCAAACAAAGCATTCAACAAAGATCAGCCCCCTGAAGGGGATTATTTGGAGTATTCTAAATTTGTTGTCCAATATACTGGAAGTCTTCCTTTGGCTCTTGAAGTTCTAGGACACTTTTTTTGCGGGAGAAGTAAAGATGAGTGGATAAGTGCTGTAGATAGATTGAAGCAAGATAGAAAGAAGCAAATTCCCTTTGATGATCGAATTCTTAGAATGCTTCAAATAAGTTATGATGGATTAAAGCATGAGGAAGAGAGGACAATATTTTTAGATATTGCTTGTTTTTTCAAAGGTTGGCCGAGACAAAAAGTGACTCGAATTTTGAAAAGTTGTGATCTTCACCCAACAATTGGAATAAAGGTCTTGATTGAAAAAGCTTTGCTAGTTGAAACAAAAGATGGCAGATTAGAGATGCATGATTTAATTGAAGACTTGGGTAGGTATATAGTTCATCAAGAGTTTCCCGATAATGTTGGCAAACGTAGCAGGTTGTGGAAGTTTGAGGACATTAAGGCAGTATTGGAAAATAACACGGTCAGTACCTTATTTTCTAATTATCTCATTTTGTTGACATATATTTAATGTTTTTAATATTTTTTAGTTCCTTATCATTCTCATGTTTTTTTCCTAAAAATTGACATTTTTATTAGGGATATGAAGCAATACAAGCAATTGTTCTGCCCAACATATATTTTAGTATTCCAATCAACATAGAAGTTCATCCTGAAGCCCTTTCAAAGATGAGTAACATTAGATTACTTCTTTTACATATAGAGGGGAGTTATGATACATTAGAATCAAGTGTTATTCGATGGCCATCAGCTCCATTGGATGAACATACTGTAATGTATTTTAGCGACATAAAGCAGCTTTGGAATGGCAAAACGGTGAGATTGATGCTTCAGGCATCATTGTTTTTCTTAAAAATATATATCTATGTTTATGTTTTATTGATACATCGATTAGTGAGACTGGCCCTACAATTTTTTCGTTTGTCTAGTTGATGGATAAGTTGAAATTTATCAACATGAGAGGTCCTCACAATCTTGCCAAAACTCCAGACTTCTCAGGAGTTCCATTCTTAGAACATTTATGTATTTCTGCGTGCCCATTGACAAATCCCTATTTTTATTGTATATTTTTATACTTTAATTGGGGATTTTGTCATAATTATTGAGCCTAAAATGCCTTTCTTGAGATAAATTGATATTAAGAGTAAGTAGATTAAATTAGGACTAAAAATGATAAAATTGACAAA